>JAMWYP010000067.1:0-1200000 GCA_025563575.1 Acacia pycnantha | reverse complement strand
AGTTGACAATTGTAGTGAAGAAATGGAAAGAAACTCTACTATGATAATAATATATCTCTCTTCAGATTAAATTTTAGCAGTTTATAATTTTTATGTATATATTTTTAGTAGAATTATTATATTATTTTTATAAGATGTTAAATCTAAATCATTGAAACTTCGATCAATGGTTGGGAAGGGAAAATGAGAACAAATGAGAGGAAGACGATGAGAATGGCAATGAAGAGAACTCAATTGCAAAGATATGTTAAGGCCTGCTTGGTTCAATGTAAATCAAAGGAGCGATATGGGAAATGAGCATTTTCCATCCGGCAGCAGCTGTTTGGTTCACATTTTCCTGAGAAAATGTTTTCCAATGGCGGGACGTTTTCCCTTAGACATGGGAAAATCGGTTCCTATCCATTTTGGTAGGAACCCATTTTTCGGCAAATCAAAAAAATGGAAGAATACCAACTTAACCCTCTTTAGGGATGGGCGAGAGGAAGAGAGTGACGTTGGAAAATATCGTGATGGTTGATGGCGGAGGAAGAAGAAGCCGACGGTGGCCTCTTTTGTTGTCGTTGTTGCAGATTCGTCAATGACAAATGAGGAGGAGGAAGTCGACAATGATTATGATGTAGAGAGGGTGACAGAGGTGGAAAAAGAAGTTGATGGTGGTGACAATGCAAAGAGGGTGATGGAGGAGGAGGAAGAAGCCGACAGTGATGGAGGAGGAGAAGTCGACGGTGGTGACGATGCAGAGGAGGAGGAAGAAGCCGACGGTGGTAGTGATGCGGAGAGGGTGACGGAGGTGGAAGAAGAAGTTGACCCATTTTATTCCTCTATCATCAATACAGGGTAAAATGATATTTTGTCTCTTTTTTTTTTTTTTAACCAGACAAAATTTTTCCTATTAACCTTTTTTTTTTCAGTGTGAACCAAATGCGTTGGAGGCAAATATTTTTCATTTCTATTATTTTCCTTTTCATTCCTACCTCTTCTTTAATCCAAATGAGTTATAATATATATATTGAGGCGGGGTAGCCTGAATCTTTGGTCTTTGATATGTGTATTGACTCACTCACTCTACTCAACATCAAGGGGTAAGTTAGTCAAACCGATTTAAACAGGCAAGGACAAGATTAGGTTTGTGTGGATCCACCCTCGTATATATTTGCATGTGGATGTACAGTATTATTAGAACTCTCGTGATGTGTTCCTCATATTTATTTATTTATTTATTCCAGTCATTTTCTCACCTAATTAAACAGCCCCAAATATACATACATGAACATGATACGTGCCCTCTAAGCATTCCTAGCTTTTTTATTATATGCATCCATATAGGCGACTAGCTACAAGCTCATACATTTAATTAATTTCATCCTGATTAATTATTCCCCCCACCCATGCAGAGACAGTTCCTTTGGTAAACAAATATGTAAATTAATTCATATGACTTTGTCCGATCTGTCACATGGTTTTGGCGTCAGCATGATATCACCGTGGCTCTTTTTTCTTTTTTTTGGTGCGTTTATCTTAATATTGGGCCGTTGGGGTTCTTATCTACGAGAAAGGAACATTTTTGGCGTTTACGACATATAATCAAGGGACCCCTCCTCTTAACTGGTAAAGGGGTCAGACACTCTCACTAAAGGGAGAAAGTTCAATCCTGGAGTTGGTCAAGGTGCTGGGGGAGACATCCTAGTTCTTAAGTGCCTAGGTTAACGCCCGAGGGTAATAGACGACTCGCCCTGCCCAACATCGGTATCACCTAGGAGGAAGGGAGATTTCGCCCTGCCCTTGGATCGTGGGTGAACCCAACCCCTTTCCTAAAATTTTTTTAGCAAAAAAAAAAAAAAGACATATAATCAAGGGGAAAAAAAAGAGAGAAAATCAATTTTAAAATTGGAAAATTTCAAATAAAGTATTTCTTAAAAAATCAGTTGTGAATTGCTTATTGAGTTTCGTCATTTCCTTATCAACTCTTGGTAATAAAGCTATTTGAGATTTTGCAATTTCAAAAATTATATATTTTTCTCTATAATCAATCAAGAGATTATATACTTTTGCTGGTTCTTATTATAAGGCACCAATTGACAATTCTTACAAATCAATAAAAACAGTTAAAGTTAATAAATTTTTCCTAAAATTTAAGTAAATTCCAATATTACACCTACTAATTGCACAAAACTCTAATAGCATATTAATTATTACTCTCACCCACTACCCTTATTAATTAGAGGTATATGTGAAAAAAATAAAATAATATTCTTTTGTAGTGCAAGTGCCTTAAAAAAAGACTAAATACACTTACTAGTTGATGTATTATACTACCTCAAGTCTTAATTATATGAACACTTTTATAATGCAATTTACCCTACAAAAATATTCCTATAATTAGGATTGAAGAGAGTAATAAGGATGAGAGGTAGTATATTGAGGAGTAGTGATCATGAAGTGCAATTTGCTAATTGGATTGAATTAGGAAAAAGGTTGGGACAGGGGAACGTAAATTACGCCTCATTCTCATGAGGGCCAAACGCAGACAAAACGGATAATGACATGCAAAAGCAACGTTAATAATAAAGGTTGTTGAAATTAGGCAAAGGCCAAAAGTTTTTAACGTTATGATTGTATTATAATCATACACTCTATGCTGAATTAATCAGGTGATTGACGGGCGCGCTTCGTTTTGTTCTTATTTTGGTAATTTCTTTTCTCTTATCAAATGATTAGTAATTAGTTTTTCTGTTAATTAATTCTAATTGTCGACTTTCGTTACATATGCCTAACAGAAAGTTTGAATAACTCAACCCACAGCCAGTTGATCTAAACGTTTTATGGTAATTATCTAAATTTTATGATAAGAAAAAAGAACATTAGGTAATATAAATAAAGCATATTATAAAAAATATTCAGGAATTTTTCTCAATTCATGAATGTTGTTCCTCCTCCCGACAAACAATGAGTTAAATGTCTCCATCACCAGCTAACAAATTGAATCCCCAAATTTTCTTACTTTGCTTCTGAGGCATTCATCACTGGCTACCTATTTTTTTCAAATTAATTTAAAATTTCAACCATCACAAAATTGTTAACGTACAATATAATTAAATAGAAAACAAAATTGAGCAAATCTTTGGAATATTTAACCAAAATTAAATGTTACTCCACCCCCTTCCCCCAATTAATTGGGGAGGAGATCATCTCTTTATTTTAATCTTATAATTCCTCATTATTTTATATAGATTATTGATTGGGAAGATGAGTCAATCTGGATCGTTGATTAGGAGAAAAGTTAAAAGAGTAATAATTTGATAACGTGACTCATTCTTTACCTTTAATAGTTAATTGGATAAACATAATTTAAAGATTATGAAGAATAAGGAGAAAAGAGATAATAAGAGAAACCGGACCCACTAATTGCCCCATTGTTCCATTATTTAGGTCCCGTCCATTCAGGGACATAATTTAAGCCTTAAAATAAAACAAGAAAACAAACAAATACAGATGGCAAAGCAACAGGGTATCAATATATATATATATATATATATATATATATATATATATATATATATATATATAAACGAAATATATAAACTTTGAAACAATGATTTAATACAATTTTGTTTAGAAAGACGAAATACATCATGAAGGAGGAGAAAGATATTCCCTGCAGTCCTAATTATAAGACATATTTAACCGATTTTGAAAGGATTAAATATAGAGGTTAAATTAGTTAATTTTACTTATTTTCTTAAAATACTCTTATATAAATGTTACACTTCAATTAACTTGTTGATTTCACCTTCATTCATATCAATAGAGATATTTTAGGAAGGAATTGAGAAAAAATAGAATATTTTCCTATAATTAGAACCAGTTGTTACATAATTGGTTATATAATTAAAATCGGAGGGAGTATAAATTTTGAAACAAATCTCCGTGAACGCTCGTCTTTTTAATTTTTATTGACTATCCGTGACCATGAACCCCATTTTCATAGTTATATATAAGACGACCCATAACTATACACCTCACCCTTCATATTTCTCTCTCCATACTCTGCGCTAATAACCTCTTTGAATCTTTAAAGCGCGTCTCCCATCTGTGTTCATTCCGAATCATCAGACCCATTAGTGAAAGAGAAGTTAATTTGCAGAGGGAAAAAAAGAAGAAAGAAAGGTCAAGTTCAAGAGCATTCAACTTGAAATGGGGAATTGCATGGAGAGATCTAGTGATGAGATTCGGTGGCAAGAACAAGAACATGAAGAAAAAGAAGAGGTGAAGCAGAAGCAGGTAGAGGGGGAAGAAGAAGAAGATGGTGAAGGAAAGAAGAGAGTGAGGATTAAGGTTGTGCTGACGAGAGAGGAGCTACAATGGCTTATACTTCAACTAAACCAGAAGCAAGGCATAGGACTAGACCAAGTACTTGAAGAGATACAGAGAAGCAGAGGGAAAGTTGAACAAGGTTGGAAGCCTTCTCTAGAGAGTATCCTGGAAATTCCCGAAGTGCCTGAGATGGACAGATGATTCTCTCTCTCTCTCTCTTTCTCTCAACCTCCGAGATTTTGTTTTCCTTCTCTTTTTATATTCTCTGTTTTTGTAAAAATTGTTGTAAGTGATGATAACTGCTTTTGTAAATCTTACTTCAAATGACAAGTCTGAAGATGATGAGCTTGTACTTAGAGTCCTAGAAGTCTAGAACCTTGTTCCCTTCCTTTACTTCCCCTGTTTTCTCAAGTATGTGTACGACAATAATATCAGTTCCTCGTTCATGGTTTTGTTTTCAGTTCCTCAATGTAAATCTAACTTCAAATGACAAGAACTTAGAGTACTAGAATCTTGTTCCCTTCCTTTACTTCCCCTGTTTTAACTAACCCTGTTTTCTCGAGTATATGTACAACGTTATATATATCCGTTCCTCGTTCATGGTTTTGATTTCAGTTCCTGAACTATAGCACTCTCACTGTGTTTTGATTCGAATCTATGTTTTCAGTATAATTGCTGACAGTAGATTCAATGATCAGAGTAGTTGAAAGTAGTGAGAGAAGAAGAGAGGATGTTTGTTGGGGCATGAAAATCTCATTTGCTGGATCCCACATGATTAAAAAGAGAGATGTATTATTTTGATGTGAAGCGATTAAAAAAAGCGTCCCCGTGATGGGAAACCAAAGTTGAACTTTGAAACTTTGGCTATATAATAATATCTGACCCCAGTGGCCAACAGTGAAGGTTGAAGAGCACATGTTGTGAATTGAAATTATTGGCCCATACTGTACTTCGGACTTTAGTATAATGCTAAACTGCTAATACAGAGTGTTGATAAGTTTCTGCGACGGTGCGATTTTTCCCGAGTAACGTGAAACCCCAGACAGGCTGGCTGGCAGATATCATATATTCATAATCACGCAAATAAGATTCGTTACAGGAAGTAACCTCACTTGCTGCATTTTCTTTATCCTTCTAGTTTTGAAAAGAAGGAAGAAAGAAAGGCTCATAGCAAGACAAAATAATAATAATACTAGTAAAGGATTATAGCGAAGCAAGCAACATTTATTATAATCCATTTAATTTCTCGGAGCAAGACTTTGCATCATAACAGTATTACCGACGTCGATGTGATTACTGATTATTGCTTCATGTTCTGACACGTCATACTTCATTATTTTGGCTGAAGAGGGAGTTGTCTTCGTGGATTAGTGGTGGAAGTCGTTTTTTCGATACGATTTATAATATATGAGGTAAGTATAAGTATATGAGAGGAATTTTATTTCGACTTACGTGAGTGTGAACGTGCTTTTTAAATGCCAACTCAATAAACCTATGTTAGGTGGCTTGGAATGAAATTTATGTGGTTCTTCTGATATTGTATGTGTTCCAAGTCTCAAATTAATGTCTATGTTGCCGCATTGGGTTTTGTATCTTGTCCTCAATATGAAAGTTAGTGTCTGTTTGGGTTAGCGGTAGAAGCTGCTATTTCAACATGATTTCGGTTTATAGATAGGTGTGAGATGAGTTTTATCTTACTTGCGTGAATATATTTTTCTAACGCCAATTCAAACAGACATTTAGATGTGTTCAAACAACCTCGATTAACTTTAAATTTATCTTCCAAACTTATAATTAGCCCCTAAAATATCCGTACAAATCTTGTGATCATAATTGATTTTTAAAAAAAGATTAAGAAAACTAAATAAATTACTTTAAAGTATTGATATTTATCTTGTTTATACCATGTTACTTGGTTTGACTTATCAATTGTTATATAATCAAATGACACATGATATATGCTATGAATAACTAACTTATTTAATTTTCTTAATCTCTTCAAAAAAAGTCAATTATGTCTTATACGAATCAGAGAAGTATTGCAATATACATTAATGACTAAACTATGACAAGGTATTTCAGGCAAGTCTAGTTACCTAAATTAATTAGTCTAATTAACATCTACAAATTGGTCATATAGCTCTTATATAAAAAGATGATAGGCAATACTCCCTCTGGTCCTTTTTATAAGAGTCCGATAAAAGTTGTCTCAACATTTAAATAGTTTTTTTTTCCCTTCATTTGTGCCCCTCAGTAATTATATATATTGCATTAATTAAAGGGTTTGTGATACTTATATTTATTTTATTTCTATCTCTTACTTGCTCTTTATAAATAAGGACATGCTTGAAAAAAAGAGTTTATTTCAAGACATACTTATTATTTTCAACCAATTTTAACTGCTTTCTTAAATCGCGTAATTTGATTATCAGGTTCTTATAAATAGGACCGGAAGGAGTGTCGCCCTAGTCTCTATTAAAAGTCACTTTTAACTATTTTATGAGAATACAAAGTAGTTTATACAGTTGAAGTGATGAAAAACCACCATGATCTTTTAGTACATATATATTGGCAAATTAACATCACCGATCGATATACAAATTAAAATCCAACAATTTAAAAGTTTCATTGATTGGAAGAATTTACGCATCCACATATATATACTCAAAAAAATCAAACACACTTGTTGCGACTTCGGCAAGTGCACCGATCGTTTACAAGTAATAAAGTGTGTGAGAAAGATATCGTCCCACGAGGAATAGTATTACAACCACTAATTAGTTATTTAAGCTTTAGTTGGATGAAATAGAGTAATAGGGGTGAATTGTAGCTAAAAAGGTTTTAAATAATTAAATAAAAAATTAAGAATCAAGAGTTTCAAGAATTTCAAGAATGTTTTAGAAAAGATGGTTTATAGAGAAAACGCAGCTTAGGGCATAGAATTCCCTATGTTCCTCTAAGTATTCGAATTAAATTCCTAATTGCCTGTTATTCCCATAACTCGACGATCAATTCTCTAATATTTAACTAAGTCCCAATGTCTTGATGCTACCTTAGTTGTTATCTTTAAAAATAACCTAATGTCTCAGTGTTATTTAGAAAGATTATCTAAACCGGAATTATAAGATCACATAAATTTGTAAGCCTATGTCTAGGTCATGCAATTTTATGATGAGTTAAAGGTTCTGGTTAAGTGCACCAACATCTCTATTGTCATGCACTAACCTATGGGCAATCTAAAAGGTGATCAATTCCTTCTTTCCATTCTCCTTATGCGTCGCGTCTTTGTTCTCCAATGATTCTCCCGTGCGTCCTCAATTTCTTTTCATTTTCGTTTTTGTCCTCTTTCGCGGCGTCCGTGTTCTCCCATTTTTTTCTGTGCGTTCCTTCCCTTTTAATATCCATTAGGTTTTGTGGGCCCATGCGTTTTTAATTTGCTCGCTTCTTTTTGGTTCCGGATCTCATAATTGATCTCTTCTCCTTTTCCTTTCAAATGGCTTGATATAATATAATATATTATATTATATCTTTTTCTTTAATTTGATTTGTTGCCTCTTCTAGATCACATAATATCTCTGCAAAATAAGAATAGGATATCAATAGATTTTTTTATTATAATATCATTTTATCCTATATTTGATTAAAGAATAGATAAATATATAAAATATAATTAAATAGGTATAATATTAATAATTTCAATCCAATATGTCCCAGAATCTACCCTTATTTAATTATAAAATATATACTTATCAAACTCTCCCACACTTAAATCTTTTCTTGTCCTCAAGATTTTAGAATTCCAAGACAACCAACTCATAAAAACCATGGAAGCGAAATTTTTGAAGCAAGCACTACAAAATTGAAGTCAATTCAAACTTTCAAGAAACAAATTTTCTCCACATTCCAAGAATGCAAGTAGCAAGACAGTTAATTTGGCAAAGATAAATCACAAGAGAATGTCCCTCACAAGTCAAGTGTTTACACTCATTTCTCAAGATATTCTAGGGCTTGTGTTTCACTCAATTCCACCTATTGCAACTCGTCTACCATAAGCTTGTTTATCATCTCAATCTCCACTTTATACATTATCCAATTGCACACTCAAATTAAAAGGACTTTCTCAAGGTTGTAATGATCAAGGTAGGATAATGAAATGAATTTGATCAAATGGTCTGGAAAAATACTTTAATTAGTGCCAAGTAATTTAATGAAATTCATGAAGAAGAATGAAGGAATACTCACCAAGAGAAAACAAACTTACTAACACCATATGTAACCTTTATTCTTTTCATCTCAACATTTTTTTTTTTTTTTTTTTTTTTTTTTTTAGTGCTGACTTTCTAACTCCTTCATTCTTTTAATTTGGATCACTTGGCACTTACTAAAGTAATAACATTGAATGGGAAGAAAAGATATAAAAATTGCATATCTCAAACAAAGGGCTATCTATTCTATGCAATTTTTTTTTTTTTTTGAGGCTCAATTAGGGTAAACAAATGGTTTTCATGTGATAAGGATGGATATTTGGCCAAACTAGCTATGAAATGAATGCCTAAATCATCTTTGTGCATGCGAAAGGATTCCAAATTTCAAAGAGATTCAAGACAAGTTCTAGAGATGAAATCACAATAGTGTATGCAATTTTTTAATTTTTTTTTTTTTGAGGCTCAATTGGGTAAACAAATGGTTTTCATGTGATAAGGATGGATATTTGGCCAAACTAGCTATGAAATGAATGCCTAAATCATCTTTGTGCATGCGAAAGGATTCCAAATTTCAAAAGAGATTCAAGACAAGTTCTAGAGATGAAATCACAATAGGTGTACTCCTCTTGGACAGATAAAAAATATATATAGGCTCAAATTCCTCACAGTTCTTTGACATCCTAAAGTAAAGTATCCAAACCAAACCTTTATCTCTTTACTAACATTCAAAGAACATAGAATCAATTCCTGGTCAAATTCACTCCTTTTCATGTTTGAATTAAACCAATTGTAATAATGCTCACATATACTATTCTCACTTCCATGAGTTTTTTTGTTTTTCTTTCTTTTTTTAAGCAAAATTGATGGCAAAGCAAGTTAAAATGCAAAGCAAGTTAAAATCAAGATTACCCTCACCCCCACACTTAAATCTCACATTGTCCTCAATGTTGCAAAAATATAAAGAAGGAAAGAAACTAGTACTCCCCTGGTTTAGGTCTCTAACTCTGATGTGGAGTGCTCCTGTCAAAAGTCATCGGAGTGGTCATCGGCGTCCTCTTGTGTGACCGCATCGTCGGGATCGTTGTCGTCCTCAGCTGGTTGACAACTAGTGGGGTCAATATTCTGCTTGATGCATAGGGCCTCGACCATCCGGGTTGACATCACCATGGTTAGTAGATGGAAGGATGTTGCTATTGATGAAGTAAAACCGTGGACGGGCCTCCGCAGAAGATCGCTCCCGACCAATTTTCGTGGATGCCAGTAATGTGTGCCTATCACACCGATCAAGAGGGATGGGCAATGCGCACTCGCAGAGATTCAATGGAATCAACAATATCAGGTCTAAATCGTTTGGGACGGATGGGGGCAAATAATTTCATATGCTCTTGGAAAGCACAAGGGCTGCCTGGATCATAACTAGTACCCGTAAAACTCTCAATAGTGGCAGCATCAAATGGAACAGATATACCCCTAACCCAAGATATACGAGTATCCCCTATTTGTGCAACATCAGCATTTGCATAAAATTCTCGGCAGAGTGTACTAGAGCTATCAGTAGGGAAAGTTACCAATGTCTTCCATTGGCGACGCCGGATGATTTCTTCTATTGGTGGTATACTAGGCAGGAATAGATCAATCACCCTCTCGTGGACAAAGCTCTTGGGAAGAAACCGGGACCGGTACCGCTCCCTACTTGCTTGTGATAGAAACTTGGAACCAACCGGAGGGGCATATGGTTGAATAGCTTTGTCTTTGTCCTTCCCCTTGCTCATTGTGCCTTTGGACCTGAAATAATAATTAAAAGAAAAAGAAAAGGAAAATAAAAAAAATAGAGGGGGGTCGACGGAGGGGTCGGAATTTCTGGGAAAAATTGTTGGAGGAGGAAGGGGGGCCGGGCTGGGGGCGGTGGTGGGAGGAGGAGGAATGGAGGAGGACGGGGGGGTGGGGATCGGCGGTGGTTGGGGAAAAAAAAAGAGGGTTCGACGGAGGTTGGGGAAGAAGGAGAGGAGGGTCGACGGAGAGGGGGTGGTCTGAGGTGCGACGGAGGTTGGGGAAAAGGAAGAGGAGAGACGGTGGGGCGACGGTGGGGGAAGAGAGAGAGGGGAAGAAGACGAAGGGAGCGGTGAGGGAGAGAGAGAGAGAAGGAAGAAGACGAAGGGGGGTGTTTTTTTTTTAACCCTAATTTAATTATTATTATTTTTTTCGCTCCCCCCCTTCCTTGCTCGGAGAGTTGGCGCCCTGGCGCCAACTTTGGCGCCCGGGCGCCAACTTTCTGGATAAATTTTTTTTTTTTTTTTTGTATGGAGCTTATAGTTTGCTCCATACTTTTCACAACCTTCCTATCCTAGAATAACTACTAAAACTAACTAAAAATGAAAAAGAAAACTTATTGGGTTGCCTCCCAATCGCCGCTTGTTTAACGTCCTGAGCCTGACGGATATCATCTTAGTTCTCAGCTTCTAGTGCCACTGAGGTTCTTCCTCTGTCAATGTCTCCACCATGGTAAGGCTTCAATCTTTGCCCATTTACCTTAAAAGCGTCATCGAACCTATTGGTGCAATGACAATTGCACCAAAAGGTGTAACCTCTTTCACTATAAACGGTCCTGACCACCTAGACTTCAATTTCCCGGAAAAAGTTTTAAACGAGAGTTATAAAGTAATACCCGCTGTCCGGATGAAACTCTTTTGGAAGAATCCTCTTGTCATGCCATCTCTTGGTTCTCTCCTTGTAGAGGCTAGCACTCTCATATGCAAAAATTCTGAATTCATCAAGCTCATTCAACTGAAGTAGCCTTTTTTCATCAGCAGATTTAACATCAAAGTTCAGCAGCTTAGTTGCCCAAAGCGCCTTATGTTCAAGCTCCACTGGGAGGTGGCAAGATTTACCATATAACAGCTGAAACGGTGACATGCCGATAGGAGTCTTGAATGCCGTTCGGTATGCCCACAAAGCATCATCAAGCTTCTGGGACCAATCCTTCCTTGACTTCCCAACTGTCTTTTCCAGAATTTGCTTCAATTCCCTGTTAGAAATCTCCACTTGCCCACTAGTTTGTGGGTGATATGGAGTAGTGACACGATGAGTGACACCATATTTGCTAAGCAATGATTGAAACTGCTTGTTACAAAAATGAGTGCCTCCGTCACCGATAATGGCCCTCGCACCCGAACCCGCTGAATATATTCTTTTTGAGAAAGGATATCACCACCTTAGCTTCATTAGTGGGAAGAGCAATTGCCTCTACCCACTTTGAAACATAGTCCACGCTACAAGGATGTACTTGTTGTTAAAAGAGCTTGGGAATGGCCCCATAAAATCAATTCCCACACATCAAAAATCTCAATAACAAGAATGTTGTTGAGTGGCATCTCATGTCTCCTAGAGATATTCCCTGTTCTCTGGCAACGATCACATTGCTCAACATACTTCCTAGCATCCTTATACAATGTAGGCCAATAAAAACCGCTTTGTAGTACCTTAGCAAGAAGTATGTTCTCCAAATAAATGTCCACCATAATCGAACCATGACAATGCCGAGGATCTTATGAGTTTCCTCCTCAGGGATACAAACACGAGCATTCCATCTCGCACACCTGAAAATAAGAAGGGCTCATCCCGGATATACCACTGAACATCATGCATGAACTTCTTCCTCTCGCTGCCATGTTAGTCCCTCTCGTATCATCCCAATGGCCTTATAATTAGCAAAATCAGCAAACCAAGGAACACTGCTAATTGCTAAGACATACTCATCTCGGAAATTCATCATGAATCTCCATTTCGAATCATCTTGCAGCTCCTTAACCCGAATCCTAGACAAGTGATCGCCTACCACATTCTCTACCCCTTTCTTGTCTTTGATTTCAATCTTAAACTCTTGGAGTAGCAAGATCCAACGGAGAAGCCTTGGCTTAGCGTCTAGCTTAGTCAAGAGATATTTTAGAGCAAAGCATGATCTCGTAAAAATAATAACTTTGGAACCAATCAAATACTGTCTAAATTTATCTAATGCATAAATAATCGCAAGCATCTCCTTCTCGCTTGTTGCATAGTTCAATTGTGCCTCATTCGAACTTTACTTGCATAATATATAACATGTAACAACTTATTCTTCCTTTGCCCCAAAACAGCTCCTATGGCGTAGTCACCGGCATCACACATCACTCAAACGGTAGATCCCAATCGGTGCTCTCGCAATAGGTGCAGCTTGTTAATCTTTCTTTCAACAATTTGAATGCCATCGACACTCTTTGTTGAAGTTAAAGTCTTCATCTTTGACCAACAACCGACTAAGTGGTTTGGCTATCTTGGAGAAATCCTTGATAAACCTTCTAAAAACCAGCATGACCAAGAAAACTGCGAACACTACGTACATTGGTGGGAGGGGGCAAGTCTTTGATGATTATAATCTTGGCTCTATCCACTTCTATCCCTTTATCAGATATTCTATGACCCAAGACTATCCCATCTTTCACCATAAAGTGGCATTTTTCCCAATTAAGCACCAAATTACTCTCTTGACATCTTTGGAGTACACGAGACAAATTAGTCAAGCAAGTATCATACGAAGTGCCAAAAACAGAGAAATCATCCATAAATACCTCAATAAATCTCTCGGTCATGTCGAGAAGATAGACAACATGCACCTCGAAAAGTAGTGGGGCATTGCAAAGACCGAAGGGCATCCGTCTATAAGCAAAAATACCAAAGGGGCAAGTGAAAGCTGTTTTCTCTTGATCCTTTGGATCCACCGCTATTTGATTGTAACTGCAATAGCCGTCTAAGAAGCGATAATAAGAGTGACTCGCAAGCCTTTCAAGCATTTGGTCCATGAATGGTAAAGGAAGAAGTCCTTACGAGTGGCATCGTTCAATCTTCTATAATCCACACACATTCTCCAAATTCGTGGCAGTTCTAGTGGGTATCAATTCATTGTTCTCATTCTCGTACTACAGGTGATTCCACCCTTCTTCGGTACTACATGTACCGGACTAACCCACTTTGAATCGTAGATAGGATAAATCATACCCGCATCTAACAGTTTCATCACCTCCTTTCTCACCACTTCCTTCATAGTCGGGTTAAGTCTCCTCTGGGTCGCGGTGGTGCATCATAATCCTTCTTTTGCAGCTTCTCTGGCTGTAAATTAGAATTTTCATCCGCACAAACCTCTTCTTCCACCCGCAATAACCGAGCAATATCATCCTCTAAGGACTCATCTGAATCTTCTTGAAAAGACCCTCCCGAATGGCTTCGTCAACTACATCAATTTCAAACAGTCACTATTATCAACCGGGTATTTCATGGATGAAACACATTGTAAGTGATTTTCTGTCATTCATTTGGAATTCCATTTTTCCAAGACTACATCAATTACCGCTTTCGCAGTAGCCAAGAAGGGTCTTCCCAAAAGCAAAGGAAGTTCAAGATCTTCCTCCATGTTAAGAACCACAAAATCCACCGGGAAGATGAATTTGTCCACTTTCACCAAGACATCCTCAATGACACCTTCGGCTTCTTAATGGATCTATCCGCCAACCGTAATGACATCATAGTAGGCTTCATCTCTTTAATGCCGAGAGCTTTTGCCACGATAAGGGCATTAAATTTATACTAGCTCCCAAGTCACAAAGTGCTCGCCCATATTGACATTCCCTATTGCACAAGGAATGCTAAAGTCGCCCGATCCTTAAGCTTTGGTGGCAACTTAGTTTGAATGATGGCACTACACCGCCGAGTCAATGCCACTGTTTACGCCTCTTGCAACTTATGCTTCTTGGAAAGCAAATCTTTCATGAACTTTGCATAATTAGGCATATTTTCAAGAGCTTCGCAAAAGGAATGTTAATCTCGCAATTTCTTAAAAATATCCAAGAACTTGGCATACCGTTGTTTCGAATCGTTGCTTCAATCTTTGGGGATAAGGAGGTTTTGCATAAGAAGGAGTGGGAGACTTCTTTGTAACTATCTCCTTTGGAACCTCGCCGCACATTACATTGCTCGACCTCTTCCTCCCCTTTTCGTACTTGTCCTTCATCTGAGCAGATTTCTCAACCTACGCACCACTATACCACTCCTTGTAGTTATGGCCTTACAATGCTCCTTTGGATTGACCTCTGTATCACTAGGGAAGGACCCTTGGCTTCTCTCTCGCTATTTGCTTTGATAATTGACCAATCTGATTCTC
Organism: Acacia pycnantha; assembly: GCA_025563575.1. NCBI lineage: Eukaryota > Viridiplantae > Streptophyta > Magnoliopsida > Fabales > Fabaceae > Acacia > Acacia pycnantha. The sequence continues at coordinate 1,185,291 of JAMWYP010000067.1, read as the reverse complement.
CAAATTCGGATCGAAGCCCCCGATTCTTGAGAGCGAGACTTTGTTTCATTCGGAAAGCTTCGATCCCCGTATGTATTCGGTAGTGGTACGAGTCAACTGTGTCAAAGCCTTTTCCGGATCGGTAGTGGTGGTTTGGTGGAACCGCCGAGGTCGCTTGGGGTTTGTAGGAAAAGTTTGGGTGAGCTTTCCGGCGTGATTGTATGTGTTGCTATATGGATTAAACCGATTTCGGGAGGATTACCCATGTAGTTAACCTCACTTGTTTCTCCATTAGTGAATGCTGCACAATCTCCATTAGAGTGTTCCCTTTGCAAAAATCACAAAGCAAAGGAGGCCGAGAAGAATTAGATGACACCCGAGAAGAGGCAAGCTGTTTAGTGATGGAAGCTAGCTTCCGTTGGATCACCTTGTTTTGTTGGGCAATGTTCTCATTGTGGGCCAACATTGTATTGTAAGAGTCTAGTTGAAGAACTCCCTCTTTGGTTGTGGAGTAACAGCTTTCATTCTCTAAGGACCCCATATCTTCAAACAACTCCAATGATTCCTCACGGAGTTTTATTTTTAACGTACCACCGCCGCAAAGATTAATCATCATCCTAGAGGACTAAGCATCCCATTGAGGAATATTCTCACCGATCATAGTCTTGCAGCTCATGTTGTGGGCACTTCCTAAGCAACTCCTTGAATCTTTCCCAAGCTTGGCAATATGATTCCCCATTGCCTTGAGTAAAGCAACTGATGTCGACATGACAGCCTTTGTATACTTAGAAGAAGGAAAAATTTCTCTAGGAACTTTGTGGTAATAATGTCCCAAGTGGAGAGACTTCCATTAGGACAAGAACGAAGCCAAGCTCCTGCTTTCCCGTCAAAGAGAAAGGAAACAGCCTCACACGAATAGCCCCTTCGAAACCCCATTCATCTTGATGGTATCACAAATCTGCGAAAAGTCTCAATATGCTGATTAGGATCCTCTAAATCACTCCCACTAAAAGAGCGTTGTTGAACCAAGCCTATGAGGATGGCTTGATTTCAAAATTATTTGCATTTACAACTGGATTGACAATGCTAGTTGCTGCCCCGGCGAGATTAAGCGTCATATAATCGCCCATGGTCTTTCTTGGAGGAAGAAGGCGAAGAGGATCTTCACCATTTTCGCCATTATAACCTGGTTCGGTCCAGTACTAGAGTTACTAGCCTTTCCTTTACTCTGTTGAGCAAGTTTCCGTTTCTCCTTGTTTGTCTTTTCAATTTCGTGGATCAAACTGCAGCCGAATTTCCGTCTATGGTACCTCGCATAAACAGAGTTAGATAACAAAGGAAAAGAAATCCAATCTAGAGTTTTAATAACTACTTAGTGTTGAAATATTTCTATTCCCAAGAACGGCGCCAAAAACTTGTTGCGACTTCGGCAAGTGCACCGATCGTTTACAAGTAATAAAGTGTGTGAGAAAGATATCGTCCCACGAGGAATAGTATTACACCACTAATTAGTTATTTAAGCTTTAGTTGGATGAAATAGAGTAATAGGGTGAATTGTAGCTAAAAAGGTTTTAAATAGTTAAATAAAAAATTAAGAATCAAGAGTTTCAAGAATTTCAAGAATGTTTTAGAAAAGATGGTTTATAGAGAAAAACGCAGCTAGGGCATAGAATTCCCCTATGTTCCTCTAAGTATTCGAATTAAATTCCTAATTGCCTGTTATTCCCATAACTGACGATCAATTCTCTAATATTTAACTAAGTCCCAATGTCTTGATGCTACCTTAGTTGTTATCTTTAAAAATAACCTAATGTCTCGGTGTTATTTAGAAAGATTATCTAAACCGGAATTATAAGATCACATAAATTTGTAAGCCTATGTCTAGGTCATGCAATTTTATGATGAGTTAAAGGTTCGGTTAAGTGCACCAACATCTCTATTGTCATGCACTAACCTATGGGCAATCTAAAAGGTGATCGAGTCTTTTAGAAGGCTTTTTTCAAATAAATACTCAAATTAACATAGGGTTCATCCTCGCCCTAACTACTAAAAGGAAATTAGCCAAGCATGGCTAGGTAAAAATTAATAAGATAAATGGAAACCGGAATTGTTCTTCAGAGATTGGGGAAGGTTGATCTCTACAATTGCTTTGATCTTCTTTCTCCAATTCCTTCTTTCTATTCTCCTTATGCGTCGCGTCTTTGTTCTCCAATGATTCTCTGTGCAATATATCTTAATCACTCTTAATATTGTACAAACCATTTTTTTTTTTCAAATTATCTTCCCTTATGTTCAAACAATAATCCCTTTATAAAGTCCATATTCCATAGTGAAAATTATCTTCCCTTTATGCAATGCAACTTCTCTTATGTGTAATCCATATTCCCTTATGTGCAAAATTAGTCCCTGATGTGCAGATTATGTTTTGCGCAAATGAACTTCCTGTAGTGCAAAAAATATTTCTTTATGTGCAAACGATAGCCTTTATGCAATTCATATTCTTTTTTTTTTTGGTAAGACTCGGGGCCATAGCCCATCTATATTGCAATTCATATTCTTTAATGTAACTCTCTTCCCTTTACGTAACTTCTATCATGTGCTCATATCAAAAAAAAAACTTCTATCATGTGCAGTCTATCTTTTCTTGTATGCAAAATTAGCTTTTCATGTGCAAATTACACTTTGTGCAAACTATTTTTCCTTGGTGTGAATCATCTTCCTATATATGCAATATTGCAAACAATCTTCCTTTGAGTAAACTATTTTTCTTTGTACAACTTCCATTGTTTGCAATCCATCTTCACTGTGTGCGAAATTATTCATTAACTTGCAGATTATATTTTGTGCAATTCATCTTTGTTCAAACAATCTTACCTTGTATAGAACCCATTATCTCCGGAGCTATGGGGTACTAATTTTACTATAAGCTCTTGACATATGTTTAATTTGTAGTTTAAGATGTTTATGATATATACTTAGTTTGTACTCCCTCCCTCCCTCTCAACCTTCCTTTTGGTTTTTTTTTTCCCGGTTTGTCACTTAGGTCCATGTAGAGTGAGTGAATGGGCCAGAAGCTAATCCGGGGAATTGGCCCTGCGCCTTGAGGAGGAGTTTTTTTAATTACCATAAAGATAATTTCTTTTAACAAAAAATTACAATTTACAATTTAGATGCCACACGATTTGCAAGTCAATTGAAGACAATGATAGCTTTCCAACTTAGTAGAAGACTAAATTCTTAAATACAATTAACAGCTTAGGGTTATCACTACATAAACTTACATTGAAAGTTGGGACACCTATTATGTTGTTGAGAAAGATCGATTAAACTTCATGTCTCTATACAATGGAACACGTACGTTTGCAGATTTCCCAACTTGGAATGTTATTAAAGCTATCGCTTTGAGTGGATCAAACCCTAATCAAAAGGTGTTGTTTCATAGGATGGGCATAAACATTCAGAAAAGTATATGCACATTCTTTATGCAAAGGAGGCAATTTCTAATTACGTTTTCATTTGTTATGACAATCAACAAAAGTTGAAGTCAATCGGTGCGAAATATTGGGTTAGTGTTTCTCATGAAGCTAGTTTTTGCGCATGGCCAATTATATATTGCAATGTTAAGAGTTAGATCAATGCAAAGTTTAGATTATTGTTGACGAGAGTGGAAGCAGTTTTTTTTGCTCAGAAGAGTGGAAGCAGTTGCAATAAAAAGATAACAGCGATAAATGTTGTTTACATAGAGATATTTTAAAATTTGTAATGATTAAACAACTTCGAAGATGAACTGAATTAATTTGGAGTAATTTTTGTTGTCGGTTTAGGTTTTTCCTAAGTTTATATATACCTAACAGCCCACATTTTGGATTCAAGAGCTCCAGCTAGTTCACTGAGATAAGAATCCAGTTAATAAAAACACTCGCACTTACGTACGTTTCGCTAGGAATGAAACTAAGGACCTGTATGGATTAAAGAAGAGGAAGGAATGGAAAAGAACAGAAAATACTTTGCTTCTAACGCATTTGGTTCGCACTGAAAAAGAAAATAGGTTGATAGGTGAATTTTTGTTTGGTTAGAAGAAAATAATGAGGTAGGAAAATAAGATAAAAGACCATTTTACTCCTACATTAATGATAGAGGAATAAAAAAGATATGCACGCCGGATAATTGCCACATTCTAAACCCAATCTCACAAATTTTTCAATTGTCCGAAGGTTCTCATCATCACCACCGTCGACTTCTTCTTCCACCTCGGTCACCCTCTCTGCATCACTACCGTCGTCGACTTCTTCTTCCTCCTTCGTCACAAATGGATCTGCAGTGACGTCGTCAAAGAGGCCACTATTGGCTTCCTCTTCCTCTTCTGTCACTCTCTCTATATCATCACCATTGTCGACTTCTTCTTCCACCTCTGTCACCCTCTCTGCATCATCACCATTGTCGACTTCTTCCTCCTCCTTTGTCACTGACAGATCTCCAGTGATGGCAGCAAAGAGGCCACCTCAGCTTCTTCTTCCACCTTCGTCACCCTCTCCGCATCATCACCACTGTCGACTTCTTCTTCCACCTCTGTCACCCTCTCCGCATCATCATCACTGTTGACTTCCTCCTCCTCCTCCATCAGTGACATATTTGCAGTGATGGCAATAAAGAGGCCACCGTTGGCTACTTCTTCCTTTGCCAATTAAGAGGATATGCAATCGACCAAACTTGGTGGTCCAGCACAAGAAAACATAGAAACAAAATCAATTGTGTGATCGATAGAGTGGATTACAAGATATATGGAGGTGATTGGAGATCTCAAAAGGATATTGCATATCCTTTATTAAAGAAAGGATCGATCACGCAAAAAGGAAGAATGGCCCAACACACACATACAAAAAGGCGTGGACTGACCATATGTTTATAAATAGAAAGGAATTCAACATAGAGGGGATGAAGAACGAGGAGCGGATCGAGAGGCGAGCGAGAAGGAACGAAGAAGCGGAGGAGTAGAGGCGGCGTTTTGGATCTCTTCATCATCTCCACGGAAGGACGGAAGGATCGTGGAGGCGAAAAGCTTTCTTTCCTCTCTCTTCTTATTCTTTGGACACGAATTCTTATCTTTTTGTTATGGATTTTGTTATAGCCATGTGTGGCTAATTCTATTTTCAACCTAGATGACCTATAAGAACTTGTTTGGGTTTTAGAGATTATTCACACTGATTAGTTTTGCTTAATTTAATTCAGTTTATTTAATCTCGTGTTTATTGCTATTGCTTATTGATTGGCCACCATTGAGCATGTTTTGGGGATCTAGGGTTGAACTTGGAAGAGGAATCCTAAATTGACCTTGGGATAAATAATGTGGAATTAGGTTTAAATTTAATGTGAAATTAGGTTTTAATCTAATTTGCGTCTAGGATAGTCATATACCTAGAAGCTCCGCATAATCAAATTAGAGTGAGCCCGATTTAAAACGCGTCTTATTTAGTTGTGTGAGATATTGCATAATTAATTAAGGTAGGTATATAAGTGGACCGGAAGGCATTTATAGACATTAATACTCTAGATTAGCTTATTAAGTTAAGTCAAAATTAGTTTAGTGGGGATAAAATCTAATAACAAACAAGGGGTTGCTCGTTTGATTATTTTAGTAGTTTGTTATTTTGATTTTCTTTTCTTTTAATTAAATTCAATCTAGTTTGCTCAACTTAAACGAAATTGTGAAATTAATGCCTAATTGAAGTTTGTGATACTAAGTCCTCGTGGGAACGATACTTTTCTTATCACTTTATTACTTGATACGGCCCGTATACTTGCGGAGTTATAGGCTTTAAAGTTTTGCCCTATCAAGTTTTGGCGCGCTTCTTGGGGACTTGTGTGTCACAACTGTCTTGGTTAGAATTGATTGAGCATTAGTAGTTTAAGTTTGAGTTTGTAAATATTTTATTTAAAAAAAAAAATCAAAAAAAAAATGGATTTCAATTGGCAACCAACCGGTCTTAATGTTGAAAAGGAGATGAATTCTTTGTCTTCTACACAAGATGGATTGATTGCTATTTTAAATTCTTTGAATGAATATAGGCAACGTAAAAGGAGCATAAATGATGGTTGTATTCCATATGTTGATTCTTCTCAAAATGTTTGCATGTCTTGTGTTTATTGTGGAGGGAATCATTTATATGAATATTGTCCATATAGTACAACTAGTCATTTTGTGAGAGATGATTTCACTAGGAACCAAGCTTGTTTTGATAACTCATTTTGTCCTTGTGAAGGTTTTGAGCAACATAATTTTAGGGATCCACATGTCTATTATTCTCATGAAAATACCCCTCCTTTTCACTCTTATCCACCTATTGAAGAACACACCACTGAGTATAAGGAAAAATCTAATTTAGAAAGATTATTTGAGGAGTATGTGGAAGTAGTAGAGATCTAGTAGAGAGCAAAGGAGATGATCACTAGCCGTAAGAGATATAATAGAGAGCAAAAGGAGATTGTCACTAGCCTTAAGAGACCTAGTAGAGAGCAAGGAGATTGCCACTAGCATTAAGTCAAGTGTCCAAGATCTTGGGGTATATGTGAGTCAAATTGTTTCAACCCTTGAGACTATGGTGGAAAATAATTCCTTAAGCACAGATGACCACTTCTTATGCCGATAATGATTATTGTGAGGAAGTTGAAGGTTTGGAATCACATGAGACTATGAATAATGTAGAAAGTGATTGTGGGTTTGAAATTGATTTAGATGAGAGTAGTGGGTGTCTAGAAGAGGTTCCTATTGTGGAGCCTAAGGATTGTGATGTTGGTGATCAAATTGATTTAGATGAGAATAGTGGATGTCTAGAAGAGGTTCCGGCTGTGGAGCCTAAGGATTGTGATGTTGGTGATCAAATTGATTTAGATGTCCCAATTGTTGTTGTTCTTGACCCTCCTCTTGAAGTGTTGACTCTTGCGATGAGAGTCGGTTGATTTTATTGGATGCTCTAAATTCTTGGAAGTGCCTATATTTATTTTCAAGGATATGCATGTTGTGCTTCATTTGAATTCGAGTTATTGTTTGTAATCCAAGATTGTCTATGATTAAGGAAGTACAAGTAATTAACTTGAATGATCAATTTTTGTGTGTGATACCTTGTTGCTTGAAAAGAAATGAAGACAAGGTAATTATGGTGTTTGATACTTTCGATTAGAAGTTGTCAACCACCATGATATTTTTCCAACATCATTCTCTTCCTCTCCCCTGGTGTTGAAAAGGGGTAAGTTAGGCTTCTTCTATTTTCATTGCACATCGGAAAATAGGTTCCCACCAAAATAGGTGGGAACAAATTTTCTAATATATAAGGAAAAATGCCCCCCCGTCGGAAAATATTTTTCAAAGAAAATGTGAACCAAACAACCATAGTCAGACGGAAAATGATTTTCCATTTTCCTCCCCTGATTTACAATGAATGAAACGGTCCCTTAGCTCTCAAGTGCCACCGGCGAAATAAAATATGAAAAATCAAACGAAAACAAAAAGTTACATAGAGCAGGTACGTTATGTTGACCATGTAAAGACCGGTTGATGAATATATGATAGAAAAACACCAATTGCCTTTAAATGGGGTATTCAATTATTTTGACTAATAAATATTTAAAAAAGCATCCACCGAAAAAGTAAGAAATAGAAGAAGGTACGTAGCTTAATTGACTAGAATCCAGCCCAAAGGAAAAACTTTACCCTTAGAGCACTCCAGGAGGAGTTTGCTGAATTGAAGAACTTGCGTGTGAATTGTCAAGACTTAACGAGTGAAAACATTTTGTTCAATTGTGTTCTTAAAAAATTGCATCGTCGTAACTTTCTAGTGAGATCATCACTTCCATATGTTAATTATAATTCTAGTGTCAATCTAAGCAAGTAATAGGCGTTCAAATGAAACTAAAACCTAATTTTTTGGCCAATAAAAATTAAAACCTATTTAATCACTCGAGAAACACGTGTTAGGTGTACAAGTTAATCAATGAATTAGGGCCCGTTGGGATTAGCACTAACAGAAATGATTATTTAAAAAAAAAAAAAATCAACTTTTACAAACCTAGATGCAAAAGTTAAAGGGATAATCAATTTCATCGGGGCCTTTTAACAGGAGAAATTGCAAAAAAGGCCCTAAGATTATGACAATCCCAAAAAAGGGATTTTCCGAATCTTGGGTGAGTTGTTAACGGGGTTGATATAGTTGTTAACGGGGTACTGATATAGTTGTTAAAGGTACTGATTTAGTTGTTAGCAAAAGTGTTGTTAACAGGGCTAATTTAGTTGTTAAAAACCTACCTGTTAACAACTATATCAGCCCCATTAACAACTCACCCAAGATTCTGAAAATTCCAGAAAAAGCCTTGGGGCTTTTTCTGGGATTGTCAGAATCTTGGGGCCTTTTTTACAATTTTCCTTGTTAAAAGGGCCCTGAAATAAATTTTCCCAAAATTAAACGATGAAAATGGCAGCGTGCTGGGTGGGTTATTACTGAGTACTAGAAACTTAATGTCAAGGTCTTTGTTGGACCATAATGATAATATATGTTGTGCACGGAATTCAAATTTTCCATCACCTGGAACTGGTCAAACCCCGGTTGGACAACATTATTTTGATAATAACATCACACTTAAGGATTTCTTCCCCTTCTTCTTCTGCGGAGCCCATTATAGTTTTTTGTATGCCTGAAAAACTATGCATTTTTTAATTATCTATAACATTTTTTTGCCTGAATAAAATGTGTTTCTGAAATTTATTTAAAATTAATTTTATTCATTGTAATAAAATAATTTAATGTATTGTCAAAACAAAAAGGCTCCTCTCTTAATTAGTAGTGTTAATATGAACTTGGAGGTTATGATAATGAAGCAGCACATCATACAGCAAATCAAAACACATAAATAAGATCTTATTGGAAATAATATATATTATACACTTTGACAAAAGGAGATATATACACTATATATGCTCCATCTGAAGCTAGCCCTAGCTCTTCAATACTTTCTAGTTCCAAAAATTGATCCAAGTCCTTTTTTTTATTTATTCCACAATAACTTGTGAACATATATCATGCTGCCTTCCGTACCCTATCTTTAATCATTTCAATCAAAAGATCATAAAGATGAAAATTAAAGGAGGTCCATACATAAGCATGACATGCTTGGTGTAAAAATATATATATGATACAATAGGTCTCCTGGGCAAAAAAAAAAAAAAAAGGACACCGTAGGTCAATATTAAGTATAGTCCCACAATAACATTAAGTCCAGAAGAGCAAAGTCTTATAGAGTGCTAGAGTTTTCCGCTGCATCTTTCTGAGCTACAAGCTGTTAAAACTTTTGAGCCATGTCATCATCAATAAGAGTGGCTTGTTCGATGTTTGTGGAAGTGGTCGAGACGCTAACACGGCCTCCTGGGATGGATACAAGCTCACGAGCAACGTCTCTGAACTCAAGGAATCCTCCTTCTTTGCATTTTGATAGCAATCTAGCTGCTTCTTCCTTTGTCATCTTCACCTTCACTCTTATCCCCTCTCTTTTTTCACCACTACTGCTAATTATTCTCTTTTCATCACTCTGTTTTTCCTTCACCAACGACTCATCATCATCTCCTAAAATTGTAGGCTCTGAATCAGCAAACCTCACACTTTTCTTCACTACTGCTTTTCTGGCGGCTGGTGCTTGCTTTTTCGTCAACTCGTCTCTATATACAGCCTTTTGTACTTGGCCTTGCTCTACTACTCCCACTGCTTTAATATCTGAGACTTGCTTATTCAAACAACGAAATAAAGTGTGCAACATTTCGTTTTTCTATATGGAGAGAGAGAGATATGGTATAGGTATTGGAGTAGAAGAGAGGGTGAGCTCTGCAAAGTTGAGGGAAAAGTAGAGTGAATTTATAGGAGTTTATGATGAGATGGGACCAAGAAGCATGGAATGGGGCTCATTTAAATTAAAATAGTAGATTATTGCGTGAAAGTGGAACATGAGCAGACAAATGGTGGGAACTATAGAAAAATTATTATGGTAATAGGGTTAATAGGTATCAACAAGTCAAGATAGTAAGTGATTTTGAAGGTCAAATTAAAAGAAATGGTCCATCCAATTAATGTTGTTATTATGTTTTCTTTTCGTAAGAAAAGGGCAAAATGACTGCAATCGGTTGAAAGGGTCCAGCCAATGCCCTTTGGGTTGAGAGAATGGGATAAGCATTCGATCGAGACCAGTTCAAGATAGTGATGATGCGTTTATTAATTACTCTTAATAACATCCTTAATATTATACCTATTTAACTGATTTGATTAGATTAAAGAAATAAGTTAATATAATGTGTTTTCTCTCTCAAATTCTTCTTTAATTATTTTCCTTAATTTCCTCTCTCTTTATTACTGTTGAGGAATATTAATAGGGATAATTTGATTTTTTTTTTATAAATATAAGAAATACTTCATCTGGTCCTTAATATATAAAACATATTTAGAGAGTTTATTTTGATCTTAAATATAAGATATATTTGAGGGGGAAGTGAATAAGAGAATTAAGGAAGATTACTAGAGTATTTTACAAAATACATGTTATATTAACTAATTTCTTTAATCTTACTAATTAAATGAAATAAATCTGTACGTTTTATAGGAGTATTAATTAAGCACCGAAGGAGGAGTAGTAATACTTACGTCAAGATCAACGTCATGTAATTAATTAGAAATCTCTCTTAGAACTGAGAGCCACACAATGGAGGCTTTACCTGATCTACTAAACGCGTTGTACTGAATTGATTGATAAGGAAGCTGTTGCATTTATTCTGTCACCTAGTGCATACTTAACGGGAAACGCCAGTCAGCAGTGCAGGAGGACAAAGTCTTAAGTTGTATTTTTTTTGTCTTTTTCTCTGAAATATTTATTCAGAGTGAGATGCATTTTTATTAACTATACCAATATTAATTGTTAGCAAAAAATTTCTCTCTTTATGAACTTATGATCAACTATTCGTTATCTAGAATAAGAATAGAATGAAATAAAGGAGTTACTATTTTGATCCTTATTACAAGTCATTGAATTTTAACTAATTTTTATATACTAGGAAATGACAGCTCGGGAGTTAAAAAAAGGAAAGGAAAGGAAAGAAATGATAATTAGGTTATTAAATATGTTTCAAGTTGATAATTTTTCTCTTATTAAACTTTTCTCCCTATCTACCTATATTTACCAATCAATCTTACATCTCTTTCCTCTTTCGCTCTCTCTAAAGAGAATCAAATAAGGGTAAAACCGGAAGAAGAAAAAAATCATTCATAACTCCCTAATTAACTAATGTTTTTCAGATTCTAAAGTTATAAAGATTTTGAACTTGAGTTATTTAATTGTAATTTATATGTTAATTTAAGAAAATCACGGAATTGGAATAATAACAATATCAAATTACCAATAAGGTTATTCCAACACATCATCACAAATACATATATACCAGGACACGAAGTCAAAGCTAATTTAGATGCTACACGATTTGCAAGTCAATTGAAGACAGTGATAGCTTTACAACTTAGTAGAAGACTAAATTCTTAAATACAATTAACAGCTTAGGGTTATCACTACATAAACTTGCATTGAAAGTTGGGGCACCTATTATGTTGTTGAGAAACATCGATTAAACTTCATGTCTCTATACAATGGAACACGTTTGCGGATTCCTCAACTTGGCAAGAATGTTATTAAAGCTATCGCTTTGAGTGGATCAAACCCTAATCAAAAGGTGTTGCTTCATAGGATGGGCATAAACATTCAGACAAATATATGCCCATTCTTTATGAGGGAGTGAGTGAGGGTCAGCTTTTAGGGATGCTTTGACAGAAGATGTGTAGGAATCTTGATCTAATATAATAACTCCATAATCTGGAAGCCATAAAACTGGAACATTGACCAATGCTTTTTGAAGTTCTTGAAAGGAAGATAATGAGTTCTTCTCCCAAATAAAAGCATTCTTCTTAGGGCCCTTTTGGATGGGCTTTTTTCATAAAAAAAAAAAAGCACTTTTTTAATTCAAAAAAAAATTAATTTATGTGTTTAGATGATATTTTTTTAAAAAAGTAAAAGTTACAAAAAAGTAAAATCTTCAAAAGCTCTAATTTTGAGCTTAAAAAAAAAGCACAACATGGGACCAAAAAAAAGCACTTTTTTTTTTAAGTCAATCCAAACGGGCCCTTAGTCATATTAGTGAGAGGTTTGGCAATCTAACCATAATTCTGGATAAATCTATGATAATAGCCGGAGAGCCCCAAAAAACCACGCAGATCTGCAAGGCTCTTAGGAAGAGGCCATTTATCAGTGGCAACAATTTTATCAGAGTCTACCATGACTCTCTTGGCTGAAATAATATGTCCCGGAAAAGAAATATCAAGCTGGAGAAAATCACACTTGTCAGGGTTGGCATAAAATTCATTCAAACGCAATAGTTGGAAGATAATACTCAGATGAATGATATGATCCTCAAAAGAGTTGCTGTAAACAAGAAAATCATCAAAAAATACCAATATAAACTTCCGGCGATATGGTCTAAACAAGTCATTCATGATGGCATGAAAAGTAGAAGGGGCATTGGTCAGCCCAAAAGGCATAACAATGAACTCATAATGACCTGAGTGAGTATGGAAAGCAGTCTTGCCTATATCTTGAGGATGAACTCGAATTTGATGATATCCTTAATGCAGGTCAATCTTGGAAAAATAAACTGTACCATGAAGTTTGTTAATGAGTTCATCAATTGTAGGAATAGGATACTTATCTGGTACCATTATTTTATTCAATTCTCTATAATCGACGCATAGACGCCAAGAAGAGTCTTTCTTTGGAACTATAAAGATCAAACTGGAAAATGGACTTACACTTGGTAGACTAAAGCCCTTGTGCAGTAATGCTGTAATTTGTTTTTCAATCTCATCTTTTTGAGAATGAGGATAACGATATAGTCGAATATATTAGGAGGTTTAGCACCTGGATGTAGATAAATGGTGTGACATTTTTCTCGAACAAGAGGTAAACATGGTGGCTCAAGAAAAATCTCAGCAAATTGTTGAAGCATATCTTGTAGAATTTTGAATCTGCGTACGATCTCCATGCCATCATAACTTCTGAGAGATATGTTAATGGGGGTTTGAGAAATTCCTTGAAGTTTATAACGTTGCCCATTCACTTGAAAAATCGTAAACAACTGCTTCCAATTGGCTTCTACCGTGTTCAAAGAAGCGAGCCATTTTATACCTAGAACCACATCCATACTGTCAAGATGAAAAGGAAAGAAGTATTCTGTAATTTTCAAACGTAACTTTGAACAGTAATTAATACATTTTTGTATATGGTATTACAACTGATCATAGAGCCATCGCCTATTTGCACTCCAAACAGGGGAAGAATATTTGGCTTAATATTTAGTTTGGTCAGCAGGTGATTGTCGATGAAGTTTTAGGTAGAGTCGCTGTTAATTAGGATAAGAATGGTTCTGGATTTGAGGATGCCTTTCACACGCATGGTAGATGCTGTGTATCGACCGAGAATGGCATGAAATGATATCTCGGCTATAAGAGAGTCGCCATGGGTGTCATCAGAATTCTCTTCAGGTTGCTGAATCTGATTCTCGTCATGATCATCGATAATCTCCATTATTTTCAACGTAGTCGAGTTACAGCAATGACAAGGCAAAAACTTCTCTCCACAATGATAACAGAGGCCCTTATTCCGAAGGTTTTGGCATTCGGCATCTGTTAAAGATATTGCTAGCATAAGGGACGGTTGATGCCTGTGATTAGAAGATCCCCAAATCGGTGTAATATGAAATTCCTAGATTTGTGTGATTGCTAGCAAACGTTAAGATCCCGTGTTGACGTGGCGCTAGGTATTTATTTTCTTTATAATTATTTCCCCAATCAGTGCCACGATAACCTGAAACACTAGGGAAGCCATTGTACGTATATGCTGGCTCTGAATTTTGGATTCAAATTCTAAGGCTAAACTTGCGGCCTTATACATAGTTTGGAGTTTTTGAATATTTACGTCAGCCTTCAATTCTTCTCGCCCATGAATACATAATGCCAATAGACAGTGCTTTAGCCAGCCGTGATGTAATACCCGGATAATTATTTATCTTGAATATTATATTGTGATAAATAATACCTATTCTTAATAGGTGAATATGTGGTCTCAAATCTTGTGTTGAATTTATCTTATTTTTCTAGGGCAATTTCTCTTGAAATTAGAATGAACAAGAGCCAAAATCCCTAAATACGTTTATGGGTCATAAAATACCCTGAGAATATTATAAAATGTATTAAGAGACAATTAAATATTTATTAAAAATAGGAAAGTATGTTGTCTCTAATTTAGGTAATTTATGGGATTATTTCCTTGGAATTTAAATAGGCAAAAATCCCATATTATTTTGGGGATCATAAGTTGCCTTATGATTTTTAATATAATACATGGTGCATAAATTACCAATGTCAACACAATAGTTGTGAGAAAACAATTAATCTAATTTAAGAAAATTGTCAACAATTAGTAGGTGCTTAAATAAGTAATTAATTGCTAATTGTTTAGGGATGAATAAAGGAAAATGTCCAAAGTTAATTAGGTACAACCCCTAATTAAAGATTAATGACCAATGAAAGGTCAAGATTAGCATGAAGTTTATTGCTAAATTTAGGCATGATTAAGAAATGTATAAGGGCAAAAAATGAAGCATTAAGCTTGTCTAATTAAAGCACTAATCAATTAATCAATGGGAGATGTAATGCAAGGGCAATTAAGCATTGGATCAGGGATTAATTAAGCTTGGCTAATTAATGTTGAAAAGTCAACAATTGCAACTAGATCCAATGGCCAAGGTTTGATCTCATAAAGTTAATCTAAAGGTTCTAATAAATCAAGCCTTAATCCATGTGAAAATAAAACAACCAATGGGAGCAATTAATGATGGATATTTTGTGCAAGTGAGAAGCATTTTCCTTGGCCAAAAAGAGTCCATGAATTTCGAAAATTTGGAAGAGGGAAGGAAAGAGAAAATGTTGAATGTGTGTGTGTGAATGCAAAGCCAAGTGGCAAGTTGGAAGAAAAAGGAGAAAAAGCAAATAGGATAAGTGAGAACCGATAGAAATTAAATCGTATCTTGAAATATGTGAACTAAGTATCTAACATCAGGACATATAATAAATAAGTGAATTTTTATCCCGCAGTGAGTTATCTTCGAAGTTATTTCCGTAACCGACGAGGTTTATCCTAAAATGACTAAAAGGCTAGTAAAGACCCCTAATTTGAATATAATTCTTGTTAATTCAAGTGCTTCTCAAGAGGCTACATAAGCTTCAAACTTTATCTCTAGGAATATTTGTGATTTACAAAACACGTGCAATTGGAACATCAAGTGGTTGAATTGTTTAATATATAACAAAACACACATGGGATAAACGCACATGGGAGCATTTATGAAAAATGGAAGAGGATAGGGGAGATAGAAAGGGAGGACGAATTGGGAAGGATTGGAGGGTGAGGATTTGATCTCAAAGAAACCCTAGATCTAATGGCCAAGGTTTGTGTAGGAAAAGTTCAATGGAATTACCAAATATGCCATAGGGTTTTTCTATAAATAGGCACCTCCATCCATTGCAAATCTCACACCAAAATCCTTAGAAAGAATAGAGAGAAGTGGGAGCAAGAAGTGGAAGGAAGTTCTTCAAGAGGTAAGTTCTAGTCTTTAGCTTTTGGTAGTTCTTGAAGTTCTAGTGTAGCTTAGATGTTGTTTTGATCTTTAATCTTTCAATATATTGTTGATATCATGTTTTGTGTTAAATATGGTATTTATTTCGAAAATATGCTGAAGAAAGAGATATGGCAAAATTTTGGAAGATTAGAGTCAAAGTAGCAAAGCTCTGGCGAAATTTCGTCGGATAGCAAAGTCAGGGGTAAAATAGTCATTTGTGACTAGGATATCTGTTAGGATATTGTTTATGCGTTAATAGATACGGTATTACCCTTTAGGATATCCGGGAAGTTCGGAGTCGAGTTCAGAAGGCCGGATGTTTGGCCATTTCACGGTGGAAGGTACGTTCGCGGCGTACTGTAACCTTAACTCTTATGCTTATAATATGCTTATATATGTTGTGGATACTTTCATAAAACCATGAACGGGACTCTGTCCTGGATATGCACTTTGACTAAGGAATCATACTTAGATCACTAATTACAGCTTTACGGGTTATAATCATGATAATGCCGTTATGTTTTCCTAGCGCTGAGGACACGACCGTACATCGTGGCACAGGGTAGTAGTGCAGACGAGGGATAACTTTACATGTTATTGTAGTTGTTATCAAATGATCATACGACGTACTGGCTTGATCATTACTGTAATATTAGAAATATCTGTTGTGCATATATTGTTTATATAAACATGAGGTTAACCGTTACCTGAGGTCCAATGTGCGTTGGACCTCAGTCTTAAATAATAGTACAGGAGAGGATCAAGCAGAAAGATCAGGGATATCAGAAATATCAGGAATATCAGAAATATCAGAGAGGGTATCGGTAGATGGAGTCATAAAGAGAAACCAATGGGCAAAGTCGTAATAATGCACCGGTCGAGGCAGGAGCCGGAAGAAGTTATCAGATCTTGTTGTCAGGCATGGATCTAATAAAGTTACTTCGAACAGTTTGGTGCCGAAGGCAACGCTAGTCTATATGGGTCAGCCAATAAGTCGCCGTGAACTCGGTGAGGCCCCCATGATAGACACTTACCTGGCCATTCTGTTCGGTTAACGGAGTTAGGTTCATTGCCCCAAGTCTAGTTAAGGCTTGGTCTAGGTTGTATAGTTAATTTTTTTGAGAAATGTAATTGTACAAAGCTCTGTATATTGTATCATATGAATATTCCTTCGGGATTTTCAATTTAACCAGCATACGCCTGGCATCATCATATGTCGGGGTATTTTTATATCAACTATTCATTGTCCAATTGTTAGCACATTGCTCTCCGTTTCCGCAGTACTCTGATGTAGCACCTCAAACTCTATCAAATTTTCTAAAACCAAGTGTCATCCGACACCATTTGAGGTATGGAATTTGGGGTGTTACACGTGAACCCTTGAAGATCGTCGAATAAACTCTTTCCTATATTCCTCCACCATTCCTGGTTGTTTAATATCACACAGAAAAATATCTGGGTTTTGGAATTCGGTTGGACCAAAATTATCTTGAAAAACCTAGATTAACTCATCCCAAAAGCAAATCGATCAACTTGAAGAAACCCACGTGAAGACATCTAAGGCATGACCCTCCAAATTGTTGTTGCTACTTCAACTTTGACATCTTCGGGAGCTTGATAATAACGGAAATACTTTTCAACCTTCATAATCAATCCTCTTGGATCTCCTCCTTCAAACTTAGGAAATTCTACCTTAGTATAAGGCCTTCTATGTGGTGGTTTATTCCACCATGGATTGTCCGCTTCAAACTCTTAATCATTGGTTTGTTTTCTTATCTCTCTATTCTCTTGTTCTTCAATTGGTTTCTTTTGATGCTTCATCTTCTTCATCTCAGCACCATACTCTGAACTTTATTGACAAGAAACGCCACTTGCTGAACCAAAACTCTCTTGCTCCTTGGATGATTCTGCTTCGTTACTCATGTTCCGATGATCGGTTGACTGCTGCTTCTTCCGATTGTTGCCCATAGCGCACAAAAATTGGCCTAGAGAAAGAAGATGCTCTAATACCAAATTGATAAAACTTGAGAATTAGAATGTAGTAGAACAATTCAAGAACTAGAATCTGAAGTTCTTGACCAAATAAGACAATATAATCTATATATATTTTTTGCATAATCTTTGTTTACAAATTAGAAAATATATATAGGAATGCATAACTGACTAAACAAACTAAAAATAACTCCCTAAGTGATAAGACACACATAAAACATAACTTCTTAACTACCCCTAATTTGTCTTATCCAAACACATATAAAGCATAACTTCCTAATTACCCTGAATTAACCTTATCGGGATAAGTACCAGTTTTGCCACGGAAGTTTTTCCCAAGGAACATTGTTCACCCAAAAGTTTTTTTTGTCTCATTTTTGCCCTAGAAGTCTGAAAAGCGTAGCAAAAATGCCCTACCGTCACGGAATTGCCAAGTGGATCGTTAAAATGACACATGGCATCGGATGGAAGGCCACGCAAGAATAGAAATTGGACACATAGGTTGACACATAAGCTCCTCCTCTCACAGGTGTTAGGGCGGAGGATATTAGGGCAGAGCGAGACAAAAATTTTGAGAACGCGAAATTGGGGGACAGAGCAAAATCGAGACAACTAGAACTTGAAAGTGGTGAAATTGCGAAATCTTGCAGAACCATTGTGAAATAGAGCAGTGGAATCGGGAGAAAGTGTTTGTAATGGTGTTTGTAAATTGTTTCCATGAGATTAATATGGAATCATGCTTGGCTATAGGGAGTGTTAGTTCTATAATATGCAATTGACTACTCCTAATTAGTATGTGAGATTCTAAGATTGCTAGTTTAAGTTGTTAGAATTGATTGTCACGCAGGCTTGATGATGACTATGCAGTAGATTGATGATGGAAAATATAATTTTGGCAGAACTGATGTTTGGACAACAAAGTGAAGCAAAATTAATGCATTTATAGTTTCAAAGATCCTCAATATGTTGGCAGCATTTTGAACCTTCTTGCATGCGTCCCCTGGGTTCCATTTCAATATATTCTCCTCTAGGTTTTAGGATACCTATTTATGATTCAAGTGAAGTCCAAAGAAGATCCATCTACTCGTGCCAAACTACTTGCTTCAACTTAAAAAATTGTTGGATATGATTAGTTTTGATAATGTCTTATATAGATGTCATTTTTAAGAGCAAAAAGTTTACATAATCTATTTATCTCCAACATTGACTAACTACTTTGCTTAATGTAAGTTAGTCTAAGTTGAATTATAGAGAATGATCAAGAGAGGAGATTGAAGAAAGAAGAACTTGTCAAATATTATAAGAATATGAATATTCAAGTCTCTATGATCAAATGGAAGTTGGAATGGTTCAATTCAGAGTTAAAATAAGCAAGTTGAAGCTCCACGATGAATAGGAGATAGCTACAATGATTTCGGTTCAATTTCCATCTTACTCGAGCAAAAAATAGCATTACTCGAGAACAAAATTGGTGTACTCGAGTAAGAATTGTTGTACTCGAATATGAAGTGTATTGCAATGACTCTGTTCAATTCTGTTTCACGTTTTACTTTAGCGACATCTGGTTATTCGATGATATCTCCCAAACCAGAGATCCAATTGAGGTAAAACCAATTTTGTATAAAACTAGACTCCCAATGCATAATTTTGATAAGAAAAATCAATTCCAAATGAGTTCATATGAGAGATATATGAATTTTAGAAGTTTCCTTATGAAATCACGCCACACATCTGACCCAGCTTCGGTATTTTGGGTGTATCTCACAAAATACACATCCAATTGAGCTGCAACCAGTGGCATATGAAACTAGGCTCACATAAATTTTTAAAAAAATCAAGATCATGGGTAAAAAAGATAAATTGGAGGATATATGATTTTTTGAATTTGACAGTCAGTTCAGGATGTTGCAAAAATGTTGGTCCAGAACAGCTTCTATTAATCTAATTGAAACGCATTGCATACAATGAGTTTGGAGCTAATTCTTTTTTCATTGGAAAGAAGACTTAAATAGATTTCTAGGCATAGATGGTTTGCCAAATTTGGAGCTATGTTGAAGACGTTACGCTTACTGGAATTTAACCTTTGTGCTGCCAATACTCTTACGCTTTGAGATTCACTACATTGTGGAGATTAATCCTTACAAGATCAATCGAGTAAAAGCTTGACACTCTGATGAATCATGAAGGATACTAGAGTACACTTTGGTATTACTCAAGTATGGTACTCGAGCAAGAAAATATTGTACTCGAGCATGGTTGTTACTCATTGAGGAAGCTTACTCGAGCAGACTCGAGCAAGCTCATTCGTTCACAATGTAATGAGTTCCTTTCACGATCTTACTCGAGCAAACTTTCAGACATACTCGAACAAAGCCTCTATGAATAACTTTGATCACTATACTGGACAGACCATACTCGAGCATGAGTAAAGTTATACTCAAGCATAATGAATCTAACATTCTAGCTAGTGTGAATTTCAACTAAGTTCAGAGGATACTTGAGTATGGAAATCAATGTACTCAAGCATGGTACTCGAGCATGGAGTGCTCTGGTACTCGAGTATATGGGTTTTGAGCCTCAGTTACTTGTTTTGCGAAGATCATACTCAAGCACCATCTGTGGCTTACTTGAGCACCATCTGCATAGTCATTATCAAGCATGCGTGACAATCAATTCTAACAACTTAAACTGGCAATCTTAGAATCTCACATACTAATTAAGTGTAGTCAACAACTAACACTCCCTATAGTCAAGCATGATTCCATATTAATCTCATGGCAACAATTTACAAACACCATTACAAACACTTTCTCCTAATTCCACCGCTCTATTTCACAATCGTTCTGCAAAATTTCGCGATTTCACCACTTTCAAGTTCTAGTCGTCTCAATTTTGCTCTGTTCCCTAATTTCTCGTTCTCAAAATTTATGTCTCGCTAGCTCTGCCCTAACACCTGTGAGAGGAGGAGCTTATGTGTCAACCTATATGTCCAATTTCTATTCTTGCGTGGCTTTCCATCCGACGCCATGTGTTATTTTAACGATCCACGTGGTAATTCCATGACGATAGGGCATTTTTGCTATGTTTTTTAGACTTTCAAGGTAAAAATGAGAAAAAAAAAACTTCCAAGTGATCCGTGCTCCCTGGGAAAAATGTCCGTGACAAAATTGGTACTTATCCCTAACCTTATCCAACCGCCTCTTCCTTGAATAAACAAGGAGAGAGGATGACTAGGTATCCTATCATATTGCATTGTCAAGAGTACATCACTGCAAAGTTTGAAGATTGTTGTTGACGAGAGTGGAAGCAATTGCAATATAATAAAAAGACGACAGCGATAAATGTTGTTTACGTAGAGATGTTTAAAAATTTGTAATGATTGAAGTATGCTGTTATTGATTTATTTAATAAACAACTTCGAAGATGAACTGAATTAATTTGGAGTAATTTTTGCTGTCGTTTTAGAATTTCCCTAGGTTTATATATACTTAACAGCCCACATCTTGAATTCAAGAGCTCACTGAGATAACAACTCAGTCAATAAAAACACTCTCACTCACGTACGTTTCTCTAGGAATTTTACGAACTTAAGCTCTCAAGTGTCGGCGACGAAATAAAATATGAAAAAAAAAACAAACAAACAAACGAAAACCAAAAAGCTACATAGAGCAGGTACGTTATGTTTCCAATATAGAGACCGGTTGATGATATATGGTTGAAAAAGCATCCACTGAAAAAGTAAGAAATAGAAGAAGATAGCTATATTGACTAGAATCTAGCCCAAAAGAAAAACTTTACCCTTAGAGCACTCCAGGAGTTTGATAAATTGAAGAACTTGCGTGTGAATTGTCAAGACCTAACGAGTGAAAACATTTTGTTCAATTGTGTTCAGGAAAAAATTAAATTTGCATCGTTGGAACTTTCTAGTGAGATCATCACTTCCATATGTTAATTATAATTCTAGTGTCGATCTAAGCCAGTAATAATAGGCGTTCAAATTAAACTAAAACATAATTTTTTTAGCCAATAAAAATTAAAACCTATTTAATCACCCGAGAAACATGTGTTCGGTGCAAAAGTTAACCGATGAATAAAGGCTTGTTTGGATTAGCACTGACACAAGTGGCTTGTTTTCAATATAATTTTTACAAACTTAAAATAGATGTAAAAGTCAAACGATGAAAATGGCAGCGTGCTGGGTGGGTTATTACTGAATACTAGAAATTAAATGTCAAGGTCTTTGTTGGACCATAATAAATTTATACTGGTATGTTGTGCACGAAATTCAGATTCTCCAACACCTAGAACAAGTCAAACCCTGGTTGGACAACATTATTTTGATAAGAAAATCACACTTAGGATTTTTTTTTTTTCCTGCGCGCGTTATAGTTTTTTTTTTTTTTTTTGTATGCGTGAAAATTTATGCATTTTTTAATTATCTATAACATTTTTTTGCCTGAATAAAATGTGTTTCTAAAATTTATTTAAAATTAACTTTATTCAATATTTAAATGTAATAAAATAATTTAATGTATTGTCAAGGCAAAAAGGCTTCTCTCTTAATTAGTAGTGTTAATATGAACTTGGAGGTTATGATAATGAAGCAGCACATACATATACAGCAAATCAAAACACAGCTAAATAAGATCTTATTGGAAATAATATATTATACACTTTGCCTAAAAGAGATATATACACTATATATATATATATGCTCCATCTGAAGCTAGCCCTCTTCAATACTTTCTCTTTTCCAGTTCCAACAATTGATCGATCCAAGTCCTTTTATTTATTTATTCCACAATAACTTGTGAACATCATGCTACCTTCCGTACCCTATCTTTAATCATTTCAATCAAAAGATCATAAAGATGAAAATTAAAGGAGGTCTATATATAAGCATGACACGCTTGGTGTAAACTTCATATATATATATATATGATCATACGGTTGGCCAATATTAAGCATAGTCCCGAAAAAATATCAAGTCCAGAAGAGCAAAGTCCTATAGGGTGCTAGAGTTTTCTGCTGCATCTTTCTGAGCTACAAACTGTTAAAACTATTGAGCCATGTCACCATCAATAAGAGTGGCTTGTTCGATGTTTGCGGAAGTGGTCGAGACGCTAACACGGCCTTCTGGGATGGATACAAGCTCACGAGCAACGTCTCTGAACTCAAGGAATCCTCCTTCTTTGCATTTTGATAGCAATCTAGCTGCTTCTTCCTTCGTCATCTTCACCTTCACTCTTATCTCCTCTCTTTTTTCACCACTACTGCTAATTATTCTCTTTTCATCACTCTGCTTTTCCTTCACCAACGCCTCATCATCATCTCCTAAAATTGTAGGCTCTGAATCAGCAAACCTCACACTTTTCTTCACTACTGCTTTTCTGGCGGCTGGTGCTTGCTTTTTCGTCAACTCGTCTCTATATACAGCCTTTTGTACTTGACCTTGCTCTACTACTCCCACTACTTTAATATCTGATGCTTGCCTATTGAAGCAACGAAATAAAGTGTGCAACATTTTGTTTTTCTATATGGAGAGAGAGATGGTATAGGTATTGGAGTAGAAGAGAGGGTGAGCTCTGCGAAGTGCAGGGAAAAGTAGAGTGAATTTATAGGAGTTTATGAGATGGGACCAAGAAGCATGGACTGGGGCTTATTTAAATTAAAATTCTAGATTATTGGGTAAAAGTGGAACTTGAGCAGTCAAATGGTGGACCTATATACGTCAAAGTAGAAAACTTATTATATGGTAATAGTGTTAATATGTATCAACAAGTCAAGATAGTAAGTGGTTTTGAAGGTTAAAGGAAATGGTCCGTCCAATGTTGTTGTTATGTTCTTTTCGTAAGAAAAATGACAAAATGACTGTAATCGATCGGTTGAAAGGGTCCAGCCAATGCCCTTTGGGTTGAGGAAATGGGGTAAGCATTCGAGACCAGTTCTCCAGTTTGGCCAGTTCATCAAGGTAGTGATGATAGAGATGCCTTTATTAATTACTCCTATAATAATCCTTAATATTATCTCCATTTAACTAATTTAATTGTATTAAAGAAGTTAGTTAATTAGACATGTTTTTTTCTCAAACTCTTTAATCATTTTTCCTAATTTTCCCCTTTTCGATCATTATTGTTGAGGAAGTATTAACATGGTAATTTAAAAAAAATTGATAAATATAAAAAATATTTCCTCCCGTTCTTAATATAAAACATACTTTTATTTGGATGATTGATCTTATTCCTAAATATAAAATATATTTGAAGAGGAGAGAGAATGAGAGAATTATGGAAGATGACTATAGTGTTTTAAAAAATACATATTATATTAACTAATTTCTTTAATCTACTAATTAAATTAAATAAATCTGTTTTATATTAAACACCCCGAGGGAGTAATACTTACGTCAAGATCAACGTCACGTAATTAATCAGAAATCTCTCTTAGAACTCAGAGCCACACAATGGAGGCTTTTATGGAAGGAGATACCCTCTTTACCCATTTTCTGCCCATCCCTCCCTATCCTCCATCCTGACCGTCAAAATCTTGATGCAAAGGACCACAATTATTTTTGAAAACACCGTGTGCGGTTTTTATTACCGCGTGCGGTTTTTTCAAAAATAATTGTGGTCCTTTGGATCAAGATTTTGACGGTCAAGATGGAGGATGAGGAGGGATGGGCAAAAAATGGATAAGGAGAGAAACCGGACCCGGCTTTTATCTGATCTACTAAACGCGTTGTACTGAATTTTTTTTTTTGAACAGATGTTGTACTGAATTGGTTGATAAGTAAGCTGTTGCATTTATTCAATCACGAAGTGCATAATTAACGGGAAACGTACGCCAGCCAGCGGTGCAAGAGTACAAAGTTTTCGTATAAAAAAAAAAAAAAGAGTACAAAGTTTTAAGTCTATAATATTAATCAAAGACAAGAAAATATTTATAAATTACTCACTGATAAAATATTAGGAGAAAAAAAATATCACTTAAACTTTAAAATCTTAAATAAATGACTTCCTATTAAAATAAATTATCAATTGTTATACTCTTATAATTAATATCTATACTTTTATAGGGAAAAAGATTGATTCAGGATTTTAGAGTTTAAGTTGTATTTTTTTTGTCTTTTTCCCTAAAATATTTATTCAAAATGAGTTGCATTTTTATTAACTGTAATTGGTAGCAAAATTTTATTTCTTTATGAACTTATGATCAACTATTCCCTATTTATAATAAAAATAGAGTGAAACAAAGGAAGTTATTACCAAAAAAAAAGAAAAAGAAATGACAATTAGGTTATTAAATATATTTTAAGTTGATAAATCTTATTAAGTAGACTCTTGCTAAAATTTTCTCCCTATCTACCTATATTTACAAATCAATCTTACATCTCTTTCTCTTTCGCTCTCTCTAATTAAATAGAATCAAATAAGGATAAAACCAAAAAAAAAAAAAATCATTCATAACTCTGTAACTTATGTTTAGGACAACAAAAGTCTTCTACAAGTGATTTATAATAGGGACCGGAGTCCTACAGGGCCATTGTTAGTTATGGTACTGCTGATGAAGGTTTGAACAAGAAATAATCCATGGAGGAAGATAATCAAGAAACCTGAGCTATTAGTTTTTTTTTTTTTTTTCTTAGAGTGTCCGATATCCCAGGGCAGGCCATCTTTCAGGCACATCAACGGCCCCAGACTAATCCGGACCGAGACCGGGTTGGCCCCTTTCGGGGGGAAGCCTCTACCACCTACGCCTGTTGCATTCTCACGTCTCGAACTCAAGACCCGTGGTTAAGTTATGACAACCCCTTACCAGTTGACCTAAGCGTTTGGTGGTAACCTGAGGTATTAGTTAATAAGCACGACTATGACTTATGTATGGTCCAACAATTTCAAACAAGCGCGTGTTTTGAAAAGTAGTAGACAAAGAATTACTACGAAATCTCGAGGTAAAAGTCTCTTTATTACTTAGTGATCAATAATATATATTAATCAAAGGTCTTCAGAATTGAGTTCACTTGTTCTCATGCTCTGATCTCCGTTGAAAAGACAAAAGCGCGTCTTATCGGAAAGTGATACGATGAATTGGTCGTAATATAGAAAGCCATATAACGCGGTTTTGAGTTGAATTATGGAGGGGAAGACTCAGTCAAATTTTATGAAGTGCTCAAAATTTATATCCCAGAGATTCAATTCTTTCTTGTTTGAATTGAGATTCTCTTTCTTAACGTACAGAATTTCAAAACATAAAGTGCACAAATACTATACTGCCATTTTAAAGGAAAGTGGATTTTTCTACCGTAGAATTTAAGTTCTCTAGAATAATTAAATGTTAAACTTGTCCATAATAAATTATTTTTATTAGCATAAAGTTAGTCTATCAGTGTAAAATATCGATAGATTCTTCCCATATGAGGTACATGTGGTGGCACTCACGAGCCTAAAACTGGATATCAGATATGCTAATATAAAAAAATATAGGGTTAAGGAGCAATTTTACACATGAGCTTTACCCCCGAGAGCGTCCAGCACCATGTGCTTTTTTTGAGAGCAAAAATACACATGTACTCTCAAAATGGGTGCAAAAATACCCTTGCCGTTAAATGTCTTTAACTGACGTTATTCTTCTGGTGGGTCCCACGCGATTTTTAAAAAATAAAAATATCAAACTTCTTTTAATTCCCAACCTGCCCCTCCTTTGACAAAAAAAAAAACGTACCCTTCTTTCTTTTCACCTCAACCTTCCCATCGAACCTTCCTTCCCTTCTCATACTTCTGCACTTTTTTTCCAGATCTGATTCCTTGGTCCTCCTTCGATCCACCTCAACTTCTAAAATCTCCGGCACCTTGTGCTTCAGATCGCCGGCGGCGTCATCGACCACCAAGAGATAAAGGACAAATCTTTTCGGTGAGCTTGTCCAGAATGGAGGTTATCTGCGATGAGCACGGCGTCGATCCTTCCGGCAAGTTCATCGGCGGTGACGGTGACGATTCTGATTTTTGATTGGAGAGGATCAATGTTTATTACATTGAGGCTTCCGGTGGTCGTTATGTTCCCAGGGCCGTCGTCTAATTGAGGCATCAATGTTTATTACTTTACTCAATTTCACACTCGAATATGCATCTACCCGCCACCGCCTTCACTCCTGATTCTCTCTCTCTCTTCGATTCTGTGAGCTTCAGCTTTCCCTCAAGTTAGAGACGCAGAGATTCTAGACGGAGTGAAGATTGTTGATATTAGGGTTTCAGTGGATCCAATTTTGAACATTCCCGTCGCATGGAATTCGAGGAAGGGAAAATTGTCAGGTACTCTATGTTTGAATTGTTGTCTGGAATCATTTTCTAAGGATACCCATTGATTTTCTTTCTAAGGACGTCCATTGATTTTCTTGGTGCTTCGTATTGTTGAATTCGAAAGGGGGTAAGGGTCGCGTTAGGATCTCAGGGGATTCAACTGATTTATACTTAGCTGAAGTCGATTAAATTTAGGGGCAATAGTGAATGTTTTCGTCTGGAAAATCATGGAAGAACACAGAATGTTGAAGGCTGTTGATTTATACTTAGCGAATCGAATGTTTTCTGTTTGTTTCAGCCATGTATGGTTTCTAATAACCTTCTTGTTCATATTGATCTATGTGGTTTCCTGGGTTGCTCTGAATCGAACCCCTGTAATCGTTGTTTCCTGGGTTGCTCTGGATGTGTGTTGTTCTTTTTGCATTTAACTTAGTAACTGAAGAGAAGATGGAACTCATTTTTTTTTTTTTAAAGATTAGGGGCATTTTGGTATTTTCACATGGCAAGTAACAGCAGTTAAATGAATCTAACGGTGATGGTATATTTGCACCCATTTTGAGAGTACATGTGTATTTTTGCTCCCTAAAAAAGCACATGGTGCTGGGCGCTCCTGGGGGTAAACCATATGTGTATTTTCGCTCCTTAACCCAAAAATATATATATATATTTACTGCAAAAAAAAAATCAGAATCAAATAAGAAATTGCTCTATCTGGTTTTAAATATAAGATATAATTAAATTTTTTGGTGAGATTAAGAAAACTAAATAAGTTATTTAATCATATCATATGTTGTGTATTACTAGTATTAGATTATATATCAATTTATATGTTTAGCTTCTTTCATCTTTATAAAAAAGTCAAATGATTTCAAAGATTTCCTTGTTACAAAATTCAAATTAAATTTCAAAGAGTACCTTATTTCATATACTTTAATTGCATGTGTTGGTAGATAGGGAAGGAATTTCAAGAGAGAGAATACAAGAAAGCAAATTCCTTTTAGGGAAAATTCATACAGGGACCCAATTAAGGCACATAATTTTAAAAAATGCTCCAATAACTTTCACGTACTAAAAAGGGCCCTAAGACCTTTTCTGGTATAAACGTTAACAACTAAAACAGTCGATTAACAACAAAATCAATACCCGTTAACAACTAAATCAGTCGCATTAACAACAATATTTTAACAACTAAATCAGTCACTTTAACAACAATATCAGCCCCGATTAACAACTAAATCAGTCAGATTAACAACTAACGTTTTAATGAAAAATCCCAGAAAAGTCCCTAGGGCCTTTTTTGGTATGTGAAAGTTGTTGGGGCCTTTTTTAAAATTTTGGACCTTAATTGGGTCCATGTATGGATTTTCCCTTCTTTTTAGCATGCTTGATGGGTTATAATAGCTTTTTCATTGAAAAAAAGTTCACTATCATGAAATATGCATAGGAGATCAAATAGATGAAGAAATACCACACACTTAAAAATCATAATATCAAAACGAAAATAACCATCTTTTTTATAGTTTAAATCTAGTTATTTGCTAAAAAAGGCATATTTATGTCATTTGCTTAATTTTAAAATTTTTATGATCAAATATTTTTATTTCCCTCATTCATAATGAACAAGCAAAATGATTCTACGAAATGCTCATTTATTTTTCTCTTTCCAATTCTCTTTTTTCTCTCCCATTCCCCAAACAGCAAGCGTGACCAATTCATAACAAAATTGAATTTTTTTTGTTATAAAATTTAGTTTAAACCTTTTTTTTATATAAAAGAAGGCTAAGCGCCTAAATTACAATCAATAAAATTACAACAAGGAGGAATTTAATCCTAAGCTCTCATGAGCAACCCAAGACCTAAGATAATTAGGACATACATCTAAAATTGAAGAATTAGAGATGCTCGATTTAGCTAAGGCATCCGCAACACGATTGACATTCCAAGGAATTACACAAATATCCACCTGCCAATTCCAACAAATCATATCCTTAACCTTAACAATCAAATTGCTCCCAGTAGTTCAAAAATCATCTAAGATCAAATTGATCGATGACCTCATTCGAATCAGATTCCAAAATAATCTTTTTCATCCCTAAATCCCAAACCAATTGGAGCCCTTCCGCCACCGCCCATTCTTCAACAGTAGCTGAGTGACATATACCAATCCTCCTGCTAAACCCCACGATCCAGTTACCCATAAAATCACGAATAACACCCCGACATCCCGCCATAGAAGACTGTAACTCCATAGCCCCATCAACATTCAACTTGAACCAGCCATTAGGGGGTTTTCCCAAACCAACATTGATGCTGAACCTGCAAGGGCAGACCGCCCCTCATACCCATCCAAAGATACAAATCTCATCCAGATCATAGACAAAATAGTAGCAGGATTACAAGGCTTAACAAAATCACTATTAAAATTACATTAATTTCTCCAATCCTAGAGTTTCCAAATCTCTACCCCAAAAAATAAATTCCAACATTCTCCCCAATTATTACCAACCTCATGATTGAAATTAAAGATCAACCAATCCCGAAAATTGCAAGAGAAAAAGGAAGATACATACTGTTGTTTAATCAGGCTAGACCACATTCTTCTAGCATACCTGCAATCCCTCAGGATGTGCATAGTATCCTCAAATCCGAACAAACAATGACCGCATAAAGCTGAAGCAGACAACCAATTTGGGCGAGAGGGCTGCAGCAATCCTTCGAATACCTTCTACATTAATAATAGAAGACAACTTCTCAAAATTCCAGCAGCCTCCAATTACCCAATCCGCCACTAAAGAGGTTTCTTCCTCCTCCAACAAAGGTCGCATAGAGAAATCTCTCGATTTCAAACCCTCACCAATCCAGTAATCATTAAAGAAGCTGACTACACATCCATTTCTAACTTGCCATCTCATTCCTTTGTCTACCACCTCTTTTTGGGAGCAAATAAAACGCCACAAGCTAGAGTCTCCCACTTTATAGGAAAGTAATGAATCTCCATCTCTAAACATATAACGGTGAGTTAAAATATCCGCCCATAAACCCTTCAAGACATTAATAAGTTTCCATGTCAACTTAGCCCCACATGCCTGATTCACAAATCTGAGTCTTATGAAACCAAGACCTCCATACTCTTTAGGCCTAGTTATTTGTTCCCATCCAATTGGATGGAAACCCTTAGTATCTCCATTATGGCCCCAAATAAAGTTCCTTCGGAGCCTTTCAACTTCCTGGTACACACTATTAGGAACTCTGGCAACAAGCATGGGGTACAAAGGGATAGTGCTCACCATCGACTTCGCTAAAGTAATCCTTCTTGCCATAGATAAGCTATTAACCTTCCAGACACTCAATTTCGCCTTAACTCTATCAATAATATACTGAAATCTTGCCCTTAAACTCCTATTTCGCTTTAGAGGGAAACCCAAATATCTCACAATTTCGCTAGTTTAAACTTTTAATTTGAGCTGTATTGGCCATTCAGCCCAAAATAAATTTGTTTTTTTGAACAACGAATAGGCCCAAAGTACTGGCCCATTAGCCCAAAATGTTGATCGGGCATTACAACAGCCTAGAGGATACGCTGGACCCAAATGTTTAGCTCGCGAGATGTTCATTTCGACAGTCTTCCCGAGACGAGTTCACTTCAGAATTCTGAAATTTTAAAATCCAAATCGTCGGCGTCGACGACTCAGAGATATTCCGAACGGGAAGACTCATAGGAAGATAGAGGGAGCCATGGGTGCTTCTCAGGCTATGAAGAGAATCCCTCGCATCAAGTTCCCCCAGAGGCATCCCAAGTCCTCAGGTCTCTCATTCTCTCTTCGTCTTCATCTTTTTGTTCCTTTTTTTTCCCGCAACATTTTTCCTTTTGGTTTTCGGTCATCTATTTTAACTTGTTTAGACATGAGGCTACCAGTAATGAGCTATATCACACTCGAATCTCGTTTTGACATGATAAAGCAATTTAGTTTGTCAAATATCGAATTTAGCCGGATCAGATTCCTCCCCGCGTTATAATTTGGCGCTACTTTCCTTTTGATGGGCTTATTGGGTCTTAATTGTATGATTTAATATTTACTTCATATCTTTCTAATATTCCATTAGAATCAATGATTGAAACGGAATCCTGCTGCAAATTCGATGCATAATGTGAATTAGTTGCTTCTGTTCGGATGGCCAGTTTCTTACACGGATGGATTTTTAATTATGAGACGCAGTGATGCATCCTTAAATATCCATGAGTCTCTTGCATCGCTTAAGAAAAGTTTGCCTTGTCATCCGCTTGCACTCACTGATTTTAATGTAGGAGATAGGTTAATATTTTGGCTGGTTGCTTTCATCTAGGCTTTAGATTTGTTCCATGTTTTTCAATTTGCCATGCTATGTTATGTTTTGCATTTATGCTGTCTTTATTCCATACTTCTGGGGACAATCCAGTGTCTACTTATCAAATGATTGGCAAGCTTTATAGATTTCAGTTTCCTTAGAGATCCCTTTACTCTAGATTATCTGTATGTTTGATAAATATGTTCAGTTGCACATGCAAATTCTATATGATTTTCTGTGGTGGTGATCTTGTATTTAATATCTTTCAACATCGAAGTGTTGCGTGGATGTAGTACGTATGCATTGTGGTTTTAAATTTAAAACAAAGACAGTTCTCCGCAACCATTGACAATGATAAGTATGTGGCGTGTCATTAAGGAACATCTTGCAAACAGCTTCCACTGCCAAATTTTAGTACAAAGAATTGAAGAAGCATTCTACTTTTGTAAGAATTGACTGTGATAATTGTATGTCAGGTGTATCATGTGATTTATGTTTGCTTTCCTAGTTTTGGATCTTTGTTCCGGCGATAATTTCATTCTGATGCTTATTAATGGTTCGACTGTGTGATGAGTGTCAGTTGAATCCTTATCTACTCTAAATGTTGGTAATAAGTAAATTTTACGATTTTGATGTAAATCATTGCAGGTTCTGCATCTGAGACGCAGGCTTCAGCTTCAGCAAGTGATATCAATTTACCTTTCTTTTCAAGTTCAAAAGCTCCATCAACCGTGGGAGGGAAAGCCTCACTTCAGCCCAAAAGAACTCCCGTGTCCAATGAGGAGATTGAGGCAATTTTGGTAGGCAAAAATCTTCTCTCGAGTTTATTCCAATGATATTGACATTTGCCCATAGGACTATTACTTTTGCTCTTAAAAAATCATTTTCCGTGTTTGGTTGTTTTGTCTGCTACTTGCATGACCTACTTGTTAGGCGTCTCTGACTGATTTCTTGCTCTCTGTTTCCGCCTCCTTCCTTTTTTCATTGAACTTTCTTTTCAAGTTTTTATGTTGTTTCAATCGCTAATACAACAATTTTGGCCTTTTGACAGTTGGGCGGGTGCTTCTAAGCGCGTCCTTATATGAAGTGGATGGCGGCTCTAACGCCTTAATGTACTGCCGTTCCGATTTTTTTTTTTTTTTTACGTGTCATGTAAGAACAGTATACTATATCTGTTTGTGAATGATGGTTTAATCACGGAAGTGGATTGGAAATCCATGGTTGATATTTGTACGTTGATGTAATTGAACGATTGATTTTGGAAAATAGAGACGAGTCTCAAATCTCAATTGTCAGAATGGCTCTCATACATTTATAAATAGTAAACATGATTAACAGTAGAGAACTAAGACCATGGCTACTCTGGTTTGTTCTTCTCAAGGAATGGTTCGAGCACAGCAGACTTGGGGTTTTTCATTGGAGGACCTTTTTCCCTGCGTTCCAGTTCTTCTAGTCGAAAGGTAATCAACCTGTCCCAATTTCCTCCTTCAAACAGAACCCCTGCTTTTCCATCTGTGATCCTTTGAACAATGCCACAGTACATGTAATATGGGTTATTCTCGTTCTTCACTATCGCAATCATCCCCGGCAACAAGAGTGGCAATTCCGGTGCCTTTGGCTTCTTGGAGAGTGCAAGGTCAGTTATTTTACCTGTTGATGATGACTGTTTGGGAGGTGGAGGATTTTCCTGGATGAATTTTTGCAAACCCTTTTCTCCTCCAGGAAATCCCCCTGTTAATCCCATCATTTCTTTATCGAACGCATCTTCTGGAACACTTGTTGATTGGGCAGACCCATCTAAGTTCTCTTGCTCTGATCCACCTTCTGCTGGTGCCTGCTCTCGTTCCACTTGCTTCTTCAGCTCTTTTTCAATACCTTTTTCTCCGTTGCACAGTCCTCTGCCTCCCAAGATTTCTGCCAGGTCGAATTTAGCTCGTGTTTGTACTGTGGATGGTTTTGGCTTCCTGTGGAATGTGACTTGCTTTTTGTGATCTTGGCCCAGGAATTGGGATTGAACAAGAGAGCCATTTAGGCTCTGAAGAGTAAGAAAAGTAGCCATGGTTAACTTTTTAGTAAACACCAGACAGACGCTGGCATGAGTGGAGAGAATAGCGGGGAAGTATTGGGGAAGGTTTCAGTTTCAATATCTAATTTTGGCCGCTGGTGATAAATTCTCTTATAGCCTTATCTTCACGCGACAAATATCTGGTCGTAAACCCATCTGTTCAGCTTCCTCGATTATTCTCGGCCACGATCAGGTTTTGGTGGGATTGGAAAGGGACTCCTTCATTATTTTATTCAATTTATCTTTAATGGCTCTCACGCAATCACGCATGATCTGTCCATCGTTTCAATGGTTCAATGTCGGTGTTTCACTGTGTCTGTGAATGGTGACAAATTAAAATCTATTGATTGAATGATTTTATTTCTATAATATTTTCATTAAGGGGATTAAGGTTATTTTTTAAATTTCTTTTAAGAATATTCCATCGAAAAAATAAATATCATATTTTCATTATAAGATGTTTTGGTTATTGTGAACAATATGGTTTTTTTAACATAATTCTGAAATAATCGGATTCACCTAATTTCAATTTTATCTTAAATATGAAATAAAAAAATCATTATCCCAAAAAAATTTAAAGAGAGAGAGAGAGATCCGAACGCCCCATAATTATATTTCCTCCGGTCCTAATTATATGAACATTTTTATAGTGTAAATTGTATTTGTTCCTATAATTAGGACGGAGGGAGGTAGTAACATGTTTAATTAATTTATTATTATTTTATTTTTCATGTTTTAAATTTTTTGGGGCCACATCTCCGTTTGACAGTTTCAATCTTCTTGCATCTTGCACAAAAGAAATGCCTGCCGTCAGCTACCATATTTCTTTAAGCCATCTGCCCCTCCCACGAGTATGAGCGAACTTTCCTCGTTTTCTTATTGTTTACTTGTCTGTGTATTCATACTATACCAGAACTTCTTATAACAAGCTGAATTTTTTTGCATTCTACCGTATGCGGTTCTTTTATCAAGTCCTTCCTGTTAGTGAATTAGAGATTTGGAATATGTAAATGATTGAATTTACCTAGTTTGATATATATGTTGACGTTGAGACAATTTCGCTTCTCACTGTTCATTAAATATTTTGATGTATGATGGTTTATGTGGAGTAGCGACTAACCTTATCATTGTTTGCTTAGTGAGATTAAATGCTGGGATAGTGTCCTAATGTGCTCTGTTTGATCGTTAGGGAAGAGCTGCTTCTGTTATCATTAAGGGGGAAAGAGATGAAACATTATATGTAAATCGATTCCATGACTGCTGAATTATTAATAAGATAAGCAACCGGTATAATGTTTCGCACCTCCCCTCTCAGTTCACTTCCATCTATTGGAATAAGAGATTTTACTTGTGCTCTTTCTGGATTTTGTCCTCTACGTTGACCGAGAAAACAAACTTTTCATCTTCTAGTTTTTTATAATTTGCTAGTTTGCCAGGATATCTGGTGCTTGTAACTTTTGGTTGGTTTAACAGTTATCCATGCTCAACTGACTTGATTAAAGGAACCTTGACTGCAAATTGAACAAATTTGGTAAGCATTGTATGGTAATATGGTTATTAATGACATTATTGAAGAAACAAGTGATATTTCTGAGCAAAAAGAAAAAAGAAACAAGTGATATCAATGACGCTGTCACTTGAGGAACAAATACATTTATGAGTTTTTGGTATGTGGCGCAGATTTGGAACGAACTCTTTCTTAAACTAATCTGCTTTTCTTTCCTCATATGTAGTCCTTCCCTTGTTTGTTAAAGAAGATCGATGATGGTCGTGTAAAGGTCATCTTGATCAGTTCCAAGCCCCATCGTTAACAATAAAATCTCTTGAGAACAGAACACCATATATGTATTCTGAGCCTAGAAGGCTAGAACTGATAAATTCTCTGAGGTAATGTTTTGCAGTGGAAAAACAAAAGTTGAAAGCAACCCAAAAGTTTTCATTTAAGAGATTGAGCTTATTTGAAATCAGTAATTCATCATAGTTTACTTTTGGTCCAGTTTTGATGTGAACTCAATATATTAGAGGCAGTCTTCATGTTGAACTTGTTTTCTCTGAGGAGTCTGTCATGGGGTTCCCGTACAGGTGGACAGGAAAAGGTTTTCTTTTAACATCTTTTTTGTACTATGAGTTTTATAAGGACAGTGACTCTATAATCTCTTGCCAACAAAAGTTCCATATTTTGTAGGCTGAGCTAACTTCTGCAGAAATAGAATCACTTCAATCAGAACTTGCTGATGTAGAAGAGAGGGAAGCTCACTTGAAAGCTCAGTAAGTGATGGACTACTTTGAACTATCATGGACCTTTTATCTTTCATTTGTGCTTGAACCTTGAAGTATTAAATTTGGATTCTAGGATTTGAGTTACAAAGGATACCAAGAAATTCTGTTAAATTATTTTATCATCTTTTTAATTACACACAGGTTAGATCATATTGATGAAATGCTTCGGTCAGCTCGCCTTTCTGGCTACATGCACATCCGAACGGTACAAACTGTCCATATTCTATTGCTTTACCTTGCACTAGTCTGTACTCTAGCATTTCATTCTCCTAACAAGTTTAGTACTAATTTACCTTCAACTATTTTTGCTATATAGAGATGGACAGCGCTACCAGGAGATCCTCCACCTATAGATGATTCTGATGTAAATGATTGGATTCCTCGCTTTATTGTTCTTCATGGAGCATGTATTTTCATATATCTGTCATGTTCAGGTAATATAATTGATTTGATTTCCTTCTCTCTCCATACTCTTGTACCATGCCCTATGTTAGCTGCAAAGTGCCATAGGGCCCCTATCAACACTTTCACTATCAGATTAATTTTTACTTTTTATGATAAGTCCCAAGTTCTTGATCCTTGATTGCCATCGGATTTGTCCAAACTACTTTAGTATCAGCAATCAATGTTCTTTATTCCTTTTGGTCTTCCGTGGCATATTATTATATTCCTAAAGATTTATTGTGCAACTATAATGCATGTAAAAAAATGTGAATGATAAAATGGCAGAATAAGGCAAAGATGTGCTTACCAATATTTACTTCATCTAAGTTATTGCTTCATTTTTTTTATTGTACTTGGTAAAAGCAGCGGGATGGTTTCCTAGTTTGCCAAGCATGCAGCTGCAGAACTATTACCAGTCAATTGAACTCTCATGAAATGAACTATTTCTTGATGTCTGTACATTGTGTACGATATCTACAGTTGGGGTCATCGTTCTTGCCTCATTTGTTACTCTTTTTTTTATACTAGTTTTTGCCAACTACATTAGATGCTTTTTCGTTGTAAAACATGTTACTTGGCTACTATTATTTTAATGGCTTCTCGCAGTTATGGAATACTTCTGGTTCTCTGTTCGTCTAGTTAACTTTTCAATATTATCTTTAAATTTGCAGTTGGCTTTATCATTGGATATATCTCACATATTATAGGAATATTCTCTGGGATGTTGGATATCCAAGGGATTAGCCACAGATTTGCCCCATTCCTCATCCTTAATTATATGTCAAAAGCTCTCTTAGCCGAACTCATATACTCCCTCCATCCCTTATAAGCTTCAAATTTGTGACTGGGTAAAATATAAGCTTTATTTTATGTTTGTCTAAATATTTATTTCGTTTTTTTTTTTTTCAACTTTGCCCCTTGTTGCATGTATTTATTGCATTTATTCTCTCACTTATCCTCTTTACACATAAAAGTATAGTTGGAAAAAATAATAATTATTGCTTGTAACTCATTTGAACTGTTTTTTTTATTAACGCAAATCGATTATTTGAAGCTTTGAATGAAGGGAGTATAAATTATGAGGCTATGCTACCTTTAGTAACATACGAAGAATGAAATTTCACAAGCTTTTCACTGACATAACTCATCTTATACTGAATCGTCATTACTAATAGAAATTCTGATGAAGGTAAAAAAATGCAGATCTAAGTCCTCAAGACACCACTCCTCTATCTGATATTATTGAAGTGGGGCTGCTACCAAGTTTTAAACGGGAGGATGATGAGAGACAATATGCCTTTTATGTTTTATCTCGTCTAGGATTTCGATATGAGTGCTCAAGCAGTTCAAAGATACAGGTATTTGTGCCTTTTTCAAAGTAATGTGTTTCTTGGAAGTTGTAGTTATTTTTGTTTGACCTATGGACTGCTTCAAAATAATTACTTCCTTAATTTGATGAAATTAACTTGTACATGTGTGTTTTATAGCATGTGTTCAACATTGCCACTCTGTTCTTTTTTATAAGTCTCCTGTACCTAAAATGTTTGTTTCAAAATATAAATCACTTATAGGGTAATAAATGAGCTTTTGACAATTATTAATAATAGGAGAGAGAGATGTAAATTCAGAGAGATAAAGGGAAGTAAGAGAAGATGTGTATCCTTCATAAATAAAGGCAAATATGGAAAAATTTATCTATTTAATGTTTTTCTTGTTTTGAGAGAATGAGGTACAAATGACTTATAAGAAGGAACATAGTGGTATATTGGAATTAGTTATTGTAACAAGAAGGTTTTCCGATTCAGTTGCCCTTCATTCTTCTTCTGGCAGGTGGACTCTTGGTTTTTAGCTCTACGAACTGACTGCAAATTGGAGTTGAATACATCAGTTCCCAATGGTCCCCTCGAGATGTGATCAAATTTACTATTTTGGCAGTTTAAAGTAGGTAGGAGAATAAAACTTTTGTAAATATATGACACTGGTGTAATAGTTCTTATTATCACTTATTTAATGGCAGTAATTGTATGGAAAATCAGAGATCAATGATTTATAATTTGTTGTGTTCCTGTTTTTCTAGAAAGGATTCATCTAAGCTTAGGGAGTTGTCACATTCTATTATGTGTGGTAAGGACAACATCATACATGACTTAAACCAGATTTTCCACATGTACTGCTTGCCAACACATTCGATGACTTCTGATTGGTCCATTTAGTTTTACCGTTTGGTAACATTTAGTTCTGGCACCAGACATTACACGGCACTATGTGTTTTAACTTTTAAGGTGGCAGCTTTACAAGGAAAACTAGGATTTTTCTTATAGATTGCTCCATGTGCCTTTCCTTTTCATTGGGATCAATACCTTCCCAAATTATATTCTTGTGGGGTAGTCATTTATAAAGAAGGCCAACATGTGAAGCTCCCGCTAAGAGTGCATCTGTGTTCAATAAATTGGGGTAGGACCCTCTCCAAAAGACCTTTGTCCTTTATTATTGAGAAAGGCATTTCCATCTAGAGAGGAAATGGAATTGGTTCCTCCTGTCCAATCAAACCCTGCAAGTAAAGTATTGACAACTAAAGAAGCTTCATTATGAGAACCCATCTGACATTATATCTCAACTGTAATACTAGATGAAGTCCCAGATCTCCTTGGCTTTATTTTAAGGCAACGAGAGGGTTGTTCCTAGAAATGTGAAGTG
Source organism: Acacia pycnantha (assembly GCA_025563575.1). Classification (NCBI taxonomy): domain Eukaryota; kingdom Viridiplantae; phylum Streptophyta; class Magnoliopsida; order Fabales; family Fabaceae; genus Acacia; species Acacia pycnantha. Next base: position 1,146,464 of record JAMWYP010000067.1, on the reverse strand, counting down.
GGATCACAAGGCCATAATGCATTATCATGGGGTTACTTGCAACTCTAATTCATCATTGTTGGGTTTAACTCAAAATCATTAAAGGAAAAAAAAAACAAACAAAAAAGGAGAATTTTTAAAAGCAAAGTGTATTATGATTTATGCCTGTTTCAAGATTTTCAAAGGCTTTTTGTTTGGGCATCCAAGAGGAGAAAGGACCATAATCGATTTCCAATAACATGAATCATCCAGAAACAGAAAGAGAGAAAACAAGAAGGGCCAATTACTTTTTAGTTAATTTTTTTAGAGATATTAAGGAAACTAATTAAATTTTTTTTTCCATACTATTTTGTTTAACATATAAACTGATATATAATATAATAATAGACAACATATTATATGATTAAATAACTTATTTAATTTTTTTAATCTTTCTAAAAAATCAAGAGAAAATTTATACAGGGGTCCAATTAAGGTCCAAAATTTCAAAAAAGGCCTCAACAACTTTCACATACCAAAAAGGGTCCTAGGGCCTTTTCTGGGATTTTTCGTTAAAACGTTAGTTGTTAATCTGACTGATTTAGTTGTTAACCGAGGCTCATATTGTTGTTAAAAGGGACTGATTTAGTTGTTAAAATATTGTTGTTAATGCGACTGATTTAGTTGTTAACGGGTATTGATTTTATTGTTAATGTGACTGTTTTAGTTGTTAACGTTTATACTAGAAAATGCCCTAGGGCCCTTTTTGGTATGTGAAAGTTGTTGGGAATTTTTTTGAAATTTTGGACCTTAATTAGGCCCCTGTATGGATTTTCCCAAAAATCAATTATGTCTTATATAATTATTACTCGTACATTATACCAAACCATAAAGTCGGGCGGCGAACAAACCGCAGAGGTGATCACTTGAGATGAGCTGTGGTGCGGTTAGCTGAGGTGCGGTATCAGATTCAACCCATATCACGTGGACGCATCTGATGCAGCTGCCCCTGCGTTAGGAATTAGGGTCCGCAACGTGCTTGCGAGCCACAAAGACACGCACATTTACCGAAGTTACCAAAATGAGAGTGATTTAAATTATAAAAAAAAAAAGAGCAAAATGAAAACGGAATAACGCGAGCTGCACGGGGACCAATCAGAAGGTTACTTGTGTCGTATCAATATTATATGCACCATCACCACCACAGACAAAGTTGTCACACGTCGTTCGCCTCCACTATCCCTCTGTATTCCTCTTGTTTCAATCAGTAGCGCAAGCTCAATCCCTCCAAGATGAGCTCTCAAGTCTGTAGATCCGCTTCTAGAGCCGTGAGATCTTTTCTCTCTGCTTCCAAGGGCTCTCGCTTTTACTCCGGTACTTTCTTCTCCCTCATCATTATTCACTGTCCCACTGTTTTGCGTTCATTATCTGCTTAATAATTTGCTCTGGCCCTTTTTGTTTCTTCTGTGAATTGATTGCCATTATATAAATCCCGAGTTGATACGGTGCCTGTTTCTGAATTGAGTTTTTGTTTCTTTGGTTACACACTTTTTGCCGATGATAAAATCCTTCAATTCCATGAATCTATTATGGATTTTTCTTCACTACTCCGGGGAAATAAAAAACGGCATTTTCTCCTTGTATAAAGCTATTTTAGCGGATCCAATTTCATTTTTCTGCTGGGGTCTTGAATCTAATTTATTCTGAGCTTCGATGTCCCAAACGTGATATATGCTGCATCTTGATAAGATGACTCTTAATTATATGTGTATGTACATGTTATATCGGGTTTGGTGATATCTTGTATTTTTCTTTTCGACATTTTTTTAATATTGTTTGCTCTGCACTCAATTGTGTACTTAATGATTTGTTGGAGCCACTGTTCCCTTCTTGACTAATCAATTCGATATGGTGGATTGAAAAATATAAAATATTGAAGCTCCTGTTAGAATGTAAGGAAAACGAGATTTGTTATTCGTTCTTGTATGTTGTATCCATATCATAATCTGGACAGAACGATATTGCTTCATTTCTCTTCTTCTTGAGGAGGGAGGGGGATTTGGAAAGTATCTTTACTATGCTTTTGAGAATTAGCAATGAATTGAGAGATGCATCATGTCCAGATATGTTGACAATTTTCATTCCTTTCACTCTGTTTCCCTCATCTTTTTGTTTCCCAAACAAAAAGAGTAATGATTGAGGATTATCTGCAGTGTGCAGTATATATGTTGGAGTTTTGAGGTTTTTTAATTTCTAATTAAAGAGATAACTGAATTTATATTCTTCATAGAAGGGAGCACTGTAGCTGCCGCCACCGCAGTTTCACTCACAAGGAAAGTCCCTCTTTTTGCTTCAAACATTGGGAAGTCTGAATCCGGAAATGGATCCAGAGCATGGCTTTCAGGGGTTCTCGCTCTTCCTGCTGCAGGTTTGAACAAGAACTACACCTGTTTCAAAAAAAATTCTGAACTTTTTGACAGTTCAAATTGAAAAGAATGCAACTACATACGTGAGTGGGTTGTGCATTAATGTATGTGTTTGTTGAGTACTTGTGTTTTTCATCTTGCGCATAAGTCTGTCCCATAGAATGTAAGGTCTTAGATCTCAGTTTGTTATGTGCTAAGAATTTTACGGTAATTATCTGTTCGTCTTAAGGCTGCATAAATGTATTGTCCGCACGTTTTGGTAGATATTCAGTCTCTAATTTTTTTTTCCCGTGAATGTTCTTCCTCCATGTCTTGTAGCTTACTTGCTCCAAGATCAAGAGGCACATGCTGCTGAGGTACGCCTGACTTTTCTTCGACTCATCATATTTACTATTTTTTGTTTGATAATGCGCAAATAATGTGCTTCTCTTTTCCTGCACAGCTGGAGCGCACTTTCATTGCCATTAAGCCCGATGGAGTCCAAAGAGGGCTGGTAAAGTAAAATTATAATTAAATGATTTGTTTGTCGGGAAATTTGTTAGTACAATACAGCCTTTTAAATCATGGTGTCTCTCCCCACTACATCACCGAGGGTATATAGTATATCTTTTGACGAGATATTGTATTTCAGATTTCAGAGATCATATCTCGTTTTGAGAGGAAAGGGTTCAAACTCGTGGGAATTAAAATATTGGTTCCTTCAAAAGATTTTGCACAGAAGCATTATCATGACCTGAAGGAAAGACCCTTCTTCAATGGCCTTTGTGAATTCCTAAGCTCTGCTCCTGTTATTGCCATGGTTAGAATTGGCTCAAATCTCTCTCTGGCTTTACGGATTGCCATGCAAACTGATGTACCTAACCGTCTTTCTTTCTCCCCAAAATTGATGTCATAGGTCTGGGAAGGGCAGGGAGTTATTACCTATGGCCGAAAACTAATCGGGGCCACTGATCCACAGAAATCTGAGCCTGGCACTATCAGAGGTGATTTGGCCGTCGTCGTTGGAAGGTACCATTCCATAACAACACGATTGGCTAGTTTAATTTCTTCACATTGATTCACTTACCTATTAATTGTTATGATATGCACAGAAATATCATCCACGGGAGTGATGGACCAGAGACTGCCAAGGACGAAATTAATTTGTGGTTCAAGCCAGAGGAGTTGGTAAATTACACAAGCAATGCGGAAAAGTGGATTTATGGTGAGAACTGAATTCTTTTTTCTCAGCCATCCTGTTTTTTCCTCCGTAGTAGGATAGAAGCATGAGTTCTGGAATAAGCGATCGTCTCAAATGAGCGGCTAGTGAGATAACATTGACTCTTGAATCCATGAGCGGAATTGAGAATAATATTGTTGCCAAATAATTTATTATTCTCCTGTATTCTGAATTATTCACACTATTTAACCAGTCAGGTTCTGTCCTGTCAATCCATGATTAGTTCTTTGTAGTTACTTCCATTTTCAAGATGAAATAAGGATCAGCCACCATGCATTTATCCTATAAAACTTGAATATATAGTAAAGAAGCTGGTTCTCCCGAATATGTTGGTTGAAACGTGCATTAATTTTCAACGTGTTTAGTTTAGACTCGGTTTATCCAGTGACTAGATAGACTGAAGGAAATAGAGACAAGACTTTTGTTAAAGTACTCATGCCTCTTTGTCTCTACTTCTTTCTTCTTTCGTTCGAATCACACGAATCACCTATTTCAGTTTGGATTATTATACAAATCACCTCCCCTCGGATCCCTTCCTCAAATAATATATGCTGTCCTTTCAATTCGAATTACACAGATCGCCTCTTTCGATTTCTCGTTCTTTTGGGTCCCAACATCGCTAGTCTTTCTTATAACATACTATTCCTTAGTATAAGATATAATTAATTTTTTAAAGATTAAAGAAGCTAAATAAAATATTTTAAAGTATTGATATTTATTTTTTTTATATTAAATTAATCTGTTTGACACAGTTTTGGATCCTAGAATAAATTGTATTATATAAAAGTGGTATGCATATAAATGCTTGTTTGGATTAGTAGTAGAAACTGTTTTTCCATCATGATTTACAATATACGAGATAAATATGTGAGATGAGATTTATTTCAATTCATGTAAATATGTTTTTTTTTATCGTAAACTCAAACAAACCTTAAATTGGGATGACTTTTACTACGGAAAACCTTATACTATAGCTCAAAGTCTCAAACAAAGGATTTGGATAAAGTACAAAATGAGCTGCATGGAAGAGAACATGATCGGATTAAAAAAAAAAGAATAGAACATGATCGATAAAGAAAGATACTCATGTATTTAGCCTAATATTCTTAATATACTTTCTATTATTAATAATATTCTAGTATTAAATATCCGAATACATTTATTTTTCCTAATTGATATAATGTTAAAAAAATTAAATTTTTACTTTGTCTTTATAATTGGATCGACTACTCACTCATTTTTTCTAATTTAAATAATTTTAAATTAGTAATTATGGTAAATATAGGTAAATTTTTTAAAATCATTATATGAGAATTAATAAAAGTGACAAAGAGTAAAAAAAAAAAAAACTACATTAACGAATTTATTCCTTATTATATTAAACCATTAAAAATTAGTTTAAAATTTTATTTTATCCAAATTATAGATCATTAACGAATTTTTTGCATGTGTGTTTAACATCTTATTTTTATCCAAATTATATATTTAAATTTTAAAAGATATTAAATAAATCAGTTTAAATAACTAAAAATTAAAAATATGATAAAAAGTGAAAAATATATGTATTAAAATTATTTTGTAATAACGTAAATGATTTTAAAAAATATTTATGTTAAAAATTAATATTTTAATACACAATATACTATAGATGATATAATATCAAAACTATGAGTGGTCGGTTATGTAATTTTTAATCTAAAAATAAGGTTATATAAAATTTTATAATAAAAAATATTTATAATAAATAAAAATAAAATGGATGTATCTGATTTCGTTAAAAATTTTTATTATTCTGTTTTTTAATGATATGATTTTATTTTTTTGACCTGATATGATATGATTTTATGATCTTGGGTTGTTTACTAAAATTAAAAAATAAATAAAATTAGTGACCCCCGTGGTTTCGACGCAAGTCCAACGAAGCGGACCAAGAAAAAGCAGGTTATTTTAAATAGAAAGGCCAGCCGGAAAATAGAAGAAATCGGCTCACTCCGGAATCAGGATCCATAAATAGATAAAACGGATACGCGTCCGCCGACTCATTATTCCCCAATTATATTTTCCTCTTCTGCGTCTCTTGGTACCGTGCAAAGCCCTAGCTTCTTGCTACTCGATCGCATCATCGCTGAGTTTCAGCTTGTCAAGAGTAAGCCTTTTCTCCATCTAATTCTTACTTTCTTTCTCTCCTTGCATGATTTTTCTATGTGGCGTCATCCGTATGTGGTGTTATCAAGCGCTGGTTTGATTTATGGGTTTTGACTATCTTAAAGATCTATAGTTGCATCCGAGTTTATTTGGTTATGGCAATTATTTGGATTCGATGCAGCGGATTTCAAGTTTTCAATGAGGAAAATAAATACTAGGATTGGAAGCGTATATTGTTATATCATCCAATACCATCTTTGATTACGGCAATTGTTTAGAGTAATCTATACAGCGGATTTTTGTTCGTAGTTTCTTATTGTTTGTCTTGAAATTTTGAGAGGAAAAAGAATATTTGGATTGAAAGCGTATCTTTTTCTCATAATTAATTATTATCGGGCATGTTTTACATTACTTGGTTTTGATTTGGTTGGAAAGATATCTATTTATTCGATGAGCGCTCTATTTTCTTTTTATGATTGAATTATCCGTTCAATATATTCTGAATACTTTGGAAGGAAGCCGTTGCTCTTCTGTGTTATTCTTTAACTTTTTTCCCTCGGTTGGATTCTTTCTACATGCTAATATCTCTTCTCCATAAAATTTAACATTGTCTACGTTCTTAAGTCGTTATTGATAAATCTACTCGGAGCCATGTTTTCCCCGGTGACAGATAATCATTCTCTTTAGGACAATTATTGGTAGTTAGCTTGGGAATTAGTTCCTTTTTTTTTTAACAGACTTGGGAATTAGTTCTTTTTTTTATAACAGGCTTGAGAATTAGTTCTACTTTCTCAGGATATGTGTAGTTGTATTAATTTCTTTTTGCATTAACAGATGGCAGCTAAACCACTCTCAACTGAGGCAATTGCACTTACAGAGAAGAAAATGGACATGACACTAGGTTTGTTTGATGGAACTTTTGTGTTTAAACCTTCCTTTTTACTCCTGTTTGTACTTTATCTGATACGTTGTTAAAATCAACAGATGATATAATCAGACTGTCTAAAAATACTTCCAAGACTAAGAAGCAAAGAAGAGTTCCAGTAAGTATTTTTGGATAATCGCTTTCTAATTTCCTTGTCATGTGTTATTGCATTTAATACTTATGGTTCTGGTTCTTATTACTTTATGATTCCCATGCTCTTACAGAATAAAGGTCAGAAATTTTCTAATGGTCCTACTCAGGATAAATCTTCAAAGCTACGACGTTTTATGGAGTCAAGATCTTCTGTCAGACAGGTATGTCAACTTATGGCTATGAGGTGTCCTCTGTCCTAAATTTCTAACTATCATTCTTTTTGTGCTGCTATTCTTAATAACTTTCTTAAATCATTTGGATGTCCTGAATTCTGAACAGGGGGTTCTTGCTAAGAGAAGATCAAATTTCCAGGAAAACCAATTTCCTGCTGCAGCTGATATGGCACAAAAAGCTGCAGTTGCTCCTCTACGCAATAGAGCTTCAAATCGTAGTAGGATGGCTAACTGGAATAAAGCAAGGTATGAGTTTTTAACTTTTTTTGTCTCTCTCTGATTGATAGGATGGGAGAGGAACTTGGTGAGAGCACTGCACTCTAGAACATATATTGTGTTGTTGATGTCAATAGCAATTTTTTTATTGCAGGTAAAACTTGGCTCATCTGTTATAGTGATGACATCATAGATGTGCCTTTGTGATCTTTTTTATCTGCAAAAGGACCCAGTTTTGCATGATGAACGGGAACCAGCCACTTGTTAATGAGATTTCTGAATTGAATAATTGCATTATAACCGCACTACTGTTCTGCAAACTTCCTTCACAGTTTGAGTTGATCTAAATCTATTGTCAGTACGGATATTCTTGCTAGAGAGTTGGAGTTAAGTCATTTGAGTTTGCTGGTGATAAGACTGGAGTATAAGTTACATGAATCCAGTTCACTGGAAACCAGAGGCTAGAAGAGATATGTTAAGGTTGTTTGTTGAAGTACATTTCCCAAAGTTTGAAGAAGGTACATCAGATATGTTCAAAAGTCCCGACACGCGGGGTTCTTTTTTAGTGGCTGGTTCCCAAGGAAAAACAGCTCTGTTGTTTAGAAGCAATATAAATCATTGTGGCATTAAACTATCTATCTAAGACTTTTTGCTAGTCGTTTTGAAGTGATGATCCCATGATATTATTGCATATATGGTTACTCCTGTAGACTCCTGCCTTCATTTTGAGTGAGAGTTGTTACTTTTTCTTTGGCTGTTGGTATTCCTTGCTCTTGGTTTGTGATTCTTGCTGGTGTATCCATTCACATTAAATGTGCCCTGCTTCAATATAATAACGGTTCCAAGTTGTGAGATGATGCTACGGGATTCATGCACTTCCTATGGGATCATTTATTTAATCAGACCCTTTCATAAATTGCAACCTGCCACTTTTGCATTTCATGTTGACTGATTCTTCATTTGTTGATATTGTCATCCACTGGCCAGAAAAATGAATGGTTTTTATCTTCATTATAGAATAAGAAATTCCTTTTTACGGCCAAGAATCAGGAGATCCTTTGTTGGGGCCTGTCTCTATGAAGTAAAGTTTTTTGGTACACAATCAAGTAAATCAATGGGGAGTACTTCTGGGTTTCATAAGTATTGTGGGGAATGGTGCTGCTCTCTATATGTGATTGAGTTCAGGTTATCTTAGTACTCCGCAGATGTGACTTTCAATGTTTTCTGGTGAGGAAAATTGTGGCCTGGTCACTGCAGATAAATTTGTGGCCTGGTCACTGCAGATAAATTTGTGGCTACTAGTTGGCAGTGGATTTGTTCTGTGAGGTGAAGACTGGGTCGGTAGCCTTGGGGCTTTTCTCAGTGGTCTACTGCATGATAGTGTTGTGAAGTTTCCAGTTCTGTACTGTGAAGTTTCACACTTATGATAGCCTCCTTGAGAGTTCCCATTACTGAACTGTAAAGTCACACAACAACTGTTGGGTGTTAATCGAAATCCTGATCATTTTCAAATGATGGTTCATGGTGCTCGACATTTGGATTCTGCTTGAAGCTCTTGATGAAGTATCTTCAATGTATTGTATTTATACTCTTCAATCATCTCTTTTTTCTTCTGGGTGCAGGTTTGGGGTACCAACGGGTCAGAGAAGGGCTGCTAGTGGAAATTTTGCTCCAAAGGTGTGACTACATTAAATATTTCTGGTTTCAAGTTTATACATGTTACAGTTACATTCAAAGGAGAGGATAACTAGACATAATGAGCATTTGTGGGTTCTTTGTATCTGATCTTATGATGCAACTAAGAAATGGACCTGAACAACTGAGGTGCAAGGGTTTGTGTGTAGTTTTGTTACCATCTTCTCGACTCGTTTATTTACATTCATAGACCATAATGTTATCAGATGCTAGTGCAATTTGAGGTTCTCTAGCTCACTTAAAAGAACCAAAGCTTCAATGATCTATGTAGCCGGAAATTTGTTGAATTTCTGTTTTTGTTCACAGCAACCCCGGCCTTCTCAGCAACAGCCGAAGCAGCAGCAGCAGGAATTGAATGCGCTGCCTAAGCAGAGACCACAAACGTTGGATTCACTGTTTGCAAACATGAAGGAGCAAAGAATGAGAGGTGTATCAAGGCCGAATAATAACGTGCAGCGCAATGGAGGAGGTGGGCCCAGGATCCCCCCATGGGGAAGGAGTCGCTTTGGCAACTAATGGAAGCAATTTTGGAGCGTCATGAGTTGATGCGTGTTGGAAATTTTAAGTATGCAAATGCAGAACCTAGTTCCTTTTATGTTTTTGCTCTTTTTTATGGATATGCTCTTTTAGCAGTTCACTTGCACGTCCATTGTATATTCTTTGCCCCCAGTAGCATAGTGGGTGGCTGCGACATTTGTGGTTTAGAACGAGCAGTTGACATCCAATTTCCAGCTTCTTTTATTTTTATAATTTCAATGTCAATTCAATGTGTCTGCTTCTTATGGCAGCAAATTGTTACTTCTCTAGTATTGAAGGCTTGAGTGATACTGTAATACGGTTGATGGTCTCGTCAATCTCTTCCTTTCCCTTTTACCCTTCTCATCTACATCAAAAAAATTTCATTATTTGCTTGGGACATAGGCACATTATCACATAGCTGCTTAATTTTGAGGTAGTGTATTAATTTTTGTTGTTTTTCGCTCTTTCTGAATTTTGAATCGATAAAACTAAGTGTTTAGTTATTTCTCTAGCACTAGGAATAAATACCGAGCCAAAGTCTATGGATTAAATTTTAACTGAATCGAAATTATAGGAATTAAGTGAGCATGCTGATGAACCTATCAGGTTGACTGGTTTAAGTGAGCATGCTTAGTTATAGCTTTTGGAAAACCAGAAGTCAGTTTGGGAAACTTTCAAAGCCAAAAGCTGTTTTTGAGTATCTTTTTTTTTTTTTTAACTTCACAAACTACATTTGCAATGTTTATGAAAGCTTATCGGCCAAAAGCAACAATTCTTGAGAGAAGTTATTTTTCAATAATAAAAACTGGATTTAGTTATTTCTCAAACAACTTCTAGTATTACTGAACTGGACTAGCTTCTTCAGAAATGTATCCAAACTCTGCTGTCACTCACAACTTTCTCCTTCTCATCAGTCTTCGATTCATTATCCAGCTGATGAACCTATCAGGTTGACCGGTTTTTATCAGTCAAAATAACATCGGGTCGGCTCATTGGTTTCAGTTTTAACTTTTAAGAAAAAAACAAGGCAGAAAAATAATGATGAGTGACATTGTTTACAGTTTATAAGTGATGCTCTCTCTGGTCTTAATTATAGGACCAAGTTTTAATTTTTCTTAATTCCTTCCTAAAATACCTCTATTGATACTTTCTTAATAATAATTAAACATAATAATAATTTGATAATGCACCTACATATTCTATAAAGTAAGTAATGATTGCAACTCATTTATGTCATATACATCTCAAATATACTGTTTTTTAAGCCAAATATAATGTAAGATAAATATTCTCATAATATTTTAAATTATAAAAAGCATTGAATCTTTATATATATATATATATATATATATATATATATATATAAGCATTGAATATTGGATTCAATTACAAGTCAACAAAAAAATCTGGATTTAATTGGAATTAAATAGTGTTCAACAATTAATAGGGTGGATCCGTAGCTAAGGCGGAAATAAAGTTCATTATACTAATAGAGTACCCAGTGGCTACCTATTCCAAAAATTTTGCCTTGATGTCATTTTAAATTTTAAGCAAGGTGTTTTCGAAAAATAATTACAATTAATTTATTTAACTTCTCTCATTAATCTCTCCAAATTCTGATAAATAGTTCCTATATTTAGGACGGGAGGGAGTACAATTTATTATACATTTAATATTGGGTAATGATGCCTGTTTAAGATAATTGATCCAACGATGACTTTATTATCTTTGATTATTGTTGGGAAAATATTAATAGGATTAATTTGAGAAAAAATTGATAAACATATAAAATAAGTCTTATAGGTTTACATTTAAAACCGACATATACTCTTCTATATTAAACATGACTGAGTATTAAAAATATATGATACACGTCATCTGTGTGTATTGTGTATTGTATGGTATCGTTCGGATTCAAACATTATGTTTTATTTGTACAGGAAAAATGATAGTCAGATATTAAAAAACTGATTTAATAATAAGTTGGACATGGCTAAAATTTAAAAAAAAAAAAAATTGTCAATATCTATTAAAACAGTTATAAATTTAAAAATAAAATAATGATAATGATATATTATCATTAATAATAAAAAATCCTTGAAATTTAGAAGGTGAGGATTTGAACCTTGTTTTTATCCGCAGGTGTTTCTGACTCATTTTTTCCTATTAAAATATACGCTCAGTCCTCTAAATTTACATTACATTTTAGTTCAGCCCCTATATTTATATATGTATATTCAGTTCCTCAATCTTACTTTTGAATTAAGTCATTACTAGTTACTACATCTGGTTCTTAATATTCGGTTGACTTTTTTTTTTAGAAATTAATGAAGTTAAATAAGTTAATTAATCATAGTATATATTGTGTATTATTAGATTATATATCAGTTTATAAATTAGGAAAATTAGTTTGATATAAAAAGGACAAATATAAATACTTTAAATTAGTAATTTATTTAGCTTCTTTAATCTCTCAAAATAAGTTAGTACTATATTACCTCTAGGATTTTATTTATTTAATATCATGATTATGCTATTAATTAGTTTTAGGGTTTTCAGCTACAAGAAAACTTAGATTATTGAATTTGCAGATTACAGTTTCTCTCACAGTCACAGCTTCTCTTTCTCTGCTCTCTTCTATGATCCTTTTCTCTTCCAGCTCTCTTTTGCAATCTGGGAATTCATTTATAAAAGATCAAAGGTTTGAGGCCATATACACACACACATAGTTTTGACAGGCTTTGAATTCAACATAGATTTTCACGGAGAATTGAATATTATTCAAGGTGCTCCTGGAAAAAGTCAAATTGCAATACTTGTGTATAATAAAACAAAGTTGAAGATTGCCGTTAAAAAGAAAATAGTTGAAGGAGTATTAAGTACGTGTGCCATTAGGAGTTTCTCTGGATAAGAACAAGCTCATGGTTATGAATTTTGGGCTCCTCATCTTTTTTTCTTCTCCTCCTCGTATCTCTACAATTAGCTCAAAAATTGAACAAAATTAACTCTACAAATGCTAAATACAAGATCTAGTTGATTTTTTATAAGAGATTAATGAAACTAAGTAGGTTACTTAATAATATTATATGTTGTGTATGATTAAATTTTATATCAACTTATAAGTCAGAGAAACTAGTTATTTGGAGAAAAAAACGATAAATAGAAATATTTTAAAGTGATTTAATTAACTTTCTTAATCTTCCAAAAAAATATTCAAATGGGTCTTATATTTAAAATCAAGGGTTAAGGTGCAAAAATATACATGAGCTTTTCTCCGAGGAGCGCCCAGTAGCAAATGCTTTTTTCAGGTGCAAAAGTAACTATGTGGTTACAAATTAGGTGCAAAAATAGCGTTTGACCGTTAAATTTGACTTTTGACCGTTAAGTTTGACTTTTTCTTGACGGACGATGACGTGACTTTTTCAGTATCCTTTTAGTACCGGTCAATACCTAAAATATTTTTTCAAGATCCTAAAATAATTTTTCAAAATTATGAAATATTTTTTTTGTACCAATCAGTATCCTGAAAATACTTTTTAGTACCATTCAGTACCCTGAAATATTTTTTCAGTATCCTTTTAGTACCGATCGATACCTGAAATATTTTTTCAAGATCCTAAAATTATTTTTGCACCTTTGAAATGCCACGTCATCGTCCATAACGGTCAAAAGTCAAACTTAACGGTCAAACACTATTTTTGCACCTAATTTGTAACCACATAGTTACTTTTGCACCTGAAAAAAGCATTTGCTACTGGGCGCTCCTCGGAAAAAAGCATATGTCTATTTTTGCACCTTAACCCTCAAATCAAAGGTAGTGTCTTATAAAATTATGATTATAATATTACATGAAAAGATAAATAAATTTAGATTATTGAAATTTTGATGAGGTAATCCACGGTGGATTGCCTGAAAATATATATAAAAAAAATAACAGTTTTATAGAATATAAAGGGGCTTGGTTGATTTTGTTTTTAAAAATAGTTTTTTTTTAAATAAAAAATAAAAAAACAAAAAGTTGTATTTAAAAACTAAAAAACAAAAACAGTATTTCATTTTAGGTAAAATCTTATATAAAGACAGTTGAATTATCCAAACTTTAATTTGGGTTATTAAACATAACAAATTATTAATTAGTTTATGTGACAATAAGAGATTTAGAATTTAGACCAAATTACCTCTATATCCCTTAGTTATTAAAAAAAAAATTAAAGACAGAATAATATTGTTTACGCGCTAGATAAGAACCATAACGACAGAAAGATCATTAGAGGCTTTGACACCGTTAGAAAATCGGCAAAGAAGGCTATGAATCAGCGTGAAATGCAATTGAAACCACCACCTATCTACTATCGACATCACATTACCGGTAACGACTACTGCCACGTCTCCACCGACAACGGTTGCCCACATCACTACAAAAACAGATTTTTTAAAATAACTATTTAAACAAATTTTTTTTATTTTTCAAAACTTGTTTCCAAAAACTTTTATATAAAACTGTTTTGAGGGGAAAAAACAGATAATAGAATCAAATAAGGCCAAAATCTCTGCCATTCATTTTTTTAATCTAATGAAGAAAAAAAGATAATGAGAAAAAAAAAACAAGAGAAATGATGAGAAGAGGATCCAAATCTTAGGTAGAGATGATAAAATGAAAAAAGTAAGGGAGTGTTCCTTCATTAATTATGACATAATGATGAGGAGCCAAGCAATTAATTCAATTTTTTTTTCCTGGTTGGGGAAGGAGCGAGAGAGGGAGTAGGTATGAAAATAGGTCAGGTCAAGCCAAACTTTGACTAAACAAGCCTGAGCCTATAATAGGGAAAGATGGCTTGAGCCTGAGTCTGAATTCAAACTTTTTTTTTGGACTAAGACCTAAGCCTTCATTAAGCATGGTCGAGCCTGAAACCTTCTTAAAGGCCTACTTACAATGTAGGCCTTTAAAAATGCCTCATATTACAAACCTCATATTTGGCTTTGTACACTTTGAGTCTATCAAAACTTATATAAATATAACTTGAAATTATAATATAAGAATGAAAAACAATAAATATTATGTTATTTATATGATATAAATACAATTATATTTATTTAATGTGTAAACATGAAGCCTTAACAAAATAGGCATCACTTGTTTACACATTTAGGCCTTTAAATAAGCCATCTGATAGGGGTTTGACCTATTTCTACCTCTAAGAGGGAGATATGCATGGGGAGGAAAGAGAAGATTTAGAGCATTAGGGTGTCTTGCATGAGAGGATCAAGCTTGACTGTTCTTTTTTAAGCTTTACAAGCATTTGTAATTTTTTTTATTGAATGGGTTTATGTTAAAATTGTCCGATCTACACATAGTTATGTGATTCTTTTAATTAACATTTTTTTTTGTATATTTACTATAATCAACTAGGGGTATACATGAAATCCAGGAGCCCGGTGTGCCTACCCGAACCCGACTAAAAGTCACCCTGCCCAGCCTAAAAAAGAGAAGCCCAAAAAAAATTGGGCACCATCAGGCTGGGCATTTTTACCGGTAGGGCCGAGCATCGAGCAAGGTATGCCGCTTTGCCCATTTGGCTCTGCCCCAGTAAGTATATACATTATTATCTTTGACATAAATATCTTTTTATATAATACTCCCTCTAGTCCTAATTATAGGAGCTATTTAACCGATTTTGGAGGATTAAGGAGAGGAGTTAAATTAGTTAATTTTACTCATTTTCCTAAAATGCCCTTATATAAATTTAAAATAACATAAGTAAAAGTGAATTACAACCCCGACACATATCTCTCCAACCAATTTTCCTTTCCACACGTTTTCTAATTGAAATAATGGTCTTGCTATATAAACATATGTGTGTGTGTGTGTGTGTGTGTATATATAGATCTATCCACATACATACATAGATACACACACACACACACATATATATTGACACACATAAACACAAATATACATATATATGTACACACACATATATACATACACACACACATATATATAAATGCTCCTAATAATAAGTACAAATAGGGGTATTATAGGAAAAAATTGACAAAAGTTAAAACTTGCTCTTATAATTAGGACTAAAATCAACTCCAAAATGTGCTCTTATAATTAGGACCGGAGGGAGTACTTTATATACTTATATTATATTATATATTTATTAATACTCTAATATATTCATTGAGTATTTGATCATTAGTCCATTAGACAATTATATTATTAATGATGCCTTGTATTTAATGGACTATGGATGTTTTATATATATATATGTGAGACTATGAATGTTATTTAATTCTTCACTATGGGTATATAACTATGTGTTAACACATATGGTAGTCTTTTTAATTTCAAAACTCAAGTTGTAGACTTATTTTGGAATATTCTAAAGTATATAATTTTGGATTACATTTGAAGTTTACAATATTGTTTATCACATATGATTGAAGTTTTTTTTTCACATAGAGTGTAGCAGGGTATCATCATTTGGGTAGTGAAGCCCACCCTGCCCCGCCCAGTCCGGCCAAAAAATGTTAGCGCTTCTGTAACACCCCAATTTCTAACAAATATAATAACATAAAATTGCAATGGTTTTTATAAATAATTACTGAATTTCAAGTAAATCCTTGGGAAGTGTTACCGCCGCACTTGTATTGGGACAAGTGCAAGGCTAATTTATTACAATGACATAAGTCCAAAACTTAAATAAATAGTTTTATTCAAAGCAAAATAACATAAACCTAGCCATAAATAGTTGAATATTCTTCCTCACTTCTCACTGCTAGCCCCAACTCGAGAACACCTTCATTGAAAATCTGCTCCCCAGAAGGATCGTCGCGACCCATAATACACAAAATCGAAAAAGCATTTGGTAATCCCAATAGAAAAAACAAAAAAAAGGATTTAAGTGGCTCGAATACTTTATATAAATCACATAAAATAATCCTATATAATTTACACTAAATATAATTCTTTATTAATTTAGACCCGGGAGCCACTCCACGGTCTGTTTAGTAGGAGGAGAACCATGGTAGACCCGGGAAACCCGACCAGTCTACCTGTGACCCGGGAAACCCGACCAGTCACAATCAATCAGATTGGCCATCAAAAATACTTCGTCCTAATGTGCACACCTCTTCCTAAAGTTGCTACTAGCGTCCTGGGAAACCCGACCAGACACCACTTTAGGAAGAACGGATATAATCGGTTCACTTCGGTAACATATCGGGGCATAAAGCCTAGTTGTGTTCATCACTTTGGGAGGTACCATCTCAAAGCTATCCTCCCACGATTAAATTATTTTAAATATACTCATAAAATGGATTTCTCAATATATATATATATATATATATATATATATATATATATATATATATATATATATATATGTTTCAATCTCAAAAACCGAGCCATTCAAAGCAAGGAAAACGTACAGGTAAATAGCTTGCAAAGGTTAATTTTGTTTTTGGTCAAAAACAAAAGTTAATGGCTTGCACATAAAACGTACAGGTATATATATGTTCATGAACCATGAAATAACGCAAAACAAGAGGCGAGATATATATGTGGACGAGAAGGTATATCAGTTCGTTTTCATAGGGTAATTCACGCTAATCAAAAAGGGAACGCATATAAATAAATATACAAATGCAATGACACATTTAAGGTTTCTCACAAAAATTCGGGACTAGCATGTAACAATTAATTCTTATTGTTCTAGGGATTAGGATTACATATAATATGAATTAACCTAAGCTATATAGGAATTATGATTACCTATCAAGAATCCTATTAACCTACGACTCATGGGATTATGAACTAGCCTACGCTATATGAGAATTAGGATTACCTGGTCTCCGTCTTTGCTAGCCTTCTAGAAAACTGCTCTGATGAGAGTACGGGAGGAGGATGTCGTAGCAGAGAAAAGAGTCGAGCGTTTTCTAGGTTTATGCGGCTAAACCTAAGTTTATAATTAACGTCTAGGGTTTTAGCTATGGGCTGGGCTCTTTAATTATTGCAAATTAATAAATTAACATTACAAATATTATTAATTTCTAGATTTTATATATTATTATTATTATTATTATTTTATTATTTGTTGGAATGAGCCTTTATCACTTAAACCCTAATCTGTTATGTGACATAGTCTAATCAGATCTGATTATGTGATCTTAACTGTTTTATTTGTTTTTTTTTTAATTTCAAATTATTATGCCTAGATTCTAGGAGAAACTCTAGAAATCAATTTAGATTATTTCTCTCTATATATGTACACATATTAATTCTTTTATTTTTATTATTATTATTATTATTATTATTATTATTATTATTATTATTATTATTTTAATCAGGGGTATTACAGCTTCAATAGGATAGAGCCGGGCGTTTGACTGCATTTTACTTCCCAATGATCATTCAGGCAAGGCATCGAGCAGGGCTCTCGCATGAACTAACGTGTCCGTACATGAGATGTTGTGTGCCCAAAAAGTTTAGAGGAGAAAAAAAAATGAGGAAGAGACAAAATGTCATCATGCCTCTTGTTTGGATGAATGAAAGAAAGTATGGAGGAAAGAAAGTATGGAGGAAAGAAAGTGAGTACATGACACAAAGACAATAATATCCTTATATCCTGGTTTATTATATCTCATGTCATCATTTATAATAAAAATAAACATTATCAAAATATTTTCAAGTAAAAATATTTGAATTATATATTTTCATGTTTATATACTTTAAAGTATGTTTAAAAATATATTTTAAAAATAAAATAATAAATTGAAAGAAAAAAATCAAATGACATATGTTTAAAATATACTTTTCATTTTTTGTATATAAGAATATGTTTAAATTGAAAGAAATTCACTTTTCATATTTGTAAAAATGACTCAGATTAGTTGGCTAGAGTGAAAAAGAATTTTGGGAAACGGCTTCTCTTATTTTCCCTTACTCTCATTTTCCCTTCCTCTGCTATCCTTTTCTCATTTCCACCATTGGATGAAAAATTTAATGGTTCAGATTTTACATTTTATAAAAATATTATTATAATTTTATTTAAAACTATATAAATAAAGTTTAACTGCTAAAATTTGTTCTGAACCGTTCACATCTATAGTGAAAAAAATGGAAAGAAAATTTACTCTATAATAATAATATAGTTCTTTCTATATCAAAATTTTAATAATTTGAATTTATGTATGTATTTTTTTAAGTAAAACAAATAATATTTTTATAAGATGTAAAATCAAGACCATTGAAATTTTCATCCAATAGTGAAGATGTGAAAAGGAGATAAGCCAATTTTCTTCCATATTTGGAGAAAAGTTAGGGGAAAGATGTTGAGTTTTGCCCCACATATTTTTGTCATTTTTAAAAAAAATTCTCTCATATTTATTCTCTCGTCCAAATAAGGAAAAGTTTTGATCCTCCCAAATGTTCACCCAATTAATGTTTACTTTGCTAATGTTTGCCGATGCTTTTGGGAGACGGAACCGCTTGATGGTCTCAAAGCCAAGGATATGGATTCTCTCACCGGTGAGATTTATCATCGTCCCTCATTGTCTTTTAATTATAGCCGTCCAATATTAATCCAACAGCTTAGAAAGAGACAAATCATCTACTTTTCAAAATTCCATCTCCACCGCGTAAGGTAATTTAAAATAGATAATGTGTATTTTCCTGAACGTTTAGATCAAATAATAAATGGATAGGATTTAAAGCTAATGAGAGACAATACACAAATGAGATCCCAGGCAAGACATGTTAAATAATAAATACTATGAAGTCACCCACATGAAGGTGACCTAATTGTACAATTCCTGTTTTAGGATCATCATGTGCTATTTTATTAAACACTTCTTTTACGTCTATTCCTGTTGATTCCACATTGGCCACTTACCAGTCTCAACTTTCAAGTTCCGTTTGTTAAGCTTGCTCCATTCTTTGATGCAATGGTGGAGTTAGGTTTCAAAATTTGTGGGTGCATAATTAGTGAGGGGGTTCACTGCCCCCGAAATTTTTTTTTAAAGAAAAGTTTTAAATGCATTAAGATTGTATCGTTGACATCTTCGGGAAGAAAAAAAGTTTGACAAGATTAGGGAACATGTTGCAACCTATAAGCTAGCTTATCTCAATCTTCCTCTATCGAAACCTATAAGATTGTATCTTTTTTCATACAGGGACACTAAGCAACTGAAGTTATGATTTCCAATTCCAAAGCAATTCGACCACAAGAAATCAAAGAATGAAGAATTATAATAACTAGAAGGTGGGGAAGCAAACCAAAATGCTGGCTTCGTCTTCAATTCATCATAAAATAAAATCACAAGGTGGGGTATTACCTTCAGATATATATTCATCTACATCAGCCTTCATCTGCTTAGCCTTGAGTGCTGCATCAACCTCCGAAAAGATTTGAGGGGATAAAGTTATTTTTTGAAGCAAATCAATCCGCAAAAGAAAGCAAATAACTAGACTCATGCGAACCACACAAACATTTGATCTGATAACATTATATATGAACAACAAACATTATAATCCAACTATCAACTCTCATCTCATCTGGTAACTTTCAAATTCCTTAAGTCACGCCCCTTGAACTTGAGGAAGTGCAAGTTGAAAACTTAATTGATACATCCCTTTCATTTAATCTGATAACATTGTATGAATCTGAAATGCTTTCATCATTCATTAGTGCAAAGTTTTGAATAAGAAAAAAAGGCATATTTTTCAATTCTCACTTCTCTTGTCAAAACCAAGATTCATGTTTGAAGTGTAGCAGGGGAAGGTGAAGAATCACTGTTTCTCGCAATCTCCAGGAACTTATCTTCGAAACAGCCCTTATCACAAGCACAGCCTATCTTACTTTACTTTCACATTGACCAGAGTACAAGCATGACAATAAAAAAAAAGTTGGTAAGAACCTCATTATAATAAAACTATCAACTCCATTTCAGTTTCATCACAAAAAGTTGGTATCAAATACCATATGAAATGAAATCAATCCATAAAGTCAAGAAATTATATCTCGGAATCTGAGTTTGGATGGTGAGTACTAGCCGTTGAACGAATGACTTCAAACCAGCTCTTGGTAAAGAAATATCTGGTCTTAAAATCTCTAGAGAACTACCAAAAAGTAGTTACATTCTTTACCATACTAATGTTGCTGAATCCTACGGTCCTAGCTATATATCATTCATCAACTATATGTTTCACCATATATGCACATGAAGTTGAAGGGAAATGAAGGGAAAGAGTAGAAAGGGACCTCAAAAGTCATTTTTTCATTGAGTATTTAGCAGTGTCATACAAAGAAACTGTCATACCTAATAAAAGTATTATGTCCTAAAAAACAAAAATGTTATCAATTCTGATGCATAACCTT
The DNA here is from genome assembly GCA_025563575.1 of Acacia pycnantha. Taxonomy (NCBI): domain Eukaryota; kingdom Viridiplantae; phylum Streptophyta; class Magnoliopsida; order Fabales; family Fabaceae; genus Acacia; species Acacia pycnantha. The sequence continues at coordinate 1,125,654 of JAMWYP010000067.1, read as the reverse complement.
TTCGAATGTAGCACATAAATGGAGTTATAGCACAGAAACAATCAAAAACTCTTTCATGATTTGCATAATTGTTTTCACAGGCAATAAGATTTAGAATCGGTAGTTTGCCACTTTGCCTAAACTGAAAATTCACAAACTTTCCAAGGCCATATGCTCAGTTAGAGAAAATGGACAAAAGTAAAGAAAACCAAAAATTCAAAAATCTCAATGTGTTGCTAGATACACATCAGACTAATGTCCAGCATGGCATTAGAGTGCTTTAGTTTAAATACACATGAAATTCGATGCTTGTGAAAATCAATTTATTATAGGAAAACAAGAAAAGACCTCATGATATCCATAAGACCAAGGGTTCTGCTCGGCATTTTGAACATAGAATTAAATGTCTGAGCTATATATGTTCATAGGCACGCTCAAACATAGGAGGACTAATTCTTATTACAAAGGAAATTTCTCCTTCCAACAGGAACAAATTATCTTCATAATTAATCACTCATTCGCGATACAATGGGAAGTTTCAGGATGATTATGATTTCACAAATTACCTCGGAGGAGCTAGAAGACGCCGATGATTGAGGTTTGGGAGCCGAGAGCACTGTGGGTGAGAACGGTGAGTTGACGCTGACAGAAATTCCGACAATGGAGTGAAATTGAAAAGAGGGGGATCGATGAGTCAGAACTGAGAATCAGAATCAGAGAACCCTAATGAAATTGAAAAGAGGGGGATCGATGAGTGAGAACTGAGAACAATGAAATTTCAAAAATTACCTCGGAGGAGCTGGAAGACGCCGACGATGAAGGTTTGGGAGCCGAGAGCACCGTTGACGCCGACGATGGAGGTTTGGGAGAATGAGATTGAAAAGAGGGGGATCGGGGGTGAGTGAGAACAATGAAGGGAATAAAAAAAAACCAAAAGGATAAAACCAGCGTTCGAACTCAGGACCTTGCACATGAATGTGGAAGGTTATAACCACTTACTCCAACCAGCTAACTTGTAACAAAAGTCCTTTACAAAATATATATTTTTAAAAACTTTTATGTCTGCACTTGCCCACATAGGCACTAGTGTGTCTATGCTCCTGCTTTGATGTAAATGTTTTTTTTTCTCTAACAAGTGTGTTTTCCGATATTAAAATTTGTACTTTTTTTTTTTAAGATGTGAGACTATTTACTACCTCAACCAACAATTTATTAATATATGTAGTTGTTTTTAATTAATTAATTAAACATGTTTCCTCACATACAGCGTAAGATAATAGAAAATGATGATTATATATGTGCACCACACATATAAAAATGTAGAAAGAATGATAGAAAAAAAACTTTAAAATTGTAAAATTCCAAATTAAGTATTTCTCATAAAATAAATTATGAATTATTTATCAAGGCTTGTTATCAATTTATCAATTATTGATATATAATAAGCCTAATTTAAAAATTTTCAATTTTTAAATTCTTTTTCTATCATTTTCTAAAAGTTTATTGAGTGTAAAATGATATATAGAATAAAAAACTGTATAACCACTTTGTCACACCAGCCAATGATAATAAAGGTCATTTTTATGTCGATCCCAACCATTCCACCTTCCCCCTCCATGTGAAGCCAACCATTTAACCTTTCGTCTTAAGCTTTCTCTTAATTATTAATTAATAAATAATTTAGTTCTTATAATTTATTAAGTTAAGCAACCATCTGGATTAATTACATTGTTTTGAATCGGTTTCTTAATCTATATTTTCATATTAAACTAAGTTTTGTATGTCATATGATACTTTAAAAATGGGTTGCAATATTTATGATTTATAGATAATATAATGCATCTTATAAATATAATAGACCATTATTATATTGGGGTTTAAACTTCTCATGTTGCATGAGAAGAAAAAGATTCCTACACACACATGAAATGGTGGGACCCACATATATATATAATGCTCATTATATATATATGTGGGTCCCACCATTTCATGTGTGTGTGACATGAGAATACACTTCTCCTACAACATGAGAAGTGTTTTTCCCTATTATATAATGGTACATGTTTATGTAATTGATCCCAACTTTGACTTTATTATCCTTATACACCGAATTTTTAGATTACTTTACGATTGCATGGACCAAATAAGGTGGATTACCTATTAAGTAGCCGCCGTAATATTATGAATTATCAAGGACCATATGCACTATTTTGTATAATTGTGAGATTCTATAAAAAGTTAAGTCACACGCTACATAATTTTCTAATAACAAGACTTGTGCTAAGTTTTCCATTTTATATACTCCATCCGGTCCTAATTATAAGAGTTATTTGACTTTTTTAGAGAGATTAAGGAAGCTAATTAAATTACTTTAGAGTATTTTTATTTTTATTTTTTTTCTTCAAACTAATTAATTTGATTAATAAACTAATATATAATCTAAGGATACACAACATATGAAATGATTAAATAACTTATTTAGCTTCCTTAACCTCTTCAAAAAAAGTCAACTAGCTCTTATAATTAGGACCGAATGTAATATTATATAATACTCCCTCCGGTCCTAATTATAGGAGCTATTTAACCGATTTTGAGGGAATTAAGGAGAGAAGTTAAATTAGTTAATTTTACTCATTTTCCTAAAATGTCCTTATATAAATTTAAAATGACACAAGTTGCCATAATTATAAGTGTTTCTAATTTGTCTTACGTTAGACATCCATGACATATTAGTTTAGTATATATGTATATTAATTTCTTTTTATATAGCCATGTATATACATATAGATCTAATTTCTTTTCCACACGCTTTTTAATTGAAATAATGGTTTTACTATATAAATATATATGTGTGTGTATATATGTGTGTGTGTGTGTGTATACATATAGATCTATCTACACTGATATAGCTACACACACACACACACACATATATACACACACACACACACACATATATACACACACACACACACACATATATATATATATATGTATATATATATATATGTTTATATGTGTGTGTGTGTTCACACGCACACATATATATATCTACATATATATATTGACAAACATAAACACAGATATACATATATATGTACACATATATATATAAATGTTTCTAATAATAAGTATAAATAGGGGTGTTATAGGAAAAAATTGTCAAAAGTTAAAACTTGCTCTTATAATTAGGACCAAAACCAACTCCAAAATGTGCTCTTATAATTAGGACTAGAGGAAGTATCAAAAACTCTAATTTTCCCCCCCTAAAGAATCAGTTATACATTACTTTTTAAACACTCTATTTATCTTTATATTTTTTTTATTCTTGTATCTTTTTGCAAGTATTTTTTTTTATTTCTGTATTGATCTTTATCTTTAGGGTTAAATATCATTTTTGTCACGAAAGTATTGATTAGGGATCATTCAGTACCCAAAAGTTTTTTTGGTATCATTTTTGCCCCGAAAGTTTACAAAAATGAGCAAATATGCCCGGGAAGTTTTTTGTATGAGCAAATTTGTCCCGAATTTTTTTTTTTATGAGCAAATTTTCCCTAGAAGTTTATAAAGAAGAGCAACAATCCAACAGTCTAGATCAACCGATAGGGTAGATTACTATGTTTTCATACTTTCGGGACAAATTTGGTAAAAAAAACTCAGGTTCTGAACGACATTATATATCCCAGGCCCGGCGATTATCAACGAATATCAGTGCTATCCAAATCCTAATAAATATCTTCCGTACTGCCCAAGACAAATTATATGAGATTTTTTATTTTTTAATAATAATGTTGATTCATATATTTGAATACTTCAAAGTTTCCAGTAACTTATAGATTTTTCATTGGACGTAGTCCTCTCTTCCAGAAACAAAAATGTCAAAGCTCTTTGATCCAAGAAATTAAATTCCTGAACACAGGCGCTTTCAACTCCATCTTTAATATAAAACATACTATTTACTTAATTTAATTACATTAAAAAAATTAGTTAAATTATTTAATATCATATTTTCTAAAATACCCGGATCATCTTTCTTAGTTCCCTTCCTCTCTCTCCTCCTTAATTACTATTCTGCGAGCATTCTAAGAAAAGACTAACCAATGATATGAAAATTAAATAAATTATATTTAGGACCAAAATCAATTCCTTGAAAATGTTTTAGAGAAAATCCTAATTAAATCCTTCCGAAATGTCGAAATCCAAACTGAGGTCTACACTTTCAACAAACCCCTAATAAGACCTATCGGTTGATTAGAGATTTATAAATGTTGTTAAAAGACCATAAAACCCCTTTATAGTTTTTTTTCCCAGTGTTGTAGTTAATAAAAATTGAAGTTTTTAAATTACAAATTGCTGTAGACATTTTAACCCTAGCGCTAGAATCCTCGTTTCATTGAAGCATTATGATCTCAACTTTTTATCAACTACTTAAAGGGTAAGTTCTCACAATTTGTCTTTAACTCTAATGTGGCATGATTTATATGAAATATATATGGATGACTGAAAGCAGTGGCGGAGCCACCTATAAAAGAAGGGGGCAAGTGCCCCTCTTGAATTGAGGATTTTTTTTTTTATAAATAAATTAATACATGTTTGAATGATTGTCCACCTTTAAATTAAGTGTTCACCCTTAATACATCAAGACTGCACTTCGTAATCGAATGAGGATGAATGGTTAAATGATTGTTTAATACCTTATATTGAAAAAGATGTATTTGATAGCATTGATAATAAGACAATTATGATGGAATTCCAAAAAATAAGGCCTAGAATGATGACATTGTAATTATTTTTATTGTAATATACTTTTGTTATTAAAATATATGTACTTGAACTTATTGAGTGCTCACATCTCATTGTAATTTATGTAGTTGCATTTCTAATAGCATTAGCCTTGCTTTTCTAAATGACAGATTTGTAAAATAATTGCCTCTCTTATTATATAATCAATATTCACTTGATTTCATGAATATTTTTTTATATTCTTTTCTTTTCTTGTTTATATATATATATTTTTTTTTAATGCATTTAAAACTTTCCTTAAAAACATCATCAGTATTTACTTGATTTCATGAATATTTTTTTAATATATTTTTTTTGTTTATATTTTTTGTTTTTTAATGCATTTAAAACTTTTCTTTTAAAAAAAAAAATCGGGGGCGTTGCCCTCAAGCCCCCAAATCCCCCAGCCATTAGTGCCCCTCCTTCATTAATTTTCTGGATCCGCCACTAACTTGAAAGTATACCTACTGTGTGCTCAGTTGAATCAAAGTGGGGTATGCTTTTGAACATACTCCCTCCGTCCCTAATTATAGGAGTAATTTAACCGATTTTGGGAGAATTAAGGAGAGGGGTTAAATTAGTTAATTTTACTCATTTTCCTAAAATGTCCTTATATAAATTTAAAATGACACAAGTTTTCCTAATTATAAGTGTTTCTAATTTGCCTTACGTTAGATATCCATGACATATTAGTTTATATATGTATATTAGTTGCTTTTTATATAGCCATGTGTATACATATATGTGTGTATATATATGTGTATACATATAGATCTATCTACATACATAGAGACACACACTCATAGACACACACACACGCACACACGCATATATATGTTTATATATGTGTGTGTGTGTTCACACATATATATCTACACATATATATATTGACACACATAAACACAAATCCACATATATATGTAAACACACATATATATAATGCTCCTAATAATAAATATAAATAGGGGTATTATAGGAAAAAATTGACAAAAGTTAAAACTTGCTCTTATAATTAGGATCAAAACAAACTCCAAAATTTGCTGCTATAATTAGGGACGGAGGGAGTATATTAAAAGGGAACCAAATCAAAGTGGGGTATCGTATTATTTAATCCTAACGTTTAATTTGCCTAAACGATTTGCTGAACATATGAGAATGACAATGAACTATATGAATTGATTGTTCGCATAAACGATTTGACAATAAAGGAAGGATTTGCTTGGGGGGAAATTATCTTCGATTTGACCAGAAACAGAAACAAGTGGAATTGTTTTGTTGAATAATATGAATTGAATTACTTCTAATTATAAAACCAAGTTGATTTTTTAAGAGAGATTAAGAAAGTTAATTAAATTATTTAAAGTATTTTTATTTATTTTTTTTTCTAATTAATTTGATTAATAAACTAATATATAATCTAAATATATACAAATTAAGTAGAACAACCCGGTATGCAGTAAGCATGGGAACAGAGCACTCATCAATGCTATACCATTAACGATGTCAGTAGCGTAAAACCTAAGTAATTACAGCAACAAGTAAAGAATTGAGGAAGGTAAGAAGGCGAGGGAGATGATGAGGATTAAGGAAGGAAGCTACCAGTATAACAATTGAGGACCAAATGAAAAAGTTTCTGATTCGTTGACCAATCCAACCACTACGCCTCAACTCAAAACCGTCACAAGACATTCGTCTCATAAAATACGCACAAACATCCAAAGTCAAAAACTGATATATTTCCCCAGCGGCCACTCCCGCCTACCTCAACCACTTGCTTGTATATTGACAACTCTTTTATTACTCACCGTGTCTATTTCCGTTTATCAGCATCTGCGGCAGCAAAGAGCGGAGAGATTGAGATTGTAATTTTCTGATATGGCGCAGAAGAGATATATAGTTGAGGTGGAGAAAGCAAAGGAGGCGGCGACGCCGTCTTTCGGGCCTGTGTACCGTAGCCTCTTTGCTAAGGATGGATTTCCGCCTCCGATCGAAGGTCTTGATAGTTGCTGGGATGTTTTCCGGTGAGGCCTTTTGCTTATTCTTTTCATTATCCTCTCTAATGTGAAGCATAGAAAAGAGAACTTTTCGCCCTTTGGGGGTACGTACTCTGTCTTTGATTTTATCTATGGCTTACTGTTAGCAAAGCTGTAGAGTAGGAAGAAGTCAATTTTAGTTGTCCATAATGTTATGAAGAGTAATTATCATGCCAACCAGAGATCTAGAGTTCGTTCTCATATTTATTTTTGTTATTTCAGAAACTACAGTCTGTTCTTCTTAACTGAGAGATGAAATTTGTATGTTTGATATATTGTTTGATATCAATTGAAACATCTCCGGGATATCTATTAGTCGTATTAGTTCTGATTGTCCTGTTCTTGGACAGCTTGTCTGTTGAGAAAAATCCCAAACAACCAATGCTTGGTCGGCGGGAATTCATAGATGGGAAGGTAAACTCCCTTTCATTGCCGATATTTATTTGTGTCTTGCAAGTTTCACAGCCATCGTGTAATCCCGTCTGGCTTCACTTATATGCTCACTTCTCGTTGACCTTTGATAGGCTGGTAAATACAAGTGGCAAAGTTATGAAGAAATATATGACTTGGTGTTGAAGGTTGGAAATTCCATCCGCAGTTGTGGTTATGGGCAAGTAAGTCATCTATGTCCTTCTTAACCACAAACTGTAACACAATTTACTTTCGGTAGTTCAAAAAGTTTCGTCTTCTTTAGGTTGAAATCCTGTCCTTGGAATCTCAGTATATGCTCGGAGTTTTGTCTTGTAGTTGCTAAAAAAACCTATTATGATTTAGAATGACGCCTTACTGATTTAACAACAACAACATTCTGCGCATGCTTCCAAATTGAAGACAGTTTTAAACTCGGATTTTTTTTTTTTGGAAAGTATGCCTTGACTTGATAAAGCTGAAAACATATATGAATAGATTGACAATGAGGCACTTACAGGATAGCATGGGTGCTTGAGTTCAAATACTTGGCACTTTTATGGGACTACTGTTTTTAGCTTGCATAAGTGGTCTTCTTGTGTTATTACATGATTTTGGTATCTTATTTTTGCAGACCTATTACCGACAGCTGTTTCTAATGTTTAAGCTTAAATTTATGTATTGCAGGGTGTAAAATGTGGTATTTATGGTGCTAATTGCCCAGAGTGGATTATAAGCATGGAGGTATATTTCACTTTAAGTTTCTCTTCTTATTTGTTACCTCCTTTCTACATATTTATTTCTTGTTATGTTCTTCAAATGGTCTATTGTATTTACATGTTGATTTATTTATCTTTTTGTTGTATATTTACCATTATTTTCATTTTGACATCCTGTTGTGTATGTAGGTATTCTTAGTTGTTTGTGATTCCTGTTGAATATGAGGGAAATTTAAACATTTCTGTATGAAAACTAGATTGTGAACCGTTTGTTTTACATGAAGTTTGAGACGAGCTACATTATTAATGCAGCTTCACATAGATTGATATCATATATGTATATATATATATATATATATATATATATATATATATTGATATTGCTACGTTCCATCTATGGAAAATATACATTGCTTGGAAAGTTCCACTGCTACTGCTTATGTAGCAGGAATCTTTGGCCACCTTGCCAAGACCATCATATATGTTCTTAATTAACATCTTTTCTCCAAATGATTACTTCTTTTATTTTTGGGCAAAGTCCTGTTGATTTCTGACTTATTCTGCAAAATCAATGCAGGCCTGCAATGCTCATGGACTTTATTGTGTTCCTTTGTATGACACCTTAGGTATGTGCATGCAATTTTTATCCTTCTACACCACGGTGATGCGGTTGTTGGGCATTTTATTTTAGTATATTGACGCTCTCTTGCAACTTAACTTTATTATATGCATGTCATTATTATGCTTCTAAGTTCTAATTATTATGGGTTTAACACTCTTGTCATATGTATGACTTAGGTGCTGGGGCTGTAGAGTTTGTTATTTGCCATGCAGAGGTCTCGATCACATTTGTAGAAGAAAAGAAGATTCCTGAGGTTTGCCTATTATATTCATCCGTGTTATAACTTTTTTTTTGGGAACAGGATTAGGATTTTTTTCCTATTTATCTTAAAGATACAGTCTATATAATTCTTTTTTTTTTCAAACAAAAAATCAGTTATTGAAGGCCTTTCCAACAGCAGGGAAGTATCTGAGGAGTAAGTCTCTTTAGTTTCTTTAATTCTTAGTTACTTTTCTTGATATTTTTGAAACAAGCATGCAATCACCTTTATTTCTTTGTTTAGCACTTGTGAGCTTTGGGAAGGTTACAGCTCAACAAAAGCAAGGAGTTGAACAATTTGGATCAGCAATATATTCGTGGGATGAATTTCTGCAACTGGTGGGTTTTTCATACGAATTTTGGTGCTTTTAGTTACTCCAATATGAAACATGAATCTTCTATAAAGTATGAAATTGTAAATTTCTTGCATATGGAAATTTCTTTGGTGTTTAGCTATTTTGAATATGTTAATCTTTTACTTTACCATTTATCCGTTCTAAAGTTCAATTCAATCACGAGCAGTGGAAAATTGTCTCCTCTGCTTTCATAGGGGCATTTTGTGGTTTCCAATCCTAATTCAAGCTTTCCTACAGGGTCACGGTCAGAGTTTTGATCTTCCTGTGAAAAAGAAAAGTGACATCTGTACAATAATGTATACCAGTGGAACAACAGGTGATCCCAAGGGAGTGCTTATATCCAATGAAAGCATTATTGCTCTCTTAGCTGGGGTTAAGCGACTGTTAGAGAGAGTAAATGAACGGGTGAGTAAATTTTCTTCTAAAACTTCTGTATCTCATATTTGAATACTTCAATATACATTATACAGGGAAATCCTGAAATGTAGCTTCTTTCCATTGATGTTTGACAAATGGATTATCTGATTTTAATGTTCAGGGAATGTTTTTTCAGTTTTGGTACTGTGATTGTCAGTTACTCAGTTTTCAGTTATCCTTTCATTGTCTTGCTCAACTCCTTCATTTTCCTTGCTTTGCAGGTGACTGAGAAGGATGTATACATTTCATATCTTCCTCTTGCACATATCTTCGATAGGGTCATTGAGGAGCTATTTATATGGCAAGGTGCCTCAATAGGTTTCTGGCGTGGGGTAAGTAGCACTATGTATCTCCTTGATGAATAAAGGTCCAATATATTAAATATAATCATCATTAATGCAATTGCTGCAGGATCCCAAACTATTAATTGAAGACATTGGGGAGTTAAAACCCTCTATTTTCTGTGCTGTTCCTCGTGTGCTTGAGAGGGTACACTCAGGTAATGGCAACATCTTATCATGTAGGTGATAAAAAAAATGCTTTAGTTTAAGTAAGGGCAAAACAGCTGCAGAAATTATCTGTAGGTTACCAGTCTTCTCTTTTCTTTCCCATATTTATCGAGCATTTCCTTCCTCAAAAAAATTAATGAATTAAGAATCTCAATCTTCGTTTCATACACAGGTTTAACACAGAAGATTTCCGCTGGAGGCTTCTTAAAGCAGACATTGTTTAATTTTGCTTACTCATAGTAAGTGATATATTTGTGGTGACATTTTATTTGAGTCTTAAGCTATGATAAGTCTGTAATGAACTGTCATAACCTCATAGGCTCATCATTATTGAAACAAGAAGTGTCTCTACACACAAATTTCATCTAGATTAGGATTTTTCTTTTCTTTTGATAATGTTTTGGTTACGAATCTAGTTATTTGTGATTCCTTGGTAGAAATTGTAATATTATATAGTTATTTATTCTGAAACTTGGCTGCAGCAAGTTGAATAACTTGAAGAAAGGCCTAAAGCACAGCGATGCAGCTCCACTTTTTGACAGATTTGTGTTTAATAAGGTAGCAGAAATTATACTTTTGAATCCCCCACTCAATTATTAAGAGCAGCTGTTACCATATTGCTCTATGTTTTTACCTAATGAGTTCTTAAAACTTAATCAGGTAAAGCAAGGTTTGGGGGGCAATGTACGTCTTATTCTCTCTGGAGGAGCACCTCTATCTAAGCATGTAGAAGAATTCTTCCGGGTGGTGTCTTGTGCACATGTCTTACAAGGATATGGTATCTTTGGTTAAATTTTGAACGTTGCCTTCCGAACCGTGATACGATGATGTTTATTTATTAAAAAAAAAAAATCTGAATTTTGACTAGCTTTGACAAGTTGGTCATCGATGATGACCTTTTTGTGACTATTGTCTATTTACTCCTTATCTATCCTACAGTGAAAAATAAAGCTATGTAAGAACCTAATGAGGCTTATTGGTTTTTTCTATGGATAAGAATATTTCAGGAGCATATAATTTATAAATACACATTACAATTAATGTATTTTTTCGCATGTTAAAAATGTCTATACATTGATGATGGTAGTACTGCTTAATAAAGATGACCTCCCTCCTTCCATATTGAACTTTGTTTATGGCTTTGTCACTTCTGTGTGTGTCCAAAAGACTTGCGTTGCTTTTGTGCGTAAATTTGTTTGCACTAGATCTTCATATGCTGCTATTAAAACGTGCACTTTTTGGGCCTTTTAAAAAAACTATATATTTTGGACCTTTGTAGCATATAATATGGACCTTAATGAGTGTTTGCTATAATGAAAATAGGTTTGACTGAAACCTGTGGAGGATCCTTTGTCTCATTACCAAATGAGCACGCAATGCTTGGAACAGTGGGCCCTCCAGTGCCAAATATTGACGTGTGTCTACAATCTGTTCCTGAAATGGGATATGATGCCCTTGCAACCACACCAAGAGGAGAAATATGCCTTAGGGGAAAAACCTTGTTTTCGGGGTACTACAAACGAGAAGACCTCACAAATGAGGTTTTAATTGATGGATGGTTCCATACTGGTCAGTTTTTTCATGGTTCCAGAATTGATTTGCAAATACTCTATTGAATTGGCTTACTTTGTTGATTTGATTCATAAATAATCTTTCAACAGGGGATGTTGGAGAATGGCAACCTGATGGAAGCTTGAAAATTATTGACCGGAAGAAGAATATATTTAAGCTTTCACAAGGAGAATATGTTGCTGTTGAAAACTTGGAGAACATCTATAGTCAAGTTTCTGCTGTTGAATCTGTAAGTCCTGAATTTGATGGCTTCGGAGCTCTAGCACATAATGTTTATTTTCCTAAAGACAGCTTGAAAAATATGTAGATGGTGATATTCTGTTCACAAAGAAGGAAGAATGTGATAGAAATTATTGTTATTAGCCAAAAGAAAGAAAAAGAGAGAAGGAAAAGAAACATGTGTTCAGTGATTCTTGATAGAGTTATGACTCACGTGGCTTCTGAGATTGTCCTTCGATTTAACTTGATATAAGCAGCAAACTAAGTCTCAATTTGTTTGCAGCTTAATAAATGCATGATATTTTTCTTCTGTGCACAAACATTTTAAACTATATGGCTGTTTCTTGTTTGAACTATTAATCATGCATCTATATACTGCATTTAAAATTAGAAATGTTGATCTATTTCCACAGTAATAACGCCCAATCAGCCATGTGTTCTGTATTCAACTGCATAACTATGACCAACTAATAAGAAGTTAGTATCATGATTATGTGTCTCAATATAACCACCAGTCCTATTCAAGACTATTCTTCAGCGCTTGGTTGTAGTATTATTTTTGTGTCATCAATGTCAATCAATCAATATTAAATATAAAAAGTGTGGGAAATAGCACCGTTTACAAGCCTTAATCCATTAAGCTCGTCCTGGGTTTCATTCAAATGCATGAAGTCCTTTCTTGTTAGGATAGAATAAGATATCATCAGGTTCCTTTAATGATCTGAAAATGTACTTTTCCCATGCTGATATATACACTTTTTGGTGATTCCTTCTTCAGATATGGGTCTATGGAAACAGTTTTGAGTCCTTCCTTGTTGCAATTGTTAACCCCAAGGAAGAAGTGCTTGAAGGTTGGGCAGCAGAAAATGGTATAACCAAGGACTTCATTTCCCTTTGTGAAGATTCTCGGGCAAAAAGTTTCATACTTGAAGAGCTCACAAAAATTGCAAAGGAAAAGAAGGTTGGTTATCTTATTTAATAGTTCTTTAATCATCATTTATCATGCAGCATGCATACTCGCTCATGCACTCACACAAGAACTTTCTTGGATCCTGAATATGTTGTTTGGCAGTTGAAAGGTTTTGAGTTTATAAGAGCTGTTCATCTTGATCCTGTTCCATTTGACATGGAACGTGACCTTATCACTCCAACTTATAAGAAGAAGAGGCCCCAGTTGCTCAAATACTACCAGGTATATACTTTTGTGTTGTCAGGATTTCTCTTTGAAGTTTTGCTCCATGAATTGGAAATTTCTACCTCTACCCTTCTCCAAGTTTGAGTCATACCACCATGCAAAGTATAAATTAGAGCAGGAATGAGCTAGACTAGGTAGTTTGACCAGACCAACATTTTAGTATACTGTGCATTGCCTTGTAAGGGAAGGAAACACTTGTGATTGTAATGCTGCAGCCATTGTATGTCAGTAATATACAGTAACCTACCAGTACTTGAAATAGTGTCTGTTTTAATTGAATTGTTGAGACTTGAGAGAGGGTAAGATATGATAGGGGCATCACAATATCACAGTTGCATGTGCCGTTATAAGGAAGAAACTGAAGTTACTTTAATACAAAGATGCTCATGGATGAACAAATAAAAAGTCGGTTGAAAATTTTGGTTTTGAAACTGTAGGTTTAGAAACTAAGTCACTAGTCACTACGTTATTGGTAATTTGGTATTGCTTCTCAGTTTCAATTCTGGAGGTAAATAAAAGGAAAGTTTGAAAGTACTGACAGAAATTTGCTTTTTATGTGCAGACTGTCGTTGATAACATGTACAAAAGTGGAAGTAAACCCAGTGCCTAAGCTGATGTGGGAGACTCAGATTATTTGTCGTCTGCAATTTGATTGGAGACTTGACATACTAGTGTGTATCTTTGTAGAATTGTTTCCTTGTGTTGACTCTATATACTTTCCAATTGGATCTTCTGTGTTTATAGAAATGAATCCATATCACGTATTTAAACCGTGACAAAAGGATGGACGACCAGTAGAAAAACACTGATAAAAGAAAGTTATAAATAAGTTCTTATACTAGTATGCCCTTTCAAAATATGTATGCGTTCATGTTTTGAACTTAAAAGCTATGATTTGAACGTAGACATATTTCAAAAGAATTTCTCCTCATATTCTCTTTCAATGAGAAGATTTTTGTAGTGCTAACAGAAACATGTCAAGAGTCTAGAGGTATTAAAGGTATAAGCTATGAATGAATTGACAGTCACATTAGTAATCTCAAGTTTTGATTTCTATTTTTTTTGCGTAACTACATTTTTTGTGATTTGAAAAAACTTTTGTTAAATTGAATATTGTTATGATAAGTAAAATAAAGTGACTTAATTGATAAATTTTTATAGTAATCTAATTACGTTAACATTATAAATATAAAAAGAAGTTCAAAGCACTTAATTAAATCGGGACATCCGGGTGTTGTAACCTAATGATAAACACCTTCTCACACTTTTTTAGATGTGAGGTTACGAATGTCTAATCACTAGCTATTTTATATAGGACACTTATAATAATTAGGGAGAATTTCATTTAAATACCATTTGAATTTGTAAAACCCCTAGAAGTCTGTTGAATTTGTAAAAAGACATAGAGGTACCAAGGACCTATGAGGGATATGCAAATTGAAAATTACTTTTACCCTTAGTTTTAAATAAATTAAAAAAAATAAAAAAACCCAACCCCCACCACCGCCGGCGGTGGTGGTGGTGGTCGGCCGGTGGTGGTCGGCCGGCCGGCGGTGGTGGTGGGGGGTTGGGATTTTTTATTTTTTATTAATTTATTTAAAACTAAGGGTAAAAGGGTAATTTTACACGAATTTGCATATCCCTCATAGGTCCTTGATACCTCTCTGTCTTTTTACAAATTCAACAGACTTCTGGGGGTTTTGCAAATTCAAATGGTATTTAAATGGAATTCTCCCTAATAACTACATCACAAAAGTTTAAAAAAATATATAGATTTTATTATTAAAAGTTCAATTAAAATCAATGTAATGCATCTTAATTACTTTTAACTTCTTACCTAATCATTTGTGAAAAAAGAATAATTTGACACTATTAACTTTAATACTAGTATCTTATATTTTCATAGAAAACTTCTAGAATGTCTTGTATTAAAAACCGAAATGGCACAGTAATTTATAACGTTGATAATTAAATTGCGGCAATTAAAACCCTAATAAATTACGGATATGCCTCAATAATCAATAGGGAATCTTTCGTTGGGATGAGAAGAATTTTCGTCCTGAAGTTGGACACGTGTCAATGTTGAATATAAATGAAATAGGATATTGTCACATCCAATTTTATGGCACTACCACTTTTTCACCGTTAGATCAGATTCTCATCTACCTTTATCATTTCTCTCTCCTATTGAGATTATGATCTAACGGTGAAAAAGTGATAATGACTTGGTAGTAATATAAAAAAGTGGGTTAATGTGCATTTTTGCCAACAAACAATTACTGTAAGAGCATCCAGCACAAATATTTATTTATGGTACCTTAAATGCAAAAAAACAATTACAAGGTGCTAAAGATCACAATCCCGTCAGTTTAGCAAGTAACGGACGTTTACATGCTCATGTGGTGAAGCTAAAACCAAAACGTGGCATTTTTGTGTCAGAAACAACATTTGATTGAGCCTTATTTTTTTCTTGCCTTTAGCTTCCTGCAAGACACGATTCAAAGAAGAAGAGGGTTGGTGGGGTGGTTCGATTCGATAAATAGAGGAGTGAGGAAGACGAACATGGAGGGATTGATGGGATGAGGGATTTGGAGAGGGAACAAAGAAGGAGAGTTAGGGAGAGAAGGAGGGATTGAGGATCGCCATGAGTTGCAGACGCTGCGAAATCGGAGAAGGTCGACGTGGTGATGGAGAGATTTTCCGATCTTGGGCCAGATTTTCACAGGTTTGAGACTTCCCAAACCCAAACCCATTAAAGACAAATATAAGGCTACCAAAGTTAAAACGAAGAAAACACATAACAGCACTCCGTTTGTCAGTGTACCAAAGAGGGTGTTAGTCTTGGAAGGGCGCTTTGAGCTTGGAAAGCCAAATCCTCGCAAAGAAGACGATGCTTTGGTTTATCCACCTTTAATCTAATTCTTTGTTGAGCTGTGCCTTGGAATAATTGTAAATTTTGTGAACACTGACTTGAAGAGCATAGAGGAAGATAGAGAATTTTGTCAGGCAGTGAAGGCTTTTGTGCAAGATGCTGAGAATGATGTCACTAGTCTGCTGGAAGAAGAGAAGAAAATCATGGCTCTGGTGAGGAGCACTGGCGATTATTTTCACGGTAAAGCTGGGAAAGATGAAGGATTGCGGGTGGGACTTCTTGCTAATGTTAGATAAGGTGTGCAAGGAGGTGATAGACGCCCAAAAGAAGCAAGCAAAAAAGTCGAGAAATAGAGAATCAACGAAAGAGATGGAAAAGTAAAGTTGAGAGAGAAGAGAGTAAAGTTGAGACTTGAGAGAGAGGAGAAATATTGGAAACTGACAAAAGTAAAGTACTCCCTCTCACACATATATATGTAAACGTCCGTTACTTGCTAAACTGGCGGAATTGTGAATTTTATTACCTTGTAATTGTTTTTTTACATTTAAGGTACCATAAATAAATATTTGTGCTGGATGCTCTTACAGTAATTGTTTGTTGGCAAAAATACACCTTAACCCATATAAAATTGATAGTGACAATGTCCTATCCTTATAAATATATCATCCATTTACAAGCAAGCTCAAGCCCTATGCCATACCCCTATCAATGTATTACTCCCTCCGATTTTAATTATAAGACCAAGTTGGTTTTTTTTTGAAAAATTAAGGAAACTAATTAAACAACTTTAGAGTATTTTTAGTTTTAATTTTTTTTCCAAACTAATTAGTTTAACTAATAAATTAATATATAATCTAAAAATACACCACATATAATATGATTATTTAACTTATTTAACTTCTTTAATCTCTCAAAAAAAAAAAAAGTCAACCCATTCTTATAATTAAGATTAGGACGGAAAGTAGTACTACAATTTAGGAAGAGAAATTTTAAACTTAGATTAACAGCAATGGATATAAAATCTATAACCCCCTTGTTCATCAAGACTTGAGAGGCAAGCTCACGCAGAAGCATTGATAGGGCTCAAGTAAAATGAGAAATGAGAAATAATTAAATTGAATCGGGTTACAAACAGCGAACATGCTTACAGATTATTCATCGGCAGATGCAAGCATAAACAATGAAAACAAAAAATATTGAGGCCACGAACACAGATGGTTGTCTAGAAGAAAATTGGCCCATCTCAATCTAATTGCTTCTCAGACACTACCAGGGTCTCTCTCGTCATCAGATGCAAGGACCAAGGACATGGATTGCAATGCAAGTAACTCGTCTCTCGTATACTTCACTCTTTGATCTGTTTCAGAACAAATGGAACCAAGAATTAGATATGGTTGTCTAAGCTGTCACCTTAACATATGTGAACAAAATTACCTATAAAACTTGGAGACATGGCTGTGATTTCCTTCTTCTTTGTCCCTTGCACAGACCTTGAAGTCAATCGAGATGAAGTAGGCCGATTAGGTCTGTTTCGGTCATCAGGGACTTCAGTACTAAGTTCATGTCTAACTTCAATTTGAGGATGAATTCTACAAAATGATAAGATAGAGTCTCTTGTCAAGAGCCAACAGCCAGAAAGGTCGATTGATTTCAAAGTCGCTGGAGGTTTAAAAGTTTCAAGTCCATAATTTGTCAATATGGCATCACATATGCTCAGACTTGTTATTTTAGGAATTGCTGACAAATAATCAAGTGAAATGTCAGCCAGTGAAGTGCTTTTCAGAGAGATGTGCCTCAGCTGTTGGAAGCTTGACAAAGGGCATAAAGCTCCATCGCTAACAAGAGTATGCTCCAAATTCAACCTTTCCAAATGTTTAAGATCCTGCAGGGCTGTTAAAGAGAGGGGAGCATCTAGTTGAGTCTCTTCCTGGTGCATAAAACCTGAGGCCAAAGCACAGAAATGAATCTTAATGATCTAGTAACGAGAAGACAGACCTTGAGCAAGAAGATATCCAGCACCACTGTCAAGTCACTATAAATAAGCAAAACCATCAGACTTTCAGGGTTATTCAAACTAACAACAAAAATTATTTGTCCAAATTATTAAAAAGCCAAAATAAAGGCACCAAACAGGCCATAACAAGGAAGATGGAGGATAAAATAAATCTGCAGTCCGAATCAATGCTTAGGATAAACAAAAATTTTCCCACTAAACACTCCGGTAGGTCTACCTATCATCAATTTGACAAACATGACAATGTGAGCAGAGCACCACAAAGGCTACAGATATCAGGCTATTTATTAACTTGAAGCAACTGGACCAAATAATTATTTCAGCCACTGCATATATTGGAAAACATGAACTTAAACGTAAGCATATACATCAAATAGATTATACCTTTTATGACTGTATGGCTCAGGTCCACAGCCTTTAATGAAGGCATCATGCCAATATATGAGATGGCAGCATCATCTATTGGTGTCTCAGATAATGACAGAATCTCAAGACTGGAAACATGTCCTGCCAAAATTCCCACTCCCGCAGAGCTAACTCTAGTACCATTGAGATTCAAACTTTTTAAGTTTCCACCAATGAGTACAACTATTTCAATTGAATCATCTCCAATCATGCATGAGCTGAGATTCAGATGTTCTATTACTTTCATCTTATTTAAGAAGAAGAAGTTGTGAAGGCAAGAATTTGATACATCCAAAAGAGATAGGAAGTTTGTATTTAGATGTAACAAGGCATCAGCTTCATTCAGAAATGCAGTGCCAGAAAGAACAAGCTTTGCCAAAGGAGCTTTACCATCTTTAAGTACTGAGTCAATAGTACAATTACTCATGTTCAAACACTCAAGGGATAATAAATTAGGCAATCTAGTGACACTGGTCATGGCAAGATTTAGATGGCTCAACTTGGGGAACATATTGAGAATAGCAGAACCCTCATTTGAAATTTGACTACCCCAAAGATCCAGGGATTGTAGCTTTTTCAGAACCTGATATAGTTTAAAAAAGAAAGAGTGAAGTGTGAATAAAAAGTAAACAGAAGATTAGGCTTATATTTATAATTTGAGAGCTGGCACTACTGATGATAAATGCCAGCAGAAAGTGGTAAAACATAAAATAGTACATGTTCCATGAAAAACAAACAATGTATAACAGAGACCCAAGCCTATAATGGAAATGGAACCAAACTATGCAAGAAAGAAAAGACATAAAACAAAATATTTTGTCTGGAAAATACTGAGTTCAGAATCAACACATGGTCCATCAAAATGCAATAAATCTTTATCTTAGAAATACATGTCAATGTCTCATGATACAATGCCTCATTTCTGGATCCATCCAATAGTGAGAGAAAATTACCTGTAAAGAATTTAAAGCCGCATCATTTACAGGTAAACCACCCAAGTCAAGAACAGACAGGGCTCTAAGGGAGGCAAGAAGTTTGACTCCTTCTGCAGTCACACCTGTTTCAGCAACGTGCAACTTCTCTAAATTCGTTAAGGAAAGAATGTGCTTAATAGCAGCATCATTGATCTTTGAACATCTTGAAAGATTCAACTCCTGTAAGCTAGTCATTCCTAAAACCAATAAAACATAAAGAAGATCAGTCATGCGTGTTGAGCAGTCAACCCAAATTGGCTATTAATAAAGTTTATCCTCCATTAGACAGGTATATTTACAAATGTTTCTGATATGATTTCAGCAATCGTTCAGAGCAATATTTTAGTTCAGTATCTTCAATATAAACTACTGCTTAACCAATTGACCAGAAAGTTACAATAGTCTCATTATATTTACAATATGAGTACAAAACTATTAATGAAACCTGTAATAGCCCATAGGGCTGAACTGGTGATTCTATGGCAACCGCCAACATTCAAATAGCGCAAGTGGCGAAATGCACCCAAATATGCCATCCACTCCGCATCCACGGAGTTTTCACCTCGGACATCAATCTCTTCAGCGCAGTGTTTGAAAACTCTACGTATAGGAAAAATAGAATTTTGGATAGGAAAATCAGTTTCAATTTTATTTCCCAAAATATGCATAGCGGTAAAAGAAGAAAACGAACATATCCAATCATGTGGCATAACAAAATTATGTGGGTACAGCTCGTTTCACCAATCAAAGGGCGAGGCAGATAATGTATTTGTTAGAAATTGTGGCTATATTCATACAACAACATAATGCCTGGCGCCGAACCATTATTTCCTCATATTATATCTCAATTAAAACATCTATTTCATTTCTTCTGGATCGGCACCAATCAAATTAAGTTCAAATAGAAAACACAAAATAAATTGCCTTAATCGTTTCGTCGATTTCACATTGCAAAGGAATCCCAAAAGTTAGAACTTATTGATATAAATTACTGAAGAGAGACTTTCGGAATTCAATGCAGAGTGTAATTTATATATCGATCTTCAAAGGCAACTAAAAGTTGAGAAAAGGGGCATACTCAAGGAGGGAAGGGTAGAGGAGGCGACGGCTAAGGAGACGGCGGAGCAGAGCATCGGCAAGAGGAGAAGGCAAGCGCTCCAGACTACGCCTCTGCCTTCGCCATTTGTCAACGCTCTGTCTACTCTCACAGGCCGTCTCCACGCACAGCGTCACCAAATCCATATGGTTGCTCATCTCTGTGCTTTCCCCCAAATAACTCATATTTTACCTCTACACAAAATAGTCCACGCCGATCTGAACGAAGCAGCTAGCTAAGTGGGCATAAAACATACAGATTAAGACAAGAGGAAGATTCTCAGGAATGAGGAAAACGGTGCCTGAATCCGACTAGGGGATCTCGAAGCTTCCTCTCTGCAACACTCCACTTTTTCCCCGTTGACCGTTGGCGGTGTCCGGCTGACTGCCGAACCGTTTTGAGCCTCAAAAATAAATATTGGGCTCAAACAAATCCGGCTGGTCCATGGTTCTGTTGTTGTTGTAGGATGATCTTTTCAGATCTTGGCTTACCATCCCCTGCGTTCCTTTTCCTTTAAACTGTGCTGTTTTGATGCAAAACATGTGCTTTTTTAAAAAAAAAAAAAAATTAGGATATTGTCGTGTAAGATACTTCAGGATACTAATCAATATTGAAAAAATACTGATTAGTACTTCATGATCTTGAAAAATCATTTTAGGATCTTGAAAAAATATTTCAAGATACTGACTGGTACTAAAAAAGATACTTTAGTATTATTTAAGGATATTAAATGGTACTAAAATATACTTTGTGATTTTGAAATATTATGTTAGGATCTTAACTATTTTTTCAAGATCCTAAGATAATTTTTCAAAATTATGAATATTTTTTAGTACCAGTCGGTATCCTGAAATATCTTTTTAGTAGCCCTAAAATATTTTTTCAAGATTCTAAAATAATTTTTCAAGCTTATAAAGTATTTTTTAGTAATGGTCAATAGTATCCTGACATATCTTTTTAGTATTCGAGATTACTCTAAAATATTCAAAAAAAAAAAAAACACCTGCTTTGCTCCAAAATGACAAGGTTTAAAGGAAAAGGAGGGCAGCAGAAGGAAGCGGGATCCGGTATTTTCCATGCAAACACACGATATTATAATTACTCCCTCCGTTCCTAATTATAGGAGCAAATTTTGGAGTTGGTTTTTATCCTAATTATAAGAGCAAGTTTTAACTTTTGTCAATTTTTTCCTATAATACCCCTATTTATACTTATTATTAGGAGCATTATATATATGTGTGTTTACATATATATGTATATTTGTGTTTATGTGTGTCAATATATATATGTGTAGATATATATGTGTGAACACACACACATATATAAACATATATATCTGTGTGTGTGTGTGTATAGATAGGGTTAAGGAGCAATTTTACACATGAGCTTTTCCCCCAGGAGCGCCCAGCACCACGTGCTTTTTTCTGGAGCAAAAGTACACACGTGGTTACGTTTTAGGAGCGCCCAGCACCACGGCAGTTAGTTGACCGTTAGTCAACCGTTAACTGGATGGAACGCCGACGTGGCGCTTATTTGACCGACACGCCGACATGGACGCCGACGTGGATGCCGACGTGGACGCCGATAGTAGGAAAAAAAGAAAATTACCATTTTGCCCCTTAGTTTTAAATGAAAATTACATTTTTGCCCTTGGTTTTAAATGAAAATTACCCTTTTGCCCTTAGTTTTAAATAATAATAAAAACTAAAAATACCCTTCCACCACCGGCCGACCACCACCACCGCCGCCGGCTGGCGGCGGCCGACCACCACCACCGCCGGCGGGCGGCGGCCGGCAGTGGTGGGGTGGCCGGTGGTGGGGCCCACCAAGGAGGGGGTATTTTTAGTTTTTTTTTTTTTAAAAACTTAGGGCAAAAGTGTAATTTTACCCGAGTTACTGTTCATTTCCATCCAACTTAACAGTTGACTAACGGTCAACTAACTGCCGTGGTGCTGGGCGCTCCCAAAACGTAACCACGTGTGTACTTTTGCTCCAGAAAAAAGCACGTGGTGCTGGGCGCTCCTGAGGGAAAATCTCATGTGTAAAATTGCTCCTTAACCCGTGTAGATATATGGTGTGTGTCTCTATGTATGTAGATAGATCTATATTAATACACATATAAGTATACACATGGTTATATAAAAAGCAACTAATATACATAAATAAACTAATATGTCATGGATATCTAACATAAGGCAAATTAGAAACACTTATAATTAGGGCAACTTGTGTCATTTTAAATTTATATAATGACATTTTAGGAAAATGAGTAAAATTAACTAATTTAACTCCTCTCCTTAATTCTAACAAAATCGGTTAAATTGCTCCTATAATTAAGGACGGAGGGAGTATTAATTAGTGAGAAATGGAACTTGCCACCGCCTTCACAGCTCCTGCTAGAAGAGCAACACGCAGGTTGTTGAGCGAGAGACTCATCTCCTTGCTGTACGATAATTCATTGTTGGGAATGGTATGAAGGATGAACTTTAAAGATGATTTATAGCAAACAAACAAAAAAACTTTAAAGATGATTTGTGTTCATTTGATATGAATTATGGCCAATAGTCTTCATTTGAAATTGGATAGTTGATCTAACCAGCGAACAAAATCCGTAAAAAAACAATGTTTTTCATCTTTAATACATCATTTTGCCTTTTTATAAGAAAAAAAAAATATTAACAGGAAAAATCCGTTAGAAATAACTTTAAAATTCATGAAAAATAAAATGTGTTTCGAATATTCATAATTTCATAGAGATGTTAGACTTAATTTGTCTTATTTAAGATTTAAAAAAATGATCAAATTGTAATTACAATTTTTTCTTTAAAAAAAATTACCCTCATCGGTCACTGCCATTACAGCTCTAGTGGCTAGCAACTACCCCCTACAAGAGATCGGAGCTCATGTGCAAATATTCCAACAAAACATTCCGTTGGGAATTAATAATCCCAGAGTGGTAGGTTCTCGTTATTGGGTCACCAAAGGTTTTCAATGTATTATATGCAAACAAATATATATGAATTTTGTTAAAACTGAATGAAATTTAGTGAATTTCTTAACAAAACTTATGAATGACTTGATAATATGAATTTTTTACTTAGTAATCAAAAGTTGTTAAAACTTAATAAATATCGTGAATTTCTTAACAAAATTTGTAAAAAGGTTTTTGTTAAAATCAAAAGTTAACATTTTTTTTTCCTATACATATATAATAAATTGAAATCTATTGGTGGGCCACCAACTTTTAGGAAAAAACAAGTTGTGGGGGTTAAAACCGCAACCCCACCACTTTAAGAATATTAATTCCTGACGTTGATATTCCAACCGGAGCTCCGACGGCTAGCCACCCATCGGAGCTCTGACCGATGGCAGGGGGCGTCGTAAACCACCTAAGCTCCAGCAATGACTAGTGGGGGTAATTTGTTTTTTAAAAAGATATATGTAATTGTAATTTGATCGTTTCCTTTTAATTTCAAAAAAGACAAATTAAACTTAACATCTCTATGAGATTATGAATATTCAAAACATCATTTTTGTCTTTTAGAATTCTTAAAGTTTTTTATTAGATATTTTCCCTTATTATTATTTCATTTTAGTAAAACATTATTGAAATTTACTTGAACAAGAATAAGTACACCGTTTAAGTTTCATATGAACAATAATATGAGAAGTTCACCTAGTGCACATCTTTATTTTCAATTGTGAACAGGTACATGACCCTTAGAGAAATAGAAACTTTATACTTCCTCTTCCTCTTAATATAACACACAGATGACTAATTTTGGGAGATTAGTTAATATAAATAAATTATTTAATCATAACATATGTTATATGATCTCTGTTACGTATCAGTTTATAAGTCATGTAACTTAGTTTGAAAAATAATAATAAATATAAATACTTTAAAATAATTTAATTAATTTTTTTAATCTCTTCAAATTAATTAACTAGGTCTTGTATTAAAGATAAAGGTAATACGAGCATTATTGAATAAAAGGGTTAAATATACAATGAGTTTCATGCCTATTTATAACCCTGATGTGTTACGCAATATATCTCAACTGACCATAACCAGGGTAACTAACTGTACCTAATATACAGGGAATACACAATATTCCTAACATCAATAATTATACGATTTAGAATTTAAGAACAAGGTGGCTGGTTGGAAACTTTATTATGATTGATGCTATTGATTATTATAGGGGCCCATAGTCATGTTCGAAATGAACAGAGGCTGGTAGTGATGAGTTTGTTACTTGGTTGGAATAGCAATTACTTTAGTGACGGTGTATGGGGATAATGTGTTATACGATTTAGCTTGAGGTTGTGAGAAGTTAATTTAGATAGGTTTTCTTGAGTGTTGCCCAGCAAAGGAAACAACATTGGTAGCAGCTAATTGATCTTTGTTGTTCAAGTTCTTCATTTATGGAATTCGTAATAAGCAACACAAGACTGAGCATGATCCGAATTTCTGTTGCAGAGAGCATGCAAACGAAGCACAAGAGTACAAAGCTATTGCACAAACTATTTGTCATTAAAAAAGTAGAAGAATGTTGCAAAGCCTACAACATCACAAGACGAAAAAGACATACAAAGCTGTTTGAAAATACAAGTAATGGCGCCTTGAAATATACTGAGAAGTTTCTTTCCCTTCAACTTCTCAACACTCTCTTGTCGCTTGTCTCTTTCTTGTATCGCTCACTCTATATATAATATAAGCTGTGAGATGGAGGAGAAAGAGGATGAGCACCTATCTTGCTGTCTCTTCACTCCTTTCTTCTCCAGACCTTACACCTTATTTGCCCTAAACATAAATATGTTCTAACTTCCTAACAGAATGCAACAGAAACGAGAAGTAAACTTGGCTCAAAAAGGAAAAGGGAAACGAAAAGAGCTAGAAGCTTCTCCCCACTGCACTTTTCGTATAGCTGCACAATTCTTACACACCACCATAGGAACTAATACCCGCTTCACTTGGATGAAGTTGGTATGCTTTTTTATCAGGCCAGCAAATAGTTGGCGACAGAGACATCTGCCGGAGAAGCAGAATGAATGTACACGAACTCGAGGCTCTTACCAGCTGACAGAGAGTTGAGCCATGAAGGGAAAGTGTAGGAATCGCCTGACTTGGTGAGGCCCCAGATTGGACCATAAAGCTTAGATATGGAAAGGTTCAGAGACTTGAGAGTCTTGGGAGATGTGTTAGTCACCACAGTTGAGTACCTGTAGTAAGTGTTTCCATTGGCAACCCAGGAAGTGGTCATCTTCTGCTGAATCGAAATTGGACCCGAAGATGAAACTGTAAGAACAGGATTTCTCAGGTCAACTTTTTCATCTCACTCAAGAAAAATTGAGCAAAACACATGATTATGATGAATTCATACCTGGAGCTGGAGTAACCTTGGGTTTAGGAGCTGGTTTTTGTTTGGTAATGACAGGTGTAGGAGCTGGAACAGCAACTGCAAGGAACAAATTATACTTTAGTATACAATTACATACTTACCGAATATCCAAAAGGCGAACTAATTAAAGGTCCTTGTAGAAATAGGAGCGATACCTGGAAGGAGCTGATTATAACCACCGTGGCCAGCACTCAAACGAGCTAAGATACCAACGAGAGGAGCATTGTTGTAAGTGGCAGGCTCAGTTTGCTCATAATTATCTCTTTGATCAGCAAAGTTATCATAGGCATCAGGTCCACCAACAACGGCACCAGTAAGCAGATTAGGGTCGCTTGCTTTCTTGCTGAACCAAGTAGCGTAACCTCCACGGCATGTGACAAACGTAGGATTAACCTTATAGGACACAATGGAGGATGCTCTGTGGTGAATCCTTTGAGGGAAGGTGGTTCCATAACCCACCATATAACTGGTGCCTCTTGGGTTGTCTCCCAGAATGTAGTCAACTTGAGACTTGGCAAGTGACAGAAGCTGAGCTGGAGGGACATTGCCGGAAGGACATCTCAGGTACCGGCCGGATGATGCAAGGTAGTCGGAGTAGACGGTCGCTAAGAAGGAGGCACTCGTCACAAACTGCAAGTTGTTCCATCTTTGACGGAAAATTAGGCCGCCGGGTGTCTTCTGCACGTTTCGACGTCCCTTTCCAAGGCATGAACACATGAAATCCTCTGCTTTCTCCTGGTATCTCTCAAACACTGCTGCATTATGACCAGCTCTGCCTTGCATTAAGAACTGCAATCACAAGCATATAAATTAATTCACCTTATTACTCATTCACTTGCATTTAACAAATGCTAAGAGAACCAAGTACTACCTCTGGTCTTTACTATAAGATCTTAGTGTAATTTGAACTACGAACAAGAAGTTATATTTAAGGACATGAGGTAATTTTAGTGTTAGTGGTTAATTTACCTTGGCCACAAGAGTCTGAACCCCAGCATACTTAACGTCCCATCCAAATTCGTTCATGGACCAACCAGTTCCACCCATGGAATCACCATTTCTTCCGAGGTAGTCCAAGTAATACTTGTTGTTACTTGCTTGATACAACCATGAAGCAGCCCACAGTAATTCGTCCTGCACACACACTTGTTCAGCCAACGAAACTGGCCAAATCAATGGAACAAGTTTTGCGGATAATGGCGCATAGTACTTACGTTGTAGCCACTGATAGATTGGTAATACTTTCGGGCCACAGAGATGCTGCTGTCGTATTTACCTCTGTATTTGTCGGCAAGGTCAAATAGCTGAAATTGAAGAAGACAGCAACAACGGTAAGATTAATAATTCTTTTTTTTTTTGATACAAGATTAATAATTCTTGATCGTTTCGTGAGTTAGTATACATGTTATAGTGGCCCACGAGAAAAAGCACCTAGTGGCTGGTTAGCTAAGTTGATATGGGGCCTGATCTGACAAGTGAAGACACTAGTAAGGTAAACGCCGACAGTTTTGTCACGTGCCAACCAAGTGGGCTCTTTTTTTTTTTTTATCCCACACCTGCTTCATTGGAAACTATGGTTATGACTAATCTGGATTTCGCCCCGCATCAGGCCCACAGTCGTGAAGGAAGAGCTCCCAACACCATTTTCACACCTCGAACCAAACCCGGGGACATGGTGGTGGGAATCTCTTTCACCAGGAAGGTTAGGATCCGGAGCACAACTTGATCTGGGCTTCAAAATTCAGGAAGCCGGTTCGTATAAACATAAAACGACAGTGCTTAAAAACGCACTTTGATCCGGAATTTTCACTTTTGACCCCACAAAGAAGAAATAAAGAAAAAAGATAAACATGTCCTTTTGGTCTGTTCCTCTAAGTTCCTTTGTGCTTTGAATCATGTTCATATAAAATAATAAACTTTATCTGAATCAAAAATAAAAATTTAAGAAATTAGAAATTTACTTCAAATAAGTTCCTTGGTGCGTTGAATCATAATTCTTTTTTACTCTTTTGTGCCGGTTCTTGTGCAGGCTGAAACAGATAGTACTAATTAAATCCTGCCCTTTTATTAATCTAACCGTAAGTGTATTCACGAATCACCATAAATGTGCATCTACCACGTACTACATCCTCCGGCAACCACTCTGACACAAGAACCATAAAAGTGTAACTGCCTATTAAAACTCAGAACTCCCAACCGCTCGCCTAAGTGCTAAATACTGCCACAAGCGGACCACGCCTTAGGTTTTTTTTTACTTTACATTAATTTCCGCGTTTCTCTGTCCTTTGAGTGCTGCCTGTTGTACGGGTTGGGCCTCCGTTAGCGTTTAAAAAAGGTTGATTAAATTAATCATATACCAGCATTAAATATTAAATACTAATTAAATCACTTTCCTTTAAAAGCTATTGAAAAAGAACGCGCGTGTCAAACGCACCTGATAAGCATGGCGGAGCAGCTCGGCGGCGTAAGCAGGATTCGAGTGTCGGAAGACGATGGATGCGGCGGCCATAGCGGCGGCGGTTTCTCCGGCGAGAT
The DNA here is from genome assembly GCA_025563575.1 of Acacia pycnantha. Lineage (NCBI taxonomy): Eukaryota > Viridiplantae > Streptophyta > Magnoliopsida > Fabales > Fabaceae > Acacia > Acacia pycnantha. Next base: position 1,097,284 of record JAMWYP010000067.1, on the reverse strand, counting down.
CCGACCCGGGATTGCTGGAGTCGATCCTGTAGGCCCTCCGGTCGGTCGTCATGTCCTCTGGCCTTTGCCAGCAGTAATGGTCACTGTTACCATCTCCCACCTAATTGTAAATTATCAAAACAAGATCAACTAACATTCTTAACTAGCCAAGATTCCTTGCGGTTCAACTTCAACTTTGTTGAAACTGACAAGTTACTGTGAATTACAATGAGCACAGAAACTAAATTCGAGAAATTTGGTACCTCTCCGTAGAGTACATTGGGTTCTGGGTGGGCTTTGATGAAGTAGTCAGTACCCCACTTGATAGCCTCCATGGCATGGCCAAGCTCGCCGTTAGCAGCCATTTGCTTGCCATACTCTATAACGCTCCACGACATCATTGTAACTGTGAATGCCATAGGCAAACCAAACTTCACATTGTCCCCTGCATCATAGTACCCACCAACTAGATCTACCTGCAATTTCCCCCAAAAAAATGAACCCCATAAATTCAACATGTATTGATCTCAAAAGATGTTCATGGAGAAGTAAAAGCACTAAAACTGAACCATTTGATTCCACATTATCGGAGTTAAGGTAAGAATGAGAGGGGAATCGAGCGAAAGCAACTTACCCCGCTTGTCTTGCCATCGTGCAGACCAGAGTGACCCCTCCATGAGACTCTCTGGTTGTGGGGGAGAATACCAGATCTCTGTGCTTCGTAGAAGAGAATGCTCTTACTCAGAGCCTGGCCGTAGTCATGACCGGCGAGAGCCAATGGTAAGCATAGAACCAGAAGAAAAGGAGACAGGGAAATGAATTTTGCAAGCTGCATCATGATGGCTGAAGATGAAAAATAGAGTAATGTGTTTCAAGGTAAGAGTAGAAACAGAGGAAGGAGAAACAGGGTTTCTGCGGCAGCAAAATTCAGAGCAGGAAGCAGAAGCTCTTTGCCCTCCCCACTAATTCAGGGAAAAGAAGAGAGAAAAGGGCAGTGTGTGAGGGATCTGGGGGAAGAGAGAGAGAGTACAGGGACTGAGAAACCAGGGGGGATCGAGGCGCTATCTATATAGCCGAAAAGGAAGGTATCAAGGAACCCAAAAATTGACAGTGGATTAATAAACTAGGTTTGCTTATTGTCATTTTCCTTATTATTTTAATTTTCCTTATCCTTGGGGTATTTTTGAAGTGGCTGAAAATGGTCGAGAAAGGAACAATGTCATGTGGGACTTGCAGGGAGGAAGTCGGTGAGGAAGGAAAGGCAGTTGTCAGAAATATTTACTGCTCTACGTTTTCGGAAAAAGCTAAAAAGAAAAAATAGGTTTTGAAATAAAACTAGCGTTCTGAATGGGGGGGATTTAGGTGTGGAGGCATTTAGGACTTTGAGGGCTATTCACAACTTGCCACCCCAGAATAAACTGAAAGCAGTTAAAGGTGCAATAGTCAAAAAGTTTGAACTAGAAACGGAATTCTTCTGGTTCAAAGGGTCCACACTGCGAAAGGAACATGGTGTCCCCAGACGGGTTTGAAAGGGCCACATTTTGAGAAGAGCACATGACTTGCTTCTTTGTGTGGCAAATAGGTGTCCTCTACTGGCCTCGTGGAGAGGTAAAATGTTAGTTTAATTTAAAACTCAAATGATCGTGGCGCCATTCCCTGTTCTTCTGAATGTTCGTGGCTCAATACATAGGAAAATTGCAACTCAATAATTTGCGTTCTCCACCCGTCCACTGCACATGCCTTCTTTATTTTAATGTCGAATTATTTGTTCCAAAATACATAATAATTATAGTATCATGCTAGATTAGTAGTAATACAAATAGATAGCATCACCATCTTACATGAGATTAAGATACACGTGGTAGTGGTTACACTGATAGTGTTAGCTCAATCTATAACTAAACAAGCGGCTCAATTAAAAATGAGCTATGTGTTTCTTTCAAATTCTACAAGATGAGAATACAGGGGAGTATCTATGAATCACCATATACAAAATAGTACTACTCCTGATTTTAAATATAAGATCTTGATCGTAGTTATGTTGCAAATAAAATCTTATAGTAATAACATTAGGTAAAAGGTGATAGATACTACGATAAAACTTGTGAAATTGAAATTTGTCTACTTGCCAACTAAGTGTAAACAAGATTTGAGGTGGGGTTGAATTTTGAGTGTACAATTAAACCATCATTCATGGCACATTGCGTGGAATATTTGGGCCAATATCATGGCATGGTGGACGCAGAAGGTAATTAAGGTGCATAATAAGTAATTACAGATATAAAGCTGTATTATATTATATAAATAAAATTAGAGAAGAGGACAAGAAAATGGAGGAGGGATACGTGGAGGAGGGCTATAACCTGGGTTCCTGGAAACATGATCACAGAGGATTGATCTGTCTCCATGATTCGATTACCCGACAACACACAGTGTTAACCCATGCATCGCTCCTCTGTTTCTATTTCTCTGTTTTGTCTCTGCCCACCGACAATACCCCCCTCTCTTCGCAAGGGTACTCCTGGTATAATATAAATCTGGCCATTTTTCTACTTGTTATTTTCTTTTCTTTTAATAATAAGATTTCTTTTTTTCTGATGGGAAGAGAAAATGACAAAGGAAGATGTGGTCAAAAAGGAGTGTCCCCACTCCCCATGTCAGAGCGCTTTATTCCCAACCGCAATCAACGGCCTCCGCCGAAAATCTGATTGGACCACCCATTTACTTTTTAGTTTTTATTTATTTTAACCACCCCCGCTCCCTTTTTATTCCAGGGTAATATTAATATATATATATATTAAACAAGTCATTTTTAAAAAGTTGTAAAATCGCGGGAACCAAAGAATATGCCACGTCATACATAAAGTTAAGGACGCACGTTCCCGCTAAGACCGAGTAACAGCCACGGCGACACTTCCCCTGCCTCCCTGGTCGCAACCCAACCATGATTCTCATAACCCTCAAACAGTAATAATAATATAGTATCTGGAAAAAAAACAACCATGGTATTATAAATATATTATAGTACTACGTATGTAGAATCAATAATTTGTGACTGTAAGAACTAGAGTGTTCAAAGTTTTGAAGTGACGATGTAGGGGGTTGACCGCACGCTTAGGTTTAACGTCAAATCAAACATGAAGTATTAAAAAATGTTGGAAAATTAAGCGCGCAGGGCATTATTCTCGAGGTGAGGTCAGGAATGGAATAAAAAAGGTAAGTGTCTGATTGTATTAGGTTTTAAGGAATAGCTGTAAAAAGATCTCTGAAATCATCATTTAAGAGTACCCAAACACTCGCTAAGAAGAAGAGGAGATGGTTCCTACTTCCTGTTGCAGAGACAGTGGAAGAATTGTGTGTTGGTGGAAACTCTAACATGAGCCCCCAAGTTAAGTTTTGAGGATTGACTTTTGGTTGAGTGAGTGTTAGGCCAGTTTTTGAATATTTAGGCACTCACCCAACAACACCACCACCCTCACCCTCCTGTTGTTCCTTCTCCATTGATTACACACATAACACAGTCTCTTCTAATATTCAAAATCAAACTTTCCACAACCAACTTAGAATACGTACGTAGAAGTGGGTATTATTATTGAAATTAGGTGGCAGAGATTCAAAAGCCACGTAGGTTTAGTAGTGACTTTGAGTTATGAAAGTGCGGTAACAAGGCACTTAGCTTGATTTGGCGTCTCTTGTGCAAATATAAAACTTGGTTTCCCCAAGCAAGAGGGGTTGTGTTGGCGTGGGTGCGTGTGCTCCCACTAAATTCGGCAACAGGATTGAAATAATGAACTCAATGGCTTTCGTGTTTTACATGATCATAAACATTCACAATGGAGCTTGGCCAAAGAAGAGCTACGTACTTAATCTATCTAACTAACTGTACGTGGTCAGATTTGTTCATTTATTCAGTAGTTCCTATCACATTCATTGTGAGATCTTAACTGTAAAACAGGGCACCTATCGGCTAGTTGAAGTGTAGATATGGGAAGGGCATTTATAGAGGTGGGTTAGAATGGACCACCTTATATATCGAGTCACAATAAATGAGAAGTACTTGTTTGATTTGTTTCGCATTTTACAATATTAACATTGTATGCCTACCGTATTCACGAAGCACAAGAACCTGTGCTGGTGTGGGGTCATATATTAATGAGACTAACTGCTAGTGGTTCATATATTAATTCATTGTTGTACAAGTATTATGGACAAAAAGGTAGTGATTCAATTCCTTACTTTCCAGAGTCTCTGGCAAATTGTGTGTAGATCTCGATTAAGAAGTGTACAGAGATTAAAATGCAGGGGTGGAGGACGATTGAAAATGGTGGGGAAAGAGGAAAAGGGTCAGAGGAAAGTAGTGATCGAGTTGCATGCTAGCTAGAAATGATTGTAATGAAAGGGGTCTTATATATATGACTATATGTGATGCGACACCATCGGCTACTTTAGTTGCAAGCGTGCCCTACGAACTTCTATGCTTCCATCCCAACTGGGGCTAACACTTCACTCCACACGCATCATCATGCCTCATTATTTCTTAATTTCACTTCTTCTTTTTTCAAATAATAAAGGCAAGTCGAAGCTTGAAAATGAAGAATAGGAACTAGATTATAAGATTCTAGCCCCTAATACAACAAGTAGAAAATACTAAGAGATGCAGGATCGTTGATCCGTCAAAACCATATCCAGACAACCACTAGGGATAGTTGGAATCATGACCACATCGACACCAACGGCAACATTATGGCCCTCCTTGGCCATGTAATCAGCACACGAGATGTTTTCTCTTGGAGTATGATGAAGCTCCACGTCCTAGTCTCGGAACAGAAGGTCTCTAGTCAAGGGGTTTGTAGAAACCCATCAACCATTCCCCTTGAGTATTTCTTAGTACTCCTCCGCACGCTGCTTGGTGATGTTGAGTCACCGATCCATCCATATCGATGCGGACCGTATTCTTAGGGGGAGGTGTCCATGATTTCTCCTCTATCTTGTCCAGCTGGAAAATCTGGTGATGTAGCTTTTGATTCGCTCCATTTTCACTTCTATATGCTTTCGATCCGCTTCAAACAACCTAATAGAAGGCAAAAAGAGAAGGTAATTTAAAGTAATTATCCCCAAAAATTTGTTCTTTTTACCTCACATAACGAATAATGCTAGTGAGTGTTTTAGTCTAGTTTGTAAAGGATCATTTAGCTCATAATTATAAGGTTGTGGGTTTAAATCACGTATACCGATATGAATACCTTGTTCGTAAGCGATCTGTAAGAACATTTGCAAACATTCTTTAATCCCGAAAGTATACTGTGAGCCTAATGAACTTGTGAGATCCAACTCACATAAACTTTTTTTTTTTTTTTGTTTAAAGAAGGGAATTTGTATCATCATATGTAGTTATTTTCTTTCAAATTTTAATATTAAAATATAAGAAATCTTTATATGAATATAGAGTAGAATGCATGTTGCAGTGTCAATCAATCATAATAAGTAAATCGCTGCAAATTACTGTTCAATCAGGCCTTTTCTGCTGTTAACTTGCATAATTAGACATCTTCGCTTTCTCAAGTGCACGTTGCAAAACATCTTCCTTGTTCTTTCATTTGTCGTCTTGAATCCTTATCTTTATTTTCCTTTTGTTGACATGATAAATATGTCAAAGGGTCTAACTTGCATAAAATGACTTTTGTTTGTAATTTTTAACTTTTTATATTTAATCTCTCTTTAAAAAGTTAATTTTATCTTATACTACTCTGGTCCTATTTATAAGTCCCTTCTGACCGAATCACACATATCAAGAAAAAATAGGTAACTCAATGATTAAAATTTAAAACTGAACTAACACTACATAGAATTCAAAGACAGCGTCGGAGTGCGAGCAGAGAAATGTGGTGCGTTGGAAGAATACTAGCTTTTTGACCCAAAAAAAAAAGAAAAAAAAAGAAGAAGAAGAGTATTAGCTCCCTTCCCTGTTCCTGTTCCCCATACTCTCTGTATCTGTGCCATTTAAATATATTTAACTAAAAATGTATTTAGTTTATGTTTTATTGTTGTGAACGTGGACCAGCTTGTTCCCATTACGCGAGTAAATTGCGCTCGTCTTTTTCTTTTTCCCCGCATATCACACATAATTGGACTCCATTCACAGTAGTAATCTCGCTTTAGCGCCATTTTGATTAATTATATTATTTCAAATAAATATAGATTCTAAAAATGATATTATTGTAATTAATTATATGCAGTACACAATTAGGTATTGGGGTGGAGAATCAAAGTGGAAACCTGATTGACGGAGGCATGTTGAAATGACGTACCTGCACCCACTACGAGAATTAGTATTCTCTCTCACCTGTAAATTACCGGGAAAATTGCTCCTTCCAGACTCAAATCACTCTAATTCAATTGGAGCCCCCCGATTAGATTTATTAAAAAGGACGGGAAGCTAGTGAGTGGTACATAAATGTTGTGACGCCCTCAATCACCAAGATTTGTGTGTGTGCATGTGACAAGGACGAGATTACCACTGCCTGCCCTTCAATTTCAATTATATATATATATATATTCTCACGCTCCCTTGTTTTTTTCTTCCCTCTTTTAAAAAAGAAAGGTCACTCTGGGTATAAAAAAAAGGACTAAAAAGTGAAAAAAAGACACTCACTTTATGTTATTCAGTGTTTTTGTTATGAATGGGAAGGTTCAATGCCTTATGTCCCCTTTCTAAATAAGAAGGATATGTCTATTATTTAGAACCACAACATTGAAAACGTCATTTTCTGCACACAGGTTAGTTACCTTTCCTATGAAAATGATATCCCCATCATCATTTACCGTACGTCAAAACAAACTTAACTTATGAGACCCAAAGCATCTTCTGTGGAGCTTCTAATGATCTAATACTTATAACAGTCTATGTTTTTGAAATAGCGATTAGAGCCTTTAAAAAACAGTTTTCAATCATGATTTTATGGTATATAAAGTAAGTATGTGAGAAAAGTTTTATTTCGATTTACATGACTAAACACTTTTGAAGATTCTGAATGTGATTACAAACTAGCAAACTGTAATTTCCCATGCTTCATAATATTTAAATTAATAATGGGCCAACTGGTTGCACAACCCAATCAAATGTTACATCCCTTTCATTTAAGAAGGTAAAAATTATTATATAAAAAAATTAAAAAATACGAACATGCATGTAAGAAAAAAAAAGAGAAAAAAAACAAAGGGTCTAACGGCAAAAAATTAATTTTTTTTTTTTTAATTAAGATTTTCATGGACTTAACAATTAATATTCATAATGAAATAAAATGGGCTGAACACTGAGCCTGACTGGTAAGGATCCGTTTCATGATAAATGACATGAGTGTTGCCGAGCTTGAGAAAAATGCAAGGAGTTAAATTTATAAGAAATAAATAGGCCGGCCTGTAAAATTTTAACCATGGGATGATGCAAGATTAAAAAGGGAAAAAAAAATTAATAATATTTTTCAACAAAACTTCTTTAATTTTGTGTTTAAAAACTAAGCTCATTAAAATTTTCTCTCGTCCCCTTCCACTTCCTTATACGAAACAAGATCCAAAAAATGAGTGGAGGCCTATATTGAAAAGCAACTCACTAATAAAAAGAATATTAAAAGATTAAAAAAATGGAAAAGCAATCGAGGGTTGTGGTTCAGGGAGAGAGATAAAATATACACACACATAAATTCTAAAAATTGTTTTTTTTTTTATAATAATTCTAAAAATTGTTAGAAGTAGGCGTAGAACTAATTTTAAAAAAAAAAAAAGAAAAAAAAAAGGAAAGAATAAGTGGAGGGGTACGGGGACTGAGATTGAGAGCGAATAGAGAAAAACTGAATCTGAAAAAGCCGACAACAGTATCCTAACCTCTACAGGTCCCCCCAATTTGCTATTGCATTTTTGGGCCCCCATTTCCTTTATTTATGATCCTATCTGTATTCTTTTATATAAAGAGATATTTTAGTCTTTTAACAATACATAGAAATTCTTAATTAAGCCTCTTAGCCTGATTATAAATATATTGAAAATGTAGGCCTCAATTTGTCATTTCAACTGGATTTATTTAGGATTTTTAATTAAATACTAAAATAAATACCCGTATTATAATCCGTCTTGCCGGTCTTGCGAGCGTTGTAGTTTATTGCAGTAGAAACTGAGGCACGGTTTTTTTGACCCCGGCATTCCATCGTTGAATATTTTATTTGAGTCACTTAATTATAATTGGAGCGCATGTTTAAGTCAAGAAAGAGATGAAATATTATTGATTTAATTAAAGAAAAGGGAAAATAGAGAAGGAGGGAGAATAGGATAATGAAAGGATGTGATTCCGCATTTGACGGTGAGTTTTGGGGGCAGGGCATGCTCGTACGGGATCATCGCAATCGACGGTGATCTCAAAAGGGCGATAATTGAGGGGACAGAGAGACGCGTGTCCTTATCCTGTGGGCCCATTCATGTGATCCCCGGGGCCCACCACGTGAACCTCCCACGCACGTGTTCCGTCGCTCGTCGCCATTAATGTTTAGCTACCCCCTCACATGCTCTTGCCCTTCCTATATTGTCTCTCTCTCTCTCACTCCTCTCGCCTATTTATGGTGTAATGTAATGTAACTTTTTCCTTACTGCTCTCTCCGGCTCACCCTGCTTCTTTAATGTTCGCCTCATTATTTTAATTTTGGATGTTCTATATAAAAATAATAAACTTGTGGGCTGTGTCTCTCATTGCTTATCAACAAGTTATAGCGATCTATATATATAAAAAAAAAGAGTTATAGCGATCTCTGAGTGCATACGTACGAGCTCTTTGAATTTTTTTAAAAAAAGGAGAAACATGGCATAAGGTCGAGTCCGGTTTCTCTCTTTTTCCCATTTATGCCCATCCCTTATTATCTGTAAATCGTGACCGTTAAAATCTTGATCCAACGGTTCAGGATAATTTTTTTAAAAACCGCATGTGATTTTTTGAAAAATTATCCTAGGCCATGGATTAAGATTTTAACGGCCAAAATGGGATTGTGAGAGATAATGAGAAAGAAGCTAATGAGAGAATCCTCTTCCCATAAGGTCTTGAGAAATAGACAAGACAAAGGAATGGGTTTTGTATAGATCGTAATTGGATCCAACAGAGACAAATTTATTTGAAAGAGATTAAATAAGTTATTTAATTATATCATATATATATATATATATATGTGTGTGTGTGTGTGTGTTTTTATAGTTTACCATGTCATTTGATATAAGATTATGTCAAGTCACCCAAAAACTACGTCGTTTTGTAGTTAAAAGAATTAATGAAGGATGTTTTGATCAAATTCATATAATAAATACAAAAAGAAAAATACTAAAACACCTTTCATTAATTCCCTTAACTCCCAAAACGATGTAGTTTTAGGGTTAGGGGAATTAATGAAGAATCTTTTGGTAAAATTTATATAATAAATATAAAAACAAATATACCAAAACACCTTTCATTAATTCCCCTAACCTCAAAACGACGTAGTTTTGGGGTGAGTTAACATAACTTTATGTTAAGTGACATGACAAACGATAAACCCTATATATATATTGGGTAAATGATTTCTCCAGTCACTGGAGATAGAGTTATCTCCAGTGACCCCAAAACTACGTCGTTTTGGATTAATGAAGGTGTTTCGTAATTTTGTTTATTTTTAATCATATAAATTTTACGAAACACCCTTCATTAATTCACCTAAAATTACTAACACACCCTTCATCCTTTTCCCATATATATTAAAATCTAATAACCTTAATACACTTGTCATTCATTTCTGCACAACCTTGCTTATCGAACTCCTCCCCAGTCCCCCGGTTTCTATATTTTCTCGCCAATATCTCAACCTTATCCCTCAAGAGCCTCCTCCAGTGACCAAAGTGAATTATACTCCTTTGTATTTAAGGTTTGGTTTGGGGGTAGGGGAGGGGAGGGGAAATGGAGGGAAAAGAGGAGAAAAGTTATTTGTAGTGGGGCCTACAAGAGTTTTCCTCCCTTTTAATTTTTTACCCTCCATTTTCCCTCCCCTCTCCTACCCCAAACCAAACCAAGCCTAAATGTAAGACATAATTAAATTTTTTTAGAGATATTAAGAATTTTAAAATATTTATGTTTATCATTTTTTATAAAACTATTTAACCTAACTTATAAAATATCTATGTTTGGTTCAAATCTGTGGATTAGATTCCATCAAAAGTAGGGTGCGTGCCTCAGAGAATTTGGGAATGATAAAGAGGGCTTTGCTTGAGGGTGTTGAATAATAATAATTTGGCACTAGTGGTTATTGTTTTTTTTTTCTTTTTTTGTGATCACCCCATCCAACCCTTTAGAGAATTACAGATTAAACTAATCTGGATTGGGTATGGTATGATGGGTCAAATTTCTTTCATCATTCCTTGTAATCTTTAAACTATGTCCGTCCAATCAACTTAAAATGTCACATCATCAAGTTATATTCTTTAGATTTTTCTCTCCTTTTCACAATCAACGGCTAAGATAGACTCACGAAAAAGTGGATGATGAGAGAATCTCCTTTCAATGACTAATATGGGTGGTGCCTCTACCAACTACTAATATGGGCGGTTGGTTAAACCAAAACAACTCCTACCCGTTTGATTTTAGGAGCACACTTGTGTGAGGCAGGCAAGTCCTCGCATGGGTTAAGTGTAAGAGTTGTCACTAGATGGGCCACGTTAATACCCACTTGAACCTGTAATCTTTTTTTCAATAAAAGCAAGTTCTGGAGGTTGACTCGGGCCATCCAGCTGTTTAATATTATATGAAGCCCACAAATAGAACTAGATGCAATACCTCTCTACCTTTTTTCTTAAAATTTTGTGGGTTACAAGAGATCCGACCCAAACAAAAAGGCCATGAACACATCACAACTCATAAACACGACAGAAACAAAATAACATCACACCAGTACATCTATGTTCAATTCTCTGCGCCTGTGGGGCAATTTTAAGAAATAGTAGAGGCGAATGGATAGCGGGGCTTACAAAAGAAGTTGGCGTGTGTAACGCTAATTTAGCTGAAGAATGGGCTGTTTTTTAGGGACTAAAAATGGCTTGGGATTTGGGTTTTAAGAAAGTTATCTTAGAATGTGACGCTGTCAACTTGATTTTAAATGAAAATTCTGGTACTGAGAATCTGATGTTACTGACTATTAAGGAGATGATGACAAGGGATTGGCATATTGTCTTGAGCCATATTCCACAGGATGCCAACAGAGTTGCAGATGTTCTAGTCAAGATGGGTATTACTGAGTCTGAAATACTGGAAGAATGCCCAGTTTGCTTGCGGATTTGGGTAAAACAAGACTACTTGAGATTAATTTCTCCTTTTGTATAATTTACTTATAGTAATACCAGCTTCTTAGCCATCTTATATACATAAAAAAATGTTCAATTCTCTGCCAATAACTCATGCCCAATTCTCGCTCTCCCTTCAATTAATCAATATTATCATTTAAACAAGTAATTCATGCTAATTCACTCCAAAACTCATCACTTCAAAATTTTATTGGGAGAAGACTCTGCAAATTTTTTACACATGAAGTATTGTCTTTGTGAAGTCCTATGAAGAACCAATACTCTTAAAAAAAAAAAAATCAACATATTGGACACGTGTATTGGGAATGCCGTGTCGGAATTAAGTATAAGAATCAAGCCAATATTATTTGAAGTGACATATCGACGTCCTGTATCGGAAAATACTATGTCTGAATCGGTGCTTTATAGGTGAAGCCTATAACCCAGTCCACCACAACCAGCTGTTTTTGGAATGAAATGACATGGTTCCATCAACATTTAATTCACTTTGAGCCATTCATAAGGGTTTCCAAATATTGTTCTCACTTTCATGACTTAGGCACACATTTGGCATAACCTCATTAATATAATCTTCCCCAAGGATTTCCAACTCAAAAAAGCAATAGTCTGTCCTGGATCAATTTTTTTTTTTTTTTTTGATAATAAAAAGTTTTGGAGGGGTTGGACATCAGTCCCCCACTAAGGCCAGGGCACGGCCCGGGCTCTGTGAGCACTTACTGGGGACTTACGAGATCGCCTACCAAAGGAGTCCCAGCGACGGCAGAGGGGATCGAACCCACGACCTAAGGGCCTAGTCATGGATCCCTTACCATCTATACCAACTCACATTGGCTGTCCTGGATCAATTGGCTTCTCAAAATTAATATCAAAAACTGGACTGTTCCAAATGTTGAAAGCCCATCATATGTTGATCCAAATGCTTGGTGAATAATGTTCTTTGGCGCATATCAAGAATATGGGCCAGTGATTCCACGACAGGTGCCAACCTCTCCCAAACTAACATTATAGAACTTGCATTTCAACACAGACTTAATTATACCAATGTACACGCAGTCGCAGCGTCGGCCAGATTGTGTTCAAAGTCAGCTTACCCAAGCTCGAGGGCAACAAAACGGAATTCTATATTTCCACCATGAAAGCTCACTCAAGGAGCTGGTTGTTATCTCTCTAAATCAATCGATCCTGCTCATTCATTGCTTGCTTATCAATTTCTTCTTTAACTATAGGGATCACACCGCGCAAGTCTTCGTCTCATTCTCCTGTTTTTATTAGGTCTCCAAAGGAGAGGGAAATAATTTGTATTAAATATTTTCCCATTAGAAATAGAAAAACAGAGCCTATAGGTCAAACCGACCAGGTCAGAAGAAAATCATGGGGAGGAAAATAGTTTGAAAAACTTGGAGGAGACGAGAGTGAACACACAGAACTCATACGGATGAGGAAACGGTACGTACGTGATCCTGATAAGGCAAAAGTCAAACCGCCAATTGGATCATCCAATGAAGCTTCCCATATTTCATCATTCTTAATAAAAATGGTGATATGTTAATTAGTTAATCAGATGAAGGGTCGAATTACCGAAGAAATAGCACGGCGCCGCTTCTGTAACGACGGTGAGTCAAGTCTTTGAGACTCGTTTTCATATATCTATATATACGTACGTACGTGGTTGTTTCAAGTTATAAGCAGTAAGAGATAAGTGAGCAGGAGTGGTTAAATAATGGAGGTTCACTTGTATTATAGGATTTGACCTCGTCCCAAACACACAGGATGTGAAAGGAGAGAACACGGAGTGTACTTGTCTTTGACAAATGATGGAGAGGCATGTGTGAGTAATTACGAAGGCCAACCTAATACCCACAAACCAGACTTCACCAACAAAACAATATTTTTGAGCATGTGGGGACCCTTCTCACGTACAAGAAGGACCATCCCATGTGACGCTTCCCCATTTCAGAATATTTTTTATTCATGTTCCATCTTCTGTTTTCAATATAATGCTGCTACATAATTAATACTGTTTAATTTGCATCATTGTAATATAAACCAGATAAGAAAGTAGTAGTATTTAGTATTTAAAGCCCACACCGAATAGAATCATTTCATACAGATAGAACTCTTTGACTTCATTTCAAAGCGCGGCACCATAAAGGTCAACTGAGGCGTGACCCGGTGGAGGAGATGTGTCGATATATGAGTGAGGCAGTGGCGCCGACAAGTTTGAAAAGCGGTGTAGGAGATAATGGGCTGCATAATGATAAGATTCAGTTTATTAAGGTGAAGAAATTAAATAAGTTACTTATTTATATCATATATTCTGTATTTTTAAATTATAATCTGTTTATAAATAAGATAAATTATTTTGGAGAAAAACGATGAGTATAAATATGTTAAATTATTCCCTCATCCTTATATATAAGGTCATTTCAATGAAATCACGAGATCATAAGAACCAGTTAAATTAGTTAAAAGTAATAAATATTTAAAATCTATAATTTGTTTTCAATAAATGTCTCTATTTATGATGAGTGAGAAAGAGAGAGTAATAATGAGAAAATGATGAAAGAGAATATATGAGAAATTAATGATGAGAGGGTAATTGAGGTCAAAATAAGTAAAAATGTATTTATTAATGAGACAAGGTGGGAGGGAGTAACTTATTAAGCTTTTTTTTTTTTTATCTCTTAAAAAAGTTAACTAGGTATTATTAAGATATAAGGTAGTATGAAATTAAATGAAACGATTTAGTGCTTGTTTGGAATAGCGATTACCACTATGGTATTATTTATAAGTCTTTTTTAACTAAATCACATATACCAAGGGGAGGTAATTAACTTTGGGGTAAATTTTCAACTTTGCCCTCATTTATGAATGAATATTTTTCAACTCTTTCTCATTTCTCTATTTTCATTGTTACAATTAATATGAGAAAAATTGTCACAATCTCATTTATTACCATAAAACTAGACTTATAAATAGGATCAAGTATTTTGATAAGAAAATACTTACAAATAAGAAAGTATATGAAAAAAGTTTTACCTTAATTTATGTTTTAGGAATCCCAACATGATTAAATTTGGCCAAAAATACTTATAAATAAAAAGTATATGATTTTTTTTTATCTTAATTTATATAAATAAACACTTTTAGAAATCCCAACATGATTTCAAACAAGCATTTGGTTTTGAGCGGAGGAAAAAGGAAGAGTCTAGTTTCTCTGCCCATTTGTTCTCTGTCCGTCCCTCTTCATCTTCGTTCCTGGCCGTCGAAATTTTGATTGAAGGGTCCAGAATCATTTTTAAAAAAACTACATGCGATATGTAGTTTTTAAAAAAATGATTCTGGATATTTAGATCAAAATTTCGACGGCCAGGATTGAAGATGGTGATGGACGAATAGATAACAGATAGACAGAGTATATGCTTCAAAAAGGAAATGGCGTGAGAAGGAGATTCCAGAATGAAGAAAGTCAGAGAGAAAAGATGAAGGCCGGTGGAGTGTGGGGGGCCCACCAACCAACCTTCACGCACAAAGTGCCATCTTCACCATTAATTTAAATCAAAAACCTTTACCGTATACTGCCAAAACATACCTTTTTCTATAGTCAATTTCTCCCACCTCCTTTGCAGATAAGCATCCACCTTCGCCTTTACCTTTCTGCCCCTCCTATTTTCAGCATGCCTCCCTTTTTTTTTTTTTTTTTTGCTAAGAACAGCATGCCTCCGGGTTGGGTTTCTCTCCTTATCATTTTCTCATTATCCTTCATTATCTTTAAATGATATCCATCTAATCAATCACAATACTACTTTAACCTCTCACTCCTCTTTCTAATCAATGGCCCAGATGAACCAATAAGAGAAAAGGAGAAAAATGGTAATGAGAAAATCCTCTCACCATGCCTCCCTTGTTTGCTTGGTTCGCCTCCAATTTCTTTTTCCTATAAATATAAAACAATCAAATCAAGCCAGCTTTGATAAGGGATCCCTCATATTTTGGCAACTTTCTTAATTTATTTCTAAAACTAATATGTAATATTTTAAAAAGGAAAACAATACAATACAAAAAAAATAAAAATTGCTTTTCAATCTCAGCCTTCCTTTTTGAGAGGTTTGGCTTCTTGTCTAAAATATATTCCATCGTATCCACATTATAAATTACATATAACCAAAATTCATTAACTTTGAAAATGAAACACTTTTTAAATTTTAGCCATAGTACATTAGGCTCTTCTCTCATCTTACTAGATTGTAGTAAAGGCCAGGTAATATCTAGAAAAAGTTCATTAATGACTCGCCAAAATGATTAAATCTACTTAGAGTCCAATAATTTATTCTAACAAACTCCCTGTGTATTTAGAATGAGAAGGCTTATGATAGGTAAACCCCATAATAGAACCCCATCTTTTTAATGTTATTTTGTTGTCCAATATGCATATGCATTCACTTTGGAGAGTACATGCGAATGTACTGCTTCTAATAATTTCTTTAATCAAACCAAATTAATTATATGTGATGTTGGTTTTAAGAGAAATAGGACAGTATTATGTCTAGTACCATATATGGATCACGATAGACAAGAGAAATGGAAGGGGAAAAGGGGATTTGAATTAAGAGAAGGAAGAAAGGATAATAGTGAAAGATGAGGGAATTAGGTGGGGGTCACATGCATGCAGAAACAAAATAGTAGCAAGAGAGAAGAGGAGTTTGGCGAATTGAAGGAGGAGACCAGCGAGGATACGATGGGTTTTTAAACACACACAGCTAATTTCAAAGCTCAACTTTATGGCTTTAATGCAAAGTTCATTGATGATGACTAACGTCCCCACTTTCGAGGGTATGTCCCCTCTTCTCATTTCTCACCTTCAATTCTCATGACTTGTTCCTTTCATTTACTCCTCTTACCTACACGACGCGTCTCCAAAGAATAGGTCCAACTCTCTCCTTTCTTCGTTCGCCTTTTCTCTGTCTCATGCTTCATTTCACTTTTATTTGTACCATGTTTAACAGTTGTATAATCATCTTTGTTTGGATATTGTATCTATCTATTTACATGGTTATCCTCTCGTTTCTCGTTCGTAGCTTGCATAATAAAACGTACTCCCTCGTCCAAGGCCTTTGATTGCACCTCTTCATGCTCCTTTGGATTAATGTTTGTTCATAGCCTGCATAATGAAACGTACTCCCTCGTTCAAGGCCTTTGATTGCACCTCTCCATGCTCTTTTGGATTAATGTTTGTAAAAGTGACTTTTATCTTCATTAATTTTTTTCAAACCGATCAAAGTGGGGTAAGAATTAAGTAGTGTAATGTGATTGATGTTTTAATAGATTTTTATATAAAAAATTTAGTTTAACATAAATTTATTTGAAAGATATGTTGAAAAGTCATGACTTGTTTGAAATGAGAATTTCAACCTTCAGAAACAGCTTTTCAATCATTATTTATGATGTATCACTCTGATCCTATTTATAAGTCCAGTTTGACCAAATCTCATATACCAAGGAAAGTTAGGTATCTCAATGATTATAGAGCAAATTTTCAACTTTACTCTCATTTATGAATGGATACCTTTTAAAATTTATTGTCAAATCTCTCTTATCTTTTTTCTCTTCCCAACATAGCTAGCCAATCTCTCTCATCATCATTAATATGGGCAAAATTGTCACAATCTCATTTCTTTAGTCAAAATGAACTTATAAATAGGACCAAATTTTTTGGTCAAACTGGACTTATAAATAGGACCAGAGTGGTATTAATTTAGTTTGTGAGATGTATTTTGTTTTGGCTTGCTTAAACTTGCTTATAATAAGCATCTAAAAAAAACACTCGGTTTCAAAATGTTCAAATCAATTAAAAGTGAACAAGCAGAAAAGAATTGTTTCAACTTTATAGTCACATTGCCGTTGAACTTTCTTCTTCGAGCTCTCTGAATGGACTCATCCAAGGTTCCACCTTTAATTGATTCTGGGCAGCAACGAAAGCTCCCTCCAGATCGTCTACCAGCTGAGGAAAATGATGATAGGAAAAAGAAAAAGAAAACTGAAGAAATCCCTCAGGCCATTATGGACGATCAGATGACTGAGACTGAAGCAGTGCAATGCAATACACAGATTATGACATCTGGAAACAAGGAATCAACAAATAATAGTGAGGACAATCAGCCAAAATTCCCCTCTTATCGTGCTTCTCTAATGGGGTTCAACGGAGTGGCTCATAGCAATCATATAATGGAGGAGGACGATCTTTTTACAGATGATCGATAAAGAAATCAGTTGGAAATTACCTGAGGAATCTGATGAGATGAAGAAGCTTATGAAATTGTATCCTGTGGCGCCTTGTACTGAAGAGGAATACAACGAGTGGTGCGAGCCATGGAATTTCGCCCTGATTCTCATGGTTTTGGGAAAGAAATTTAACCTCTTTGTGTTAAAGGATCTTCTGTCTAAGCTCTGGGGATTCTCTTCATTTGAGCTCATCGATATTCCAAATAACTACTTTGTTGTAAGGTTTCAGGATCAGGATCTTTGGAGAGCACACTACCGTAAGGTTCTCTATGAGGGACCATGGGTGATCAGGCAACAATGTGTTCTTATTCAACGGTGGACGCCTTATTTTAATCCCTATCAGAATCCTTTAGGCCGTGTTGCCACCTGGGTTCGCATACCAGATATTCCGATGCATTGCTATAACAAACACTGTATTTCACGATTGGGAGATAGGATCGGTCGTACACTCAAGGTGGACATGAATACTCTTCATGACTGTCAGAGTGTATCGCCGAAAATTCAAAGGGGGAAGTTTGTGCGAATTTGCGTTGAGTTAAATCTTCAAAAAAAACTGGTCCCCAAAGTGATAGTGGCAGGTTCCATTTTTAATGTTGAGTACGAAGGCCTTACACTTATTTGTTTTGGTTGCGACGCTATGGTCATCGACGGAGGAGTGCCCTTGTAAATCTTCTCCGCGGATGCTCAGGGTGAATTGAGTTCATCAAATCATTCCTCAACACCAAACATTAATCGATCGACGGTGCTCTCTCCAGCATCAAGGACAGAGGAGGCATTTGGGCCATGGATGATTGTCAACCGGAGAGCACAGCGTAGCCGGAATCCACAACGGTCAGAAGCCAAAGATGGGCAACGGTCTTCCTCGGGACCTTCGTCTAGGGCGGTGAAGCGGGATGCGGTCAAGTCTGCATCTCGATTTGCTGCATTGGGAGATCTGGAGGAAGATGTTCGTGACGAGGGGTTAGGTAGTACGGTGGTGAAAGAGCATTTAAGAATTGCAGGCAATAGATCGGATAAATCTCAAATGGAGGCGCAGGAAATTAGGAGTGTTCCAGCTGGCAAGGGGCTGAATCAGAAAGCTGAATCGGGTAGTAAAATCAGGAAGGAATATCGGGCTAAAGGGAATAGGCCATTGGTTATCAATGATGGGCAAGGAGATATTGTAGGAAGAATTGGGCCTGATGGCTAGTTGGACCAAATGGGCCCTGATGGAAATGACAAGGTGGTGATGGAAGTGGGAAATAATGCCAATGGAGTGCCAACAACTAATTGTGTTGATGGGCCTGCAGCACACTCTAGTGATTTACCGGATACTAGTGGGTCGACGTTGGTGCATAATGGAACTCCAATAATAATACTTCAACTCATTTGGGCCCCAAAAAATCCATTGGAAAGAAAAACAAATCTAAAGGGTAGCGTTCTCATGTTATTGTTCAAGGGCAACTCAGTGCTTTGGTTCAGCAACAACCTTCCAAAATAAATTTAAATAATTCTTCTATTGCAGGGCAAAATCAGGATGATTCCGTCATGGAGCAGGGCCGAGACTCGTCTCCAAATTCTAATTTACAGCCACCTGACCACTGGGATCCAAATGAAGATATTGCTCCAGACTTCATGGAAGACAATGGAACTTTAGTTCCTGAAACTCCTTTTGAAAAATTACCAGTCGGGGAGGTAAGAGACCCCAGGTAAGTTTCCATTTCTTTGGCTTACTTGTAGTTATTATAATGATTATTGCATCTTGGAATTGTAGGGGGGCTGGTGGCCGGACCTTCCCTTTGATTATTAAGGATATCGTTCATAAATACTGCATTAATATTTTTTGTCTTATTGAGCCGCGTATTAGTGCTGATAGGGCTGATCATGTTTGTCGTAAATTGGGTTTTAGTCACTGGATTCGTGTGGAAGCTACTGGATTTTCTGGGGGTATTTGGGTTATGTGGGATGTTACTATGTTTGATATTCGTTATCTTCACTCTACAACTCAATTACTTCATTGTCAAGTTAAAGAGCATGCCACCAATTCTACTAGTTTTGTGACTTTTGTTTATGGGAAACTAATTCGTTGGTAGAATTGCTTTATGGAATTCTCTTCGTTTGCTTGCGAATTCCACCCTCCCTTGGTTGATCATTGGTGATTTTAATGCTTATCTGTCTCCGAATGATAAATTAGGAGGGGTAGACCCTTCTTGGATCTCTATGAAACATTTTAGAGATTGTGTTGATGACGTTGGTCTCGTTGAAGCCAAAATTCAGGGGAAAAATTCACTTGGGAAAGGCAGGGGTTGAAAGAAAGATTGGATTGGGTGTTCACTAATCTCATCTGGATTAACTGTTTTCCCAATTTCTCCGTTCGACATGAGCTTAAGTTCAAGTCGGATCATAGGCTAATTATTGTGAATTCTAATCCCTCTACTCAGAGACGCAAATCGCAAAGGAATTTTTCCTATCAAATTGCTTGGGCTTTAGAGGAGGGTTTTAATGATATTACCAAAGAGGCTTGGCGGGAGAGAAGTTGGCTTCATGGGCTTCCTATCTTTCAAAGGGCGGCTTTGAACTGGAGTGATAATCATGTTGGTAATTTCGCGAAAAAGAAAAAGGAGCTGATTCGGAGGCTCGAAGGAATAGACAGGAGCAGGAAGATGAACTTGCAAACTGGTCTTTATCGTCTTGAAAAGAAGCTTTGGCAGGAGTATCATAAAGTGGCTACCCAGGAAGAATTCTTCTGGTTTCAGAAATCCAGATGCAAATGGTTACAGGGGGCGATAGGAATACAAGATTTTTTCATGCATCCACTGTCATTAAAAGGAAAAAGCAGAGAATTGGAGCCATTCAGAATGATGCTGGTGAGTGGGTTGAAGATCATAATACTGCTAAAATGATGGCTCATGATTTTTTTGCTAATCTTTATACCCGTGACGCTTCTGTTATAAATTCTGACAATTGGTGTTCTAATTTTCCTCCCATTGAGACTAACATTTTACAAATGTTGTCTAAGAGAGTTTCTAGAGTGGAGGTTAAGAACGCTACTTTTGCTATGGGTGCTTTTAAAGCCCCTGGTCCCGATGGACTGCAAGCGCACTTCTTTCAGACTCAGTGGGAGGTGGTAGGGGATAAAATTTGCGATCTTATTGAGGATTGCTTCGATAATTCCTCTATTATGTCCAGCATTAACAAGTCTAAGGTGGTTTTGATCCCTAAGATTGATAATCCCTCTACGTTAAAAGATTTTCGGCCCATATCCTTATCCAATGTGAGTTTCAAAATCATTACTAAGATATTGGCTAACAGATTGAGAGGCATTATGGCTCAACTTGTAAGCCCTGAGCAATGTAGTTTTATTGCTGGCAGATCCAGTTGTGATAATATTATTATTGCTCAAGAAATCATTCACACTATGAGAATGAAGGGCAGGAAAAAAGGATATGTCGCCATCAAGATTGATATGGAGAAGGCTTTTGACAGGCTAGACTGGGGTTTCATCAGGAGTACTCTTGCTTGCATGCATTTGGACAATAACTTTATTGATCTTATTATGGCTTGCATTAATTCAAACTCTATGTCCATCCTCTGGAATGGGGATGAAAGCCCTAGTTTTTCCCCTTCTAGAGGAATTAGGCAAGGAGACCCTTTAATCAGGTGCCCCAAACGCTCCATACATAGGACAAAAATATAAGGTTTTCGTTTAAAAGGGGAAGCCCGTGCATCTCTCATCTTTTCTTCGCTGACAATCTCATCCTCTTCGTTGAAGCTTCTCGAGGGCAGATGAGGGAAGTTCGTAGGGTGATGAAAAATTTTTGCGAGGTCTCCGGGCATCGTATTAACCTTGAAAAATCAAGAATGTTTTGCTCCTCGAATGTCAATTTTAACCATGCTCTTGAGCTTAGTCAAATTCTTGGGATTGGAATCACGTCTGACCTGGGTAAATATCTAGGGGTACCGATTCTTCATAAGAGAGTTACGAAAGCTACGTATCATCCAATCATTCAAAAAGCCAGGAAAAAGTTATCTCTGTGGAATAGTAAATTTCTGAATATCGCCGGTCGCTCGGTATTGATTAAATCTGTGTTATCCTCTCTACCTAGCTACTGCATGCAATCTTCTCTTCTTCCCATCTGCACCATTAATGAGATTGATAAGATCTCGAGGAATTTCTTGTGGTCCCAAGAGGAAGGCATTAAGAAAATGCATCTTATTGGGTGGGATTGTATTACTCAGGCCAAGAAGCAAGGAGGTCTTGGTTTTAAGAACCTTCGTCAACAGAATAAAGCTTTTATTATGAAACTTTGCTGGTGTCTTTTGACAAAGAAGCAAGCTTTGTGGGTTCGATGTCTCTAGTCGAAGTATAATTGTGGTAATCTTTTTGTGCCTAATGTTTCAAAAAAGAAAAAATCTTCCTCTGTTTGGAGTGCAATTGCCCATGTTTGGGATATTTTTCTTAGTGGAGTAGGGAAGAAGGTCGTCAATGGGGTAGGGACCAAGTTCTGGACCGATCTGTGGCTTCCCTTCGATCGTCCGCTTATAACCTTTGCCTCGAATCCTTATTTAGTTAATAAAGAAGAGACTGTGCGAGATCAGCTTATGATGAATGGGAGATGGGACGTCAACAGATGGCAGGGCATCCTTCCTCCTTTCATTATTCGTAATATCTCTATTATGCGTACTCCCTATAGTAATTCTCCGGACTGTTTTACTTGGAGACCTCGCTAAAGATGGATTCTTCTCTCGTGAAGTCTCGCTTATTCCTATCTCTCGAATCCGAGGCCAAATGGGAATAATAACTTCTGGACTCGAATGTGGAAATGGGACATCCCTGAAAAAGTTAAGTTTTTCATGTGGCAAGTGGGACATGAAAGACTTGTCACTAATTCTCTAAGAGCCAAGAGAGGGATCACTAGTGACAGTCTTTGTCCTCTTGGTTGCAATAGTGAGGAGAGTGTCATCCATATTCTCAGAGATTGTGAGAATGCTACAAACTTCTGGAAGGAAATTTTAAACACTAACTATCTTGTTAAGTTTTTTTCAGGTAACCTGTAGGTTTGGCTCAACTGGAATGCTAATCATAGTCCTGGGAATGGGAGATTTCAGAATTTCTCGTGGCAGAGAGTTTTTAGTCTGGGATGCTGGATTCTTTGGACTTCCAGATGTAAAGCCCTTTTCCAGGGGGATACTGCTAATACCAGGGAGATGCTTCATCTTTGTAACTATCTCCTAATGGAAAATATTACTGGCCATTTTTTATCTCATCAACTTTTTCATATTGGCAGGATTGAGGAGAAGATGTGGACTCCGCCTCCAGTGAAATGTGGTCCGTATTGATGTGGACGGATCGGTGCGTCCGCATTATCAAGCCGCTCGCGGTGGAGTCATTAGAGATTCTCAAGGCCATTGGCTCATGGGTTTTAGTAAAACCCTTGGTTTGCATACTGTCGTGGAGGCTGAAATTCATGCCATCATGTTAGGCCTTAGAGTGGGATAGCAGATGGGTTTACAGAGATTCCTTATCTACTCTGATTCTCTCGACGCCATTAATACCCTCATGCGAGGTTGTTGCTATGACGATCATCCGTTAAGAGATCTTACCACGGAGGCCAGAGATCTTCTTTTTCGTGACTGGGAAGTTGAGCTTCATTACACTCCTAGAGACAACATTCCCTGTGCCGATTATATGGCCAAGAGAGGTCATGATATTCCTTCGAGGAAGATGTGGCGCTATTCCCTACGGTTCCCGGAGGATGCCTAGACATGATTTTGAAAGATCGCTTAGTCTCGTAGTTACTAGTGTTTGTTTGGGTTGTCTTTGTATTTTGGGTTAGACGTATAGTCTGGTCCCTTTTTTCGACTTTTCAAGCTTCGGCTTGCCTTGTATTTTCCAAAAAAAAAAAACTTTATAGTCACATTTCTTCATAAATCATTTTCCACACAAGTTATCCCAAGTATATTACTCTGCTCCCATTTATAAGTCCATTTCAATCAAATATTTTGGTTCTTATTATAAGTCTAGTTTCAAAGTAATAAATGGGGTTTTTACTTTTTTTTGCCTCATATTAATTGCAATAAACAAAAAATATTTATTATTGTTAACTTTTGGAAACAATCATAGATAGGGGCAAAATTGAAAATTTATCATATAATTAATGAGTTGACTAACTCTTTTTGATATGTGAGAGTTAGGGTGTGCATAGTAACGCTCTCAGAATGAGTTTTTTTTTTTTTTAATTTCTGTTCCCAGGAACAAAATTGGATGAGAATTGTGTTTGGTAAATCCGGTTTTTTTTTTTTTGATTCCCGGGATGAACCGGTTTCTTTTTTGTGTTGTGGAATAAAAAAAAGAAGCAGAAAATTTCTGCTTTTCTATTCCAGGGCACAAAGCCAGAGTTTATTTTTCCCTTCTCTCGATCGTGACATTGATGAAGCGAAGAAATTTCAATCAACCTAAGCGACGGATCAACTACCCTCTCCACCGCCACCGCCACCACCCCCACCGCCGCCACTGCCACCCCCACCGCCGTGCCCACCGCCACCACCGCCGCCACTTCCACCGCCGCCGCCCTACCGCCACTACCACCGCCGCCACCACCCCCATCCCCATCGCCGCGACCACCATCGCCACCGCCGCTACCCCCACCCCCACCACCACCACCGCCACCGCCACCGCCGGCCACCCCCACCACCACCCCCCCCGCCGCCGTCGCTTCCACCACCGCCACCGCCACATAAAGAATTTTTTGAATATAAAAATTACATAAATAAAAATAAAATGTGTTAACAAACATAATTTTGAATTTCGGAATAAAAATAAAATGAGTTAACAAACGTAATTCTGATTCTCAGAACTTTTCCCAGGCACAGAATCAGAAAAAACTGTTTAATCTCAAAATCAGTGCTGGGGAACAGAATGGTTCTCATGCACACCCTCAGTAATTTAGACTTATAAATAAGATCAAAATGGTATATGTTTACGTACACAAATGGTTATTATTTATTTATTTTTTATTCCAACTGACTTTGAAGTCTCGAAACAATATTCCAAACATGTATGACTTCAATAAACTATCATTAACACACTGTCCTGGCGGGCACAATTAAGGTAGTTAATTAATTATGGCATCATATAATTTAGAGATGAGATATATATTGGGATGGAACCTGTTAGAATTTTGGATCTAATCCCATAGGTTGTGAATAAGAAGAAGGTTGGAGAAGAAGAGGAAAAAGGAAGAAGGAATGTGTGTGTTCTGTCAAAAGAACATAGATGTCTAGCCCTAGGTGGACTAGAATATTGATATAGGATCAAGTAGCTCTCTCCCAAGTATCCAAAGATGAGATACCTCTAAGAATAGGTGATCTCTTTGCACACATGAAGGCTTTCGCCAAAGGGGGTAGGGTGTGTGCTCTGTGTGGCTGACTAGTAAAGGAGAGAGCTCAGAAGATGTGTACCTTTTAGGTTAACCAACTATATATAGAGGCTACCTTAGGGTCAGGGTTTGGACCTGTTGGGCCTCTTGTGCCTCCAAGCCCAAATACACTAGTTATCTCATGCAGGGCCACACCTTGTATGAGCCTAATATTTGATTCTATAACAGTTGCCCCCAAGCTCGGTAGTTCAGGTCTCTGAGTTGCCGAGATTAATTGACTGCTTTCTGAGATCCCTGTCTGCGCAAATCGTTTAACGTGCTCATTTCGGATACTTGTCTGAGTTTGCATTAAACTTTCTGGTTTGCATTAATCTCGGTTATTGATAACACGCTTTTCCACTTAACAAATCGTTGTCCACTCTATTGCCCCCCAGCCTGGTAGTTTAGGTTTATGAGCTGCTAGGATGTGTTACTTTCCAAACCCGGACTAGGTGCTCGCGACTGTTGGGATTCCGTGCGTGTTGACCCGAGATTCCGGGTTTATATACTTTAAACCGAGATTTCGGGTTTATAAATTGTAACCTCGAGATTCCGGGTTATATATTCTAACACCGAGATTCCGGTTTATATAATTTAACTCTGAGATTCCGGGTTAACATACTTTATCACCGAGATTCCGGGTTGATGTACTCTATCACCGAGATTCCGGGTGATACATTGTAACCCCGAGATTTCGGGTTTATATGCTTTAACCTCGAGATTCTGGGTTATTTATTTTAACCTCTTGATTCCGGGTTATTTACTTTAACCTCAAGATTCCGGGTTTATAAATTGTAACCCCGAGATTCTGGGTTTATGATTTCTGAAAACGGGTTTGTTTACCCATATTCAATCAAATAAACTTGGCGGCATTACCGTCGCAAAATGATTCCAATAAAGGAATCTAAAATAGACTTGCCGCCTCAACGCAGGCCCCGGATTTTAACCAGATTCAGTTTAAACCGGGATCTCCACACGGAACCCGAATTTAGCCAGATTCAGTTAAACCGAGGTCTGCCTTCTTTTTGCTTTAACCTCGGTTATTGTTACCACGCTTTTCCACTAACAAATCAATGTCCACTCTGTTGCCCCCAGCTCGGTAGTTCAGGCCTCTGAGCTGCCGGGATGTGTTGATTTCCCAACTCGGACCAGGTATTATAACTGTAGGGGTTCCGTGCGTGTTGACCCGATATTCTGGGTTAATATACTTTAACCCCAAGATTCCGGGTTTATGATTTCTGAAAACGGGTTTGTTTACCCAGAATTCCGTCATTCAAATAGATTTGGCGGCATTACCGTCGCAAATAATCCAATGAAGGACTTTCAAATATACTTGGCAGCATTGCCGCCTTTACACGGAGCCCGATTTTAACCAGATTCGGTTTAACCGGGATCTTCACATGGAACTCTGATTTAAACTAGATTCAGTTAAACCAAGTTCTCCTTCGAAACTTTACACGGATCCCGGGTTCTAACCAGATTCGGTATAACCGAGGTCCGCCTTCTGTCTTTGTTTCCTGCAAAACTTTAAACAGAACTTATCTCGGCTTTACCGTGTCCCAAAGGTAGCACATTTTAACCGTTATCTCCACGGAACCCGAATTTTAACCAGATTCAATTTAACCGGGGTCCGCCCTCATCCCTTTCGTAGGGACGGACTTCATAGTTTATCCGGGGTCCAATTAAGGAGCGCATATTTCACTGTATAAAATAGTCTTGACATGATTCATGAAAACGAGTTTGTGTACCTCAAATTCACGCATGTTTAAATTGGACATGATTTTCGAAGACGGGTTTCTTTACCCTGAATTCATACATGTTTAACTTGAACATGATTTTCAAAAACAGGTTTATGTACCTCAGATTCCTACATGTTTAACTTCGACATGATTTTCGAAAACGGGTTTATGTACCTCAGATTCCTACATGTTTAGCTTTGCCATGATTTTCGAAGGCTGGTTTCTTTACCATGACTTCATACATGTTTAGCTTTCGACATGATTTTCGGAAACGAGTTTATGTACCTCAGATTCCTACATGTTTAACCTGAACATGATTTTCGGAAATGGGTTTATATACCTTAGATTCCTACATGTTTAGCTTTGACATGATTTTCGAAGACTGGTTTCTTTACCATGACTTCATACATGTTTAGCTTTCGACATGATTTTCAGAAACAGGTTTATGTACCTCAGATTCCTACATGTTTATAAACACACGGATCCCGAATTTTATCTAGATTCAGTTAACCAGGTCCGCCTTCAAAAACTTACTCAGATCCCGGATTTTAACCAGATTCGATTTAATCAGGATATTCACACGAAACTCGGATTTTAACTAGATTTAGTTAAACTAAGTCCGCCTTCGAAACTTTACACGGGGCCCGGATTTTAACCAGATTCGGTTTAACCGGGTCCTACATTATCATCAGGCGTGCAGGTGTAGGATAAGCCAAATTCAACTTGTCTTGACACCTCATCCAATGCACAATCAACATCTTGATAAAAGTTGCCTGAATTGTTCTGTATCTCTATTTGTAAGTAATACATTTGAAAAGGCTTTATCTTTGACGCATCGTTCCACGTGAATACTTGATCCCTAGAATATGCTATTAGATAACTCCCTTTCTTAAAATACAACCTCCACCCATTTACTGCATGAATTAAAGTCTGCAATAAGATTAAGGCCCTGGCACTTGTTTCGAATATTTCCCTAAAGCAATGCCTCTGTTATGGAATTAATTTAGCCATGATTGCACAACGAAAGTATTGGGCCTTTATGACCCTTACACAACATGTAAAGTTTTGTACTTAAGACCTCCAAGAAATGTTTTTTTTTTTGCTCAGACAAGAAATGTTTATTCCTTTCATAAGGTAATAGACTTATTGGAGGCCAAAATTGGGAAGAAACTTGAGAAGTCTTGCGTTGGAAGAAAAGTTGCTCTAAAATATTAAAGATACTACTTTCCCAAACAAATTTGAGAAGCTGCTGTGAAATGTGATAGAAGTCACATGAAGTTTGACTGCATTTAGATATAAATGCTGCTTCTTTCTCACATGCTCTTTCATAAAAAACTAGCATAGTGAAGTGTAAGTGACCTTCATATCCGAAAAACAAAATATCACCAACTTCTTTCTCACATGCTTCAATAATTCTAATTCTTGGCTTCTCTTTTGCATTCGGAAATGCTTGAACATATATCCCAAGAAAGCTTACACAAATCCTCCAAATAAAGTTTTGCGGCATCAACATACTTTAGTATCTCTAAAGCATCACTTAAACGTGAAGCTCAAGGGTTGGTACTAACCAGCAATATGCAACGTGATTTATGAGGATTTTTTATCAGAATAAAGTGATGCTAATTAGTCTTTGAGTGGATATTCCAGCTTACAAAAATTCTCAAATGACTCAACAAGCATACCAGAGGTGCTCAAATAAGCCAACTCGTGCATACCCAATAGGCATCCATGACAAACATTTAAACTTGCACCAGAATTAACTGCACCAAAATTAAACACCGACAGCTTGCCAGAATTCACTTTAATTATAAGGATAGGAAACTTGCACCAGAATTAAACGTTGACAGTTAACTGGAGACTACATATATGCTTCTTCAATTAATGACTCTATCAATCAGCATCCCAGCTTAGCCTGGGTATCACGAGCCCATGAGCTAAATTCCTCCTTTCTCATTTGCAGCTCGAAGTAGACAACCAAGCTGCCGAACAAAGATATTATCTTCAATGAGGTTATGCTTATGCCAAATTCGAATTTGTCTAAAATATTTTCCCTCCAAGTTAGAGTTTGTCTAAAATATTCTCCTACCAATTTCGAACTTATCGCATAAATTTGAATTTAATCCTATTTTCTTGCATTATAGAAAAAATATTTTATAAAGGGTAAATATGTCCAAAAGCGTCACTGTTCACGTAGGAATTCCCACCAATTTTGATGTGATCTTATATTCCCACCTTTAAATGAAGATTGGTGGGCCTGGGGAGATTGGACACAAAAAATGTACCAAACAATATAACTTACTCATTTTCCCTTCTCTTTCCACTTGTTTCGCGTACCAAATAGGCCCTAAGGGTGTGTTTGGTTCAACCGATAGGAAGTCAAGTGAGGTTCATTAAAGTTAAACGAGAGGAGGTTATGAACTTTGTTTGGTTCAAAAGGAGGGGAGGAGAGGTTTGGTTTCTTATTTGATGCAGAAGGGTAGGTGAGGGGAGCTGATTATAAGTTAACAAACATGCCCTTATCTACTTATTTATACATGTCCCCCCACTTTATAATATTTATATCAGAATTATTAATTTAAAAAATCTAAAAAAGCCTATTAGAGGCCTATATATGATAACAAAATTATATACAATATGATTTTATTGATTTTTACATGTTATTTCATTAGTTTCAGTATGATAAAATATTTTAATATGCTTTTGATTACTCCCATTTTTTATAGATTAGGTATATATTTTAATATATTCGGGAATTCATCAACGCTAAAATAAAAATACTTATTAAAGATCTTGATAAGATATAAATTTAGTGCATTATTTGAGGGATTTAATTGCAAATATCTTAGTTTTAAATTAGATATAGTTAAATGGGTGAAAGAATAAATAAATAATGGCTAAAATATATTTTTAATCGTTTAAGTTTTATATAAGACATACTTTTAGTCCCTTAACTTTATAAAGGATTCATTTGATTTTATAATTCTAACACCGTTAATGTTACTAATGGAAAACGCTGACAGTGAACTCAAATGATGACTAATAACATTTAATTAAATAAGTTTTATATATTCTTCAATTTACCCGCATTTTAAATTTAAGCTTAATAGCATTTAATTACACAGTTATCACTTAAGTTTATATCATTATCACTTAAGTTTTCATTTTCTTTTCATTTTCCTAAAAGTATACTTTATAAAGTTAAGGGACCAAAAGTATACCTCATATAAACTTAAAAAACTAAAAGTATACTTAAGCCATAAATAATAATAGTTTAATGTTAAAAAAAAAACAGAAAGGAAAAGAGGGTTTCAGTTGGTGTTATTATTATTATTATTTGTTTATTTTATTGTTTACTACTCCCACAGTTCTAAATATATATATGACAAAATTTATTGTGTATATTGTACTATAAACTTTGCCTATATATTTTTCCCTTTCCTGTAGAGACGACATCCTTAGTTAGACCTAAGGATTAAGGTTGAGGGAGGAACCCCGTAACCCGGTGAGCCCATCCGCAGCTAAGTGTAATTGAGTCATTTTGAATCCGCTCATAAAGACCCATAATGGGGTGAGTTAAAACCCTCCCATTATATACATACATACATACATACATATAGTGGCGGAGCCACGTTATTTCCTGTGGGTGCAAGTGCACCCATAAAAATTGTGGCTGTTGAGTTTTTTTCTTTCTTTCTTTCTGACTGCTGAGTTACTACATATCTTAGTATAAACACTCATAATCCCCTCAAAACATGGGACATTATTATATAGTGCTATGAGGCCCATTGGTGGTTTTATTTTTATGGGCCCCAAGCTTTACTACCCGTGCCAGAGCCAACATTTTACTTTTTTAGTATGACGTTTTTTTTAATATGACCATCTGATTAAATTAAATATAAATATTATCAGACTTAATTAACATAGTTTTCTCAAAAAAGAAAATTCTACAGTCACATGTACTTAGCTTGTAGAGTTCCGAGAGCAACTCTCCTGCATAAAATAGAAAGTGTTTGTAGGTGTTTGGTGTTGAACCTATTGAAAGTGTCGTGCTCTCTGGTGGACAGTCTGGTGAGTTATAGCATTTGTTATGCTCCTTTACTTCGTTGATAGTTGACTTTTTAATATCCTATCACATATGACAAACCATAATAATTTTTCCTTGCATGTTGCTTTGGAATTTGATTGTGTAACATCTGGGTATCTGTATGCCATGAGATTAGAGTATATTGTTATGTTTAAATTGATTTCCTCAGAAATACTTTTCAATTGAACCCCATTTCTAGTCCTAAACTTTATGAAGGAGTGGGTTGCCTTTTATCCTCCTTAAAAAAAAATTTGGGGGCGTTGCCCCCGAACCCCCAAATATCATCATTAATTGTGCACCCACAAACTTAAATTCTTGGCTCCGCCTCTGCATACATACATACATACATACATACATACATACATACATACATACATACATACATACATACATACATACATACATACATACATACATACATACATACATACATACATACATACATACATACATACATACATACATACATACATACATACATACATACATACATACATACATACATACATACATACATACATACATACATACATACATACATACATACATACATACATACATACATACATACATACATACATACATACATACATACATACATACATACATACATACATACATACATACATACATACATACATACATACATACATACATACATACATACATACATACATACATACATACATACATACATACATACATACATACATACATACATACATACATACATACATACATACATACATACATACATACATACATACATACATACATACATACATACATACATACATACATACATACATACATACATACATACATACATACATACATACATACATACATACATACATACATACATACATACATACATACATACATACATACATACATACATACATACATACATACATACATACATACATACATACATACATACATACATACATACATACATACATACATACATACATACATACATACATACATACATACATACATACATACATACATACATACATACATACATACATACATACATACATACATACATACATACATACATACATACATACATACATACATACATACATACATACATACATACATACATACATACATACATACATACATACATACATACATACATACATACATACATACATACATACATACATACATACATATTTATTTATTTATTTATTTTAATAAACTACATGGGCACTTCAACTTGGACAGGACAGTAATACCAACAAGATACACCTATGCATGGGGTTGGAAGAAGTAAGTCATTAGGCTCAGCCATCATCATCTTCATCACCGAGGAGAGAGGGAGCAATGCAAGCCATTCCTCACTCAACTTCTTCACGGTGAAGTGGTGAACATTTCTCTGCTTTGCCGTTATCATCCTCTCTGAGTCAACCTCGCCGGAGCATAGGCTCCCACATTCAGCATGACTAGAAACATGATCTGTGGTGGATAACGATCCTGCTTCTTGAGGCAAATATAATCTTGTTCATTGAACACATCCTTTTTTAATCAGTTGAACTCATTATATTGATTCACTTTTTTGCTTTGGGAACTAGGAATAGTTTGTTCCCTTGAAGCAATTTGCTCCGACACAATGTAGCGGAAGAGAGCGTGCTGCTACGAGGAAGGAGGGAAAAAAGGTGCCTTAAACCGGAGGGACAAGCTTGGAATATTAAAAAATAGGCATGGGTATTTCAGTCATGTGGAACATTCCCTCCCTTCCAAAAAGCCCTAATATTGGAGGGTAGAAGGGGGGGGGGTGAGGGGAGGAGAAAAAGAAAAAGAATTTAACCTCTTTTCCCCTCCTTCCAACTAAACACACTTACATCCATAGTGGCTCTAATCTCGTCTAAAAAAACCTCCAACCAAACAAACCCTAACTGCATGGAACAATGATTGAGTTGTAATTATGTTTATGGGAAAACCAATAATGTTTTGTGGCGAATTGACCAATTCTCACATAGGCAAATAAATTTGAACGCGTCACTAACGCATTTAATTGCCATGTTTCCATTAGAGTGTAACCGGCGGGACACGCACCTACCCATTTACTGGCATCAATAAAAAGTCAATACGAAAAGCTATAACTGGATCGTACGCAATCATTACACTATGGAATCGTTCAATGCTTGCTGTACTGGAATACAGGCAAACCAAGTGGAAACACCCACACGTAATTTGATTCCTATTATTGTTCCAGCTATCTTGTATGGGATAGGATGGTCTTGACAAGTGTTTATTAGGATAAATTGAGATGAATATTTTTTTTATGTATTTACCCAATATATTGTAAATCATAATTCATTTTTTTTTTAAAAAAAAAACTCCGATTACTATTTCAAATAAGCACGTCTTCACCTTAACCCACTGGCGGACCCACACTGGTGTTAGTGTGGGCAAGTGCACACAGAAAACTTTTGATAATATATAAATATAGTGAAGGAGTTCTACAACAACTTACCAATGGCCTAGTGGTTAAGTGCTTACATAGATTATTGGCAACCCCTGTTCGAATCCTTGAGGGGTGCGTCTCTTTCATAAATTTTTTTTAAAACAGTGAAATGCGTAAGACAGCCCCAACAGGAATCGAACCAACGACGGATGGTTGAGCTGCACCTTAAAGGGATGAAGTCTCCCAGTTGAGCAATACAACTTTTTGTTGAGGGGAGACGCAAAAGAATATAAAAAGACATCTTTTATTTAGTTTACTTATCCAAAATTTATTGATTACAAATACGGTCTTTTCATCATTTGAATGTTAATTTAGTTGATTCTTGATTATTATTATTTTATGTTAAATTGAATTTTCTTTTTCTTTTATTGTTTATATTCTATTGTTTTTTAATGCGTTTAAAACTTTCCTTAAAAAAAATTTCGGGGGCAGCCACAACTAATTATGCACCCACAAACCTAAAATCCTGGGTCCGCCACTGCCTTAACCTACAAGTAATGGTAGTATTTCTCTTTGGAACGTCAAACCTAAAGCTACATGATGACCACGTGCCATTTGAGACAAAATTTGGGATTACATTTGTGATCCTAAAAGTACTTATTTACAAATATCGAAACAAAATTTCTTTTATACACTTACCTCATATTATAAATCTAGATTGAAAAATTGTTTTTAAAGATTTTAATCATTATTTCAAATAAGTATATCTTCAGATTTACAAAGAGGCCAAGTGGGTACCTAACTTCAATTTGAGTAGCAAGTTACCTTCGAAAGACTAAGGGATGAGGGTGTGCCCACGAACTGGAGTGCACGATGCATTGCTACTATTTTTAAGGATTTAAACCCATCACATTTAGATCATATAGTTGCAATCTTTACCGTTATTCTAAAGCTTACATTTTGTGTGGCACCTTAAAACAAAGGAAAAAATGTTGAGATAGCGAAATGAGAGAGTTAAAGAAAGAGTTGACAAAAAATGTCAATTGCATTGTTTTCTAATAACATGAAAGCACATAAAAAAAGAAACAAATATTATGAAAGTACTTTGTATAAAAGATAGGCCCAAGTTTAATTACACTTGTATAGGTGTGTCTAAATTAGATTTGGTAAAATACGTTAATGTAAATTGAAATAAAATTTTTCTCGTCATAAATTGTATTAGAAAAACTGTGACTAAAGTTGGATGGCTGTAGATAAGAGAACGATGGAATGGGAAGTAAGAACATGAAAAAGAGAAGATAATTTTTGTGTGGAGAAAGGGACGCGTGGCAGGGGAAGGGATGGGAGAAGAAAAGGA
This sequence comes from Acacia pycnantha, assembly GCA_025563575.1. NCBI lineage: Eukaryota > Viridiplantae > Streptophyta > Magnoliopsida > Fabales > Fabaceae > Acacia > Acacia pycnantha. Next base: position 1,062,660 of record JAMWYP010000067.1, on the reverse strand, counting down.
CTGGTTTTAATGGACAAAGGAGCAGAGCAGGGTGAGGCTACTGAGCTGGCCTCTCTCTCTCTCTCTCTCTCTCTGCAATAAATCTCAAAAGTAGCCTTTTTTCCTGATGTGGTACGGTCACTTTTTCAGGACCCCACACGAACTTCAATCTCTATCCCAATTCCCAACCCTCTCAATAATTCACTCCTCATTTTTGCCCTCCTCCCTCTTCACTTTCTCCCATTTTGACGTTTTTGTTTCCCAACCCTCCTTCTTTTACTATACTGCCCCTTACCCCTTTGCTTACATTTTTATGGGAAGCCAAGTACTCCCCATTTTTTTAATGTTTATAGTCAATTCAGTGCTCCAATGATTTCATCCTTTGACAACAATGCCAACCAGGTTTCCTTCCATTATTGGAGGCAATTTATACAAACACCAATCATACAACTCCTACTGTTCTACACATTACTTCATCTTCTCATCAACTTATAAACCACTTCTATAATCTTTCTTATAATTGAGCATTGGTCAATGTAATCTCTTGTATCAATAAGCTTCATAAATAAAATATCATATTAAAAGAATTATCTCAAACTAAACTTCAAACATTCAAATGTGAGCCCAAATAATTGTGTCTACATAGAAAAAGTGACACATCCATTCAGTACTTCTTTTCTCTCTACTATGTTACTTGGTTTGAAACTGTTGGGTGCATTTTCCTTAGAAAGAAAAAACAAAAAACCAAAGACATCTATTGATATAAAAACATAAAAGGGAAAATTTCAAAAAAAATACTACTTGAACTTTAAAATTCTAAATAAGTGATTTTTCAATAAAATTAGTTGTCACTTGCTTTATTTTTATTGTTAATCCTATTATTGTTGTTGTTAGCATGATTTTGAAATTCAAGTAGTATTTTTCTTTCATTTTTTCAAATATAAATGATCACTAAAAATCCTCATATTCAAATTTATTTTAAAGTTTAAAAAATTGCATACTATCCATTACCGTCATTCATCAGCCGTAAATAGAAAAATTAGTATAACCAGCCATTTCGTTAACATTGGATTAAAAATTCCAAATTAAAAAAATTAAAAAAAAAAAACTTGAACGCTAACAAAAAAAAGGGAGAAAGGAATACTGACATCTTTAGGCATGACAGGGGCTTTTTGGTCATATCAAAGATGATTTGGGAGGTGCATTTGTGAACGGGGATTCGTATTCGCTGAAGTGAAATAACCCCACGAAGCTCTTATAAATACAACACATGGGAACCTCAATACACTGTAACTCCCATTCTTGACACAATTTCTAATCTTTCTTCCTTCTCCTCCTCCCTCTGTTTCCCTCACAATCCCTCTTTGATCCTCACTTTTTTCAGGATCACTTCCTTCTCAAGCTCTAATAACCGATCATTTAGCCTCCTCAGCTGTCACTACGGAAAACACCCAATTCCTGTTTTCCTCACATCTCTCACATCTGAAGCGTTATTACTCTGTTTTTCTTTCTTCGTTGGAAGAGGAACCACCTTTTTAGTGTTCTTCTTCTCGATCATTTTTCTTTTCCTAGAATCCCACTATAAAATTTTCCCAGAATCATGGAGGGATTTCAAGATAGAGATACTCAGCTTGAACCACATAGCGTCGCCGACATAGGCTCATCTCTGTCCAATCTGATATTATCAGGTGGGACAAACCCCTTAGATTCTATTTTTTCTCACTGCCCTCAAACCAACACCACAAGCAACCCCATGTTTGATGCCTTAGGTTCTTGCGGTTTTGAGCCTCTGGGTTCGTCGGTGTATCTTCGTCAAAGAGACATTTTGCAGAAATTCTACGAGGACAGCCGAGTGAGTAGTTCATTCGGTGGTCTATCATCGACAAATCAACGTCTAGACTATGCTGCACCAACATCTTACTCATACATGAACCCCTGTAAAAAAAAGCTATACAGGGGAGTGAGACAGAGACATTGGGGAAAATGGGTTGCAGAAATTAGACTTCCTCAGAACAGAATGAGAGTGTGGTTAGGCACTTATGAAACTGCCGAAGCTGCTGCTTATGCTTACGATCGTGCGGCTTATAAGCTCCGAGGCGAATATGCTCGTTTGAATTTCCCGAATCTAAAGGACCCCAGTAAATTAGGATTCGGAGATAGCTCCAGATTAAATGCTCTGAAAGCCTCTGTAGATGGTAAAATTCAAGCTATCTGCCAAAAGGTGAAGAGAGAGAGAGCCAAGAAGAATAGCGCTAAGAAGCAGGCTAATCCGATTCCCAGCCCAGAACAGAGTGAGAAATCACAAAAGATTGAGTCTTCATCTTGTTCATCATCGTCGTTACCTTTGTCCCCATTAGTTTTTGATGATAACTGGACAAACGAGTTCATTTCGCCGACGATTTCAGAGGACGGCATATCGAAGGGAGAGAACTCGCCGTCCACCGTCTCAACTGATTTTCCGACAATGGTAACAACAGAGGAATCAGAATTCGAAGGTTGTTCCCTGGCGAGGATGCCTTCCTTTGATCCCGAGTTAATCTGGGAAGTCCTTGCCAATTAAGATCTGTAGTTCATTTTGTACTAGCACTTCATTAGGAGGGCCGTTTTCTTAGTGTAAACAAAGAAGATCGGTCTTTTATTATTGTTTTTTGTGGTTTAGGTGATGTTTTTGTGTTTTTATGCTTCATGGTGAGAGGTCCTTTTAGATTGTGTATGGAGTAGTACTAGTCAGGATTGTTGTTGTGGCCTTGGTTTTTTGTCTTGAGGCACCAGGAATCTTCCTAATTCCTATTTCCCCTTGTTCTTATTTTCAGTCCTCTATCTCTCTATCTCTCACCTGTATTTAATGGATATTGCAACTTGTTTCAATCTATCGCCTCAACCAAGTTTTTTGATCTTCACCCGTGAATACTGATAAATTAAATGTGCATGGGAGATTTAAAGGTGAAGGGTAGCTAGGATTTTGCCAACTATGCATATGATGAACTGATGACGACTACGCATGCGTCATGCTTATCTGATTGTTGGGTCTATAAGGGGATGTGATGTTGGCTGCTCTAAGCTAGCGTTTGTATGTTTATGTTAGCTGAGAAAAAACTCCTGGGTACCATTAGTTCTAACAGACACTTTGAAGGTGAGATTTTGTTAATAAAATTAAGAAGAATCTTTATTGATAACAAATAGATGTTTACAAGATACAAATCAATTCACTTGAGTTTAACAATGATCATCTCTCACTTGAGGGTGATTAACAACTAACGCCAACTCCATGAGTCTTAGAGGGACTTCCTTCTCTAGAAAGAGACTCAAATTATACTCTTTCTACCCTTGATGTTGATCTCATTATCTATATATATTAATCCATACAATTAGATCTTTGTTTATAGGGTCTTATAATGACTAACTACCTTATTAAGATCTTAATTAACTAATAAGGTTCTTAACTAACTAATAATTTTATATATCTCAAACATGCTCAGTTTATTTATTTATTTTTATATAAAATTTTTAGGAAAGGGTTTGGGTTTACCCACAATTCAAGAGTAGGGCGCTATGACTTTATTTCCCAGGACATAGAGTAACATGCTCAGTTTATGAGAAACCGTATTTAAATAAATATCCAAAACTCGGGGGAACAGTGGAAGTTGGGCAACAAGAGATCCCTTGTGTCTGATGAACAATCAATTATTGCATATGGGTTGCTTGTTATGTTATGACAAGCAACATAGTTTTTTTCCTCCCATTCACAACATAAATTACTTTTAAAAGAATGTCTTTATCCATAATACAAATCATTTAAAAAGTGATTATTGTTTATTTATCAATTTTGCCTATATAGTCAATGTTTAAATGTGATTTTTTATATGTTCTCTCTCATTTGAAACGTAATTTTTATGTAAAACTAAAAAAAACAAAATCAATAAAAGATATATTTACTAAGTTAATTACTATTTCTTAGTTTTAATGAATTCATTAAAGTGCCTTGTATTATAGACAGGAGGGGTAGTTCTAATTGAGAAACGTTGTTAAAAAAAAGTTGTGTTTCGTAGTGTTCTATGGTTGCTTGTAGATTGTAATCTGTTGTTTACTTGAGCTAAGTAACGAACACTCTGTCCATTTTTTGGACCCCCAACCCATATACTGTTCAATTGTGGGCATAATGTAAGGGGCACATTATATTCCGGAAGCAATGTGCAGCTATAATGTTTGTAGTTCAAACTAACGGATGAAAAACATTAGAATTCAAACTATAAGTTGTTTTTCCAAACATTCTTAATTAGATAAACAACCTAATTAAATTGATCAAATTTCTTCAGATTGATTTTTATACCAAGTCTCATGCTTTGAAACTTTTCTAAACCTGGCTGTTAAAACACCTTAGCACTGATTCATACTTAGCAAACTTGAAAGTGAAGTTCTGTTTCATCCTGCAAACAAGCAAGGTATTCAAATTGAATTGATCCTCTTTGTTCATATACTCGTGAATTCATAGTATTTCAAAGTGAGGAAGACAAAAGAGAAAGCAGCTCTTGCATGAAGTCCATCTTTTGTGACTATAAAGTAGGTTTTACATTAAAGATGGGAGAAAATATTTTGTAGTTATGCTGTTAACTTTTACATTTAGTTCTGTAAATTTGTGAATCTACCCAGGGCATTGCAGCAAGATATAAATACTAGATTATAGTGGGTGGCACTAACATAAGCTTACCTGCTATACAGCTATAGGATTAGCGCTAGCTACTACAGTAAGATCAAATTAGCTGATAAATGCAGAAAACAAACAAACAAACAAACAAACAGGCTGTTTTATCACTGAAATCAATACTTTGGCCCTTTTGTTTACTCACTCATCTTTAATATACACGTAGGTGCATATGCTCTCTAAACAAGCCCTTCAAACAAAAAGGGTCCGTTTTTAAGCACAATACTGTTTTATTCATGAGCTAGATTATGAGCAGTGAATCTGATGATCAAATTTTTTTAAAGAATAAGTGGAAGTATAAGAAATGCATGAATGAATTACCTTTGAAGTACGCATATACCAACTAATCTAACATGTAATACGTTGATCACTCCTTGTTTCGACAGCACTCGTATGCTTGTAGCTTTCATTTGGAATCTTCAATTTTCAAAGTTGAAAAGCAATCCCTGAGCAACAAGTCAAATGACCACTTTTCAACATGGCCCAGTAGCTCTTTCACCATTGTGATCTAACTCCTTTTTTTCTTTTGTATTATTTCATCACCGTCTTGTTCTTGTCATATAAATTTCCTCCAACCCACGTGGCGGTGTCCATGAATGGGCCCTTGGTTTATGGGAAGAAGCACAAAGGGGAACCCCCTTTTCATATATATAGTAGTTGCTCCCCTCTCTGAGGCTTAAAGGTAAAAACACAACTTCATAGCTTTGATATATATCACATTGACAAAACACAGCCGGGTTCGTTATCTACATATTTATACACATGTCGGTGTTTTTGGTCTACTCAACATCTTTTAACAATAACAACAAGCCTTATTTAAATAAAAAAAAAAAACCTTATTTAAAAAAAAAAAAAAAACAAGCCTTATTTCACCAGATGAGCGATCGGCACTCAATAGCTTACATGGTGGTACTCTTTTCTATCCTTAATATTAGATATTCTTTAATAAAGAAATTGATCTAGGATTTTATATTAAACACAGGAGGTGATAAAAGAATGATTCATTTCATTTTACACTTGTGATTTTAGCGTACTCTCTTGGCTAACTCATTCCCAAATATATTAGTTGGATTTAAACGGTCTAGATTTAATTTAATTTTTATATTTTAAATACATGTTATTATATTATATGCGTAATTAAAAAAAAAGATAATCTTATAATTATCACTTCTTATAAAAATGAATTTATTATTTGAAAAATCACAAGTTAAAAATTTTAAATATAAACTATTCATATCGAAATTTAAACAGTTGGGATCTCATCACAAAAAGTGATGAAAAATTAAGTGCTCATCACTATATAATGAGCACATAATGCGGACCCATGGATTATGGGCCTCAAATGTTTGCTTGATAACGTCCACCACTCGGGCTCGGCTATGTACTCTTTAGTTCCTTTTTTGGGCCAAATTTAGGTCCTTTTGTTGTTACATTGGACTTGTGTCTTTTTTTGGCAGGACATCAACATAATTACCGTTAGCTGGCCCAAAATATGATCCGTTAAGAACTGAAAAAAAAAAAGAGTTGGACAAAAATAATTAATCGATCATGATTTGAAATTCTTCCATGCAGATTATTGTAAGTCAGCTTTGATGATTTATTAACAGCTCAAAGCATGGTTACTCGGAACTCAGCTACGTCTTGGTAGTTCCAATAAATAGCTGCTTCGAATCTGATGCTCTCCCTCCGGTTCAGTCACAGTCACATTAGTCCCTCCTCCTCTCTCTTTCTACTCTGGATTTTGATTCCAATTGTTACAGTATCTCTGTGCTTTCCCCAAGTCTCAATTAACTTTCGTATTCTCCTTCTTACATCTGTTTCGAATTTCCAGATCTTTACTCATTTCTTCTATCTCTACTTTTCTAGACAAATTCTTTTTCATACTTCACTTCCCTTGAAATCACCCTCACAAAAATGCTTCGATTCTTACTCCTAATCTTCATTTGCTCTGCCGCCATTTCAAACTTGTTCATCTCTTCCGCGTTGGCCGAAGTGGTAACCTGCTCGAATATAGTGCCGCGGAGTTATCGGCATGATAAGATTTCCATAACGGACTTCGGCGGTGTCGGTGACGGCCGTACATTGAATACTAAGGCATTTCGAGCGGCCATTTACCGGATACAACACCTTAAGAGGCGAGGAGGCACGCTTCTTTTCATACCTCCTGGGGTGTACTTAACAGGGAGCTTCAGCCTTACTAGCCACATGACTCTCTATCTTGCCAGTGGCGCTGTTATCAAAGCGACGCAGGTAAACACAGATCAGCGTTGTGCTAGTATGTCTTTACTTGTTGAGTCAATTTGAAACTGTAGATCAATCGAACAACCGCTAAATGGAAGTCGACGATTTCCGGCTGACGGTGCTTTGCGCCGATTTCTTTGTTTATCCCTATATCTTAAATTTGGTTGGTTTAGATTAATAAATGATTTAAATGCAATCCTGGAAATAAATGGCCTCCATGAGTTATGTGGGTCCTTGGGTGAAAGGAGGGGAATGAAAATGGTGGGTCTCAAATCTGAATCTGCGTTGCACCTAGTGCTGCCCTTCAACCACCATAGCAATAACTTGTAGGACAGCTGGATGTCGGGCCAGTAATGTCATATTGTCATCTACTGTGATTTTCCAGCGGCAATGGGGTGTTGCTTTTATTATTGTAGTTTGTAAGGGATGGGGGTTGGATATGATTCATTCATCTGTTAGCTAAAAGCATTAAAGAAAGATGTTTTCATGAGATACATTGCGTGTTAAAACTAATTTTGAGTATTAATACAATGACTGTGGTTAACAATCAACGATTTGATAATGCTACTTATCTTCTCATGAGAGGAAAGATGTCTTCTATGCATTATTAGACGTGTGGACACAGAGACTCTTACTCTCTGTTTGGTTTGAAGGGAGGGGAGGGAGGGGAGCTCCCCTCCCTAGTATGAAAAGACATATATGACCTTGATGTGGGAGGGGAGCTCAAACCAAACATACCTTAATGGGTGAAACTTTAAATGTTATCAAATAACCCGATATTTGCTTGCCGCTATACCTCAAAAGTCTCGCCGAATTTTTTGTTCCTTATGCTAGTGGATTCCGCTGGTATAGTATAATGAGATTCATTTGCCACCAAATAATAAATAACCATGTTATGCTCCTCTAATATGATCAGCATTCTGCAGTGGATGCTGAGAGTGCAACGAAAACCAAAACGATTATTTTTAAATCTTTCACGTACTCTTTCTTTGCCCTTTTATCTAACCATATATGTTTGGATGGAGAGAAAATTAGGGGAGAAAGAAAATTAGAAGAGAAAACTCCAAAAAATAGTAATTTTTTTTTTTATCATTGATGGAAGTTTTCAAACCTAGTATTCATTTCCCCTATTTTCCCCTCACTTTTCTCTTCATCCAAACATAGCATCAACGCTGATGAATCTTCTTTCTTTTCTGATTTATTAGGATACCAAGCATTGGCCATTGATCGCACCGTTGCCATCTTATGGAAGAGGAAGAGAGCGCCCTGGAGGAAGGTATATGAGCTTTATCCAAGGAGATGGGGTGCAAGATGTGATAATCACTGGTGGGTATCTATCATATCTTTGATTGTCTGTAGATAAATTCCGCAGTAAAGACCCGACTGATTGATTCCTTGTTCGTTACCAAATTGGAGTGTCTGAATAGCATAGCCTAAGATAACTTAAATTAGAATCTTTTACTATAAAAATTATATTTAGCATAGCCTGACGTTTCTCTCTTGGTCTCTGTCTATATCATATTTTCATAGGTGAGAATGGGACAATTGATGGGCAGGGAGATGTATGGTGGAACATGTGGAGGCAGAGGACTCTTCAATTCACCAGACCAAACCTTCTTGAATTTTTGAATTCCAGAGATATCGTCATTTCGAATGTGATTTTAAAGAACTCTCCTTTTTGGAACATACATCCGGTTTATAGCAGGTACACATCTTAGTGTCATACAGTCATTCGTAGTCAAGTATTTATCCATAGACTATTTCATTAATTACTTTCTTCCCTCTTTTTTTCCCGTGTTAACATTGTTTTACTACGAATGGAGGCAAATTTGTGGGGTCTCTTTTGTTTTAAATCGTAATGATCCTCTTCACTTTTAGCTTGTCTGAAGCTTAAACTAAAAGGGAACTGAAAATGACGGTGTGTGAACCTAAAATCTGATATTGAAACTTCTTCCCTCTTTGCAGCAATGTTGTGATCAGATTTGTCACCATATTGGCCCCACTTGACTCACCTAACACTGATGGAATTGATCCAGGTAAATATTATCTAAATATGCCACAAGTTATAAAAGATGATGTATTAATATTTACTAACCTTCTGTCATTTAAGTCAATAAGTACACCGTAATGAGATCTAAAATGATGAATAAGGTTGCTGAGCCAAATCTTATACTGGACAAATTGGTCAAAAAGAACCCTCTCATGGAAATGCCATATGAGAGATTCACAGAATACTTTTATTCATCCATCCTTACAACTGATTTGTGCAGATTCTAGTTCGAATGTGTGCATAGAGGACTCCTACATATCTTGTGGAGATGATGCTGTGGCTGTGAAGAGTGGGTGGGATGAGTATGGGATTGCTTATGGTCGACCTAGCTCCGGTATCACCATCCGACGGGTGACGGCATCATCCGCATTCTCTGGAATTGCAATCGGCAGTGAGGCCTCTGGTGGGGTGGAGAATGTGCTAGCTGAACACATTAATCTCTTCAACACCGGAATCGGCCTCCACATAAAGACAAACACTGGGAGGGGAGGGACTATAAAGAATATAACCTTCTCTCATGTTTATATAGAGGAGGCAAGAACTGGAATAAAGATTTCAGGTGATGTTGGGGATCACCCTGATGACAAATTCAACCCCAATGCTCTGCCTATTGTCAAGGATATTACAATTAATAATGTTTGGGGTGTGAAGGTTAGGCAGGCAGGCTTGATTCGTGGAATCAAAAATTCACCCTTCACTCAGATTTGCCTCTCTGATATCTACCTTCATGGTGTTATGGGACCTACATCTCCTCCATGGCAGTGTTCTAATGTTCTTGGAGCATCTCACCAGGTTAGTCCGTCTCCATGTTCAGAGCTGGCCACCCAGCCCCCTGGATCATGTGCAAATCACTTCTGATGAGGTTTTCTGGTGATTCATTTGATGACATCAAAATTATATTTGTAGTTGCTTACTGTACTATGGTAAGGAAATGCAATAAACCAACTACCCTGTTCTTTATGCAACTTTTGAAATGCCTATATCAGTTGTGCAAGTTAGATGTTTAGTTAGGCTTTTAATCAATTCATGGATGATCAGATTTGGGGTAAACGAGCTGTTTCGTATAAGGTGGGGGTGTCCGTGGGGCAGGCGTGAAAAGAGAACGAAATATACAAACATCGAACGATATATATTAATATTGTACAGAAAAACATATCTGGCTGTTTATCAAAATACATATGCATACTTCTACACCTCTGGCGGATGCAAACTTATTTACAGGATATAGGACATAATACTACGGAGTAATATAACTAAATAAAAACACAACAAAAGAGGTAACGAGCTAAATTATACGCGTAATCACTATCACTGTGTATCCACTGGCATCAATCAGAAGTGCTGCAAAAACTTGCGGATACTCTTCATCAAGCCACCTTCCTCATGATCTCTTTCGTGGTGGTGATCATGTTCGCGATCGTGTTCATGCTTGTGATGGGGGTGGTGATCATGTTCATCATCGTGGTCGTGATCATGCTTGTGGTCGTGGTGGTGATCATGTTCCTCATCGTGGTCTCGTTCGTGGTGGTGATCATGTTCATCATCGTGGTCGTGGTGGTGATCATGTTCGTCATCGTGGTCGCGTTCGTGGTGATAGCGATAACGCCTCATCATTACCTCCTTAATCCTCTCCATACCAGGTTCGTCTGATTCAAAACGGCCAAACCTCGTCCACCTCATCGGGATCTTAGGAACTCGATCGTCTGGAAGCACATCGAAGTTGTTTTCCTGGCCGTTGCTCAGGATCATGTCGTTACCGTACGGGATCTGGTGGCGGGGCAGGCGCGGATTCCACGGCTTGAATTTATGGTTGTGGCGGCAACGGTGGCCGGAACGTGCGGGAAACCGCATCGGACGCCAGGGCATATGGCGGTTGATCGGGCGGAAACTGATCGTTGTGATTGGAAGAGAGTCAGAAACTTCGGATGATTCCATAGGCTTCAAAGTTTCCACTTCCGAATCAGGTTTGGAAATCTTGGAATCAGAAATTTCAGGCTGCGACTCGGCCACCGGTACGGATTCAGATTCGAGTCTTTCGCTGGGTAGGAAGATGGCGTCGGCCGCATCGGAATTCGTGTTTGATTCACGCAATAGATCATGGCTTGTTTGGTCAATCGCAGGAAGATCGACGGCCGTTGAAAGCGTGGAGAAGCAGAGGAGGCAGAAGAGGACGGTGAAGGAAGCGAAATCTGCAGCCATGGCTGTGGGGTGAATGAAGAATAAAATTGAAGAAGGCGAAAGAAGATATATAGAAATACGAAGGGGTTTGACTTTTGGAGAAGCAATGAAGGAGGATGTGAAAGGGAGCTATGTGCTGCCACGTGGATGGAGGCGCTAAAGACTCCGGTGAGTGTAGGTGGGCCTTTCTCACGTTTGAGCCCAGCTAGGCCCAAAGTTAGCCTTTGCCTTTTCTTAATACAGATACATTCTCTTTTTTTGGAAAATAAAGGCAAGCCGAAACTTAAGAAGTAGGAGAGGCTAGTCTATAAAAGACTAGCACCAAAATACAACAAACTAGTAAAAGACCTAGGATCTACAGACCAATTGGTCTTGTAAAGCTATATCCAGGCATCCTGAAGGAATTGTCGGGACTAATAACAAGCCTGCATCAGCAGGAGCATGATGACCCTCATTGGCCATATAGTCAGCACAAGAGATGTTATCCCTAGGAGTATATCGGAGCGTCACGTCCCAGTCTTGGTAGAGAATGTCTCTAGTCTAATAAGGTCTCGCAATGGATGATCAGCATAACAGCAGTCTCTCATGAGGATGTTGATCGCATCCAAGGAATCAGAATAAAGGAGGATCTTTTGAAATCCCATCTGAAGTCCCAAATTCAATCCCACCTATCAAGTTGAAAAATTTGATGAGATAAGTTGTGATTAACATGATTTTCCATAAGAAGATAGTTACATAAGTGGAGCAACTCCCTGGTATCTCTGTGTTCGCCTTGAAATAGAAAGCTGCATCTGGATGTCCAAAGAATCCAACATCCCAAACTGAAGACTCGTGGCCAAGAGAATCAGTGAAACCTTCCTTACCGGGGTTATGGTTGGTGTTCCAATCGAGCCATACACGCAAATTACCCGCAAAGAAGCTGGGAAAAGTAGTTAGGTTTTAAGATTTCACCAAAAATTTCTCGCTTTCTCACAGTCTACGATTATGTGAAGCACGCTCTCCTCCCGATTGCATTGAAATGGGCGAGGCTTTCATCGATAAGCCCTCTTTTAGCTCGAGAGAATTGGTGACAAGCCTCTCATGACCAACTGCCACATGAAATATTTAACTTTTCGAGAATCTGTCATTTCCACATTAGGGACCGAAATTACTTCTACTCATTCTTGCTTGATTAGAGATATATAGGTAAGCGGCTTTAACAGAGAAGCGACCATCTTTCGCGTTTCTCGGTGAAGCAATCAGGAGCCATTATCAGGTGGGTTCATTCGAGAAATACTATTAATGATGTGGGAGGGAAGGATCCCACGCCATCTGTTCGTGTCCCAACTTCTATTCAAAAGATGATCACGCACAGACTCATCTTCGTTGATTAAGGAAGGATCAACAACATAGGTAACTAAAGGATGGTCAAAGGGAAGCCAAAGATCAGTCCAAAATTTAGTTTCAGCTCCATTCCTGATCTTCCTACCAACTCCCCTAATGAAGCTAAAGCCCAAACCACCCTCTTTCTTTGCACAGGTAATTTTATCCCAAGCAACAAGATGCATTTTCCTGACATCCTCATTTTGAGACCAAAGGAATCTTCTGGAGATCTTGTCAATCTCATTGATAGTGCAAATGGGGAGAAGAGTTGATTGCATAAAGTACGCGGGAAGAGAAGATAAGACAGATTTTATGAGGACAGAACGCCCAGCCATTGTCAAAAATTTACTTTTCCACATGGACAACCTTTTTTTAGCTTTTTAAACAATGGGGTGATAAGTACCTTTCGTTACTCTTTTATGAATGATCGGAACCCCAAGGTATTTTCCAAGATCAGAAGTAATTCCGATCCCAAGCAATCTGCTTTACTCAAGGGCTCTGTTGAAATTGACATTAGCAGAACAAAACATTCTATATTTTTCCAAATTAATTCTATGGCCAGAGACCTCACAAAATAGTTGCATTACTTTACGAACTTCCATCATTTGACTAGTGGAAGCCTCCGTAAAAGAATGAGATCATCGTGAAGAATAGATGGGAGATCCGAGGGCTTCCCTTTTAAAGGTAAAGGGCTTCCAACGCCGGGCCTGACACTCAGATTTAATAAAGTGACCAAGACGTTCCATACAAAGGACAAAAATGTACGGGCTTAACGGATCTCCATGCCTAACCCCTCTAGAGGGTGTAAAGCTCGGGCTTTCATCACCATTCCAAAGGATAGACATAGAAGCAGTAGACATACAAGCCATAATGAGATCAATAAGATTATTGTCCAAATTCAAGCATAGTAGGGTATTTTTAATGAAACCCCAGTCAAGTCTCTGTCGAAGGCTTTCTCCATATCAATCTTGATGGCCACAAAACCTTTCTTCTTGCCCTTCATTCTCATGGAGTGAATGATTTCTTGGGCAATTAGGATGTTGTCGCAGCTGGATCTGTTCGCAATAAAACTGCATTGCTCATGACTTACAAGCTGGTCCATGATACTCCTGAATCTGCTAGCCAAAACTTTAGTGATGATTTTAAAACTTACGTTGCACAAAGAAATTGGCCGAAAGTCTTTTAACGACGAAGGATTATCAATCTTAGGTATGAGAACAATCTTGGATTTATTAATGGTGGACATTTTGGAGGGATTATTAAAGCAATCCTCAATGAACTCACAAATTTTATCCCCAACAACATTCCACTGAGTTTGAAAGAAATGAGCATTAAGGCCGTCAGGTCCCGGGGCTTTAAACGCTCTCATAGCAAAAGTCGCATTCTTAATCTCCACTCTGGTAACTCTTCTTGACAATGATCGCAAATCATTATTATCGATCAAATGAAAGTTAGAGCACAATTCTCCAGGGTCTTTAATAGAGGAATCACGAGTGTAAAGATTGAGAAAGAAATTATGGATCAAAGGAAAATTAGAGCACAATTCTCCAGGATCTTTAATAGAGGCATCACGAGTGTACAAATACATTCTAGGGATGGTAATAGTCTAATGGAGCATTCTAAGCGTACACGCAAGAAAAAAGAGAGAGTCAATGATAGATGCCGTGTAATAATTTAATGTAATATGTGTTATCACAAGTTGATTAACACACTAAATCAGTGTTTAGTCATTTTGTTCTAATTATGAGCGCACATAGAAACTCCCCAACAAGTTCATACTTTGAAATCATACATGTGCTTGTAGCTGCACCTGCACATGGAAGCAACAGAGCATGGGAAAGGGAAATTCAAACCCCGAATTTTCTGCTTCGACGTCCCGTCAATGCAATAGGCAGCAGCTCCAGAGGATTACCTAGGACACATTGATAGGGATGGCTCAATGAATAATCAGAGATGTGGCCGCATAAAATTTTCTACACGTATAAAAAATTGAGAGAATTTTTAACAACGTATAAAACCATTTTAATAATATGAAAATGAGATTTTGATAGTGACATTTTAACAATTAATAAAGTCATTTTGATAATGTGATTTTTTTTGTTAAGGGAATTCAATATCTTATTTACAACTAACTATAAAAGAACCCCTAGGGACTTTTTTGTGAAGGAAATTTGGTATAAGATTTTTTTATGATTATTTTCATATCTTAGCACCTCACTGTGCTTTTTCTAAAAACAAAAACAAAAAACAAAAAGCCCACCCGCGCAGTTTTGGGGCATGAAGGAGAGGATGTTGTGAGTGAAATAAAGGAAAGAGCGGCCCAAAGCATTTGATCCAATGAAGAGTGCTCGTACGTCGTTATAGGTGGCAGAGGGGTGCGCTCAGAGAAAAATGAGGAGTCAGTCCAATCAAGCCAGGAGCAATTGCAATGTGAGTTGGCATAGATGGTAAGGGATCCAGGACTAGGCCCTTGGGTCGTGGGTTCGATCCCCTCTGCTGTTGCTGAGACTCCTTTGGTAGGCGATCTCGTAAGTCCCCAGTAGTCACCATGGCGGGCCGCCCTCTGCATGGGGCGATGTCGAACCCCTCCAAAACTTTTTTAATATAAAAAAAAAGAAAAAAAAGCCAGGAGCAATTATGGAGGGGATTCCCTCGTGTGGCCCCACTCCCATTTGCTTGCCACGTGTCTCCTCACCCCCTCGTTGCCTGAGAGCCCCCACCTCTCCACTTTGAATATTAATAATGTCATCTCTACGGATTTCGTTTAGGTGCTTTGCAGACCTTTGTCTGCTGCGTCCGTTGCATTAAACACCGCGCCATTTTGGCGTCACATCCTTATTAGTTATTATTGGATATTCTCTCTAATCCTTATTATAAGACACTAACGAGTGAGTTTATTTAGTCTTTTTTATAAGACACTTACTTATTCTCAATGAGCATTGATTATTTTTTTCCATATCTACCCCTAATTATTAAAGGTAATGTGTGAGAGTAATAATTAATATAATATTAGAATTTAATGCAATTAGTAGGGGTAATAATGGAAATTACTTAGATTCTAAGACAACTTTATTGACTTTAACTATTTTTATTGGTTTGTGAGAAAAGTTAGTTTATGTCTTATAATAAGGACCAGAGGGAGTACAAACCTAGTGCATTTTTTGTATAAAAAAAAAGCACTGATAATAAAATAATAATTCAGGATACTAAATTGTACTAAAAATATTCTTCATGATCTTAAAAAATTATTTTAAGATCTGGAAAAAATATTTCAGGTACTGACTGGTATTAAAAGATACTTAAGTTACTGATTGATATTGAAAAATAATTCATGATCTTAAGAAAATTATTTTATAATATTGACTGGTACTAAAAATGATACTTTAAGATACTGAAAAAATAATTTCTAATATTAAAAAAATTATTTTAGGATCTTGAAAAAATAATTCAAGTACTGATTGCTACTAAGATTATACTTTAGGAGTTTTTTTAAGATCATAAAATAATTTTTAAGATGATAAATTATTTTTTCAATACTAGTTGATATCCTAAAATATTCTTTTAATACCAATTAGTACCCTAATTTTTTTTGAAGATTCTAAAATGATTTTTTAAGATCATGAATTATTTTTTCAGTACCAGTCAGTATTCTAAATATCATTTTAATACCAGTCAGTACCCTGAAATGTTTTTTCAAGATCCTAAAATATTTTTCAAGATCCTAAAATGTTTTTTCAGTATCCCTGAATTATCATTCTACTATCGAATAGTGCCTGATTTTTATTTTTTTTGAAAAAAGCATTAGGTTTGTTGGTGGCGCCAAAACGATGTGGTGTTTGATGCAGCGTACAAAGGTTCGCAAAGGACCAAAGTCAAATCCCATCTCTATAGGTTTGGCTCCATGGTCAGTATCCTACATCAATCATCCCTCGACTAGGTTATACTCCGTCTATGTTGTTGTTTGAAAAACATGTTGGCATAGGTTTGTTTTCCTCCTTGTTATGCCTTCAATTTTGCTCAGCTCTTCCTTATTGGGTGATGGGGGAATTTTATTTTACAATTTCTATATGAAAGTTGTTTTGTTTTTTTGGGTTTAATGTGATATGGAATTGTTCAAATAGAAGCAATGCCACTTTCCTCACTGTTTATTTGTAGAGGGATTAAAGAAGTTAATTAAATTATTTTAATATGTTTGTATTTTTTTTTTCTTTAAACTAATTTGTCTGACTTATAAATTAATATATCATATAATGATTATCAATATATGATATGATTAAGTAATTCATTTAGTATTTTTAATCTCTCAAAAAAAATTAACTGGGTCTTGTATTTAAGGGTTAATGTGCGATTTGACCAATAAACTATTGGCCCAGGAGCGTCCAACACAATTAACTATTAAGTGAACCAAAAATACCAACAAACTTTTAAAAATGTGTAGCCCGCACAAAAATAGTTTTACTCAGGAGCGCCCAGCACAACGACGTTAGACAAAAAGTTAACGTCTGTTATCTAAGGTGCAAATTGGCCAAAAAACTTTTACTCCAGGAACATCCAGCACAAAAAAGTTTTACTCAGGAGCGCCCATCACAAAATTTTAAATTTTACGAAATTAAATAATTATTTTTCTCAATTGTCATTATTCAAAACTACTTGTATAGATATCTATGGATAAAAATTACTCATTCTTCAATTTTTTCAAAATTATAATTTGCTAAAATAAAAAACAGTTTTAATTAAAAAAATAATTATATGATTTAAATAAAACTTAAAGTGTTTTATAGTTTATTATATATGTTAAACAAAAAAAATTATATGATTATTTTTGTTTTAGAAGAAATTTATGTGAGTTAAGAAATTCATTTAATGTTAATAAAATTTTCATAGGCCAAATTGCTCCTTAACCCATTATAATTACTCCTTAACCTATTATTAAATTGTCCTTCATCAAGCCTCTTAAGTTATCTTGTTTTTTTTTTCCTTCAACAAGTCTCATATTCATATAATCAGTAGATCATTTAATTAACAAATATATCATCAAGTTGCCGGATTTATATTATTAAGTATCAATGTTAATATCCATTAAACTCTTTTTATAAAAATAAAAATTAAACTCATTTCATTTCTTTCACGATATAATAGATTTTTTTAACATTAAATGAATTTTTTAACTCACATAAATTTCTTCTAAAATAAAAATAAATCATATTTTTTTGTTTAACATAAATAATAAACTACAAAACACCTTGAGTTTTATTTAAATCGTATAATTATATTTGTAATTAAAAATTTTGTTTATTTTAACAAATTATAATTTTGATAAAATTGAAGATTGAGTAATTTTTGTCTATAGATATCTATACAAGTAGTTTTAAATAATGTCAATTGAGAAAAAAAAAAATTATTTAATTTAGTAAAATTTAGAATTTTGTGCTGGGCGCTCCTGGAGTAAAAGTTTGTTGGCCAATCTGCACCTTAGATAACAGACATTAACTTTTTGTAACGACGTTGTGCTGGCTGCACTTTTTTAAAATTTTGTTGATATTTTTGGTCCACTTAATAGTTAATTGTGTTGGACGCTCTTGAGTCAATAGTTTATTGGCCAAATCGCACCTTAACCCTATATTTAATACTAAAGTGAATACTTTTTATGCACTTTAGTGATCATTTTATAGATTTTTGTTTGTTTTGTTGTTAAATTTACGATATATGACTGCTTTTTTTGCACAGGTGATATTGTTCTTTTGTAAAACTTTTCAAAAAAAAAAAAAAAGAACAAAGAATAAAGCACAATTATGACCATTTGAAATCATACGTGACATAATGTCTAACAAATCAAACGTCAATTTGATTACCATTAGAGTTATGGGACATTGCTTCTATTTTAACATTTTTGGGGAGATACTAAACTTTGAAAAAATCTCAAACACTCGCAATTTGATATACACTAGGGGTGTTTATGGGCAGGGTTGGGTAGGGCGAGACCCTTGCCTGATGCCCTACCTGAAAGATCACTGGACAGCAAAATATAGCCCAGTGCCCGGCCCTACCCTATAGAAGCCTTAACATTTTTGGGTAGGGCAATAATGGGCTGGGTATGGTGGCCCTTCCATGCCCAAGTGACGATACCGTACCACACCCTATATGAAAAAACAATTTAAGTAACCGAAAAATTAAATAACATCTATAATTATACACTTTTGAATATTTCAATATAAATCTACAAATTAAGTCTTAAAATTAAAAAAACAACCACATGTCTTAACAAGACATCAAAAAATAGAAATCAAAGCCTTGTAGTCATCTAAAACTCCTAGAGATTGCATCAAGGCCCCAAAATGTCAAAAGCATGAAGCATATAAAATCACCTATAAGAAAGCAAAAAAGAAAGCATATTATTACATCATTTACATGTGAAAGTAATAATTAATTGTAGGCTCTTAGCCTTAGTTTAAACTTTAAAGGTTGCAAATTGCCTACTTCATGCACCACTAGACAACCGGCAACCGTAACCATTACATTCCCCCTTCTCCATGTGCAACATTAAGGAAGAAAATAAAACAACAATTACATTACAAAATAAGAAATAACATATAAATTCAGGTGTGTGTATATCAAATGATCAACCACGAAGAATATAATTTATAACAAATATAAGTTTTATACAAATAACATCAAAAAAATCCCTTGGGACTTCTATGTAATTTAGTAATTTCAAGGGACTTTTTCTGTAATTATTTATGGTCCTTGGAACCTGCACGTAATTTTCCCTTTGGTTTACTATATGAGTCATTTTAACTAATTAATTAGAATAAAAAAATTATAGTTAACTCATTAAATTCACCTTAAATTAAAAGAAATTTCAAACTTTACCCATATCAAATGAGATATGAAAGTGTTATGGACTCAAATATGAGACCTATCCAAGGTGTGACCTAACAAGAGGCAACCTACATGACACAGACATGACGGCCCAATGTTTGGGCTTGGAGGCACAAGAGGCACGCAAGTCCAAAACCAAACCCTAAGGTACACTCTATAAATAAAGGGTAAACCTTAAGGTACACACATTCTATGCTCTCTCTAATTTATTATTCAGTCGCCACTGTGCACACACACCACCCCCCTTTGGCGAAAGCCTTCATATTTGTGCACAGTGATATTCTATTCTCATAGGTATCTCATCCATAGATGCCTAGGAGAGAGCTATTCGATCCTAAATCAATATACTAGTCCATTGAAGCTAAACATCTGTGTTTTAAAACAGAACATTAGCATCGACCGTGAGGAATCAGTAAATTTCGATTCCTATGACCAAAAGATGGTTAATACGAGAAGTAATTCGATGCCTTTGCGGGGACTGTTGCAAGAAAATCCGGTCCTGATCGAGAAAAGATCAACTACAGAAAACACTTCAAGCTTTGCAATGGCAAGATTTTAAGTATTCAAATAGGCAAGTGGTCGTTCGATTCTGATAATGAAGGAGCCGCCTCCATCCTCTTGGGGCTCCGTTGACGTTCCGTCGCATCAACGTCTACTCTTTGTCGTTACCTCTGATAATTACAACTTGGCTGCTCCAGTAGACTCCAAGCTCCGTTTAAAGACGACTATGTCGCCAAGCCTATTTTAAATTCATTCTTGGAATATATAAAGACGACTATGTCGTCGAGTCTATTTTATATAGTTAAAACCGCGCTCCTTAATTGGACCCCGGGTAAACTGAAGATAAAACTTGGAAATAAGATCCAGGTTAAACAATCAATGCACTTCGGCAGCCTAGAGACCTAGACTACCGGATTGGGGGGCAAAAAGTGGACAGCTATAAAGTTACCATGGTGATATAAGAAGAGGAAACTGAGATCTCGCGGGTGTACATGAATTTTCGAATACTATCTCGGTCTTTTGAATATTGGTGAAAAAGCATGTTCATCAACAACTGAGATCAAGGAAAACAAGAAGGAATATCAAGAAATCAAGCGTGAACAAGCATTCGGATTTGACAAGAAATGAGCAAGCTGAATGATTTGCGCAAACAGTAAGTATTTTCCATTGATTTTGAGTTGCTTACATATTATAAGTGCAGGAATATAAACCGGGTGACTATCCCGGGAAAACAAGCAAGGGACCCTTATTATTCTCAACCAACCCAGATTGGGGGAAAGAACAGTGGTTAAGTAATATAACCTGGAACCCGGATAAGCTGAATATATCTCGGCCAAGTCCTCGTTTCACATTAAACAATCAATGCATCCTGGATGTGGCCCAACAAGAGGCAACCTACATGACACAGACATGATGGCCCAATGTTTGGGCTTGGAGGCACAAGAGGCCTGCAAGTCCAAACCCAAATCCTAAGGTACACTCTATAAATAGAGAGTAAACCCTAAGGTACACACATTCTATGCTCTCTCTAATTTATTATTCAGCCGTCACAGTGCGCACACACCACCTCCTTTGGCGAAAGCCTTCATATTTGTGCACAGTGATATTCTATTCTCATAGGTATCTCATCCATAGATGCCTAGGAGAGAGCTATTCGATCCTAAATCAATATACTAGTCCATTGAGGTTAGACATCTGTGTTCTACAACAGAACAGAAAGAAGAGAGAGAAATATAATGAATCATATTTAAACATTAATTATATAAGCAAAATTTACAAACAATCATTAAATTCTTTCTAAATGACTTATATTCTAGATCAAGTCATTCTTGTAGAAGCAGCATATGTTGTGGACTGGAAGGAGTAATAACTCCATTGACTGGTAGGCTGCTAATTGATAAATGGGAAGATAACACACTACAAAAAAAACGAGCTTTTGTCGCGGTTAATTTGTCGCTGTTAAAAATAACCGTTTCAAAATAGCATTTTGTCGCGGTTTTCACCCTAAACCGCCACTAAATTGTAGCGGAAGCCATATTTGTAGCGGTTATTCAAAAACACCGCAACAAAATTGGCGCCACGTTGGCGCGCTTTTCTTTGGATAACCGCTACAAAATCGTACGACTTTATAAACCGTGACACACCATTTTCAAAGTCACTTCTAACGGTTTGAGTTTTCACCGTTTCTACCTTAACGGTTTGAGTTTTCATCGCTTTCTACCTTTTAACCCAACGGTTTGAGTTTTCACCGTTTTTACCGTTAAACTTACACCTTTCAACATTATGGATTCGGACGAGGTAAGGGAAAGGGAAAAGTAACTGGCCCACCAAGAAGGGGTTTAAGGGCGGTAGTAGTAGAGGGACAGACGAGAGGGCGTGTGACCCGACATATACCTCCGCCTCTCCGGGTCGGCGAGTTTGCCTCGCTCTTCGCCGATGAAGAAATTCCAAACACGGGGACCGTAGGGGAGATCGAGAAGCAAGTTTGTCGTTCGACGATTTAGACGACGAGAATGAGGACATCCTCTTAATATTCCCATAGCAGATGTAGAGTGTTCATCGACGGGAAAACCAGCGGGACCACGGAACCCCGACCGGCGTCTTCGTTCCACCGGATTTGTAGTGGATGTCGAAGGTATATGTAATTAGTTTTTTTGTGAGAAATTAATTTAATTTCGGTACGTTTAATTCAATTTTTTGTAAACTTGCGAGATAGACACGGAACATCGCAGGAGGACGCTGGGCGTTTCTCTCTCACTCGAACAGCATCGGGAGATGGCCGGGTGTCGGGTCGTAGTCCGTGGAACGACTGCAGACACCGGGCGATCGGGCAACGGCGGCCACCTCGATGAACCG
This sequence comes from Acacia pycnantha, assembly GCA_025563575.1. Taxonomy (NCBI): domain Eukaryota; kingdom Viridiplantae; phylum Streptophyta; class Magnoliopsida; order Fabales; family Fabaceae; genus Acacia; species Acacia pycnantha. Next base: position 1,040,413 of record JAMWYP010000067.1, on the reverse strand, counting down.
ATTCTGTCTGAGTTTGGTGGCCATTGGGAGTGGTTCCCAATTTATTTCAAGGATTGGAAGAAAGTGACGAAGGAGACAAAGAACAAGGCGTTTACAGATGTTCTACAGGTAATCAATATTGTTTAATTAAATTGTACATGTTAATAGTTATAAGTTTTAGTTTATTTCTTTCCTTATTTCTTTCCTCCTTGCAGGCTTTGTCGCAAATGAACACAAGAAGCCGCGTACAGCAGAGAGTCCATCACACTGCAGGGACCAAGACGTTTGCAGTGACATACGAGGAGATTGTATGTTATTATTTAACATGATCATTGTTTTGTTTTTGAAATAACAAAGTTTATATTGTTTTAATTCTTTCAGTGACAGAAGGCTCAGGAGGAGAACACACAGACGGACTATGGGAAGTTGTGGACACGCACCCATAGACACGCAGATGGGACGCCGACCTCTGAGGCAGCAGAGGAGATAATATTAAGTTAAAAACATTATTTATATAATGAATGTTGTATATTTAAATTGATCGTCCATTATTTTATTAATGGTTCATGAACTCTGTTGGTCAGGCCCGGATTGAGAATACCAAGGCAGAGCTACGAGCGTCGCAGACCCCGGAGTCACAGGGGTCTATGAATCCTACGGTCCCATTGAAAGCTGCTTTGGGCCCAGTCGAGCATCCTGGCCGCGTTAGGGGTTTTGACCTTGGCGCCAGGCCTAGCATGGTGTACCCGAGACAGGGCTCCTCCTCCGCTCCCGGACCCTCCGGCTCGAGAAGGCCACCAGCGGGAGATTTCGAGGCGATCATTGCTGAGAAGGTTGCTGAGCAGGTTGCCGCAATTGAGGCTGCACGGAGGGTCGACGAGGAGGCCAGGAATAGCTGCAGGCAGGAGAGCATCGACCGATGGATGTATCCTATTGAGAGGTACTTGTTTAAAAATAATTACTTTAGCATTACTCCCTATTCGCATGTTTAACCATTGATGCATCGAAATTTTTCCTTGTCTACTTTATAGGTTTCTTGGGAAACTTAAATCTTACGTGAGGAATAAGGAGTGGCCTGAAGGTTCAATAGCAGAAGGTTATATCGGGGATGAGGTCTTGTATTTTTGTTCCAGGTAACTCACGGCACTTGAGAAGTTTCAAGCACACCGACATGTCTTGATTAACTGCACCAAAGTTGAACCGTACCTTCAGTAAGCATTTCATACTGTTATATATATACATTTCCTTACATTTTATACGTACTCACATGTCATTTCCTTAAATTTACGCTTTATAAAATAGTAACATTTAATTAAAGTTTTAATTGTGTTCAAACATATTGACCTCACGCGTAACATTTTATGCAAACTTTCCTTGTAGAGATGGTGAAGAAGATTGAGAGAAACACTTAATGCCTATGCTGTAATATGAAATCTTTTTAATATTAAGCTTTTTTTTAAAAAAAAAAAAAACTCAGAAATTACTTTCCGCTACAAACACTTAAAAAAACTCAGAAATTACTCAGAAAAAAAACCCCTTTAAGTTTTTTTTTTTAAAAAAAAGAACTCAGAAATTACTTTGTAGCGGTTATATAACCGCTACAAACCCTTAAAAACCGCGACAAACTAAACCGCTACGAAGAACCGCTACAAACACCCTCAAAACGCTACTAAATACAATAACCGCTACAAAAAGTGAGAAACCAACCGCTATAAAATGATGCGCGGACCGACCATAAATACCCCACCCAACCTCATTTAATATGCCTCAACTTCTTTTCTACCCACGTTTTCTCTCGGTCATCTCAAATATTTTTACGTTTGAACATCGTGAGTTTGAAGGGGGTAAGTACCGTAACCGGATCAATTCTAATGTTTCTCATACTAATTTATAGTTCTTATACTAATTAAAGTTTGTTATTTTGCGGTTGAACGGGATATATATTTCAACTTTCCCTATTCTTTCATATACATTATTCAATTGATTTGTACATATAATTTTTAAATATTGAGTATTGTTTTAATCACCTCATTTCTTAGCACTTATTCTACTTACATAATCTTATTATTTTGTTTCTATACATGCACCTTATATATTTAAATTTCATAATTTACTAGCTTTTATTTTTATTAAAAAGATATATTAATAATAATTACTGAATTACACCGATAAATAATAAATTTTTTTTTAAAACCGTAATGAATTTGTAGCGGTTACAATAACCGCTACAAAATTTCAAATAAAATGGCGGGTTATTTGTAGCGGTTATAGTAGTGGTTTGAAACCGCTACAAATATTCAAAAGCACATGATGGCGGGAATATTTGTAGCGGTTGCAAACCGCTACAAATATTCAGATGGCGGCAAATTTTTTTGGCGAAAAAATGGCGGGAATATTTGTAGCGGTTATTAATCGCCACAAATATTCAAAATAATAAAAATTTATGGTGGCAAAATAATCAACACATTATTTTGTAGCGGTTATGAAATCGTTCGAAACCGCTACAAGTTGATTTGTAACTGATTCTGACCGTGACTAATGTCTCGAAACACACGTCAGCCCCGCTCATTTAGTGACGGTTTTGTGAACCGCAACAGTTGTTGTAGCGGTTTATGTGTATGTAGTATCGGTTTTGTTTAACCGTTACAAATCGTCTTGCCACGAGCGTTTTGTCGCGGTTCCTCTAACCGCTACAAATGTCGTTTGTCACGTCAAAAACCGTTACAAATAGGTCATTTTAACCGCTACTAATTGTCGTTTTTTTTTGTAGTGACACTTAGGTCCTAAGAACCAAAAAAAAAAAGTCTCATTGTAGATTCCTCTGTTACTTATTAAAAAAGTCTTTAGAGACCTTGGTGATATAAATTCTGAATGTGAAACTACCATCTTGCCATTCGTAATTGATATTTGGATATTATATGATATTAAGTTATATAACTAAGTTCATATACTTGTCAATCGTTATTCTAAGACTTGTCAATATAAACATATCCACTTGTCAACGATAGCTGTTTTAGTTAATATAGATAGACTTATTAATAGCTACTCCATGACTACTCAATTTAGTCATGTCCACTTGTCAACACGGGATCTGTTTTAAATTGTACTGGGAAAATGACAATAGTTAACATAGATGGGCCTTGTCAATAGCACTATTTGACTTGTTATTATACGCACATAAACTTGTCAAAATAGGTACAAACACTTGTCAATGTATAACTTACCATTATAGGCACATAAACTTGCCAGATTAGCACATAAACTTGTCAAAATAGACACATACACTTGCCAATATATATATATATATATAAAACTTGTCATTATAGACACATAAAATTGTCAAAATAGGCACGTAAACTTGTCAAAATAAGCACATACACTTGTCAATGTATAAGTCATCAAAATAGACATATATACTTGTCAATGTATAACTTGTCATTATAGGATCGGAGCATAAACTTGTCAAAACAAATGTATAAACCTGTCAAAATAGATATATACACTTACCAATATATAATTTGTCAAACTACACATATTGATTTGTTGTCAAAACCCTCTTCTCCAACCATGATTCATACAAGGACAAACAGGTTGTGTTTATTTTGAAAAGTTATACATTGACAAGTGTATGTGTCTATTTTGACAAGTTTATGTGCATATAATGACAAGTTATACATTGACGAGTATATGTTCCTATTTTGACAATTTTATGTGTCTATAATGGCAATTATACATTGGAAAGTATACGTGTCTATTTTAAGAAGTTTATGTGTTTATAATGACAGGTCAAAGAGTGTCCATTGATAAGACCCATCCATATTAACTATTGCCATTTTCTAGTATTATTTAAAACAACTTTCGTTGACAAGTAGACGTGACTATATAAATAAGTTATAGAGTAACTATTAACAAGCCTATCTATGTTAACTAAGACGGCTCTCGTTGACAAGTGGATATGTCAATATTGATAAGTACTTGAACCTAGTCATATAATTTAATATTATATAATATCCAAACATCAATTACTAAGGGCAAAGAGGTAATTTCACTTTCAGAATTTATATCACTGAGGTTATAAAGGACTTTTTTGATAGGAGAATCTATAATTAAAGTTTATTATTATTTTTTCTTGTTCTTGAGTGTGATTTTCCATTTCTAAATCACAACTAAATAATGCAACTTCTAAGGGATTTGAATTGACATTATCTTTAGAAATTAGAATATTATTATTACTCTATATATTAGCAAAGAATATATTATGAAGTGTGAACTCGATAAATATCGGATTTGGGTTCTCTAGCTCTTGTATCCTTTCCCAATTTTTCTCTCTCCTTTTCTCTTTTCACTATTGAATTAAAATATCAATGGTCAAGATTTAATATATTATAAAAATATTATTATAATTTTACCTTAAAGATAAAAAATATTTTTTTTTTGACCGGATGCAAAATAAATTTGAACTTTTAAAAATTATTTTTGTATCTTTTAGGTCAAATTATAATAATATAATAAATCTGGACCGTTAAGATTGTAATCTAATGGTGGAAAAGAGAAAAAGGGGGAAAATGATGGGAATGAGTATAGAAGAGAAGCCAAGTCCATAAATGTCTTTGAGAAAAAAAAAAATCCATAAATGTCGTGGGTATCTCCAAGACTTGTATGCATGGGCGGATGGAGGTATTTTCCCCCCCTTAAATTTGAGAAACTTTTTTTTTTATATAAAAAAAAATTGATATATATTTAAATGATTGCATGATTGTTTAGTGCCTACCCTTAATACATCAAGATTGCACTTCGTAATCAGATGTGAGATGAATGGTTGAATGATGTGAGATGCATTTTAAAATTTACTTTAAAAATTTTTTTGGAATTCCAAAAATATAGCCTAGAATGATAACACTTTGGTTTGTTACGTAATGGTTGAATGATTGTTTTGTGCCTTATATTGAAAAAGATATATTTGATAGTATTGATAATAAGGCAATTATGATGGAATTCCAAAAAATATAGCCTAGAATGATAACACTGTAATATACTTTTGTTATTAAAATATAAGTACTTGAACTTATTGAGTGTCCACATTTCATTGTAATTTATATAGCTGCATTTCTAACAATACTTAGCTTTACTTTTTTAAATGTCAGGTTTTAAAATAATTGCATCTCTTATTACATCATTAATATTCACATGATTTCATGAATATTTTTTTATTGTTTATATTCTTTTATCTTTTAATGCATTTAAAAATTTACTTAAAAAAATTTTCGGGGGCGTTGCCCTTGAACCCCCGCATCCCTCACCAATGGTGCCCCCTTCACTATTTTTCTAGATCCGCGCCTGCTTGTATGTGTGTGTGACTTGATGATATATGGGGAAGTTCATGCATGTTAACGATATGAAGCATTGGGTTTAAAAAATGATACTGTAATTATTTGCATGTGAGCACTGTGTTGAGGCAAAATTATGCGTGATCCATGCGGCGATGGTGGCATCTCATTTGACTTTGAAAAGTCAAATTTGTATTGAGTTTTTTTAAATAACTTAATTAATTAATTATATATAATAATTGCCGTCCTCATTGTGAACGGTGCTTATATTTGACTTTGGTGTCGCAAGCGTGTGATTCTCTTAACGATATCTTCCTTTTGACTTTCTTAGGAATTGAACCTCTCTTACGCAAATTTAAAGCAACTTCCAAGTGTGAACAGCCTTTAATTTTTTCCTTTATCATCTATCGTCGTCCCCACTTTGGGTTTGATTCAACTTTCTTGGAGGACTCTTCTCTGATTCAATTCTCTTTCCCAATCGACCAGGCTTAACTACTGCATATAATACTTGTAAATCGTATAATTTATTCATGTCAATGTTAAAATAACATCAATATCAATGCTGTGATATATGATGAGCCAGCTTTGGCTGATCTGTTTTTTTTAGAGAGATTCTGTTTGATAAATTTGTGTTTGCGTAACTTTCTATATGTATGCATTTGTTTGAAGTATCAAATACTACATGTATAGGTCAGAAAAATTAATTATTCTTATTGCCATATTAAGAATAAATTCATAACCCTTATGGTGATTGCATACAAAAAAGTTTCTCTGACTTAAAAAGAACTGCTTTTCTACATGAAATGTGAAGTATTATATATGGAAATCAAATGTTATTTTTGAAATAAAAAAATGTACCATATAATATTTTAATCAAATTTAATTAAAATGCTTTACTTTTTATACATTACATGGTCGTTAACGGTTAGATACAAATTTGAAAAATCAAACAAGAAAAGAGAAAATGACAAACCCTAGGTTAAAATTTTAAAAGAAGACCCATCTTTGACTCATTGAGGTCTCCATTGTCTATAAATACTAAATACACACGGCTTAGTGAACATACTCATATATGCTCAATACATTGAAAATAGACAAAACCAGGAGGTAAGGAGACAGAGTCCTAATGGGAAGCAAAAAAGTGGAGTCATACTTTGTGTTCATGAACTACGATCCCCAATATGAGCGTCTTCGAGCTGATCGGTCAGTTTGAACTTTCCATTATGTTACATATACCTCGCCCTTCCACTATTTTCACAATACTGATAATTTTGTTTTCTCTGTGTGTGTGTGTGTGAACACTTGTTGCTGTAAATAGAACCAAGAGTGGGGCTCATGAACTTGATGTGTACCTCAGTAAGAAGCACGATGAACTGTTAGCAAGCACTCTTGAACCAGGAAGCTACACAAAGACATCTTCTTTGGTCATTGTTGATGGTTTTGCTGTCAAAATCACAGAAGATCAAGTACGTTTTCATTTCCTCGCCTTAACTTTTGCTTCCTGTTTATCTATACAAACACAAGAGATGGTATGTGATTCGATGTTTTCTCTTTTGGGTTCAAGTGGTTTAATTTCCTTTTTTTTTTTTTGGTAACAATTGGGTTCTTTGAAAACAGGCGAAAGTGCTTAGATCTGCAAAAGGAGTGAGGGTGGTGGAGAAAAACGAGGAAGTGGCTTAGTATATAGTAGACCAGATCCGCGTTTCAGAACAAAATATTAACTCCGCTGGTTTTGCTGATTTCTGAAGAACTTGCGGCCTTGAGTGAATGTTTGATATCTGTTTGAATTTTCCTTCATCAATTATCTGGGGGCTGACATTAATGTTGTTGAGTGATCATTATTATTATTAATTATATCGTGGTACCCAGCTCAGGACTCCAGCCATATGTTCTTCCTTTTAATTTATTTTTCTTTAAATTTTCGGAATCTGTCGGCTGCGTCATTTCCAATATTCAAAGCTTATTTTACTTTCCGAAGGAAAAATCAAAATAAAAACTTATCTATTCTACTTAATATTACTAAGAACAGAAAACGTATTCGATATTGAATGCCGCCGTACAACGGTGCATTTGCTCAAAGTCCGTTGCCAGTAATAGCAAGATTGCAAATTGCAAGAACAGCTTCATTTAATTGCTTTTGTGAAGCTTGTATATATGACAAGTGTACTGTGAGTGGCGGAGCGTGAAAACGAAAGCACCTGCATCTATCAGTTGCTATCTAGCTACGAATGAACTTGCTAGAGATGCTGATTAGTGGTTGAAACAAAGAGGAAGGAAATTGATGCCCCTTATAAAGTTATAAGTATAGTACGTACATATAGTTACCTCTTGTCGTTGATATAAGATTAATTCGTATTACAAATTACTCTGAAAACTGGATTGGTTTTATACTGAAGACTAGAGGTAGTATAAAGGAAAAAGGAATCGGGAAATGGCAGCATAAGGCATGCACGGATGATATAGTTGACATCATCATGTGACTGAACTTAGGAAGCAGATACATATATAAGTGGGCCTGGCTTTTGCTCTAACCATCCGTTTAACACCAACAACATTGTTAATAAAGTTATATAAAAATTATATCAAAAAACATTGTTAATAAAGGAGGCAGACATATCATGCTAGCTAGCTGAACCAAATTCATAGAGTGCCTCAATAGGGTGCACACAGAAATAATGTAAAAAAAGAGACTTTGTTACGTTTGGTACAAGAGGCTTGAAAATTACCGAGTGGGGCTGAGAGGCTGAGAGTGAGACTGAAAACTATACATAAGCAAGTTCCAAGTGGTCCAGCAGGAGGATTGCCAGTTTAGGCAATAGAAGAGAGTGCAGGCTCTGTATATATATGTATATATCCCACGTGTTTCCATGTATGAGCAATGAGGTTGAGTTGAGAAGAAAGGATGTGTACTTATTACTATATGGTCAATGGAGGGTCACGTCGTTCACATGGCAGACATCACAAGTTGTTCCTAGCTTCTCAATCGAAATCCCACTCACAGATTAATTTGAATACATGGTCCTCTGACAGGATTTTCCAAATTAAATAGGGCCACATGGGGCTACCCACTCTACTTCTGACGCATTCACTGTACCATTATAAGGCGTACGAGTCGCAAAAGGTTCAAAGGATTTGGATTTGGCAAATTAATGAATCGGTTCATTAACGAAGAACTCCAGACTAGGCTTTTGTGAGAAACCAGTGTGCAAAATCTGGAGTGAGCAATAAAGAAAAGAGGAAGATTGTGTACTCTTTCTCTCAAGGGCATCGTTGTGATCTGAAATCTGATACACTGGTACAAGAAGCCCTTGAGAGAGAGAGTAAACAATCAATCCCTTCACTAATCAATTCCTCCATGAAAGGGAATATATTATTAGCTACCTCTCACCCCGTATTTATACTGCAACCAAACCAGAATCTGTCTTCATCATTTGTGGGCTCGACATATACAATTCATAACACTTGCCATATCCAATCCCCTTGCTTTAACTTGTTTCTGATCTTCATAATAATGATCTATCCTATAGACAGCATTGATACCCTTCTAATATGGCACTTAGTTAAAACAGCTTTTATTTAAGGGCCGATGAAGCGAGTGCATATATCTCTCAGCCTTATCTTCATGAATCACGTGCAGGGTCAGCGCTTTAGCATTAGAATATGTATCTAATTCCAATTTGACATTCCTTTCCCATCTTTTTCCAGTTTTCGCAGCTCTCTCTTCGCTTTCATATACTGTTTTTGCATGCAACACCTTATCAAATTCGCTGAACAATCCCTTGTGTGCAATGAACTTGTGGGTCCCGTAATTCATTAATGGGTGTGACCATGAAGTAAATACGTGCTGTGAACTTAAATTGTAAAGTTTACTTTTATAATTAGATAATATTAATAATGTATAATTAAAATATAAAAAATGACAACATTCATAAGTATTTGACAAAGAATTTCTATAAAATTCATATATAAAGCCGTTGAGCATGATCAAATAAAAAAAATTATACACAAGTTGAGGTTAAGAATAAGTTAATACGGTTTTATAAGTTAGAAACGTAAAAAAAGTAAACTGGAATCGTAACTACAGTAAATTCGGAAAGTTAATTCACCAGTTTGATAACAATGGATGAAAGAGATGAATTGAAAGAATATTGCAAATGATGAAACATCAATTCTTGAATGGCATGATTAGGAGCTTGTGATTAAATAACAGAGCAAAATCCGTTCCACAGGGGAAAAAAGAGTAAAAATATCCTTTTAGCCCTCACAGTGGAAAGAGACCCACCATCTTTATTTATTTTTGTAATAACTTATTTACTGAGCTCTTTTTTTTTTTTTTATATATATATTTACTGAGCTCCTGACCTGAGACCGCTGCCTTTCATAGAGCATTTTTTTTTAGTCTAGGACAAAAAGGCCTACTTGAAAAGAGAAGTGGGTGGGTGGGTGGGTGGTTAAGCGTATGTGATATGGGCCTCTTTACAATGAATAAGCTGGGAAATTCAAATTGAGCCATTGATATGCCATCTTTATATGTTGGTATACAAGTCAGTGGTGTGTAGATTCTCTTCGGCGAAAAATGGCTCTAGTTCTCTCTAAGAAAACGTCTGCTCAGAACCTCCTCTCTAGGGATGAGGAAGATGCTTTGTATTGCAGAAACTCGAAGAAATCGAAAAATGGACTGAATGTTATAGAAGATGAAGAATGGCCAAAACTGGAGAATGTGAAGATCAACTCTTGGCAGCAGGGTCAGTCCTTTGCTGAAAAACTCAAAGGCATTAACGGTAAAGGGGAAGAAAGGTCAAATGCTGTGCAAGGAGAATCCATTCCTGAAGACATGCTGACTGACAAGGACCAAGCTGATACTGATAGTGATGATGGTGAACCCATATGCCAAATTGTTGAAGACCCTCATAGGAATTTTCCAACTTTCATTTTCTCTGAACGTATGAAAAAACGGCTTTATAGAGCATGGAACAAGGCAGTTATTGTGAAGTTGCTGGGAAGGAGTATAGGCTATAAACTTCTCCTGTCTATCCTCCAGACTTTATGGGCAAAGAGAGGTGTGGTGAGCTTGATCAATATTGGCCATGGGTACTTTGTAGTTAAACTCACAAATAAGGAAGATTTTGTGCATGCTCTCACAGGTGGTCCTTGGATGATCTTTGATCATTATTTGACTGTTAGACCTTGGGAGCCACAGTTCAACCCGGCACGTGCTAAGATTGACCGAGTTGCTGTATGGGTGAGAATGCCTAGTGTTTTTTTAGAATATTACAACAAGGAGGCCCTATCCCAGATTGGTGATCGAATAGGGGAAACTGTGAAGGTTGACATTAACACCTCTAATCAGTTACGGGGACACTATGCAAGAATATGTGTCTTAGTTGACCTTGGGAAACAACTCATGTCTGGATTTTCAGTGGATGGAGAGGTTTACCATTTGGAATATGAAGGACTCCATGGTTTGTGTACAAATTGTGGATTATATGGTCATAAACTGGAGGAATGCAAGTCCGGTGGTAATGGGGGTATGCCTGAGGTACAGGGAGCTGTCAGTGGGATGGAGGAAAGAAAGGAAGGGAAAGTTGAAGCAAATAGTGCTAATGCCATAGAGGTTCCCCCACCAAGCAACCAGGATGTTTGGAAGGTGGTTCACAAACCCCGTCGGCCACGTAAAGGAGGTAAGGAGAAGCTTCAAGAGGGAGTCCGGCAACAGGACGGTGGCTCACGATTTGGGATCCTGGCGGAAGACGGTGGAGAGTTTAGAGATGGGAAGGTCAATCCGGTGTTACCTGTCGTACACTTTAGTGCTGAGCCTAAAACGGATACCCTGAGCATGACGATAGGGGGCAGCGTGAAGGGGAAGAAGAGCAGTGCTAAAAAGAAGGCTAACAAATCGCAGAGTGTGGGGCAGAGTGGTGATATGGCGCAGGGCCGTCAGGATCAGAGGAAAGAGAAACGTTCACGCGAGGGGATTCAAAAAGTAGAGAAAAGTGGAGATTCTTCGAGGTCAACCTGGGTGATATCAAAAGCTGAGGAGAATAAAGGGGCACAGCTGATAGAGGAAAAGAATGAAGGTGATGTTTCAGCGGTGATGCAGGACGTGGTTAACCGAGAGGCTGTAGGTCTTTCGTTTGACCGAGATGCTGATCAAAATCTGCTGGCCCCACCTGATCCTGGTGACAGTGAAAGGCTGAGAGGCTTGACAGGAAAATTCTGGAGTGGGCCGAAGGTTTTGGGCCAAGACTTGGATATGGAGGATGATATTGAGGAGGAAGTTCCGAGTTTGGACTCTACTGTAAGTGTGGTCCTTAATAGTCAGTACCTCCTTTGATTTATCTGGGCCTATTCTTAGCCCATTTCGTTTTGTTTGCTGTGTTTGTGGAGTTTTATTTTTATGGACTCAATATTTTTTTGGAACACACGTGGAGCTTGTGGCTCTAACCTTATTCGTCAGATTAAAGCTGGTTTCAGAGGTGGGAACCCTTCCATCTTGATCCTCGTTGAGACCAAGTGTGAGCAGGATTCGAAATTTCGGTGCCTTAGTCGACTTGGCTTCGATGATTACGCGTTTGTGCCGAGCATTGGAAGATCTGGGGGTTTAATTTTGGCTTGGAAGAGCTTCCGTGTTGGTGTGGAAGTCATTCACACGGACCGTCAATTTATTCATATCAGATGTTCGATGGCGGGTGTGTTGACGTTTTTTCTCACGGCTGTGTACTCCGTTCCCTCTCCGAGTCTTAAAGCGGTCTTATGGCAGGAATTATATCGTATCTCGACGCTGTCCGATGCTCCATGGGCGGTCATAGGGGACTTCAATGATATTCTCCAATCATGTGAAAGGTCGGGTGGCTCTACTGTGAATTACTCTAGGATCTCATGCTTTTAGGAAAGAACTCAAGTTTGTAAGCTTTCAGACTTGGGGTTTGTGGGTCCGCAATTTACTTGGAGAGGGCCTCGTCTGCTGAATTATAATCGGCTCTTTGAGAGGCTGGATAGGGCTTTGGTAAATGCTTCTTTTCTCCTGGAATTGTCTCATTGCTATCTTCAGGTACTCCCTAGAACTAAATTCTCTGATCACAATCCCATTTCTTTGTGCGTGGGTGAGTCTGGTGCTGCGGGTGTTGTGGGTAGGCCTTTCAGGTTTGAAGCTATGTGGTCCAGTCATGAGTCTTATGACTCTTTTTTAAAGGAAAACTGGCATGCAGGAGGAGACCTTAATGAATCATTGCTTCAATTCCAAGAGGATCTCGTTGGGTGGAATAGGAATGTTTTTGGTATGGTGGAAAAGAAAAAGCATAATATTCTGGCTAGACTGGAAGGGATCCAGAGATCCAATGCTTATCCCACTCCCAATTTTTATGCCAATTAGAGCTGGATCTGCAGAATGAACTGGAGAGGCTTCTAAGCCTTGAGGAGATTAAATGGTACCAAAAATCCAGAACTGACTGGATTTCCAAAGGAGACCGTAACACTCGTTTTTACCACTTAAAAACGAAGATGAGGAGAAGGCGCAATAATATCATTGCTCTAAGGAATGACTCGGGTGACTGGGTTAACAATGCAGAGGAGCTGAAGCTGCTGGTGGTGAGGTTTTTTCAAAATCTTTATGAGGATAATAGTGTGTCGCCTGTAACACTGGCCACAAGGTCTTCCTTTCCTGAGGTAGAATCAGGATGCTTAAAGGATTTGGGTTCGTGCCCTTCTGATGAGGAAATCCGTAATGCTTTGTTTTCGATGGGGAATTTTAAAGCCCCGGGAATCGATGGTTTTCCGCCTTTCTTTTATAAGAGTAAATGGGCTATTGTAGGGCCTGCCTTATGTAATTTTGTCAAAGGTGTCTTTGCCGGTTCAGTTTCCCTTGGGACAGCCAACCGAACTCTTATCTCATTAATTCCTAAGAGAGATAGTCCTGAGTTGGTTTCTCATTTTAGGCCAATCTCGCTTTGCTCTGTGCATTACAAATGTGTGTCGAAAGTTATCACCCAGAGACTGAATAAGGTGATGAATGATCTTATCTCCCCGGTTCAAGTTAGCTTTATAAAAGGCCGGAGGATCCATGATAATATTGTCATAGGCCAAGAACTTCTCCACATTATGAGCAAAAATAAAAGTAAGAGAGGATTAATGGCAATGAAGATAGACCTTGAGAAGGCTTTTGACAGGGTGAGATGGGAATTTTTAAAGCAAGTCTTGTTAGAGGTTGGGTTTGAGACAGAATTTATAAATCTTATTATGACGTGTGTCTCGTCGGTGTCATATAATGTTCTATGGAATGGATCACAAACTGAGTTCTTCTTCCCTAAAAGAGGACTCCGTCAGGGCGATCCTATTTCCCCATTGTTGTTTGTTCTATGTATGGAAAAGCTATCTCATGTAATTTATGATGCAGTTGAAGATGGTAGTTGGAAGCCTATCTCTACATCTCTGACTGGGCCTAAGATCTCTCATCTCTTGTTTGCAGACGACTTATTATTGTTTGGGGTTGCATCTGAATCTCAAACCCGGTGTATGTTAAATTGCCTGGATCAGTTTGCTAGAGCTTCTGGGGGCAAGGTCAGTGTTGGAAAGTCCTCCATTTATTTCTCCCCTAAGGTCTCGGTCCAGACTCGGAATACTTTAAAAGATATATCCCAAATGTCAATCACGAGTGAGATTGGTCGGTATCTTGGTTTCCCACTTTCTAATCATAGAAGGAGGAGGGAGACCTTCAACTATATCATTGATAGGGTCCACTCTAAGTTGACAGCTTGGAAGGCGAAGTGCCTATCTACTGCAGGGCGTATAACTCTTGCCAAGTCGGTGCTTAGTTCTATCCCTCTTTATCCTATGTTGGTAACTAAGCTACCGAGGAGTATTTGTCTGGAGGTGGAAAAGTTGCAAAGGAATTTTATTTGGGGTCATGATGCTTCTCAACACTGCTATCATCCGGTTGGTTGGGATTGTATTACTAGACCTAAGGGGTATGGGGGCCTTGGATTCCGGAGGTTATCATCTTTTAACCGAGCTTGTGGCACCAAGCTTGCTTGGAATTTGGTGGTGGGTGAAAAAGGCCTTTGGGTGGATGTGCTTCAGCATAGGTATATGTTACGTGATGAAGTCTCGCTTTTGTCCTATTCTACTGGTGATTCTTCCTTGTGGAAATTCATCACGGATCAAGCTAGTGTTGTGGACTTAGGATCTAAAATGCAGGTGAGGGATGGCTCTACGGTTAGTTTCTTTAATGACCCCTGGTTGATTCATGGTATGAAAATCCGCGACTATTGTTGCCGGCAATTAACTGTGGAGGAAGAGAGTTCTCCTGTGGCTGCGTGGATAACTGATAGTGGATGGGACTGGAGTAAGTTGTCTGGAGTGGTTCTCCCATCTGTCATCCAAACGTTTGATTGCTTCTATTCCGCCGAGAGTGGATAGTGGTCGGACTTTCTAATGTGGGGGCGTCAGAGATGGGGTGTTTTCCATCGAAGTGCGTATTTTCTCATCGAAAAAGTGCCTCCTAATGTGAAATGTGATCTTTTTAAACACATATGGAAATGGCAAGGAGCGGAGAGAATTCGTGTTTTTATGTGGAGAGTTCTCTTAAACAAACTCCCCACTAATTATTGGCGCAGTTCATGGTCCTCCTCGAGTGCGAATTGTTGTTTTTGTCAGAATGGTGTGGAGGACATTCTTCATATTCTTAGAGATTGCATTTATGCAAAACGCCTTTGGAAGGATCTAATTCCTGTTCATTTCCTTCATCAATTTTTCTCTGCCAATTTGAAGAATTGGTTATCTTTGAACTTGGTAGGATGTTTTAGCATAGGTATGGGCTCATCCTGGAATCTTATGTTTGGGGTTGTTATTTGGAAATTATGGGGTTGGAGGAACTCTAGTATTTTTGATCCGGGCTTTGTGAAACCTCAAGACCCTAAGTTATGGTTATCATGAACTCATGGAGGAATTATACTAATTTTCATAGTGGTCTCTCGGCTGTCATGAATCCGCACAGGGAACCTCCTATTTCCCTTATGTGGCAATCTCCCCCCCAAGGATGGTTGAAGCTCAACGTTGATGGCGCTATGGTGCAGAGTTCAAGCAAGGCTGGATGTGGTGGAGTGTTACGAGATAGTCAAGGTACCTGGATTGCTGGGTTTTCTAAAGTGCTGGGCACCTGTGATGTTTGCACTGCAGAGGAATGGGGGATTTATGAAGGCTTACGGCTGGCATGGGACCTGGGTGTTAGAAGAGTTATCTTAGAGTCCGATGATTGCAATCTTATTGGTAAGTTATCTGCTGGTATGACTGATTTGACCACTCTGTTATTTTCCAGGATTAAAAATATGCTGGATTTGGACTGGGAGATCTCCCTAGTCCATATTCCAAGGGAAATTAACCGAGTTGCTGATGCTTTGGCCAAATTAGGTCTTTCTAGGACTGAGTTTTTTCGTGATTGCCCTTTGTTTCTTAGATCTTGGGTAGACCAAGAGTGTCTGGGAGTTTTTCCCTCTCCTATGTAATTTCTTTGAGTTTTCCTGGCTTTAGCCTTCATTTATTATCAAAAAAAAAAAGTCAGTGGTGTGTGAATGATTCAGGCCCAAAAGTATTGAATGATTTAAGGATCCAAAACGACCAAATATCCAAAGCATGTTTTTCGGGCTTCCCCTTAACCCAAGTATTTTTTAAAAAACGCATAAGAATAGTTAATAAAAAAAAACCAATACTAAGGGAGGGTTGGTCTGGTCAGTCCCTCACAACAAACGTTTCAAATTCCCACCTGGAGATCCCAAACTACTCACATTTAGTATATGATATTGTCTTGAACTGGATTGGGAGGATACATGTATCTAAGGAAAAAACACTAAACAATGATTATGATTTACCTAAACTTGCTAGTTTGCAACCTCTTTTCCCAATCTGAGTCCTCTTGGGTTAATGTGTTTTGAGAGAAATATGGGTTTCACAGTTATTATGATTTGTCTAAACCTGTTACCCTGCAATCATCCTCTTATTGGAAGAACCTAGTCCGTTATTCATGGAATGAATATTCTCATATTAAAGGGAAGGTGGGTAATGGTCAAGGTATAAGATTTTGGTTTGATTACTGGGTTGGAGAACAGGAACCACTGAAACACCTCTCTTCCGCACCAATATCTAATAATGACTTGTTAAAGCCCATTTGCGGATTACATTGATGAGGACGGTAGTTGGCAAACTCATTTATTTCAACATTTGCTGCCATCTACTGTAGTTTAGGAAATCTACACCATTATGGTGCAACATGATTAGGGACCATCCTCTTGCTTTTGGAGCCTATCCTCCAATGGGAAGTTTTCAGTGAAATCTGCTTATAGGGCCACAGAGTCCCTTAATTGGGATGATGCCAAAGGAAAATGGAAAAAAAGTTTGAAAGTTGCCTGCAGTAGCAAAGCAAATTAAAACATTTATTTGGCTGCTTTTTATAGGGAAACTACTGACAAACTCTGAAGGACAACGAAGAGATATGTCAAAGGACTCTAGTTGAACATTTATGTGTTCAAAGCTTGTCCTTTAACAAGCTCCGTCTGGAAGAAAGTTCTTCCGCAGGACTTATATGTAGAATTTTTTAGAAAAGACATGTCATCATGGGTGACTGAGTAGTTCGCAAATAGCAATTTTGATACTACTTCGTGAATTGGATTTTACATTACACTTTAGAAACTTTGGAAAATTAGAAATTGACACTTTAAAAACTTTTACTGTTGATGACATATTAGTACAGATTAAATCTACAACAACTCACATAGAAGTTTTTCTCTTCTTTCTTGATGTAAATCATTACGCATTGCCTTTGTACATATTTTTGACGTAATTAAATTTCCCTTCCATGGAAAAAATAACTAAATAGTTGTGCCATCAATTAAAAAAGGGTTAAGGTGCAAAAATGTATATGTGCTTTACCCTCAGGAACGCCTAATGCTTTTTTTTAGATGAAAAAATGCACATGTAGTTATAAAATAGATGTAAAAGTCACATTATTGTTAAAATCTTGGTTGACGTGTTAATTTTGGGGTAGGGCCCAACTATCTCTAATTCTTCAATCCAGGGTTATGCGTTTTGCAAACAGGAGCTAGACCACCGATCATTCCTACGGCTATGTGAAATTTTGCCGACCTATGTTCTCTGACCGTCCTTCGGCCGTCCCCGCCTCGATGAACGGCGTCAATAACTTACATACGCGTACGTCGTCGGAGGAACTTCACCGGCAGGATGAAGAAGAGGAAGAGGAGGAGGATCTCTGGGCGAAGATGCAGGAGGAAGCAATGTTCGATATCGAACAATAGCCGATTCTGTCTTCCTATTACCATGCTTCGATTCTGTGTCACCAATCTCTAGAAATCATGTTGGTGAATCATCTCTCCCTCAAATTGTGCAGTTCCAGTCTTCCCAGCGGAACCCTAATCGACCTCTTTGTTTCAATTCTTAACGAAAACGAAGAAATCATGGGAGTTGTGAAGTATGACCTAAGAGCCATGAAAGGCGGTGAACTCCGGCGGTTCCCTTCAGTTCGTTTCTAGTGGAACACTTTGTCTTGTAAACGAGTCCGGGTCAATCGTTTGGGATTCCAGAACTTCAAATATGAAATTCTTGCGGTGATGGTGGCGCTCAAATGTTCACCGAGGATCCGGATACGTTATTATCCTGGGCTTCTTTCACAATCTTCATATTCGCATAGATCTATTTGGTTTGAGATTCTGGGCCCTAAAATATGCTACCAATGAACTATTGCCTTTTCTTTTGATTGAAGTGATTTTTCTAGATTTCCTTCATCTGACTACTGTGTATCTAAGGAACCTAAATATGCCTTAATGAGTGGTTATTCTACTTAATTTAAATATAGAGTTGTGGAAAAATATACCTAGTTGATTGAAAGAGAAATATTGATAAACTCTTATGTTCTCTCAGGATATTGTAGCTAGCTGCTAAATGTTGATCTTAACATACATTGTATTCTTGATGCTGGTGGCAGTCGGGTGTCATTGTATTCTAGCTAGGATATTTTGGGCTTGGTCTTCTCACATTTTCTTACTTGATTTTTAGTTTAATTTCTTCTTGATGCTGGTTGACGATGTATCTGGAGGTGAATAGGATGAATTGGAGTTTAAGTGGGAGAGGGGATGGGGAGATGTTTTTTTTTGAGTTAGGGGTATTTTGATACTTTTGAATTAAAATAAACGGATATAAGGGTATTTGAGTTTTACATCTATATATATATATATATATATATATATATATATATATATATATTTATTTATTTATTATTAAATTTTTTTTTTACACCTAGAAAGAACACTTAGTTTTTTTTTGGTTTTTGGGTACTCTGTAGGTAAAGGAGATGTATCACCTTTATCTATTAAAAAACAACGGGAACATTTTCGCGCCTAGCCCGGAACTTTGGCGCGAAAAGTAGCGTTACTTGCCTAGGGTTCGAACGGGAGCATGATTATACGAATTTGGTTTTTGCCAAAGCATGGGTTCACCTCCGGCAAAGCGCCAGCGACAGAGCAGCGACGGCGAGATTGACTCGTCACCATTAGTATCGAATCCTGAAAAGTTGTCACCAGTGGTGGTCTTCGCTCATGGTGCTGGAGCTCCTTCCTCTTCTCCTTGGATGATAAGGTTCTTCATTTGCTCCCCACCCTAAATTTTATTATAATTAATGCCCTTTTCGTCTCTTATCTTCTATGAAGGGATTCAATAAGAAAGGAAACCCCGGTTTCGCCTAAACTGAGCTGTGTATTGTAGTTTTTGTATCCTTCACTCCATATCCACTTTATTCAAAAAGGTAAACGGCATGTTGACCGTTTTAAGTTTATCGTTGTCTGCCTTAAAAGCAGTTCGGACTCATTTCGTAGTTCTCAGGACTCAAAAGCAGTTTAAGATATATCCTTCTCCGGTCATGCTAAACTCTCCATAATATGCTTAAATCAGACTCCTTGTTGTAATTGTAACAGATGGAAGGATATCTTAAGGGAGGCGCTGCATGCTGCTGAAGTAGTCACCTTTGACTATCCTTGTGAGTATGTTTGAAACTAAAAATTTATTGTCTTCCATTAGTGTGGCATTGGTTGTTGTCCGTCTCTTTCAGTTATCAAAAATGGATATGTCCACTGCAGGATCTTTATGCGTTTATCATTTTTAATTCATTCCCAAGTACTTATGTTTGCAATTACCTAGTGTGTGACCACCACTAATGAATGAAATTGACAAATATATGCCTTATTTCAAAAAAATGGATTTGCTAGATATTTCTGGTGGAAAAAAGAGGGCTCCTCCGAAGGCAGAAAAACTAGTTGAATTTCACTCTGGAATTGTAAATGAGACTGCTGCTAAGTTCCCAGGTCATCCCCTGATTTTAGCAGGAAAATCAATGGGTTCTAGGTATTTTGTATTTTGCTCGTTGGACCTATCTTATCAAGATAAGATATATTGCCTGGAGGTATCTCATATCTATGCTATTTTTTTGTAGAGTTAGCTGCATGGTCGCTGGCTTGAAAGAAATTAATGTCTCTGCTGTAGTTTGCTTGGGCTACCCATTAAAGGTTTGATGTTCTTTTTGCATAACTTATTATAACTGAACTCACTGTTCTATATCTGATTATGCTGGAGGCATAGAGATCTATTTTACTAACTTGTATTAATTCGCCTTACTAATATGCCCTTTCTCTCCAGATTGTGGTGTTTGTTATACTTTTAGTTTTCTGTTCCAGTAGGTAAAGGTGTGCATTGTGTTGCATTATTTGAAGGACATGTAGCACAAGTAACTTCACAATTACATAATTTAGTTGCTCATTGTTTCAGGGCATCAATGGAGGGATCAGAGATGAAACGCTTTTAGAGCTGACGGTTCCTACAATGTTTGTACAGGTAGTCCCTAGGATCATAATTCTCCAGTTTAACAGATCTTTAAGTAATTAGTATCGGTAGCTATGGGTTATTTATCATTTTGGAGAAATTATTGAGCGTATCGTTACGATATTAAGTTGTATTTGTGTGGTATTCTGAAACTTATAGCATGATCTACCTCTTCTTTGATATATGCTTCTCTATACTCCGAGTTTCTCCTGATGTTTGCCTTTCTGAGATTTTCTTGTGCAGGGCAGCAAGGACAATCTCTGTCCACTTGAGAAGTTAGAAGCCACTCGGAAGAAGATGGAAGTCCTCAGTGAGCTGCATGTCATTGATGGTGGTGATCACTCTTTCAAGATCGGCAAGAAGCATCTGCAATCAAAAGTTTCCACCCAAGAGGAAGCTGAAGATGCTGCTGTTCAGGCCATTGCAGCTTTCATTTCTAAAGTACTCGAAGGATAATAGAATACTGACATTTCTTAGTTTTCTTGTCTTGGCGTGACAAGGGATGTCTATACACTTTATTGTTGGTATGTCGCCCTTGTGATTTTGTAACATAGCCTGTAATTGTATTTGGAGTAAGTTGTAGGGATCTCTTGTGTAACTACAATCCTTGGCTAGCAGAACTGAGGACCCCACTTGTTATGAACAGTTTAATTTAAGTTGCTGTAATTTTCCCCTTGACAATGTTTCAGTTAATAGTGCTTGGTCATGCATTTTGGAAGAGATGGTTCATGATTGGCATTCGTCAAACTGCTATATTTTTATTTGTCATATCTAAGGAACTCACCAACACACCATTGCCAAATGAGATTGGCTTTTATTATACACTTTTTTTTCCAACTTTCGAGTACAATATATGTATCTTCCCATCATAGAGGCGGTGATTATTTTAAAAGAAAGGCACCCATCCTTCTCTTTTCTTTCCTTGCGAACAGGGGACACTGCTTATCTCCGATGTGCAGCTGCTTCTTTCATCAATTCTGCCAAAGTAGATTATTTATAAGGATCATCTTTCATAATATATGTGGTCTAAAATATTAATTTTTTTTCTCCTAATACCCTTACGAAGAAGATACATATGCCAAGTAAGGATTTGGGTAAGACAATATTACCTTCTTCGTTCGGCAGTTTTCCTTATCACTGTCGCTGTCGCTGCTGCTGTCACGGTCATTGTTGTTGTTTTGACTGGATACGCCGTCCTTAATCCTACGGAAGAAGTTCTTGTCCTTTCTGTTGGTCTGTTCTCTGTTTTTCCTGGTATGATTCCCAAAACATGTGGTGGTTGTTCCACGAGGATAAGCAGGTTGTCCCGGAGGATGGTTGGCATTAGTTTGGGTGATGCGGGCCTGAACAACTAAAAGGGTGATCTCTGCTTTGGTTTCACCCTGATCGGTGAGGTTTTGGGAAGCCTGAGTTTCGGTGAAGCAATGAGTCTCTGTTTTGGATGAAACGTTGGTGTTGGTATTGATATTGCCATGGCCTTTGAAGGCCTTGTTAGTCATGTCACAGATTTTCTGGCCTAACTTGGTGTGGTAGCTCTGTTTTTGGCTGACTTCATTGTGTTTCGGTTGAACCTGAACAGAAGCCATGGATGGATGGATATTGCCACAAGTTTCTTGCTTCTTTGCCTTGGTGCTGCTTTGTTAGAGCCTTTTTATTAGCAAATTTGGAATCCAGGTTGAGTGGGTGCTCCATCTCTCCACTATGGATCATGATATGTTTTAAAATTGTGTATTGAGGATGTTGTCATATTATTTGCAATGAAGGGTTCTTCGTGCCCATGCTATAGCTTAGTCTAGTGATTCTCTTATTTGGGGAGATATGTGAAGTCAATAAAGAAAATGGAACCTATGCTCTCTCTGTCAGAGCATTGCAGGTTGGAGAATAAAGGGAGCAATTTTGATGGCCCAGACACGATGAACAAGTTCTTTCTACCCAATCTGTCCAATCTAAATTAGTTAATAAAACTCACTATGGGATTCGTTTGTGCTATGAATATTCCTCACAAATCCAGGAGATGTGCTTCAGTAAATTTCCCCCCCGCTAAACACAGGCATCCTTCAATTGGTGACAATATTGTTTGAGATAATTTTTTTTTGCTAAAAGGGTGGCCCAAGGCCTAAATTACAAATAACAGATTACATCAATAGGGACCTTAATCCCAGACTCTCCTGAATAATCCAGGTCCTTAAATCAGACGGTCACTCATTCAGAAAGATAGAACAGGAAATGCCCCTCTTTGCTAACGCATCCGCAGTTCGGTTAGAATCCCTCGAGATACATCTAACATCCACTTGCCACGTGAGGAACAATAAATCTCTAGCTTTCAAAATGACATTACTACAAGTCAAACAGTCGTGATCCAACAAAAGGTTAACGACAGAATCCGCATCAGACTCCAAGATGATCTTTCTGAAGCCCAGGTCCCAGGCAGTCTGAAGCCCTTCAAGAACCGCCCATTCCTCAGCTTCATTAGCCCGACAGTCACCAATCATCTTCGCATAGCCAAGCACCCACGTACCTGATAATTGAATATTTTATACACTTATTTTTGTCTCTTGAGTAATAACTTAGGATCCTTTATCTAATAAATAATGGCTTTTATGTTTATTTGGGCCTTGGGCCTTTTATTGCATTTTAGCCATTTTTAATAATAAAATTCCAGTTTTGTATTACTTCACTATTTCTACCATAACTCTTGAACCAGACATCGGATTTGCCTCATTTTTGTCTCATATTTCAGATGATTCAGAGAGCTACAATTGTTATGAAGACATCAAGAGCCAATTCGGTCAAGAGGGTGGTCGATTTTGGAGCCGAAGTCGGATGCACAATTCTGGATATTATTTGGACCCGAATTTTGTAATTTAAGTCCAGTTTTATTTTATTTCTGTTTTGGGCTAAAACTATTAGGGCCCATTTTCGTTTTAGGTTATTTTTAAGTAAGGCAGCCGCCAAAAAGAGAGGCATTCACGAATTCAGGATTTTGACATTAGGGTTTCACGATTTTATGCAAATTCTCTCTACCGATTTCCGCATGTTCTTAGGGTTTTTCGCGTTCTTCATCTTTTCTTCAGTTTTTCCAGCCCCCTGTGATTGACCCAACGATGAGGATTCCATGATTCGTCCAGAGAACTTGTGCCTAATCGGTAACTTAATCAATTCTGTTTTCATCTTATTGGATTCGATTCTGAAAATAGTTCAAATATTAGATTTAATATTCGGTTTGGTTCATCCCAAGGACTAAATTCGGACTAGGTTTTAGTGTTGCTGTGCGATTGCACAGTGAGACGCCATTGTCCGGACAGATTCTAGGCGATCGTCTAGGCGAGGATTATCCGGATGAATGCGAGATCTCGATTCATCCGAACCAAACGTGATTAGTTATATTTCGTTCAATGATGCATGATTCGGAATCTGATCGTTGGGTTGGTCGTTTTTAATCTGTTTAAGTCTATCAACGTTTTTCTATCTGTTTCTACATAGTTCGGTTTATTTCAATTTATTTCGTTTTAATCTGCTGAATCATAAAACCCTAAAACCCCCAATTTACCATTCTGTTTCACTATTGCTATTAATCGAGCCCGCTGCAAATTCGTTGGGAAACGACCCAGGTTCCCTAATTCTGCAAATCGTTTTCGAACTTGGTTTATTTTGGGAGACACGGCAAATCTCTTTCCAGTACCCGTCCAATCTCTGATCACCCCACCACAACCGGCGTGAGTAGAAGTCCTAGCACTTGCCCCATCCACATTCAACTTTAGCCATCCAGTTGGAGGTTTCTCCCATCCCTCTGACTGATATCCGGTAGACTGAGACGACCCACTTGCAAGATTAGAAACAGAAATAAAACTCGTCCAAATCATGTGAATAGAAGCACCCGGGTTAGGAGGCTTTGTGAAATTGTCATCAAAAACACATTTATTCCTCCATTCCCACAACTTCCATATAGCAACACCGAAAAATAAATTCCAGTACCTTCCCCAGCTGACTCCCACCTGATGACTCAAATTAAGAACCAGCCAATCTCTCAAATCCAGGGAGAAAAAAGAAGTCACATACCTTGGCTTTATCAAAGGAGCCCACATGTTTCTAGCATACAGACAGTCACGCAGAATATGCAAAATATCCTCTACCTCAATCCTACACATACCGCATAAAGGCGACTCATGAGACCAGGAGCTTCTCCACAAGTTAGTCGGCAACTTGTTCAACGCCACCTTCCACATAAATACCCGAATTCTCTCCGCTCCACCCCATCTCCATATAGTCCTGAAAATTTTATCCCTACTACACGAAGAATGCGACTCCAGCAATGAATAGGCACTCCTAACAGAAAAGACTCCATCCCCCGTCAGACCCCATATTAAGCAATCATGCCCAGAATCCATTCTTGGAGGAAGCACATCAGCAATCTTCCTAACCCCCGCAGAACTGACCACAGACGAGATTTTATCAACGTTCCAGTGTCCACCATCACTCCAATCTGCCACCACCGAGTTTGCCTCTTCCGTAGACAAAGGTTGTAAGCAGAAGTCCTGCAGGGTCACGTCGGCCCCAATCCAGGAATCATTAAAAAAGCTAACAGACATTCCATTTTTGATAAGCCACCTAGAGCCCCTATCAACAATATGACGTTGCTCGCAAATGAATTTCCAGAGTCTAGAATCACCGGTCCTATAGTGAATGAGGAAATCCTCATCTCTAATCATATATTTCTGGAAGAGAACGTCAGCCCACAAGCCTTTTGCTCCTTTCACAAGATTCCAAGCTAGTTTGGCACCACAAGCTTTATTGACCGAAGAGAGCCTCCTGAGACCCAATCCTCCAACCTCCTTAGGTTTCGTAACTTGATCCCATCCAATAGGGTGGAAGTGTCTACCAGTGCCATCATGACCCCAAATAAAGTTTCTTTGCAAACGCTCAATTTCATAACACACACTCTGAGGAAGCTTGGCCACCAACATGGTATAAATAGGGATGGTGCTAATAACAAACTTGACCATAGTAATTCTTCCTGCCATAGAGAGACTATTCGCTTTCCAAACACTCAACTTCGATTTAACTCTATCAATCACATACTGGAATTTCTCTCTAGGTCTTCTATTCCGAGAAAGAGGAAACCCGAGATATCTCCCAATTTCACAAGAAATATTCATTCTAGTTATGCTTTTAATCCGGAGTTTGGTATGCAAAGGAACTTTAGGAGAAAAAAATATAGATGATTTAGCAAGGTTCACCTTACCACCTGAAGCAGACATGAACTTTTGAACACACTCCATCATAATACAAGCTTGCACGTCCGTAGCGACCCCAAAGAGCAGTAGATCGTCTGCAAATATTAAATGAGAAACACTAGGGCCCTCCTTCGTTACAAATATAGGAACCCACCGACCGTCTTCAACATAATCACATATCAGATGCGAGAGTTTATCCATACATAGCACAAAAAGAAGAGGAGAAATTGGATCCCCCTGCCGAAGACCCCTCCGAGGCCTAAAGAACTCCGTTTTCGAACCATTCCATAGGACATTATAGGAAACGAAGGAAACGCAGTCCAGGATTAGATTGATGAAATCACCGTCCAGACCGACCTCCAACAAGACCTTTCTCAAAAACTACCAACTGATCCTATCATAAGCTTTCTCCAGATCAATTTTCATAGCCATGAGCCCCTTCTTGCTTCTAGTCTTGCCCATAATATGAAGGATTTCTTGCCCCACTATGATATTGTCCTGAATACATCTCCCTTTAATAAAACTAGATTGAAAAGGAGACACCAGATCATTCATAACTCCCCTCAAACGCAACACAATCAGTTTAGTGACACATTTAAGGTGAACCGTACATAAAGAAATGGGTCTAAAGTGAGAAACCACTTCCACATTATCTTTTCTCGGGATCAACGAGATAATGGTTTTATTAGCCTCCAACAGCGACACTTCTCTTTTGAACACTTTTATAACGAAGTCACAAAGCGAAGGCCCTACAATGTCCCAGTTTGATTTATAGAACAAAGGCGGGAATCCGTCAATACCAGGAGCCTTATAGCTACCCATGGCAAACAATGTTGCACGTATTTCAGTGACATTAGGCACAACACCAAGATCAGAAAGGATCTGCGGCTCAATCACTGGAAAGGTAGATCGAGTAACCATATCAGTACAGGTTCCCGCATTAGCACAGTAAATCGCTTTAAAGTGATTAACAACCATATCCTTCAGTTCCCCAGCCTCATCAATCCAAACTCCCACATCATTCTTCAGTGCCAAAATCTTATTCCGCCTATTTCTCATAGTAGCTTTTAGGTGATAGTATTTGGTATTCCTATCCCCCTTGGTAATCCAATCGCTCTTGGATTTCTGAAACCATTTAATCTCCTCAAGATTTAGAATTCTCTCTAACTCCTTCTGCAGATCACATTCAAGTTTACAGAGAAATTCAGAATAGGGGTACCCGGTCGCCCTCTGGATACCACCCAATCGATTTAATATCTTCTGCTTCTTTTGCTCTACCATGCCAAAAACATCCTTGTTCCATTGCCTGAGGAGGGGTTGCATATTGTCAAGAGATTGATTAAGATCCGCACCACGCTCCCACACATTACCAAGAAATTCCGCATAATTCTCATGACTAGTCCACATAGCTTCAAATCGAAACGGACGGTCACCACCAACAACCCGGTTACCATCCACACATCTCAGACAAATAGGGTTATGATCAGAAAACCGAGTACGGGGAAAAACCTGAACCGAGCAGTCCGAAAAAGCAGAAAGAAAATTAATATTCCCCATAGCACAGTCCAGCCGTTCATAGAGACGCCTACCATTATTTAATTTAGGCCCTCTCCAAGTGAATTTAGGGCCCACTGCCCCTAGATCCATAAGATTACAGCCCTTCATACGGTCAGAGAATAGGGAGAAACGAGCTTCATGTCCGCCAATACCCCCCGTCCTCTCAGCCGCACAGGCTATATCATTAAAATCACCAATTACCGCCCAAGGATATGCCATAGAATAGGCTAAGCGTGCAAGACTGCACCATAGCTCCTGCTTATGATTTCTATCCGGAATCGCGTACACCGCCGTCACACAGAACCACCGATCATTAGGAAAGCGACATCTAAGATGAATCAACTGACGATCAAGAGTAATCACTTCCACTTCAATAACCGAAGATTTCCAAGCCGCAAGGAGGCCTCCTGATCTGCCAACACTAGGCACACAAGTTAGCCCATCAAAACCAAGCCTAGAGACACATCGCAGCCGATCCACCGACTCGCATTTGGTCTCTGCAAAAAGCATTAGACAAGGGATAGCTTTGGCACTAATTAAACGAATATTATTAACAAAGTGCCTCCCACAAGCCCCACGCACATTCCAAAAAATAATGTTTTTAAAAGACATTTTTTTTACAAAAAAGAAACAATTATTAATTAATTATAAACTAAAAGCAAACAAATTACTTCAAACAAAATGGATATCCAGAAATCAATTAACCAAACAAAAACCAATCACCAGGATCAGCCCTTAATCACTGCGGCCCACACTCAGGATCCATCAATTCAGCGGACTCTGGAACCATGCTGCAATCCGTGCTGCAATCCGGATCCATAATCCCTTGCTAACCCACTAATGTAAGCACTATTGTTTGAGATAATTAGACACTAATGTAAGCACATCTCCCGATGGAGATTCAAACTTTGGTTCAGTATATTGTAAGAGACTAACCCACCATTTCGTTAGACCCAGCCCAATTAGTTGTTTTCGTAAGTTTTTGTTTTGGAAAGAAACTGAAGCTGAATGGGTTGGTTTTGATTTGGGTGAATTATTTTACAAAAAAAAGAAAAGAAGAAGAGAGATTTGGGTGTGAAAGATATGATAAATAAAGAGAGAAATAGAGAAAGTGGAGAAATAATGATATGAATTAATGTGATAATTCATTATAACTCATGCTCTGTATTTATAGACAAAACATTTGTCCAAAAAAAAAAAAAGTATTTATAGACAAAACAGCTAGCCGTTCTGTTTATGCCAGCTAAGCATTCTCACTAAATTAGTTTCAGTCAAAGCTAATTAGTTACAAGTCTAACTATATTCTAACATTCGCCTGAAACTAAGATAAATCCCGAACACATAGCTGCCGTTTAAACTAAGAGAAACCTCTGCTAGAAAGAGCTTCGGTCAAGCCATCTGCAATCTGACTTGAGGAAGGAATGTGTTGGACTCAAATTTCACTACGAATGGCACGTTCTCTAACAAAGTGAAGGTGAAGCTCCAAATGCTTAGTTCTGGCATGTAAGATTGGATTAGCCGAGATTGGATCAGCCGTGCGTATAACAGCACTAAGGTTATCACGCAGTATATAAGGAACTCGAACTAAACAAATATGAAGTTCACTTAGTACTGATTGGATCCAGAGAAGTTTTGAAACCGTAGAAGCCACACTTTTATACTCAGCCTCACAACTGGAATGTGAAACCGTTCATTGTTCTTGGAAGACCAGGAAACCAAGTTTGGACCAAAATAAATGCAATAGCCTTCAACACTCTTACGATCATCCTTGCCAGTAGCCCAATCAACATCACAAAATACAACCAAAGATTTAATAGGAGAAGGGCGTAGAATCAGACCATGATTGATTGCACCAGCTAGGTACTGAAGTATACGTTTTACTGCCTTCCAGTGTTCGATCAATGTAGGGAGTTTGCATAAACTGACACTTTATTAACAGCGAAACGCCAAAACAGATATCTGGTCTTGTGATTTTGGCATATTGGAGGGATCCAACAATAGTACGATAAAGAGAAACATCATCAAAAAGAGTAGCGCCTTCTTTGACAAAATATAAGGACGTAAATTCTTGATATTTAGTGCCTGGAACTCGGCTGCGTTTGGTACCAAAGAATTCAGATTAGCCCACTCCAATGGCGCAGGGTTAGACTCGTCTGTGCTCTATGAACTATGAAGTAAATTCATTTTGATAGTTTTAGGGCATAAAAATCAAAATAGTAATGAATAATAAATCTAAAGTTTCATGAATTATACATGTGTTGGTAAAAAAAAATAGAATTGTACATGTAAGTTTTGTCTGTATTATTTTTTGTTTAATACTCCCTCCGTCCCTAATTATAGGAGCAAATTTTAGAGTTGGTTTTGGTCCTAATTATAAGAGCAAGTTTTAACTTTTGCCATTTTTTTTTCCTATTATACCCTTATTTATACTTTCTCAATAATAATTAAAGACAATAATAATTTAATAATACAACTATATATTTTATAAAGTAAATAATGTTTGCAACTCATTAATGTCATATACACCTAAATTATATTTTTTTATATAAAATAATTTTGAGCAATTTTTGTCATATTTTTCCCATATCACCCCTACTAATACTTCTTCCACAATAATTAATTTACAACACGCTTATATTCTATCAAGTGAGAGATTCTACCTTATTTTTTATTTTTAAATAAAATAATTTTAATATTCCTTTAAATTTTTTTTTTTTTTGTAACTATCCGTACAAAGTGATCAATTTTTTCCCCCTAAAATAACCTAATAAAACATTAATTTCATTATCTTTTTTCCAACAATAAAAAATAAACTTACATTTGTTATGCCCAATTAAATAGATACTCTCTTGATAGAAAAAAATTTTCTTTGAAAAAATTCATGGAAAATATACAAAAAATATTTATATACATTTTAAATCTACAACCTAGCATTTCATGATAGTAAAAAAATCATTTTTACAAAAATAAATAAATAACCTAGCAAGACTTTTTGATTTAATGTTCAATGTTCATTTTCCAGAAATTGATATCGTAATACTCCACTGTGTTCCGACCAAAAAAAAAAAATACTCCACTGTGGATAATTGCTCTAATCTCTTTTTTAATTTTCAGATGGGTATTTTTGGAAAATACACATAATTAACTAATTTAACTTCCTTCCTTAATCTCCTCAAATTCTGGTAATTTGCTCCTATAATTAGGGACGGATGGAGTATTGTATAGTAACGTATGGTATGTATTGAATAATTGATGTATATAGGGGCGGAGCTTGGGACAAAAATTTGGGGGGGCCAAATAGTGGTGGGGGGATTCGGGGGTTCGTGCCCCCGAATTTTTTTTTTAAAGGAAAGTTTTATATGCATTAAAAAATAAAAGAATATAAACAAGAAAAGAAAATAATATAAAAAAATACACCACAAACATTGGAAGGCAAGAGGCTTTAATTTATGTGATTGTGAATCTTTGGTTCAACCATAGACTTCATGTAATTGAACACCATAACATTGGAAGGTAAGAGGCTGAGGTTTAGAATGAAAAATCAATAAACTTCATCCACATGTGTAGTGTAAAATGGGTAAAAGTATACTAAAGAATACACTACAAAAGTAAATTTCACTAATAAGCTAAAAATTTCAGGCAATTAGAATGAAATATAGAAAAAAATGACAAGATTAACATAAATCATATAAAACTCCACATAGAACACAACTTGAATTATAAGCCCCAAAGATATAATAAGAGGGGGGAAAATTGGGGGGGGGGGAATTTAATTTTACATTATATTAAAAAAAATTAAGAAAAATTCTAAACATTAATTATTATTTTTTTTGGGGGGGGGGCATGGCCCCCTAGTCCCTTAAAAGATCCGCCCCTGGATGTATAGAAATTAATCAAGTTAAACCAACCATTTTTATTGAATGGTGCTAAATGTAAAATTTATTTAACGTTTTTATCCATTTTTTTTCTCAAATTCAACATGTTTATATTCTCTTAACAATAATAAAATAGGAGAAAGGGGAAATTAAAGAGGATGATTAGAGCGTTTTAAAAGAAAAAAACATCATTTTTTTAAAACTTTTGGGCCACCTTTCTAGATCCAGTTACCAGGTATTTGAGTGATCAACTAATCTGGATCGGGGTTTTGTGACTAGGATACCTCTCTCCAAAAGTCTTCACATTAAATAACTAACTTAACTTATTAACATTCTTAATTTACTTAAATTAGTTAATTAATTCTAAGGACTAGTAGTATATTACTCCATCCAGTTCTTTTTATAAGAAACGACTATAAACATAACACAATTCAAGATATAAATTAAAAACAATAAATATGTAAAATATATACTTTTCATTGTAATTGTACCCTTTATTTATAAAAGGATAGATGAGAGATAATGGGTGAACATTTATTGTAGAGAAAATGAGTGACTTATCTTTATAGGGGCAAAAAGGGAAAGACAAATTTAATATTTTCAGACAAGAGGGGGTTGTTTGTTATATTAAGGATCACCCCTATAAGATATAATGTTTTTTATACAAAGGATCAGAGGAAGGATTGCTTATAATTATAAATATCAGTGAACTACGGCTTGGCATTCGAATTTTGGATATATCTATGCCACATATATTAGTAAATTGAACATGGTAATATATAAATACTGTACTGGTAGCTAGTTCAAGCCTTTTTTTTTTTTGGGAGGGGTGGTTAAAAATTATGAGTTTTATTAGTTTACATAAAGTTCCATAATTTTAATAAAAGGTTATGGTGTAATTTTACTAATACAGTTTTTCCCGAGCGTCCGGCATAAATAAGTTTTGAAAAGGGTAAAAATACCAATAAAAGAAGAAAACCCTTTCGGTGTTTGATTAAATTTAACGGTTTTGTTGAATTTTCACCCTTTTAAGTTGTTTATTGGTATTTTTGCCCCATCGAAAACTTGTTTGTTCTATATGCCCTTGAGGAAAAACTTTGTTGGTAAAATGATGCCTTAACCCTTTAATAATTTATATTTTGAATAATGGGTTTATTTGGGGAGAGCGTTAGTGAGTTCTAAGTAAAAAAAAAAAACAGAAAAAAGTAGCAGTAGAAAAAAAGACCAGTGGGAGGTGTTTGGGTTGACTTTTATCTCATTGGGTTTTTTTAAAAAAAGCTCATTTTACCAGAAGCTCCATGAGGTAGCTTTTAGGAAAAATCTCTTAGCTTTTTGTCGTGGGCTTCACCACTTCTACCACCATAAATCTAAACACAAATTATATTTACAACCTAATTTTTTTTTTCTATCAGGATTTTGCAATGCTCCCACCGCTAACTCAAACAAACCCAATATAATACTCGCACGGTTATTTCTTCGCATGCAAGAACTTGAATTTCAATCACTTACAAAACTTCAAATAATTTATTTTCTACTTTGAGTGTGATAGAAATTTGTTTTTCTCATCCTATCGTTCACGATCATTTTATGAAATCATATACCACATATGCTTGGTCGATCTTTTTAGCAACAATAAGAATTCACTGAGAAGAATAACTATCAAGGTGTAAAAGAATAGAGGGATCGGAGCGAGGAGCCTTGGATTGATGGGAAAGATGTAAATCATAATGGTTATACATTGGAGGCGGATCAGAAAGAAGAAATTGAAGCCAGAAGAGAAAAATGAAAGTGCCCAAGTGATTAAGAAGGAATAGTAGTGATGAAAACCAAACGTTATTACATTAATATAGAAGGTGGCACATGCACCCTTATTTAGTATGTATCACGTACAATGCCAAGCTACATAATGACGAGTACACATATTGGTCTTTTATTTTAGAGCAATAGTTTTATGTCACATAGAGATGACTAAAGAGGGACATATATATTCAAGGCAGGTGACGTAACATTGGCATCATAGGACTCTGATCCAATATATATATGCAGTATGCTGCTGCTGCTTCTATCTTCTTCAGTTCTGCAAAGATGTACAATAATGTAACGTAGTTAGTGAATGAGCTCCATATATATGCATGAGAAATTAGTGGCACAATGAATTGAAATAAAAGGTTAATTAATAATATTAGAAGGAACATGCCTTCCTATTGTGGCAATTTTCGTGGTCGCTGTCACTGTCGCTGCTGCTGCTGCTGTCACTGCTGTGACCAGACAAGCCATCCTTGATTT
This sequence comes from Acacia pycnantha, assembly GCA_025563575.1. Taxonomy (NCBI): domain Eukaryota; kingdom Viridiplantae; phylum Streptophyta; class Magnoliopsida; order Fabales; family Fabaceae; genus Acacia; species Acacia pycnantha. The sequence continues at coordinate 1,007,281 of JAMWYP010000067.1, read as the reverse complement.
TCTGGAAAACATTCTTCTTATTGTGCTCCTTCTTCCTGCGGCATTGTTGTTGAGTTGTGGTGGCTGATGTCGAATTAAGGTTATTGTTGGAGCTATTGTGATGATGATGGTGTCCTTTGAAGAGCTCAGACACCTTCTGGCCCAGCGAGCTGTGTTGTTGCTGCTGCTGCTGTTCGCAGCTTCTGTGACACTGAACCGACGCCATTGATGATGATTATTATGCTCTCTCTGATCTTATGATTTGTTCTTCTACTATACGTACCTCTCTCACACTTATTTCCAACTTAGGTTGCAGTGCACAAGGTTTTGGTCTTTTATAGGCATTCACTTGGGTGGCCTTTAATTTGAATCTCCTTTTTCTTGATGCCTTCAATCAAAGACATATTTACTTATTCGCCTTTAATTTTTATTCTATCAATCGATCTCCCCACCGAATATATTCCCACTCCATTTTGTATATATCATCCTTAGCTTTATTATTCACGAATGATCGGTTCATTTGATTTATATATACATGTATGCATCCAGCTTCTACGCTCTTCCTGCTGGTTCGTTTGCTTTACATCAATTTTTCCAGAGAATTCTGTATATCTGATCCCAAGGAATTTAACATTATTGGGATTCATGTATTATACGATATCTCATAATGAACTGTCCTCCACTTAATTATATACGCTTCACTATTTGCTGAACGTCATGACATGCATATATATATTCCTCAATATGCAAGTAAAGAGTATAACATCTATCCGCGTCACATGTAACTTGATTATAAGACCAACAAGACAAATTACAAGTTTATTGGGCAAACTGATCAAGATGTACAAGTAAAAGCCGACCCAAACAATTCTAGATGTTATAAAAAAAATTAAAGTATATGGAAATTTTTAAATATGAAAGATGAAATTAAGGATGCCTAAACAAAGCGATGTTCATCACCAGAGAGTTGGTCGATGTTAAATATATAAAACATGTGTACTATGCATCACTTATTTCATATTTATCCATTTAAATATACACGCACACTTTTTCACTTTCTGATGCCATTAAAAACCATATTTGATTTTTCTAAGATTGTTCATCCTCTTTGTTCTATGAAAAATGAGAATTACAGGAATCAACCTTTCGCTATTTAACTAACCTGAGAATAATTGAAATACTATAACACATATATACCTGCGTACATGAGACTAATTAATATAATTAATGCCCCAAATTAATTAGAAGTTAGCTAGGTGACAAAAAATTGAAGAGGCCGATGTGCAAGTACAGCTACGCATCTAACCAAAAGGCATCAGGAAAATCAAGTGGGGATTATTCAAACATTCTAGAATTAACGTTTCAAGGGTCAAACAACGGTGAAATTATTGCCAGCCATCCGTTTTTTTTTTTGGGGGTTTCATTTTTGAACATCTAGAAAGCTTTACAAGATGACGATAACAAGTAATTAATGCACCTTACGCAAGCCCTTTCATTTACTGGTAATTAATAAACTAATCGTGCCTTGAGCTGTGAAAACGGAGCTTCTTTCATTTGACCCCCAGAAAAAAAAAAAAAAAGGAAAGGAACCAGGTAGAATTATTATGCTCTGTTGATTATATACTACAAGTTTCGTCCAATTAATTAGTAATTTTACTTCTTGGAATGAAAATGATGTACACCAAATTGGGCAGCTGGTCTTGGATGCTCATGCACGTTGGAACTAACTCAAAGCCTTCTAGATGGCACTCTAATAAAAACAATACTCCTTCAAGTGCTATTAATATATAATAATATTCTATCAATTCTATATAGGATAAAAAATAAAATAATACTTAAAATTTAAAAATCCGAAATCCGTCTAGAACGCCTACAAAAGTAGAGGTATTAACTCATTTTATTAGAAAATCACTGATTTAGAATTTTAAAGTTCAAGTGATAATTTTTTTTATTTATCATTTTTTCCTTCTATATATCTATTAGACTTTATATTTTGTTTTAAAGTTTTTGTTGCTTTAGAAATTCAAGGCCTGCATTTACCCTTTGATTTTCCAGTTATTAGTAAATGTACGTACATAGCAGCATTCTATATTTAAAAAAAACATCCTTAATCTTTATGTGCATACTCTTCAACAACAAAGACGAAAGTGAGGTAGTAATTGATGAAGATGATGAAAACTTAAAAAATGAAAGTTAATTACCTTTTCTTTAATTCTGATGCTCAAGAGGCCATTGATGTTGAATTTCAAGGTTTACACCAAATTTATACCCCTCTCATCCTTTTTATAAGAGTCTAAAATTTAAATTGACTCAGTTCTTTTTAGAAGAGTCTGACAAAAGTTATCTCAGCGTTTAATATGATTTTTCTATTTGTGCCCATCATTAATAATTAATTAAAAGGTTGGCAAAGTTATGTTTACTTTATTTCTCTCTCTTACTTGCCTTTTATAAATAAGGGCATACTTGAAAAAAAAAATTAAGACATACTTATTATTTATAACTAATTTTAACTCATTTATTAAACCGAGTAATTCGATTATCAAGCTCTTATAAATAAATAGTAGCGAAGGAGTACAGTTGCCATCTATACTCTATTATAATTATTTAGGGTGACTCAAGCAAAGTGGTCAAAATCAATGGTGAGAAAGACTTGGTTATGGTCGTATACATAATCTGTTAAGATCATTGAAATATTAATTATCGCTAATGAATAAACATTAATTAAAAATGTATTATGTACAATGAAAGAGAGATATCTACAAGTCAAAGTCACGTAATTTACCGTTTTGCCAAGAGGGGTGGGTTGCACCAGTCTCCACCGGTCCTTCTATATATTTGTAGGGGCTCTTCCTTTGAGCCTTAACCATAAGCAAAAAAGAAATCCGAAGAGATAAATCCAGTGATCTCTGAAGATTCTCATTAATATTCTGTGCTTGATGTGAGTGTACGTAAACGGCACAGCCTCAGGCTCTTTCTTTTATATTGTTGAATCTTAAAATACTCAGCATCGTCCTGCGATTTGTGGATAGGTTATCATCTGTATACGATCTCCTCTCTCTCTCTCTCTCTCTTAATGGGTGATTATCCTCCTAAACAGTCAACCTCTGAAGGTTCATAATCTCTTCGCAAATTAAGCATATATATATATACGTCACTTATAAGGGGCACATTAAATAATTCACAGCAGTTTTAACGATATATGGACGCAGAAGTGAGCAGTAAGGAGTGGGAGTTCATAAAGATGAGTGAGGAAGAGGAAGATCTAATCCACAGGATGTACAAGCTTGTCGGAAACAGGTATTAATTACTTTTATATATATTGCCACACATCACTCCATTATTTTCTCAAACTTTCCTTCTTCTTCTTCTTCTTCTTCCTCCTTCCTGCGTTCTAGTTCAGTTCTGTCACTATTTGCTCATCTTAGTGCGCAAGCTCTTCAATTATCGCTTCAACTGTTTAATTGCAACCCATGGCATAAGTTAATGATCTGATTAACTTTCTCAGTTTATTAAGCAATTGCCACTTTTAGCCCTACTTTCTATATGCACTCGTATATATATATATATATAGTGCTCAGGTACATAAAAAAGCATGGTGAATAAAAGTTTGGGGAGGCGGTTACCTAGAGTTACGTCTCATTGTACAACTTGTTTCCTAGCTAGCTAGACGATAAAAATGGTCGAGGTTTCCTTATCATTTATTTATGGCCAATATTATTAATCTTATCAAGTGGGCAATCTAGACACAAACAATAATATTACGCTCTGCCATATATATATTTATATATATATAATTTTCATTAATCTTCTATTTTTTTGAGGTTTGTGTGTCTCTTTCGCCGAATGTATTATTCTAGGATGCTTGTCCTGCACACATGCATTTCGTTGATTATATATAGTGGATACAAATACGACTAGATATACCCATTTTTTTTAACTCACCATCTTTTTGAAGTAATTATGCAATATGCGTTCTACTGGGTTTATTACGTTTGAACTATGAGATGAATGAAACGTACTGTGGTGCACAGATAGCTAGTTAATTTATATTGGAAAGGGGTTGATATGTTATACTATTTGTTTTTGTGTTTGCTCTAGCTAGTTACATTATTTTTTGTTAGGCAATAGAGATTATTGTATGATTAGCCACAGGTGTGTGTTGTATTCAGTGTGGTCACTCTTATAGGACAAGTGGCTTATGTATAATAGAGAGTCTGATCTGTAATATGCCCTTTGAATATTCTCTAGGGCAGGACCACTTTTTGCAATATATAAAGGAATAGTACGGTGGAGCAGTGATCGTAGCTCACTCCCCTTTTTATATTTTTCGGCGTTTCCAATCTTTTTTAGAAGGAAAAGTGCTACGCATTTGCGATCCTGTCTACAAGTTTTATTGGGTGAAGAAGATGTGTTATAACTATAGCTATCGGTTATGAACAAACTCAATATAGTTTTTGTGTGAAGTATAAGAGATGTGAGTGGAACAGGTGGGATTTGATAGCGGGACGCATTCCTGGTCGTAAAGCAGAAGAGATAGAGAGGTTCTGGATCATGAAACACTCCCAAGCTTTCTCTCCTATTTGTAAGGACTCAACATCTCCAAAACCCTCCCCTTAAAGACATTGTTGGGGTGACCAAAGACCTCCTGTTCCAAGACTAAGATGTGAAGCTTCATCATACTCCAAGAGAAAACATCTCTTGTGCTAATTACATGGCCAAGGAGGGCCATAGTGTTGTCATTGGTGCCGATGTGGTTATGATTCCAACTATCCCAGAAATTGCCTGTATATAGTTTCGAAGGATAAACAATCTTGTAACTCTTAGTATCTTTCTACTTGTTGTATTATGGGCTAGAGTCCTATAATCTAGTTCTTATTCTACATTCTCAAGCTTCGGCTTGCCTTTATTAAAAAAAAAAAAAACATCTCCAAAACCCTCCAAATAATTACTCCTCTCTCTCAGATAATTGAGCAGATTTTTTTTTAACTTCTTCAATTTCTATGAGATTATTTGTGTATATGATGATTTTATTTTGGTTACTTCATTAGCATCATCTCCCATTGTACTCTTCTTCTATTCTTTACAATACTGTATTGCGGAAGATAATGAAATGTAGCTTTTTTGTTGTTGTTATATTCATAATCACATTTTCTTGACCCACATTGGCTCAAATAGAATTGTCTCAAATAAAATGATTCCTATGCATAGCAGGAAAAAAACATAACATTCCCCCCTTTTCTTTTCTTCGTTCAATAACCAATTTTCAAATAGGAAAAAATTGGGGCATTACATCAGAGGCAAGTTGAATAGAGATGTGGCTTTGGTTTTGTGAGCCTGAGATTCAATTCACCTAAAAAAAATTTATAAAAAGAAAAAAAAAAATCCTCCAAGTGGCCAATAGGACAGTGAAGTTGCAAATCCGTAAAACAATACTCTTTTTGGCTCTATTCATATGAGCCTAATAACTGAATTACACGGTTTAAAAAATGGTTAAAATTAGTAAATAATAATAAGTATGTCTTGAAATAAAACTTTTTTTCAAGTATGTCTTTATTTATAAGGGGGCAAATAAGAGAGAGAAATAGAGTAGACACAAGTATCATCAACCCTTTAATTAATACAATATATATAATTATTGAGAGGCAAAAATGGAAAAATCTCATTAAATGTTGAGATAACTTTTATCTGACTCTTATAAAAAGGATAAAAACAATTTAAATTTTGGACTCTTATAAAAAAAGAGTACTAATGAATATCATGGAATCAACTCTCGTCCTTTTGGGCCCGACTCTTAATAAAACAAAACAAGCCTTGGTGTTTCGTTAAAGGACAGATCATGGTTGTGATGACAAAATGGGCCAATCCCTGACAGTTTTCGGCCCAATGAATTTTTAAGCAGACATATTTTGCCTTCATTTCTCCATTTGTCAAACAAATATAGCTAATTAAGCAGTATCACTATGTTTCTGTGAGCCCATATCAGGAACAGTACCGGTCTGGTATGCTTGAGCCACGATGTTTTCCTTAATCCTAATTGCATCTTCTGCTTCTGAAGCCCATCAAAACTGATTAAATTAAAAGCCACCTTATTTTCGTGCCTTAGACGTCAAAATCAACTTGTGAAAGGAATCGAATTAAACAAAAAAATAAAAGAATCTGGCAGGTGGCAACTACCCTAGTAAGCTGATCTCTTCATCACATGTCTGAAAACAATAGACTATTCATCCTTCAATATTTTTTTATTACCAGCAACAGAGAGTCAACTCTTGTATTTTTTTCACTTCACTAACTGCCAGCGATGAAACTGATGATGCCAATAATTATTTCCAAGTGACCCTCATAACATAGTAACAGTATAGTTACAGGTTTCTTGAACTGGAAATTATTTTACGAGTCCTTTGTGGTCTGCGTCTCCTAGTAATTGTTGCTAGTTTGAAATTTGAAGGCTTTGTGCCAAGTACACGCTATTAACTGTTTGCTCGGCAGGCAGAGTCGATAGTCTCTCTAATGATCATATCAGGCTTGGAACAAGAGAGATGGACGTAAAGTATCAAATGGGTTTGATGTCATAAGAAGCCACAAGCACACGTCACTAATCTTTAATATTAATACTTTTACATTATATAGTGAATCAAAGAGATAACGCGTAGTGAGTTTTGAAAATTCCACATCCACCTATGACCCCTCATTCTCTCTTTAATCATGACTTGTAATAAAAGGCGCCAATCATTGACAACGTTGGAGATCTTTTAGGACTTACCCTGCTGAAGTGGACTTGGTCAGCACTCTTTTCGGGTCACTGACCAAAACTGGTCTTCTCTGAATCACTCGCTTTCTCAGTCAAACTTAGACTTTCCATAATATTCTCATCTTCCTTCCTACGTGTCCCTATTGGCTGCCCCACCCAACACCCAATAAATATCACACCTTCCATTCATTCTGTAATCATCAAGCCTTCGCTCCATCAACCTCTCTGCTCTATCCTCAAAACTTCACCAACAAATCAGTCTAATTTCACGTTTATAGCTCCTACAACACCACCGGTTCTAGCTAAAAGTGCATTCCCAGAGTAGAAAGTGGTGCTCTCTGATATGAACTAGATATCAATCACCATATTTCTCAAAGACAAGGCCATTGCTGTAACGAGATTGTACAAAAATGGAGGATGATAGGAGGTGGGAGCAGAGCACGCTTACGAATGAGCTGCTTCAAGGAATGGAGGCTGCGAGGAAGTTGATGGCAGAATTTAGGACAGAATCTTCAGTAGAGACCAGGGATTTGCAGGTACAGAGGATATTATCATCTTATGAAAAGGCCCTGCTAATTCTGAAATGGAATGCATCAAACTCAAATACCAATTCTCTTCCCATGGGGCCAGTATTACCTAGTTTGCCACCAGAGTCTCCAATATCTGTCAACGTAAGTCCTTTCAGAGATGACATTGATGGGGATCATCCTGAGCTTAAACCTGATTCCAAGAAAAGGTGAATTTGCCTCGACAAACTTGATAGTATATATGTGAGATTGTTTATATATATGATTAACCTGACGCCTTCTAGCAACGTTTCAGAAAGATGATGCCAACATGGATGGAACAAGTGAAGTCTAGCTCTGAGACTGCCCTTGAAGGACCCCAAGATGATGGCTTCAGCTGGAGAAAATATGGACAGAAAGACATCCTGGGAGCCAAATATCCTAGGTCAGAGGACAACAAATTATAGTATATTATGCTATTACCATTGTGATTGTCCCCTATGTCCATGCATGCATCTAACTAAAAACACTGTTACATATTGCAGAAGTTACTATAGGTGCACCTTCCGCAAGTCTCAGAACTGCTGGGCCACGAAGCAGATACAAAGATCAGATGAAGACCCTTCTGTATTTGACATCACTTATCGAGGAAGGCATACTTGTTCCCTGGGAAATAATGCTCCTAAATCTCCAGACCAACAAGAGAAAATACATAATTATGAAAGTGACATTCGCCCTCACGAGCCATTACAAGAGGGCCTAGTGAAATTCAGAAATAACTTGAGTGTCAATACAGATAACCTAAAAAATGAGGAGATGGCAAATCCTTTTGCTTTCCTCTCAACTTCCTCTGGATACATGACACCAGCAGAAAGTTACAGTTTGCCTTCCTTGCCACTAGAGAATGATCCCTTCTGGGCGAACCTTTCACAAACAGACTTGCTATCTCCAAACACGCCAGAATCACACTATTTACCATCCCTGTCTTTCAAGATGGTTGAGTTCCATGGCCTCAAAAACCAGCCATGCTCGGAATCTGACATTACTGAGATTATTTCAGCCAACACATCAGCCAGCAATTCTCCAATTCTTGATTTTAATTTCCCTATTGATCCGGCGCAGATTGATCCAAATTTCCCTTTTGACACCCCGGGATTTTTCCCATGATATATTAGTATTAGAGATGTATCATACAAATATTTTTCAATAATTGCTGCAATAGCTGTTCAACTTCAATCATATGCCGGCGTTAACAATGGCGTGAACTCTAAGGTAGGAAAACTGTAGACCACAAAACAATGAAGTAGCAATAAGAAATTTCACTGTATTTAAGATTGCAATAACAATTTTTGCAGCTTTAGCAGTATTCACTTTCAAACAGATGTTTCATATAAGGTCTGGATTTCCATTGGTATACCTTTAGCAGAAGAACGCAGCAGTCAGTCGCCTATCAGGGAATTATTAACTGTAGCACAATACATCAGCCCAAAAAAAGGGTTTTAAAAGAGAGCTTTAAACCAAAATCTTTTTAGCATGAAAGAGGACACAAGGAAAAAGGGAAAATGCACACCAAAATCGAATGCGATGACCATGATATCACAAGACTTCATGACTATATATGGAATGGTTAGAAAAATATCATAAACAGTGATGTCCAAAAGCTGAAGGAATTCTCTAAGAGTGGTTGCATTTTCTTCTAAGTTTCAGTACAAGCTAACAATGACAATATATGGAATATAATACCAGAAAGAATGACTTTGAAATATTAAAAATGTATCTCATATTTAAACATTATCAGGGCCTGTCTCAGTCTCATCACATTGACAAGTTCATTAGAGCGAGAAGTGACTCAGCCCCATCAGCACAGCTGATCCACGCCAGACAAAGTCCTATGACTTAATTTTTGCTATATCTATCATGAAAGCAGAAAGAAGACAACGTCATGACAATCAAGTTGATGTCAAGTGAAATACATCAGTAGGCAAAGAGCACCGTGAAAGAAATTAGCAGGTTTGCGAAAATGAAGATTCTCCTCTCAGAATTTATGTATTTTGATTTGATTTATTTATCATTAATTGATTTTAAACCCCTGTCAGTGGCTTAATTCACACTGTCCAACAAACAACAACAAAAAATCTAACTTTAATTTGACCTGACGAGGGCCGGAACAGAAAATGAAAAAAGCATCTGAAATATGGGATGCTACAACAGACACAATACATGGAGACACAAGTTAATAATCAGGAAGAGGATGATGATGACAGCCCAGTGAATTACCCAGGAAAATGCCAAACTAGCCCCTCGCTCATCCGTAACTGTTGTCCTCGACGATCCTAAAACCGTCTGAAGTTGTTTCTCACAAAGCAAACGCATTAGAAGGACTCTGCAGATTATTATAGTCTCCACACTCGATAACAAATGAAACCATTCAAGTACATCTGAACTCCCCGTTTTCAGAATTTGAAGCTAGTTAGGCATCAATATTATCCGGTGGAGATTGTAGCATAAATTATTTGTGACGAATAAATGCCGGTAGACACGAACAATCACTTACCTAGTTGAAATAACCAGTAAATGCCGGAACAGCTAAGTTGCTGGAGCCTGGAACCGAAAAACCAGAAAAGGAAGAGTTAGTAAAACTCAATTGTAGGCCCAAGCAAGAACTGAAGCAAGGAATGGAAGAAGAAGCGAATTACTGGAGAAGCAATTCTTACTGTAGGCAGAAGCCAAGTCAACGATGATCCCACCCCCGGGGAAATTTTTGTCCGTTTTCGGTTTTCAATCTATACAGCCCAGAAATGAAATCAAAACTGCGAATCCATTTTTTTTATACGATCAAGGTTGCTAAAAGAGTTTTGGAGGGTAAAGGTTTTCAGGTCCGATTTCAAACTTTTTTTTATAAAAAAAATTTTAGGGGAAGGGTTGAAAGTTGAAACCACAGTCCAAGACATATCACTTTGCTTCCCAGGATATACAGGATATATATCTCCACCTCAGCCTATTTTAAACTTGTGTTATCCTTTTTTCCGAAGGTCTTTACCATTTCAACTACGAGCTGAGCTGGTAAGTTGAAGTCCATTTGGCTGCAAGGAAGGTGTTTACCGTTTAGACATCTTATTGGGCTGCAAGCAGCAAGCACGTGCGTGGGCCATTTCATCTAATTTTTACCTCCAAAAAAGGATCCACCCCTTTGGAGATAATGGCCTCACACTCCGGATTGTGTCCAGAATCAAGATTTTGCATGTATTATAAATAAATAAAAAATAAATAAAGATAGAGGTCTCGAGAGAGCTCGTAGTGTTAAAAACTTGGTGGTAGAGTGTTGGTCGATTTCTTTAATGGCAAGTAAACTAGTCAAACAAGTAATAAAGAGTAAGTAGAGTATCGCCCCACAGATACTAAGATACCGATGTTGACATGGATTTATGCAAACAGTTGTGTACTAGAATAGAAAAATATGATTGGTTTGAGATTTTTGATGGTTATAACTAATAAGGTAGAAAACAAATAATTGATCGTAGTCGTAAGAAGATATCAGTTTAAAAGATAGGTTAAGCATCGGGTTTCATCTTAAGTATGTCATTCCCCCAATTTGTCTTAACGCATTGCTATAACAATTACATTGCACAACTTCCACAATACTACAACATAGCCGCCTTTTACAATGTTATTCAGTTAACCTACCACTCTAGTATATAGAAGCTTCCGCATCCTATACATACAATCGTAATTATACTTCTCCCATATGCCTATGACGATTTTCTAATTACATTATCTATTCAATTCAAGGTGTTATGGTTATGAGCGGTAGACCCATTCCTGAAGCCTACAATGATAGGTCATGCCTTGCACCAGCTTGCCTAGCAAACACTGCCTATCAGATGTCTAACCCCGACTCCCTTCCAGTAAGCCGAGGCCACTGATCTAGCCCTTAGCTTCCGCTAATCGGCAAGAGATTAAAATACTGATAAACAAACTGAATATATTAAATTAAGAACAGACAAACTGGTTCATTCCACACTAGGAATCCATCTTCACTCAGCCAAAGGAAATTTAGTTCATGACTGATGAGGGAATCATGGAACAAATCACAACGGAATAGCCCATGGAAAAAACAAATTAAAAATCAAAGAGATAAATAGAAAGTTCCTTGGAGGGTTCGACGACGTAAGAAAAGCCTGTCACTTGACAACTCCACGTATTCTTATCTCCGTCTCACTGTAAGGAAGGATGCTGGGTTCTTTTGGAGTGTGTGTGCTTCGTGCTTCTCTCACTCTTCTTTCGAGCCTAACTGAATAGGAATTTTTTTTTGACTCTCCACGACTCAATCCATTTAGGGTTGGTCGTCTTTTCCTTTTATAGTCCGGTTTACTTATGGCATAAGTTCAATGAGTTGGGCCTTTCCAAATCTGTTAGATCCAACTTTCTAAATTCGGTATATTGATTCTGCTGATACTGCGGGATTCTCCAAATTTAAATCTTTGATCTTCTGTATCTTTTAATCCTACACGTCAGCAATCCAGCTATGAGCGAACGTCCATCTATCAACCTGTGCTTAGTGTTGGGATCCGTACACGCAGCGGAGTAAAGAAAATTACGAATCCCTTAGGCGGATCGCTCAACGGCGTTTAAATCAAGGTTTAGGGTTTCCGAATCGTACCTTTGCAGAACAATTTGAACCGGTGGGCTACCTTCTCGATCAGCAGAAGCTGACTCTTTAGAATCGCCTTCCTCTACCGGTATCCACACGAACAGCCTTTAGAAACACAAATCGAAGCGTGCTAGCGCCTCTGAACTGTGTGTCTCTCTATTTGTTATCTAGGGTTTCTCGCGGCTTTCTAATACGCTCGACAAAATGTACCGTAGGTTTTTTTTAAACCTAGTAGGCGTATTTTATTCAAAACCAATTTTTGAATTTGGATTAAAAAATATATTAATTAAATCTATCTGATAGATCTAATCTAATCTATTTATTTAATCCAAAATTAAAAGCCTTTAGATTTAATTTATATTTATAAATTAAATCAAGATATGATATCCTTATATTTAATTTAAAATGAGATACGATATCTCAATTCAAATTAAATTTGATATGCAATATCTTTATTCGAAAATTAAATCTGAGATACAATATCTCAATTTATTATAGTTATTTAATTTATCAAATAAATTAAATGCTATATATAATAATATTATTGTCAATAAATAATATCATTATTATTTTCAATTTAATATATATTAAATCAAGATATGATATCATTATATTTAATTTAAAATGAGATCCGATATCTCGGTTCAAATTAAATCGATATGCAATATCTTTATTCGAAAATTAAATCTGAGATACAATATCTCAATTTATTATAGTTATTTAATTTATCAAATAAATTAAATACTATATATAATAATATTATTGTCAATAAATAATATCATTATTATTTTCGAATTTAATATATTTATATATGCATATATATATATATATATATATATATATATATATATATATATATATATATATATATATATATATATATATACACACACACACACACATCCTAGATTAAATAAGTATTCATTAAATCTTAAACACATTTAAGATTCAATGAATCTGACACTCTTGCTCGTGTTGGGCCATTCTTGTGTGCGACCAGTAGGCCCACATGAGATTGGCAATGGGCAATACTGCGTACCAGCCCACAAGTCGCAAGCGGCCTCTAGCAAGACATTGCGACTACCCAATTCATATGAGGATTGTTGATAAGTACAATGACTTGCCCCTAGGGCATAATTTCCAACAGACTCCCACTTGCACTAGGTGCAATCATTAATTACCTTAATTCCCATTGCCCTAACATGACGCTCATGTTTTACTTGTGCAAGCGACTTAGTAAGAGGATCAACGTCATTGTTTATGCGATATAACCTATCGTACAACCATGTCACGTCCCTTTTGTCACGCGATAATTTGGTCAAGGATGAGGCATGAAAAATGTCAACTTCCTGTTCTTGACCATTACTTTCTCGATTCTTGAGTAGTCTAACAATTGAAATGGAAACTCATTTCCATCGTAGTATGGCCATACATTTCTTAGACTTACTCATCGAGGGGCCCAGTATTATCTCTCTACAAATGTGAGGGAGAAATCCCATCTTGACCACTCACATTCCTCCGCATGAGAACCACTAATCCCGATCCTAGCATTTATCATCACCCGGTCAAAGGTGACTTTTGACTAGGTCAAAGACCAGCGACTCATCATGTAGGAATCCATGATGATCTCAGGTGTTCGCTCTCCCGGAGATGACCGACTGTGGACATTTAGGATAATCTATTAGATATATCCAGGATACAGTTATCAATGTAAACATGTAAACGAAATGATAACTAAAAGGAGAATACTTTAAATAACATAAATGTCTAAAGTACAATGACTTACTTTCTCCTGGTACTTTGCATAATAATTTTTTTTTTTGTATCACCTCTATCATTGATTTATCTGATAAGATGAAATCGTTGAGTATATGGTTGGTCCTTTGATGTGACCTAGGCTCCTTGGTCTGCGCAATAACGCCGCTATTGTCACAGAGCAAGTCTATTGGATCTGAGATGGTAGGAACCACCCCCAATTCAGTTATGAACTTTCTGATCCAAACGGCTTCCTTAGCTGCATCTGATGCTGCTATATACTCAGCTTCTGTTGCAGAATCAGCTACAGTGCTCTGCTTAGAGCTCTTCCAGCTCACCGCACCACCATTCAACAGGAATACATATCCTGATTGCGATCTTGAATCATCTTGGTCAGTTTGGAAACTCGCATCTGTGTGACCACCACACATAGCTCATCCTCCAAGCCACCATATACCAAGAATAAGTCCTTAGTCCTTCTTAAGTACTTAAGGATATTCTTGACAACATCCAGTGACCCTCACCGGGATCTTGTTGATATCTCGCTGAATCTATGCAGTATCTTGTTATATATGTGCTCTGACTTAGGCCTATCAGCCTCTTAGATCTATCTCTATAGATCATAATCCCAAGGATGTAAGTGGCTTCGCCTAAATCTTTCATTGAGAAAGACTTTCCTAACCAAGACTTCACACTCTGCAAGGTAGGAATGTCATTCCCAATGAGTAGGATGTCATCAACATAAAGCACTAGAAATACAATTGTGCTCCCACTAACCTTCTTGTAAACACAAGGTTCATCTATGTTTTGAATGAATCCAAACTCTTTGACTACTTCATCAAAACGATGATTCCAGCTCCGAGATGCTTGCTTCAATCCATAAATGGACCTTTGAAGCTTACAAAATTTTCCAGAGTCCTTTGGACGCACAAAACCCTCAGGTTGTGTCATGTACACATCCTCAAGGAGATTTCCATTAAGGAAGGCTGTTTTGACGTCCATCTGCCATATATCATAGTCATAATATGATTCAATGACAAGAAGGATTCTAATTGATTTGGCCATTGCAACTGGGGAAAAGGTTCCATCATAGTCTACACCATGAGTTTGGGTGAATCCTTTTGCAACCAATCGTGCCTTGAAGATATTTACTTTGCCATCCATGTCATTTTTCTCTTTGAAAACCCACTTGCACCTAACGGTTTTTACACCTTCAGGTGGATCGACTAAGGCCCATACCTCACTGTCGTACATGGATTGCATTTCAGACTTCATGGCACCAAGCCATCTTTCGGAGTTGGGTCCCACCATGGCCTCGCGATAGGTATTTGGCTCGTTGTGCTCAATGAGCAAAACATCACGGCTTCCAGTAATCAGAAATCCATATCTCTGAGGTTGTAGTCGTGTTCTATCGGACCTTCGTGGGTCTTGTGTTACGTGAGTGGGCTCAACAACTTGTTGTGAGTCTTCTCCGGTTTCCATCTGTGGTTCTACCTTGTCCTGTGACTCTCGAACTTCTTCGAGGTTCACCTTACTCCCACTGGTTCTTTTAGAGATAAACTCTTTCCAAAAAGACACCATTCCGAATAACAAACATTTTGTGATCGGTGGGATTGTAGACATAGTATCCTTTAGTTTCCTTTGGATACCCCACAAAAAGGCATTTTGAGGATCTGGATGATAATTTATCAGAGGCTTGATGTTTGACATAAACCTCACATCCCCAAATTTTTGAGAAATGACAAACTGGGTTTCTTCCCAGTCCATATCTCATATGGTGTTTTTTTCAACTGCCTTTGACGAAACACGATTTAGTGTGAACGCAACTGTTTCTAGGGCATGGCCCCAAAAGGAAGTTGGAAGATCTGTTTGACTCATCATAGATCGAACCATATCTAATAGAGTTTGATTCCTCCGCTCAGAAACACCATTCCATTGAGGTGTTCCTGGAGGAGTAAGTTGCGAGACGATCCCACAACTCCTAAGATGGTCAATGAACTCTTGGCTCAAATATTCACCACCCCGATCGATCGAAGTGTCTTAATTGTTTTGCCAAGTTGATTTTGCACTTCATTTTGGAATATTTTGAACATTTCAAAAGATTCCGACTTATGTTTCATTAAATAGATATATCTATATCTACCGAAATCGTCTATAAATGTAATGAAGTACAAATGACCTCCTCTCGAGATGTATTCATTGGTCCACACACATCAAGATGTATGAGGCCCAATAAATTGGTGGCTCTCTCACCGTGTCCAAGTAAAGGTGCCTTTGTCATCTTTCCAAATAAACAAGACTCACATGTATCAATTGATTCAAAATCAAATGAGTTAAGAAATCCATTTTTATGGAGTTTCAAATGCGTTTCTCATTTATATGGCCTAGACGACAATGCCATAGATAGGTCGGATTCAAATCATTTGACTTGAACCTTTTACTAGTTATGTCATAGATATGTCCATTCAATTTTCTACTGTCCTTGAGATCCTACATTTATTCAAATGTGAGATCCACATGTAGTATCCAATACCCATGTTGAGCAAGTAGAAAAGCGAATATCTATGACATAGATACTTGAAGCGATAGCCCCGCTATCCTTCTTGTTCTTGTCCAGATCTTCGAGGTAGAGTTTGCAATTTCTTTTCAAATGACCAAATTCATTGTAAAAGAAGCGACTCTATCCTTCTGAGGTTTTTCCTTCTTGGCTTTCGGTTTCATACCCCTTCCTTTCTCGAATGGACAAAACAGAACTAGGCCTCTAAGGCTCACTTAGAAGTTTTGAGCATCCCATGCGCTTCGAAATTGATTCCTCCATGTTGTTCATGTTGTAATTCATGACAAAGTTATCATAACTTCACGGGAGTGAGTTCAAGATCACATCTTTAGCTAACTCATGGGACATGGGAATCCAAGCCTCTCAAGGTGATCAATGTAGCCCTTATCTTCAAAACATGAGGACTAATCGATGCACCTCGGCCCGACTTGCAGGAATGAAAGGCCTTTGTGGTCTCATACCTCTCTTGCCTTGCACATTCATCGAACATTTCCGTAGGATGAACAATCATCCTGCAGGCCTCCACATGTTCTAGATCTCTATTGAGGTCTAAAAGCATAGTGGCAAGCATCGTGCATCCTGTATCCACAGAGTCATCCATATGCTTCGTATAAGCATTAGTCAGAGCTCTTGGATCAGCAGCTGCAGGTTCGTCAGGAATGAGTTGATTGATGAGATATTCTTTTTTCTTTCGTGTTTAGGATCAACACTTAAGTTCCCAAACATGTCAAGAAAGTTTGTCTCATCAAGTTCGTCCTTCTTAAGGACCGATCGCATTGATGGTGTTGAAGTATTACTAGACTACATGATTCTACAACTAAAGATATGCAAAGTTTAAGTAGTAACCTCCCACTGAATTAAGAACCCTCATTATAATTAGTGGGCTAAGATCCATATTTGGCTTAAAATTAAGTCTGCTTTGGCAAGACGCTTAAATTTAAGTTATTTAGGTAGGCAACACCTTTGCCAATTACATCACATGTAACTCTTAGATCTTTATGGGATTCGATCATCATATGACGTGGCATGTTTAATCTCATCTAATGCCTTGAGATCCAAAACCGTTTTGATAATCTCAATTAAGTCGACAATAATGAATATTGAGTATCACCATTACTCACTCTTGTCTCACCAAGATAACTCAGATGCATCCACTTTGGTGGAACATACAAATGGGCGATCTAGGTTTTGACAAGTATTCATTTATTGGTGGCATTATGACTTAAGATTTTATTTAGAGGGTATAATTAGATTAATCCTATTAACTATACTTATATGAATGCAATCACTATTGTATCTCATATAATATCTAAATTAATTATGAGTGATCTAATCAAAACATAATTAAAATTCTAAATTAATTATGAGTGATCTAATCAAACCATAATTAAAATTCTAAATTAATTATGAGTGATCAAATCAAACCATAATTAAAAATTCTAAATTAATTATGCAATGATCAAATCCAAAACATAATCAAGGACTGCGACACACCATGGCTCACCTAACCTAGAATCCTCTCAAGCCAATGAGAGGACTTCTCTAGATAAAATTAAAGAAAAATACTTCATGAGAAACCTCATTTCAACATAGCATGCCATATTTTTTAAAAAAATACAACACTTGTAAATTCTAGAGCCATATTGTTCACCATACCCAAACAAGTTAAATCACACCATATATTTAATTCATACAGTTATGCAATAAAATATTATGGTTAAAGTTATCATGATATAAATTCTCTAATTTATATTCATGATTTAAAATCTCGCGCATCGACAATCACCGGGATCCCTACATGATCAAAATAACTTCATTGCCGCAATATCCGACCAGCTATCCGTAGAAACCCTAACGCGAGTTTTGTAATTCAAACGCATACAAAGATCGGTTTTAGCATATATATCATATATATAAACACACGTAAAACCTAATTTAAACGCACGGTTGAGTTGGCTCTGATGCCACTGTTGGGATCCGTACACGCAGCGGAGTAAAGAAAATTACGAATCCCTTAGGCGGATCGCTCAACGGCGTTTAAATCAAGGTTTAGGGTTTCCGAATCGTACCTTTGCAGAAACAATTTGAACCGGTGGGCTACCTTCGATCGCCAGGCCACTCTTTAGAATCGCCTTCCTCTACCGGTATCCACACGAACAGCCTTTAGAAACACAAATCGAAGCGTGCTAGCGCCTCTGAACTGTGTGTCTCTCTATTTTCTACCTAGGGTTTCTCGCGGCTTTCTAATACGCTCGACAAAATGTACCGTAGGTTTTTTTTTTTAAACCTAGTAGGCGTATTTTATTCAAAACCAATTTTTGAATTTGGATCAAAAAATATATTAATTAAATCTATCTGATAGATCTAATCTAATCTATTTATTTAATCCAAAATTAAAAGCCTTTAGATTTAATTTATATTTATAAATTAAATCAAGATATGATATCCTTATATTTAATTTAAAATGAGATATGATATCTCAATTCAAATTAAATTTGATATGCAATATCTTTATTCGAAAATTAAATCTGAGATACAATATCTCAATTTATTATAGTTATTTAATTTATCAAATAAATTAAATGCTATATATAATAATATTATTGTCAATAAATAATATCATTATTATTTTCGAATTTAATATATATTAAATCAAGATATGATATCATTATATTTAATTTAAAATGAGATCCGATATCTCAGTTCAAATTAAATATGATATGCAATATCTTTATTCGAAAATTAAATCTGAGATACAATATCTCAATTTATTATAGTTATTTAATTTATCAAATAAATTAAATACTATATATAATAATATTATTGTCAATAAATAATATCATTATTATTTTCGAATTTAATATATTTATATATGCATATATATATATATACACACACACACACATCCTAGATTAAATAAGTATTCATTAAATCTTAAACACATTTAAGATTCAATGAATCTGGACACTCTTGCTCGTGTTGGGCCATTCTTGTATGCGACCCTGTAGGTCCACATGAGATTGGCAGCGGGCCAATACTGTACCAGCCCACAAGTCGCAAGCGGCCTCTAGCAAGACATTGCGACTACCCAATTCATATGAGGATCGTTGATAAGTACAATGACTTGCCCCTAGGGCATAATTTCCAACACTTAGTTCCTGAAAAAGCCTCGAGGAAAAGTCAGAACATATGGCGCATAGCATGGCTTCACCTACACTGCTATAGCATATGAGTTGCATTGTATTGTAGCTTGATATGACTGACCCGATGCTATAGCATTATATTGGTCATGCTATTTGTATTCACAACATACCCTTAAACTTGCCTCTTTCTTGTGCACATGTATTGGATAGTTATGCAATTATCATGATTTATAATATCTATCCTATATTTCCCTATATGCGTGAATTATGATATAACTGCTCAGATTGAATGCCTTCAAGCTCATATTGTTATGAGAAACAGTCACGTATTATAAGGAAAACATGGCATAATTAGCACTCATCATAGAGCTTTGTGTTTAGAAAGAAATCTCACAATTTTCTTTGGGGCTCTTCTGATGAGTAAAGAAAGATATACCTTATTTCTTGGGATGCTTGGGGATAAAGCATTTAAAACAACAAAATAGGGGATTCATGATGAAGCTCGGTTGGGGGCTAGTGCATGATCAAAACTCTCTATGGGCGAGGGTGATTAGAGCGAAGTATGATAGTGGGGAGGACCTTCTACCTAAAATAAATCCTCGCAAACCAAGCTCTAACACGTGGTAAGGAATTAAACAGAATTGGAACAAGAAAAATGAAGGCATTCAATTGATAACGGACCTGTTTGGGTTAGCGGTGAGAACAGTTATTTATTTTCTATCTGACTTTTGCACAAGTAAGATAGGAAAAAAGTCATATTGTAAATGTGATTTGTGTTTAGATTGATGATGGTAGAAGCGTTTTTTTCCCCAAACGGAGATGTGTTTGAATTATTATTTGAAAAGTTAGTTGTGATAGAAAATAACTGAAAAGGGCATGAATCTTATTGAATACTCATTTCAGTCCTAAAAATAAGACAAAGTTGACATTTTTGGAGAGATTAAAAAATCTAGTTAAATTGCTTAAGAGTATTTTTATTCTTATTTTTCCTTTAAACTAATTAGTTTGACTAATAAACTAATATATAATCCCTCTAAAAAGTCAATTATATCTTATATTTATGATTATTTAGGATTGAAGGGAGTTCTTCAAGCTCAACGCTCCTCTAGCTCCATTTTGCAGCTTATACATAGAAGTAGCTTTTAAGGATAAGCCCATCTACTTTAACACCAAACCAAACACCTATAAATGAGCTTTTTTCTGCACCAAGATTTTTTTTTAAAGCTACAAAGCTTCTGAGGGGTTGAAACGCTTCCCCAAATAGGCTAAAGGCAGCATTAAAGCACGCTAGAAATGGGATAAGAGTGGAGAGTTCACTATTCGTTTTGCTCATCACAGTTTGAGTATTGAAGAAGAACTATCGGTAGGCAAATGGACTAATATTTGGAAACTCAAAATCCCATAGAGATGCAAAAATTTTGCTTGGCTCATGATGCATAAAAGACTCACTATAAATCTAGGGAAACATTGATGAAATCTCCATTTAGATGGGCTTTATGATCGTTGCAAGACCTATCTAGAGGACGTTCTTCATTCGCTAAGGGATTATGATGATATTAGAAGAATGTGGGAATCGATAGTAAATCCCTTATTTCATAATAGCTTCTTTGTCTCTAATACTCAAGATTGGTTTAAACTAAACATAAAGCGGAACCTTGCTTATGATAAGATCTATTAGAAAGGACTATTTGCCATAATTTGCTGGCTGACATAGCGTGACCGAAATGAACGGATACACCTAAACACCAATGTGAGCATTGATAATATTGTGCCAAGAGCAGAAGTGATTCTAAGAAGCATGGCAACAGCTCATCAGAAATTGGGAGGAACTAATCTGGTTGCTTACACAAATTCATCAAAGCTCTACCATAAAATTGTGAATGAAGGTCAATTAATTGTTGAAGCCGATAGAGCTTTTTCTCATGGTAGTTGTAAAGTGGTTTGTGGGGGCGTCCTTAAAAATTCTCAATGGTGCTTGATAGAAGGATTCCCTCAAAATTTGGAAGCTGGTGATTTCCTAAGGGCAGAAATTTGGGGCTACTTAATTGGCCTAAAAAGAGCTTGGGATGACGGTTTCAAGGATATCTTGGTGAGAAGTGATTCTATGGAGGCTCTGCACGTAATTCAAAATGACATTCCAAACATATATGAAGACTAGACTCTTATCATGGAGATCAAACAAATGCTCCAACATAATTGGAAAATGGCTTTTCAACATATTGATAAAAATGAGAATAGTGTGACAAATTTCATTGTGAAACAAGCTTTGGATAGCAGTGCGGGATTGCAAATTCTGGTTACTGAGGCTATGATCACAGTTTTGCATTTGGAAGCACCAAATTAGGCCAATTTGTTTTATGCTTTTGTATTTTTCTAGTGTATAAAAAAAGAGCTTTGTGTCTGAATCCCAATAAATCCTTTGAGTTAAAAGAAGGTAAGTACAGGATGCTTGCTAGATGCTCTACATAAAAAAAGATTTGCTTGTTTGAATGCAACAAAGCTAGGACGTTGGTACAACCTCAACCTCAAGCAAGTAGGACTAACGGTACTTATTACTAGACTTGAATGTTATGCGTGGAGAAAGCTAATGTGAATGACCTTGTAGTTTGGCATAAAAATGAGTAAGTCGCAAGTTCCATTGTACTTAGTGCCTATTTGGGAAACAATGAAACCATAAAAGCATGCTTATGATTTTAATAAAAACACTTCTAAAAAGCTAAAACAAACATGCACTGAAACTTCTGACCCCTCTAATAAGAAAAATAGGGACACATTATGAACAACTAGTTCTAGGTGATTTTAATAATCAAAGTTAAAATGTTATGATTTTTACCAATATAAATTTCGGTATTAAAAGGTTGAAAAGTGATTTAAAAAGAGCGGAGATTAGTGCTAGTGATATTCAAATCAACCACATAAGGGAGATAAGAAATTTAAGGGTGGAATTTGTTAGAGGGGTTGGATCTCTGAGGAGTATAAGAAGAAAGTAGTGCACAATATTTTCAAGGTGTAGGGAGCACTTTCCTTTAGCCTTAATTTGTCTCCACCAATGCCTATTTTATAGGGCACAAGTTGGATTGACGAGCGAATTTATTGCAGGATACAACGAAGTCCCTTGAGTATGGATTACACTTCCAAGACTCAAGCAAGACAACAATGCCTTTTACAAAGTAATAATTTGAGTTTATCTTTGTGTGCACTCAAGGACAAAGACAATGAGTTTGATCTCTTGTTGTTATGTGATTTCTGATTTGATTTATATTATCTATCACAAATGAAGTGATGGTACAAAGTATTTATAAATCATGAAGTGATACTTTGAAGTAGTGCCTCTTAAAGCAGTACATTTTCAATTAAAAGTCATAACCACATGTTAGATTTATGAACCAAGATAACTTCAATAACCAATAGTTATTTAAAATAACTCTTCCATGAAAAGTTACACCTTTATAGTATGTAGAGTTTTCTTAAAACCTAACACAACCTTCCACCAAGTAGTAGTTATCACATCTTTTTGTAAATTATGTCTTGAGCAGTTACATATCACCCTTGACCCAAATAGACGCGTCCCAAGTTCCATAGAGATTACTTCTCAATACAATTTTTTTCAAATTCATCAAAATTTCATGTACTAATTCTTGAATACCCACTATGGTAGAATATTCATATAGTATTTTCTCTGATTTTGCACGTGTGATACATGTTCCCTCTATTTCTCCGAGCAAAGATCTTCACATCGCAATGCCTATTGTGTCGGCTTGACCTTTCCTAAGTAGAGACAAAAGAAAACGTCCATAACAAAGACGCTTACTATCTGCTCTTGATTCAACACACTTCCACTGCAGTATCCCAACACAATCTTCCACCAAATAATAGTTACCACACCTTTTCATGTGTCTTTAGAAACTATAAGGACATGACTTTGGTGTCCTTTAGTGATATAACTTCCTACATAACCCTTCATATAAATTTTTAAATTTATAAGGACGTGACTTTTCAACAAACACATTTCTTCATTTTAAATTATTCCAACAATCCCCCACTATTTTAAAATGATCACAAACTTTTATCACTTCGAAAATCTCATGTTATCAGTAAAGGGATCTTGATGGTTTGAACCTTTACCTAAGCAAAATATGGTTTCACCCATCCAAAATAATATGGTAGACTAAGTTTGGAACCAATTATCTTATGTGAACAAGTGAGCATGACTTACACATAAGATTTTGGGCCATTGTATACCAATTTAAATGACACATTCATTTTTGGCCTTATGTCTGTATCCTTTTCATGAGAATTTTTTATAGTCAAGCCCTTTAACTCTTAGAAGTGGCCTCACTTCATTCTCATATAGGTAGACTCCATCAAAAGCATCACCATGAAAATGTTTTAGTGAATATATACTTACATGTTTATTGAGAGCCACATTAGGCTCAACCTACCCCCTTCCAGTCTCATGGTTACTAAATACTTTTTCAACCTGGAATGTATTAAAAGTTAAGTACTTGCAATCAATCTGATAGTGTATTTTCACCATTGAACTCAAGACTTAATATGATGATCAAGTGTGAATTGGGTTTCCACTATTGATTATCAAGGTTTATTGGGCTTCAATCTCATACCTTTTGATGTTTTTAACACCAAATCCCTTGTTATACTTTTCGTCAAAGGATCTGCAAAATTTAATTCAGATCTTATATATAACTAATGGAAAGTACTTCATTCAAAATCATATATTTCACATAGTTATGTCTTAGGCCACTATATCGCAACTTTTCATTATAAACTTGGCTACAAACCCTTACAAGAATATATTAACTAACACAATAAATAGATATTGATACCAACTTCATACTAGAATCAAACAATAAATAGCCATAACAACAATCAAAGTCATTAACATATCACCAACCAATCATGACTCTATATTAAATTTACCATGGTCAAATCTGTAAATACAATTTATAAATACATGCACCCTTCCCTCTTTTGTCTGAGGTCTTATGAGACTGTCTTTCCTCCACTACATGTACCTTCTTATGAGCATTGGAACAATTTATATCATAGGTCTTTTGCCATACTCCTCTTCAAAGAGAAAATAATTCCCAATGGCCCAAGAGAGATTTGCTTTTATGTTTAATTAAGATTCTTTTTCAAGTATTTTCATGAACAAGAAAGTTTATATATGATTGATGAGACAATAATAAATTCATCCACATGCATATTAAGTTGTTTGAAATTATTCAAACCATGTTCAATTCATGTATCTATTCCATTATGAATTTTCATCAATCGTTCTAATTAAAATTAAAACACAACACAATAATTATGAACTCATCTAATTGATTATATAATTTCTCATGAAAATTATCAATTTACTAAATTCAAAATCGATCATATTTCTTATCACTTTCTTATCATGATTAAAAATATTTCATGATTCCACAAGCAATAAACCACATAATTTAAGCAAATAATTACACCATATCATATCATGAATGAACCTTATAAATCTATAAACCATATTCAATAAAGAGATGCAAATAAATATTTATCTCTCAACTTTGTCATTGACCAAATGAATTCAAGATGACTTATTTGTAAAGTTTTTAGATCGAAACATCATTTTCTCTCTCTTATATTTCATGAAAGATCCTTTAAGTGACAACACGTGTTGATGATTCAAGCAGCTCAAGATTGTACTTTGTTGTAGAAAATTAATGCCATCTCCACAATCATACTCTTTGGCTTCTTTCTCCAAATAAACGCCTCCATCTTCAAATTGGTTCATAAATTCAGTAATTTGAGAATCGTTCACAATTTTTGTATTTTTGTCAACTCCTCCAAAAATACAATTTGTATTAATTGAGATTAAGCCTAAAGATTATTGCAGGGCAAGGATCTGTGAGAAGTATAAGAATAAAATATGAAGAATAAAGTAATGCACAATATGTCTTTAAGGCATGTGCAGTTCTTTCCTTTAGACTTAATTCGCCCTCATGTATACCTATCTTATAAGGTGTAAGTTGGATTGATAAGTGAATTTCTTGCAGAATATAGCGAAGACCCTTGAGTATAGATTGCACTTCCAAGACTCAAGCAAGACAACAATAACTTTTACAAAGTGATAATTTGACTTTATCTTTATAAACTCAAGAACAAAGGTAATGAGTTTGATCTCTTATTGTTGTGTGATTTCTGATATGATTTGTATTGTCTATCATAAATGAAGTGATGGTGTAGGGTATTTATAGACCATAAAATGATGCCTTGAAGTAGAGCCGGGAAAATGGGTCAAGCCCATTGGGCCTGTCCTTTTAAGCCGTGGCCCTTCAAGGGCCGGAATTGAAAATTAGAGGAATTTAATAAAATAAGCCCTGGAGGGCCAACCCTATAGGGCCTTAGGCTTAAAAGGGCCGGCTTTGGAGGGCCTCGGGCTAGCTCTGCAGACCCTTTTAATTTATTATTATTATTATTATTTGGATGCATATGATGATAATTTACTAATTTATCTTAATTTTATATTTGTTAGAGTTATTTAGCCATTTAAGTACAAATACATAATAACTATACTCTAATTTTATGATTTGGTTTATTATTTGTTGCAGATAAAGATTATGGATGTTTTCATGATGCAGGAGAAGAAATTCACTATATTCTTACTCATGAACTAGAGCCTACTCAAAGCGAAGCACAATCAAATGTCGTTGAAACTGATGATGGTAGCGAAGATGACGACAATAATAGTCATCGTACTAATGTCGCTTAGTGTATTTTATGTTTCTTATGTTTTATGTGAGTTATTTATGAACATGGTTTGTTTTTTATTATGAATTAGTGACTGTGTTTATTTGTTGGATAATTCGTGTTGTTTTGATATTAATGTTGACAATATTTATTTGATAAATTAGAACTTTAATTGTTGTAATTTACTAATCATATTTTTTTTTTTGAAATTAAAAACGGAGGAAAAATAGTTAAAATTTGGAACAGTGACTTCTGGGCCCTGGAGGGCTGGCCCTGGTGCTCTCGGGCCGGGCTTTGAAAAACAGATGTTTTTCTTACTTCGGACCCTAGAGGGCCAACCCTGTTAGGCCTTGGCCCTTCACAGGCCAGCCTTGATTCCCAACTCTACCTTGAAATGGTGCCTATTGAAGAAATACCTCTTCAATTAAAAGTTATAACCACATGTTAGATTCATGAACCCTCTTAAAAAAATATAACTTCAATAACCAATGGCTATTTAAAATAACTCTTCCATAAAAAGTCACACATTTATAGTGTGTAAGGTTTTCTTAAAACCCAACACAACCTTCCATCAAGTAGCTAGTAGTTACCACACATTTTCATAGGTGTCTTTAAAAA
This sequence comes from Acacia pycnantha, assembly GCA_025563575.1. NCBI lineage: Eukaryota > Viridiplantae > Streptophyta > Magnoliopsida > Fabales > Fabaceae > Acacia > Acacia pycnantha. Next base: position 980,577 of record JAMWYP010000067.1, on the reverse strand, counting down.
CTAAAAGGGCATTATCTTAGTGATCTTTAGTGTTGTAACTCCCTACACAACTCTGTGTATAAATTCCTTAATTTATAAAGACATGACTTTTCATCCCTTCATTTTTTTTTTTAATATTTCAACAGAATTGAGAGTACCTGACAAATTTATGAGAACCATTGATAAACATAAATGCTAAGAATATGCAGAGTTTTCAAATTTCAGCCAACCTTACGCATTGGGCCACAGAGGAATCTTTCAAATGGGAGTGAATTTTTGGTCATGGGAGTTAATATTACTAGATATAGTTCCTGATTAGTGTTAAGAGAGTTGGTTAAAAGCAATGTTGTCTACGTCAGATATCTCCCTAACAAATAATAAGTTTTATTAATTAAATTGATAAATATTTATAATTAAAAATTCCCATATTCTACGCTAGCTAGGTTAGTCTCCTTACAAGAAATCATTAACCACTAAATTTCTGCATGCCTGCTTGGACTTGGACCCGATGGCACGTAGTACAATGGAAACAAAACATAGTAGGCTTGTGTTGTTTCACAAGCCTAATATGTTTAGGCCTTAGTAACGATCACAAAAACGAAGTGCTTAATCTATGATTGTCGTTTATAATCAATACAAAACATATTTGTTTAATTTTAATTAGATTAAAAAATTAGTTAATATGATGTGTATTTTCTTAAACTCCCTAAATATATCTTATATTAAGGACAGAAAGATGAATAATCCAATCGATGAATTATAAGTTTATATCAACAAATAGAAATCGTTCTTAAAATTTAAAATTTGAATATGGGAATGAGTGAGGGAGGGAAGTAGGGTTGGTGATGGAGTAAGGTGTAAACAACGAACTATTAAATGAGCCGTGCTATGGGAGCGTAAATGGTATAAATGCAATGCAGTACTGAAGGATCAGGATCGGTTTGTCACGGGAAAATTGTGGGGAGAATCACACACAGGTCCCAAGGATGACAAAAAAATACAATGAGGTCCCAACAAGAATTCACATTACACAAAAGTCCCTAGGGACTTCTGTGTAATTATATGTGAATGTAAAATGACCATTATGGACAAAGGAAATTTACAACAGACAAAATATAAATTTACAACTGAAAAAGTATAGATTTACAACAAATTTTAAAACCATCGTTTTTTTCCATTTTGACTTTCAGAGGCTATTTACAACACACAAAGTATAAATTTACAACTGAAAAGTATAGATTTACAACAAATTTTAAAACCATCGTTTTTTCATTTTGACTTTCGTGAGGCTATTTACAACACACAAAGTATAAATTTACAACTGAAAAGTATAGATTTAAAAAGTATAGATTTACAACAAATTTTAAAACCACTGTTTTTTCCATTTTGACTTCCGAGGCTATTTACAACACACAAAGTATAAATTTACAATCGAAAAAGTATAGATTTACAACAAATTTGAAAACCATCGTTTTTTTCCATTTTGACTTCCGAGGCTATTTACAACACACAAAGTATAAATTTACAACTGAAAAGTATAGATTTACAACAAATTTGAAAACCACCGTTTTTTCCATTTTGACTTCCGAGGCTATTTACAACAGACAAAGTATAAATTTACAACTGAAAAAGTATAGATTTACAACAAATTTTAAAACCATCGTTTTTTTTCATTTTGACTTCCAGAGGCTATTTACAACACACAAAGTATAAATTTACAACTGAAAAGTATAGATTTACAACAAATTTGAAAACCACCTTTTTTCCATTTTGACTTCCAGAGGCTATTTACAACACACAAAGTATAATTTTACAACTGAAAAAGTATAGATTTACAACAAATTTGAAAACCACCGTTTTTCCATTTTGACTTCCAGAGGCTATTTACAACACACAAAGTATAAATTTACAACTGAAAAAGTATAGATTTACAACAAATTTGAAAACCACCGTTTTTCCATTTTGACTTCCAGAGGCTATTTACAACACACAAAGTATAAATTTACAACTGAAAAAGTATAGATTTACAACAAATTTTAAAACCATCGTTTTTTTTTTCCATTTTGACTTCCAGAGGCTATTTACAACACACAAAGTATAAATTTACAACTGAAAAAGTATAGATTTACAACAAATTTGAAAACCACCGTTTTTTCCATTTTGACTTCTAGAGGCTATTTACAACACACAAAGTATAAATTTACAATTGAAAAAGTATAGATTTACAACAAATTTGAAAACCACCGTTTTTCCATTTTGACTTCCGATGCTATTTACAACATACAAAGTATAAATTTACAACCGAAAAGTATAGATTTACAACAAATTTTAAAACCATCGTTTTTTCCATTTTGACTTCCAGAGGCTATTTACAACACACAAAGTATAAATTTACAACTGAAAAAGTATAGATTTACAACAAATTTTGAGAATTATAATTTCATATAATTTCAAAGTATTAAGTTGTATGAGTAAGTGGCTATTTGCACCCACTCCTTATGTATATATATACAACCCAACCCATTGCTTTCTATTTACAAGTCTTCTTCTACAATCGTATCTTTCCAACGCGTTTTCGCCTGCCAGTTGGATTCTCGCCGTCTTCGTCGTCATCTTCACCTGACGAACCAGTCCCTCCGGCGAGCAACTTGCTTGATGAGGTTGCTGCAAATCCTTCATCTCCATACACGTGAAGTTTAAGATTGCTCCTTGTTGCGTGAAACAGAGTGAGTTTTTATTTGCACCTTGTCGTAGCACTGGAATTCACCAATTCTGAAACCTCCAAGTTCCATTGGAGTAGAAGAAGGAGAGAAGAAAGAGAGAAGAAAAAGGGAGGGAGGAGAGAGAGAAATCATGGCGGAGAGAGACAGGAGAGAGGAGTAGAGAAGGAGAGAGGAAAGAGAGAAGAAAAGGGAGGGAGGAGAGAGACAGGAGAGAGGGAATGTCAAAATGGTAGTTTTACATTCACAAATAATTACAACCAGGTCCCTTGGGACTTTTGTGTAATTTCATGATTTTAAGGGACTTTATTGTGATTAATTCCCTTCCTTGGGACCTGTGTGTAATTCTCCCAAAATTGTGCTCCCCGGCCTCCAGAGTCCCCTGGCACAAAAATGAGAAAATCCTGATTTGAAGGACGACATGACAAATGTTAGAGCAGTTCGTAAAATGGTTGCCTTATAACTATTAGGTTGTAGGTTCAAATCCTACCAATATATAAGAACCTTGCTAGTGATCGGTCTGTAAGTACCTCATTTCCTGTGTCAAATAGAATGATGGTCAAGTCTCTAGCTCTATATATATATGCCATAAATCATTCATTCAGTGCAGAGATCCACTCCACTGAATTTATACCCATTCTAAGAAGTGGGACCAATATATTTAGAAATTCATCGTAGCCCGCTCCTCAACCATTCAAAGTAGATATCAAATCAGCTAAATATGATATCTTGAGCATAAGATATCTACTTTTTTATTTGAATTATATGCCTATGATATCAACCTTTATAATAGCATACTTCTACATACAAAATTAGAATAAGATTAATATGAAATTTAAATATAGTAAATAATGGGAATAGAATAGATAATAATTCTCAAAACTAAAAGCCAATTGACAAGTCTCAATATATGAATCATAGAAGAATGGGGTGAATGAGGAGGCATTGGACATTAATGAGCCGACCCACTAGGAGTGTATAGAAAGGAGAGCAAGAGTCCTCGAGATAAAAGCATGGCCCACTGAAGTTATATCAGGACCTAACCACATTAAACTCTCTCATATAATCCCTAAACATAGCTTCATGGGTCACATACTCTCATTCAAAGCCAACACTGCCTTCTTCATTAGCCTGGGCCCCACATCCTGCCTTCTTTTTTTTTTTTTTTTGTATTCCCACCATCTCAGACGATTTTGGTCTAATCATCACGCAACCATTAACCATACCATGAATAGCTAAATTTATTATGCATGAATGAACTAAAAATGTTAAGGTTAAGGTGTAAATCTACTCATGAAGTATATTTGTGAACATTTTCCTGCTATTATAGTGTTTTCTTGGCTTCAAAAATGGAAATAAAAGCTCCAAAATGATACAAAAATGTCACGATCTTTAATTTAATGTCCATTGATTTATGTGTGAGACTCACATTGTTGTCCAAGCATAAAAAATGTTTATAATAAAGAGAGGTAATGAACGTTAGTTAAAGTAATGGACGTATGGTCATATTAATTGTCATGATATTTTTACACTAATTTAGAATCTTTATTAGTATTTTTGTACCTAAGAAAACTTCACGGTACAGTGCCAAGTTCATAAATACTTTATTAATAGAATTACCCCTTAACTTGTATAAAGTTATCATCACTGTATTCTCTCTGTTTCCCCCAATTTTTTAAGGAATTACAGTGTCTTCAAAAACTGCTCCCTCGTCCCTCAGACGACCGTCATGCTTCTAGTTTTCCTATTCTACTCAGGACCACGAATATGAGTTGCTCTTATTGCGTCTCATTAATTAGTGATATGAATATTCTAACGCACATGACGTGGATATTTGTGTGTGCATACACACATAATAATATATATAAAAAATTTAATTGCTTATTTCACTAGTTTTTAATCCAAACCAAACTTCTCAACATTTCTGTGTGTGCGTGTTGAAAGGGTATTTATTGTGATAAATATGACTCTAATCTGGAAGGGGTAACACTCCATGAGTCATCGGTTCTCCACTTGTATAATACTACCTCTAATCCTAATTATAAGACATATTTAATTGATTTTAGAAATATTAATAATAGAAATTAAATTAGTTAATTTTACTCATTTTTTTTTAAATATCTATTATCCAACACATCCACGTATTAATACACAGCGTTTGCCCAATTTCTTCTTCGTCTTTTCATAACATCGACCAATTACAACATTTTTTTTGAATGCACCCATCTTCTACATTCTTATATCCACGCACTGTATGGATAATACTTCACCACCAACGTAACCCTCGGTCGACATACCTTCCCAAACACTCCCTCTTTTTTATCAATTAAGAACCAACACTGCTATAAATTTTTTTAAATTAAATATTGTCTATCTTTATTAAATTAATCTCACGACTTTAATAGAGAATTTGAGTAAAAAAAGAAAGTAGAATGTCTCACTTGATAGAATATAAGCCTGTTATTAAATTAATTATTGTGGAGGAAGTATTAGTAGGAGTGATATGGGAAAAATATGAAAAAAGTTGCTCAAAATTATTTTATTAAAAAAGATAGTAGAATTAAGATGTATGTGGCATTAATGAGTTGTAATTATTACTTACTATATAGAATATATATGTGCATTATTAAATTATTATTATTATGTTTAATTATCATTGAAAAAAATATCAATAAGGGTTTTTTTTTTTGAAGAAATTGACAGAAATTATAATGTTGTCCTATAATATAATTAGGACAAAAACCAACACTTAAATATTATCCTATAATTAAGACAGGAGGGAGTATAATTTATGTTTTCATTTATTTCTGATCTCACTTGTCAAATTAAGAGGAAACACACACACACACTATAGAACATTTTTTTTTTTTGACACAACAAAATTGAAAGTACTTCGTATGCAAGAAACCAAATTAGAGTATTTTTTAGCATCGGGAAATTAAATTCACAGGCAAAATTTTCACGATAGAATTGAATAATTTAGTCAAAATTTTTAAAGTGAAGGAAGAAAAAAAAAGGAAGAGATTCCTAAAGTCCACCTTAGGTTAGATATTCCTATTGGAACAAGGTGGAAATAGATGGACATGTGGATCGTTAATACTTAATTAAGAGATAATCATATGCTCCCATATAATAATTTGGAGTGTGCCTAATGGGATTCCCATATATATACATATACTGCCCGACGAATTGAAGAAGTCAGCTGGCCAGCTTTCCATTATTTTATTTTCATAAACTATACTTAACATCACATAACGGTCAAACTGGCAGATTATCCGCGTCCTAACTATCCCCACAAATTGGTATAGAAAACAAAGCAGGAAAATAATACACCCCGGATCACGAAAACTACATCATAATCCTGAAATCTAGCACACGTACACACATACACATGCTACATTATTACCAATTCATAGTAATATAATCAACCTATAAAATATACCTCCAGTCCTTAATATATATATATATATATATATATATATGAATCGGGTAACTTTTTTTTAGAGAGATTAATAAAATCTTATGATATATAATATATGTTATGATTATTAACTTCATTAATCTCTCTAAAAAAAGGTCAACCTTCTTTTATATATATAAATAAAATAAAAAAATAAAAACCCGGAAGTATGATCGTATCTTACTGCGTACAACTACAAGCCAGCCGGAATACCTATTGTCCTGGGCGTAAAGCGTTCCGAAGCTGACCTTTTGACCAACGAACTGATATCCGGCGAAACCTTAGCCATCTCAAACTCCGGCAGCTCCGGGATGGCCGAAAGCACCGGCCCCGACTTGTCATACACCACCACGTAACGGTCTCCGGATTTATGTGGCACCTCGAAGGTACTACTAGTAGAATTCGAGGATGAAGATTTATAGAGATTATTATGATGTTGATGTTGCTGATGATGATTATTGAGCTTGAAAACGGAGCGGAGGAATTTATGGAGGGAGCGGGAGATTTTGAAGGGCTTTTTGGAGACGGTGGACGGAGGAGGAGGAGGAGGCTGAGCCGGAAGTCGGCGGTCGGAGAGGTGAGGCATGGAGAGACTTCTAGCGGAATTAGCGATGGCAGAGTCGAGATGACGCTTGAAGGAGTTGAGCTCGAAGGAGTCGTAGAGTGTGCTACCACAATCCCACAAGGTGGCGGCCTTGGGATTTGAAGAAGAAGGATTCTCCATGATGGTGGAGCCAAAAAGTAGAGGGTTTGAAGAAAAAGAAGAACAAGAGAACCAAGGAGAAGAAGATCGAAGAGGTCAAGTAGTTAGTTGCTTGTTTGGTGAAGGAAGCGAACGCGTCGGTTATGACTTTGAGAGAAATGAAAAAGGCACATTGGTTTCACGGCTTCCTTATATACACCGTTCGTTCGTTTGTTATACACTAATAACACTAATAACACCATGCTCTGTTATTAAATTTTAACACACTTCGCTTTCGCAGCTTATGGTGCCAACTCAAATTTCCATGATTAGGATGATTAAGTTAATTAATTATTATTGTTGTTGAATGTACAAAACGGTTCAAATGGGGAACCAGGTGGGGTGACGTGGAATGAGGGTGGCCCCTTGAATTGTGTCTCAAGTTTTCTTTTCTTTTCTTTTTTATTAAAGTAAATGCCGAATAAGAGTGGCCATAACCCTTGAATCGTTGCATGTCACGCGTCACCGATTCATTGTGAAAACAAAATGTGGTTTGCCAACTTTTATTATTAAGAGAAGTTTATCCTTTTGAAAGGTACTGTACTAATATAAGATATGGAGTTATATATAGTCCAATCTTCCCCCTGACTAAAGCTATGGTGATGGTTGAAAAGTTAAAACTATGAATTTTGGACATCTGGTCGCCGACTTCACAAATCTTCGGTATTGCCCATCAAGCAAGTAATTAATGGGGGATGGCATGTCCACTAAGTGATTTTTAATTAATTTTACAGATATAAAATATTATAAATTGAAATGCAAGGACAATGTGTGTAAGAGCTCTGGGCGGTGGTGGAGTGAGTTTTTCTTTAAAATACAAGTAAAATCACTAGTACAAAGTAAATTCAACAATAATAATTAACGTCTGTTTTTAGAAAACAAAAGTTAAAAGGTAGGTAGTGACACTTTTGAAATTTTGTCTTAATTTTATGACTATTTTAAGATATTCTTAATAACAGTTATTAAAAGTCACTTTCAACAACTGTTATGAAAAACAGTCGTTGAAAGTTAAGCCCAAAAATAAATAAAAAATTAATATTTGTGAGTTTTAACGACTGCTTTGAGCGTTTCTTGAATTATCTTGAGGTTGAGAGTTCAAGCCTCTGCCACCCCAGTTATTTTTTTTTTTCTATCTTGAGTTATAACAATTGTTTTATTAAAAACAGTCGTTGAATGTTTCAATTGGAGTAGGCGCAGTTGGCTAGAGCGTTTGGTGAGTTTTCCTGAGGTTAAGGGTGTGCATGGTAACGCTCCCAGAATGTGTTTTTTGTTAATTTCTGTTCCCGGAACACAAATGGATGAGAAATCTGTTTGGTAAATCCGGTTTTTTTTTTGTTCCCGGGATGAACCGGTTCAACTTTTGTCTTTGGGAATAGAAAAAAAAAGCGAGAAAATTCATGCTTTTCTATTTCTGGGCACAAAATCAGAATTTATTCCTCAACGTACAACCTCTCTTCTTTCTCTCGAAAACCTTTCGCAGTGTCAACTACCCTCCCCACCGCCGCCGCCGCCCCACCGCCACCCCCACCTCACCGCCACCACCACCCCCGCCGCCGCCGCCGCCGCCGCCGCCCCCACCTCACCGCCACCACCACCACCACCCTCGCCGCCGCCCCCACCTCATCGCCACCACTGCCACCACCATGATCGTCACCGCCGCAGCCACCGCCGCCACCACCACCACCACCACCCTCTCCATCGCCGCTGCCGCCACCGCCGCCACCACCCCCACCTCATCGCCACCACCACCACGACCGTCACCGTCACCGCCACCGCCACCACCACCCTCGCCGCCGCCGCTGCCGCCACCCCCACCTCATCGCCGCCACCACCACCATCACATAAATAATTTTTTGAATATAAAAATTACATAAATAAAAATAAAATGTGTTAACAAACGTAATTCTGATTCTCGGAGTAAAAATAAAATGAGTTAACAAACGTAATTCTGATTCTCAGAACTCTTCCCAGGCACAGAATCAGAAAAAACTGTTTCATCTCAGAAACAGTGCTGGGGAACAGAATGGTTGCCATGCACACCCTAAGAGTTCGAGAATCCATCATCCCATTTCATTTCTAAACAGTCGTTGAATATTCCCAAAAGTCTGGTGGTGGCGTAGTTGGCTAGTGCCTTTGATGAGTGTTGCTGAGGTTGAGTGTTCGAGCCTCCCTCACCCTTTACAATGGCTTTTTTAGAAAACTAGTCGTTGAAACTTGACTTTCAATGACTTATTTTTCTAAACCAATCCCCACTCATTTCATTTTTAGAAAAGCAGTCAATGAAAGTCAACTTTTGGTTTGTTTTCCTGATTGAGGTCGAGTGTTCAAGCCCCCTAACCCTTGCATCCTTTTTTTTTTTTAAAAAAAATCAGTTGTTGTAAACCAATCCGCCACCCATGTCATTTTTTTTTTTAATTTTGAGATACGACGACTCCTTTATGAAAAACAAGCATTAATTTAATCAACAAGTTATGATGGGCGCAGTTGGCTTCCGCCACCATTTCATTTTATTTATTTATTTTGAGATACGACGACTCTTTTATTAAAAGCCGTCGTTAAATATTCAACAAGTTATGATGGACGGAGTTGGCTAGAGCCTTTGGTTTGTTTTCCTCAGGTTGAGTGTTCGAGTCTCCCTAACCCTATATCTTTTTTCTTAAAAACTAGTTGCTGTAAACCAATTCGCCACCTATTCCATTTTTTTATTGACATAGGACGACTCTTTTATTAAAAACAGTCGTTAAATATTCAACAAGTCATGATGGACACAGTTGGTTAGAGCCTTTGGCTTATTTTCCTAAGGTCGAGTGTTTGAGCCTCCCTGAACCAGGCATTGTAACCCAAATTTTTCTAAAGCTCGCTCAATGTAAAAGCTGAAATTGCTGAGCAACCTTTTTACATGTGTGTGCGCGCGCGCGCGCGCGTGTGAGCACGTGTGCGTGTGCGTATGCATGCGTGTGTGTGTGCGCGCGCGCGGATAAACACACACATATATACAAAGATATACATATATGTATAAACACACACACACACGTGTGTCTATATATATTTGTGTGTAGATGCACACATACATACACACACTCACCAAAAACTAAATACATTTGAGAGAATAAAATAGGGGTATTTTAAGAAGAAATTGACAAAAATTAAAATGTTATCCTATAATTAGGATCAAAACCAACTCTCAAATATTGTCTTATAATTAGGACCAAAAAGAGTATATGCTTATTCGAGATGGGCAGCGCAATTACGCTTCATAAGTATTGATATAACTATAAGAATAATTTTAAACGCAAGAAAAAAAATGTGGATTCTGGAAGTGTAGAACCAAATACACACATATATATGTTTTAAGTGTCAGATCAAGAACAGAAAAAAACAGAGAAACACAAAGGTCAAACAGATGCAAACATGTCTTGTGTCTTCTCCGAAGATGCAAACATGTCTTGTGTCTTCTCCGAAGCAAACAATCTCTACACACCCAACAAATAGAAAGCCCCAATTCAAGTAATTACCCTTACTTCCAGAATTCTCTAGAGTCTTGAAAGTTTCTCTTTTAATGAAAAGTATTCAAAGTGATATATAATTTCGTTAATTTAATGTTATTCCAAAACTCCTAGTAGTATATTCCAACACAAATAGTTGATTTTTTCAATAAAATAATGGCATATAGTTTTAATTTGTTTTTTACCAATTCCAAAAAGATAGGGTTTGACTTTAGGGTTTAATGTTGATTCGTTCAACGATTGCCACTTGATATAACAATATACCATGCTTTCTCTTTTTCTCTACCTTGTGACTAGGGATGGAAATAGGCCAGGTCAGGTTAGTCTTTGGTTAAATAGGCCTGAGCCTGTAATGGTGGTAGAAGGCCTAAGCCTGGGCCTGAGCCTGAATGCAGGCTTTTTTTTAGGCTCAGGCCTGAGCCTTCATAAGGCCTGGTCGAGCCTAAAGCCTTTTTAAAGGCCTACTTACAATGTAGGCCTTTAAAAAGGCCTCATATTGTAGGTCTTGGAGGCCATAAATAGGCTTTTGTACACTTTGAGCCTATCAAAACTATATAAATATAAGGTTTTAGTAGAATATAAAAATGAAAAATAATAAATATTATATTATTTATATAATATAAATATAATTATATTTATTTAATGTGTAAATAGGCCAGGCCTGAAGGCTTACAGGTCAGGCCTTAATAACATAGGCCTGACCTATTTACACATTTAGGCTTTTAAATAGGCCTTGGCACGGCCTTTTAACAAAAAGCTGAGCCTAACTGAGCCCTAAATAGGCCAGCCAGTAGTAGCGCTGATAGGGTCTGGACTATTTCCATCCCTACTTGTGACTTCTTTTAATGTGTTAAACAAAATGATGAGAAAAGTCTAGCTTCTTTAAAATAAAAGTCACGATTTTTTTTATTATCCATTGAATGAATAGCTCTAAAAGGCTTCTCTTTTCAAGTTCACAAGTTATCGCTACTTGTATCAATGTGATTTCTATTTGCTTTCGTTTTGTTTTATAGATTAAGTGAATTTAAATTAGGTATTATATTCCATAGATTAAGTATCTTTTTTACATGTCATAATGACAATTATTCTAAGATTGAGTACTGTTGAATTTAAATTAGGTGGTAATAAAATGAATCACAGTTGGATGAATACATTAAGAATTAGTGAAGAATATGAAAATGAAGTTGAAGAGTTTATTGAATTTGCTAAAACGAATGCGCTTAGTAAAAATGCTGGTTTTTTTTTTTTTTTTTAACTGTGGATGAAAAATACCAATTTTTTTTCCTAAAAAAAACTTTCAATGTTTGTTTTTAAAAAAAATAGACGTTCTGTTTTTAAACAGACATCAATTTTAAAACTTTCAACGACAATCATATGCATCACTCCCTGAAAACGATTGTCTCATAGTTTGAAAAATAGATGTTAAATATGGTCATCTTGTAACAAAAGATTCATTATGTTATTCAGGAAATGTCCAAGAAATTTCCAAAAAAATTCAGGAAATATGTCATTTCCTTATGTTAATATGCGATTTGTTTATTTAAGAGATATTTTTGTATATTCTCTTCAAAATATATTTAAATTAGAGAAAAAAGCTTTTGAGTGCCTTTTCCCCATCCAAAATAAGCTTAGAATCTTAGGTACGATAAACGTTAATAAACAAGTTAAAGTAGCTAATATAGTCTTCTTGATGCACCTCACAAAAAAATATTGTTAAATTCTCGTTTGGATTAGTGGCATAAGTTTTTTTTTTCCAATGTGATTTACAATTTACAAGATAAGTATGTAAGAAGAGTTTTATATTGACTCACTAAAAAGGTTAGAGAGAACAGGTTAGCAAATCTAACGTGGAAACTCTTATTAAAATGTGCAGCGTAATAATTACGTCCTCCTATTATATTGGAAATAACTGTTATGGAATAAATATTATGCCCATATATGGCCCAACAAGGAGCATATTGCATATCAGGATCTGCCTATCATAAAGGAGGATCCAATCATATCAATGCGGATCAATCATATTAATGAGGATCGCCTATCATAAAGGAGGATCCAATCATATCAATGCGGGTCAATCATATTAATGAGGGTCAACCATATTAATGAGGATCAATCATATTAATGAGGATCAATCATATTAATGAGGCCGATACAATTCCACCTAAGGTACACTCTATAAATAGGAGTTAAACCCTAAAGGTACACATCATCTTCTAAGCTCTCTCTCAATTGCATATACTGCACACAGAGCACACACACCACCCCATTGGCTAAACGCCTCCGGTAATCCTCGAACTACGTGGACTTTGATCCCTCCTCAGGGTACGTAGGCCCTAGGAATCGCTCCTAGGTCAAGTCCCCGTGCTTTGTGATCTCGATCCTCTTAGGTATCCAATTCATGGATGCTTGGGAGAGAGCTATTTGATCCTATATCCACATCCTAGCCCACCTAGGGTTAGGGTTTATGTTCTATTTCAGAACATTGGCGCCGGCCAAGTGGGAACCGTAAATTTCGATTCCGTGACCAAAGATGGTCTATGATTTCAATTCCGTTTAAGAATATGTTCTCTCCAATTCTTTCAAATCTTGTTTATTTATATGTAATTGTTCATTGCATATTTCATGCTAAGTTTTGCAAGAAAGAAGAAAAGAGGGAGTGCATAAATCCGAGGTAAATAAACCGGTTCGAAAATCATGTTCAAGTTAAACATGTATGAATTCGGGTAAAGAAACTCGTTTTCAAAAATCATGTCCGGTTTAAGCATGTAGGAGTATGAGGTAAATAAACCCGGTTCGACAATCATGTTCAAGCTAAACATATAGAATTCGGGGTAAAGAAACTCGTTTTCAAAAATCATGTCCAGATTAAGCATGTAGGAGTATGAGGTACATAAACCCGGTTCGACAATCATGTTCAACTCGCAGCATGTATGAATTCTGAGTAAAGAAACCCGTCTTCAAAAGTCATGTCAAAGCTAAACATGTAGGAATCCGAGGTACAAAAACCCGTCTTCGAAAATCATGTCAAATCTAAACATGTATGAATTCTGAGTAAAGAAACCCGTCTTCAAAAATCATGTCAAAGCTAAACATGTAGGAATCCGAGGTACAAAAACCCGTCTTCGAAAATCATGTCAAATCTAAACATGTATAAAGTCATGGTGCAAAAACCCGTCTTCGAAAATCATGTCAAATCTAAACATGTATAAAGTCATGGTGCAAAAACCCGTCTTCGAAAATCATGTCAAATCTAAACATGTATAAAGTCATGGTGCACAAACCCGCTTTCAAAAATCATGTCAAGTCTGTTTTATACAATTAAATCCACGCTCCTTAATTGGATCTCGGATAGATTGTGGAGTCCGTCCTTAAGAAAGGGATGAAGGCGGACCCAGAAGCTAACTAAATCTGGTTAAGATCCGGATCTGTAGAAATAACGGTTAAAACATGTTTCATTTGGGACACGGTAAAACCGAGATAAGTTACGTTAAGGTTTTGCAGGAAACAAAGACAGAAGGCGGACCCGATTTAAACTAAATCTAGTTTAAAATCGAGGATCCCGGTTAAGCACGCACGTAATCCCAACAATGACGAATACCTTGTTCGGATTTGGAAAGTAGCACATCCTGGCAGCTCAGAAACCTGAACTACCAGGCTGGGGGGCAACAGAGTGGACAACGATGTGTTGAATGGAAGAGCGTGCTATCAATAACCGACATTAATGCAAACCAAAAAGTTTAATGCAAACTCGGACAAGTATCCGAAATGAGCGTGTTGAACGATTTGCACAACAAGAAGTATTTTCCATTTATTGTGATTTGCTTACATGTTATTAAATGCGGGAATATAAGCCGGACAATTAGCCCGGAAAATTGTTATGAAAGCAAAGTCGGATTCGGGGATCTCGGTAGCGGTCAAGTTAATCTCGGCGGCTCGAGACCTAAACTACCGAGCTTGGGGGCAACTGTTATGGAATAAATATTATGCCCATATATGGCCCAACAAGGAGCATATTGCATATCAGGATCTGCCTATCATAAAGGAGGATCCAATCATATCAATGCGGATCAATCATATTAATGAGGATCTACCTATCATAAAGGAGGATCCAATCATATCAATGCGGGTCAATCATATTAATGAGGGTCAACCATATTAATGAGGATCAATCATATTAATGAGGATCAATCATATTAATGAGGCCGATACAATTCCACCTAAGGTACACTCTATAAATAGGAGTTAAACCCTAAAGGTACACATCATCTTCTAAGCTCTCTCTCAATTGCATATACTGCACACAGAGCACACACACCACCCCATTGGCTAAACGCCTCCGGTAATCCTCGAACTACGTGGACTTTGATCCCTCCTCAGGGTACGTAGGCCCTAGGAATCGCTCCTAGGTCAAGTCCCTGTGCTTTGTGATCTCTGATCCTCTTAGGTATCCAATTCATGGATGCTTGGGAGAGAGCTATTTGATCCTATATCCACATCCTAGCCCACCTAGGGTTAGGGTTTATGTTCTATGACAGAACAATCTAGTTTAAGAGTTTTGACCTTGAGGAAAACATATAATAATTGAATAACGTCCTGGCCTTTCACAGAACAAATTGGGATACCCAAGAAGTCAATTAATGGAAAAAAGCATTGACAAAAAAAAAAGGGAAAAAGCAAGCTAAGCATTTTGGATAAAATGTCCATGTCTGAGATAGTATCCCAAGACCAAGGTAACTGGACTCTTGTAATAAACCAAAAGAAAAATGAGCATGAGATTCTTGGGGCCATGGAACCATTATTTAATTTTTTTATGTAAACCGTTATTTAGTTTTCTTTTTCTTAAAAATTTTAGGAAAGGGGTTAGATTCACCCACGATCTAAGAACAATGCAAAATCTCTCTTTCTCCTTGGTGATAGCAATGTTGAGCAGTGCATGTCGTCTATTACTTTCAAGCGTTTATCTAAACACCCAAGAGGTAGAACGTCTCACAGTTATTACAACAAAGTAACCACTTCTATAAATATCAAAGGTATTGAGGATCTGAGCTCAAATCCTCAAATATTCCTCCCAAAAAAAAAAAATCTTTTTTTTATAAGAGCTCAAAATTTGAATTGTTTGGTCTATTTTATAATAGTACGACAAGAGTTACTTGAATATTTAACGAGTTTTTTCTATTTTTACCCATAATATATTATATATATATATTGCATTAATTAAAAAATTGGTCATATCTATATTTACCCTATTTCTCTCTCTTGTCCCTCATAGATAGGGGCGCATTTGAACAAAAATTATTTCGGATATACTTATTGTTTTTAACTAATTTTAATCATTTTCTTAAACTACGTAATTCAAAGTTATCATACTCTTATAAATAGGAGTGAAAGGAGTACTGAATTAATCCCTCTAGGCTTTTTTGCCAGTAATTTTCTCTCTTTTTGGGTTGGTCCTTAATATAAACAAATTTTTTCTTGTATCTCAAAATTTAAATTACTTTTTCCTTTTCTACCCCTATTAAATACGTATTCTTACATTAATTATCTCTCACTCACCACTAATTCTCTTTCATTTAATCATGGGTAAAGGTGCAATTTTACACACGAGCTTTACCCCCGAAGCGCCCAGTACCATGAGCTTTTTTCTGGAGCAAAAGTACACACGTGGTTACGTTTTGGGAGCGTCCAGCACCACGACCGTTAGTTGACCGTTAAGTTGGATGGAAATGAACAGTAACACGGCTGAAATTACACTTTTACCCTTAGTTTTAAATAAAAATTACCCTTTGGCCCTAAATTTTTTTATTAAAAAAAAACTAAAAATACCCCCTACCCCGGTGGGCCCCACCACCGCCACCCCACCGTCGGCCGACCACCACCGCCGCCGCGGTGGTCGGCCGCCACGATGGGCCCACCGGGAGGGGGTATTTTTAGTTTTTTTTAAAAACTTAGGGCCAAAGGGTAATTTTTATTTAAACTAAGGGCAAATAATTTTCTTTTTTACTTACCATCAGCGTCCATGTTAGCGTCCAAATCAGCTTGTCAGTCCAAATCACGCCACGTCAGGGTTCCATCCAAGTTGACGGTCAACTAACGGCCATGGTGTTGGGCGCTCCCAAAACGTAATTACGTGTGTACTTTTGCTTCAGAAAAAAGATCGTGGTGCTGGGCGCTCTCGAGGGTAAAGCACATGTGTAAAATTGCACCTTTACCCTTTAATCATTTATTACTCATTCTCTCTTCTATGCTCTTTTCATAAATAGAGGCATATTTGGAAGAAGAAAAAAAAGACATTTTTTATAAATTTATTGTTTTTAACTAATATTAACCGCCAATTCGTTTTGCACAATCAAGAAAAAGTTACTTATAAAAAAGACCGGAAGGAGTAAAGCCTTGGAGCATTGAGATCTCTCCACTAAAAATAACCATATATAGTTAAATATTGACGATAACTTACTCCTTACAAATAGGTTTGGGAGCACCACTACTTTTTTCTTTTTATCTAGAGGTCGAGCTCTAACTATGTAAAGGGGTGGCCACCTTCCACTTATAGAAAGTTTTCATGTTAGCCACATCGACAGTGGTAGTTCAATCATGACCATGCATATGCATACATGAAATGCAACACCAAAACATTCAAACTAGTTTAAAGTTTCAATCTAAGGTACATGACTGATACTCCCATCTCTCAAGCTTCTAAAGATTTAACGACCCTATAGTTGCAGGCTCTCTTTTGGTGAGTGATGAGCCTAGCAAATATTTAGACTATAGTACAACTCCAACGTAACTCTGAGGTCAGTGCTTTGTCTTTTAGCTCTGTCCTCTGTTTCATAAACAAGAGACAATATATATGCACTAAGGGAAGGCAGAGACGTGCAGCAAATTTTGTTTGGTTGCTGTTGTATGATTTATTTACCTACACATTTGATTAATCAACAACCTCACTACTAAAGAGCTTAAATTGGTTGGCATCAAGAATCAGTTTCCTTAAGGAAGAGAATGCGCCCATAATTCCTGCACCTGTGAAGACTACGATTATTGACATGTTGAG
Organism: Acacia pycnantha; assembly: GCA_025563575.1. NCBI lineage: Eukaryota > Viridiplantae > Streptophyta > Magnoliopsida > Fabales > Fabaceae > Acacia > Acacia pycnantha. The sequence continues at coordinate 963,122 of JAMWYP010000067.1, read as the reverse complement.
CAAGTAAGTGAAGGATGATTTGGGAGGCTTGTACGTCATGTTATACAGAAGCATAGGAAGAACAAAATCCAGAGGGATGAAACCAATAGCACCAACCACACCATTGATGTCACCAAAAAATGGGAGCATGGCTGCCACAAACCCGCATAGTGCCATGTAAATTGTCCGAAGAATTAGGCGAGGGATGAGATTTCTCTTGGAAAATATCCCCTGACTCACATCAGCTGATTTCTTCTCCATTATCTCATAAGCCACTTGAGAATAAACCTGTGTCATGTGTACGTGTTGGGACAATCATTATATTCTTAACGTTGTTCGTTACAAATTACAACTCTCTGAACTTACCAGGCCAATGGCGAAGAGTTGAAGAAGAACAAAGATGACGGCAAGGCCAATTACCCATGTCGGAGCTAAAGAAGGTCCCTCATCTGGCATTAGACTCTTTAGAATGTTTGAATTGGACTTGTTTCCAAACACCCAATATCCAGCCACTGCAACAGAGTAAAAAGTTACGCAAATCACACCATAACACATGAAAAGCCCCTTGACCATCTTTCCAGTTGCAGGTGGTGCTAGAGTTGCCTGCAACAATGTCATGGAAAAAATGAAAGTCAACCACCCGTATAAACTATCGTAAGCACCATACCTAAAGCTTGAAGTGTAAGAGCTATATGGACATTATTAATTGGTTCAACTTTTGAAAGAGTTTTCTTGTTACTTGTATCTCGGGCAGGATTCCATTCCCAAATATGGCTGCAATTATTGAGATGGAAGTGAAGGCACTAAAAACCCTTGCAGATTTTCTGGGTTCAAGGGAATAGTCCGTTGAATGATCTTTTGCTGACAAACCTGCAAAATGATAAGAAATCCCTTATAGTTATTGATATGACTCAGGTCACTTATAATTATTGAATATTAGTCCAGTTGGTTTTACCTGCGTGAATGCAAGCCCCAAACACTAGGAAGCTGTAGCCGAGGCTAAGAAGCAGAGAACACATGTTGATGTGTCGTAGAGAATGAAAGGATGGAAGCTGAGAAAGGACTATCATCACCACTGTCACCATTGCTATGAAATGGTACAATTTGAGGGGCCCATTTGGCGATAGGTTGGAGTACACAATCTTCAACAAAGCAACAGGATCAATTAACTAACAGATGAACACTGGTATGGTTTCCATAATCACTTCAAAACAAAACCTTTAAGTTTATATTCTTAGGCACTTCAGTTCGGAGGAAATCTAGACACAGCTCTTTCTCCAGCACTTTTGCAGTCATCGGTTGGTTCGGTAATAATATTAGGTTCCAAATGAAGTTCGTCAGATGCACTTTACTTAATTTTGTCACTTCTGTAGTTTTTGAATGCGACATATTTTCCCAACTTTCATACACAAGACTCGACTCAAAATACAAGGGACGGTGAATATACATGTAGAAATAAAGGTGGGGCTCAGGGAGGGGAACCAAATTACGTCAGTACTTTGCTCATTTATTATGCACAGGGGCATGAAGTGTCCTACGCACTACAGAACACATTAACACCTAAGTAAATGTGTCATTTCATTGTGGTACTCTATAGATTTCACCCAGAAAGAGACGGAGATATCGATCTTTAGAAATTAGAGCCGTGTTTAACAAGACGCAATTACACCATGACTAAAAAAGTTTCAGTCTAGAGCTAGGCTATAATATATGAGAGAATAGAATAGCGTGCGGATGTGGGGACAAAGCATATATTCCAAAACTGAGAAAAATTTTACCCTCTAACTTTAATTTAATGAAAGGTTCTATGCTGAAATAAAATACCAAATTTAATATCTTATCCTTTACAGGTATCCTCAATAGCTCACTGCTATGTAGAAAGATTCGTAGTATTGTACACTAGTATTCGGCAGATAAATGGAAAGTAACTAGATTAAATGCAGCTAAACCAAACACCATAACTCTATGGACAGGTTCCATAACATGAGTGGAGGATGGTTGGCGACAGGCGAGCGAGATTTTATAAATGAAAATTCGTACTCTGTCCTTCAGTCTTCAAAAAGTTTTGACGTCTGACTTTTCTAAATAGGGCAGGAAGTAACAGATGGAGGTTTAAGATGAAACTTGGAAATCAGAAACAGAGCATGAAAGGGACAAATAAAAGCCGAGTGAGAATGTAAACATAAATAAAAAATTAAGGTAACCCAATTAAGTGGAATAACTTCTATTAGTTGCTTGGAAAACGACAGAAAAATGCGACCCCTTCTCTTGTTTCGTCACTGTGATTATAACGAGGTTGATATTTTTGTATATGTATGACCGTTACAAATAAATATTGTAACAGACGGAATCAATGTATAAGGATGATCGACGCGTATGAATTAGTAAAGAAGAAGAGAGCAAACCTCGAGGCATTGTCCCGCAAGCAAAATTGCTCCAACACCAACCCCTGTGTTGATTGCCGTTTGAATAAATATTACAAAATAGAACATCCACCCAGACCCTGTCAATACACCCAAAAACCCAAAAAGGAATATGAGCCAAAACTAATGAAACAGAGTAAACAGAGGAAATTGTACGATGCTTTCCATTATACGGAGTTGGCGGGTGATTAATAGCTATAGGGTTAGGTTGTAAATTTGGAAGAAAAGTTTCCGTCGAAAAGTATTTTTCTCCCATAGGTGTTGAAATGCAAGAGTGTTGTGTTTTGAAAACTTTTCGTTTCCAGATAACATTGAGCCTACAATAATTCAGGGCAATATCGATGCTCAGTGAAAACTTCTAAAGCTAATTCACACATTAACCCATAATTATATGAAATTAGCAGTGTAATTATGATTAATAATTGATATTACTAAATACTAATAGTTAATGAAAGAGAGAGAATGGAAAACGACACGAAGAAAGTGCGGGTGGCATCGATTAATTCACCCAATACGTCGGCGGCGAGTTCGCGGAAACGGATGTGACGGCGGCCGGATTTCTCACAATGATCAAGCACTTTGGACATGAGGTAGTAGGAGTAGAAGGTGACGACGCCCATCGCCGTGAGGCAAAAGAACCCCAATCCCCATCCCAATCCTCTGAAGGCGTAAGGCAACGTGAGTATGGTGGGTCCCACGATCGCCGTCGTCAAGTGGAACCCCGCATGCCACCACTGACCTAAGCACAAAGCAAACATCAAATCAATCAACAGAAGAAGAAAAAAACTACGTAATGATGGTTTTAACGAAGAAGAATCGGCTGCCGGCGAGTTTGGGAACTGGGACCTTTAGACTGAAGGACGAAAGCAGCTCCGGCGTCGTCGTCGTAGCGGGGGTTGTGGTCCCTGACGAGGTCGTGTTTGGCCTCGATCGTCGTCATGGATAGGAATTGAGGAGGGAGGGAGGGATTGATTTGAAGCGTAGAGTGAAAGCAGTTATATCTAATAATAATACAGAGTATGTTGTTGCGTGCAGAGTTTAATTTGGTGGAGGAACGTCTAACGTATCATTCACCTGGAAATGCGATAAGATAGGAAGAAGAAGAAGAAGAAGAAGAGCATGTGGGGGAGAAGTAGGAGAACACCAAAAAGAGAATGAAGCTGAGGGATTTGTATTATTATTAGCAGGGGCTTTATTTATATTTTTGCTGGCCAGGACCTGGAATCATCACTGTATATGAGCCGATTGTAATGAATTATGGGTCCCTCAATTTAAATTGGTATACAGGGTTAAGGTTCAAATTACATGCTCATCACATCCTCTGCAAACGATGTCGTTTTAGGGGTGAGCTTTTAAACTCATGGATGAGCTGAGAATGTAACTCAATCCCTGTAGAAGTGATGATTGAAAATTTTATTGTTGGGAGGGAGATGATAAATTTTTATGCACAAAAAGTATTAATAGTCTGCAAATTTTATATCCTCATATTATCGGTACTCTCTAATTTAGGTTTTAGTCACTAATAAAAAAAATTAATGGAATACTTTTCCCTAATTTCTTCATTAAAATTAGGTTATTTCAATTTAGTCTTAATTTTTTTGGTAATATCCAAGAAAAACATATCAAGCTGTCATGGCCATAAAACTTTCAAACCATGATTTTTTTGCCGATCAACCATCCTAGATTATAATTTGAAAGTCAAAATTTAGTCTTAATTTATCACAGTTTAAGGAAAATTGATGAAAAGTTTGTATTAAACAAATTTATTGGTTAGGAGTACAGATATTTGAGTACATATACTTTGTATACGTTAAATTTTGGCTAGTATTGATGTATAAAAACATAACAAACTATCATGACTAATAAAACTTCCAACCCTTGATTTTTGGCGGATCAACAGTACTAGATTGAAACCTGAAAGTCAAAATCTTTGAATTGGATTCACATCCTTTAATTGACTGACTCGTTTTTATTATCAAGTACCTGGATCAACTGATAGCAATTGTTCCTTTTTAACTAGAGGTTTCGAGTTCAAGTTTTGAGAATGAAGCAGTATAAGTTTCATATAGATTAATCTAAACCCTGATAAATCCTTTAAATTCGAGTTAAAGGAAGCCAGATGGTCCTAAAAAATAAATAATAATTGATCCGTTTTCTTAGAAAGCTGACTGTGACCTAGTCAAGTTGGTTAAATTAATCAGACTAATTTTAGTGCCCGAAAAGATGGATTCATTTTCTTTAACGTCAAAAGTTCGTGTAATTTTTTTTTTTTTTTTTAATTTTAGCACTACATGTAATTATTTATTTTACTATTCCTCTTGTGATTTGGATTTTTTTTTCCCACTTCGTGTATTTTAGGAGATTTATTTTAAAGCGACTCACCTCATTATGAGGAAAAAAAACATATACTCCCTCCGGTCCTAATTATAGGACATATTTAACCGATTTTAGGAAGATTAAGAAAAAAAATTAAATTAGTTAATTTCACTCATTTTCCTAAAATACCCTTATTTCCCAACTTGCTATAATTAATTTCAATGGCTACATTCATTTGGACGGGGATAAACTGGATTGATAATGTGTGGCCTAAGCAAGTCACCTGAGGTCAACCTTCCCTTTCACAACCACGTAAATTATTCTATATGGTATTTATTAATTATTATAAGGTACTAATTAATAAGTGTATTTGATCTTTTTTATAAGTCACTTACTTATTTCTAAAGTGTATTAAATATTTTTTCCATGTATGCCTATAATTAATAAAAGTAATGCATGAGAGTAATAATTAGGGTTAATGTGCAAAAATGCACATGTGTTTTTTCTGAGGAGCGCCCAACATCAGGTACTTTTTTTAGAGGCAAAAGTGACTACGTGGTTACAAATTAAGTGCAAAAATATTGTTTGATCGTTAAGTTTGACTTTATTGGCTGACTGGATGATGACGTAGCTTTCAAAGGTGTAAAAGTACACATGTGGTTTGACCAAAAGAGCGCCAAACACCAAGTATTTTTTTAATTTCCTTTAATTGAAATAAAATTATTAATTTTTTTAAAAAATTAATAATTTTATTTCAATTAAAGGAAAATTATTATTTCTCTAGGTATAATTCCTGGGAGGCCAAATTTCATCTTCTGATTTATCATTTTGGGAAGGAGGATTTATTCAATGGGTAAACGTTAAAAAATGTATTTCCATAATTTATTTTTCTTAAAAAAATTATTATTAAATTTTCTAATTAATAATTGATAAATGAGTATTTATGCATTTGAAATTTGATATCATAAATAATATATTTACTTAAAAATAATTTTAATTTTTTGAAAAATAAATAGTTAAAGAAATAAATCATTTATTCTATATAAAAAAATAATTCATTTGAAAAATACAACTTTATAATTATAAGTCTATAACATCCCTTGATTTATTTTCATTCACCATATCAATAGAAATAACTCATTTAGAGGTGCAAATGTTTATATTGCATATTTCTTAATGCAATAGAAATTAAATAATATTATTCGGTTTTTGATTGAAAAATTTTTTAAATAATTTTTTGTTCAATTTGTTAGATCAAAAAATTAAAATTATTTTTAATTAAATATATTATTTATAATATCAAATTTCAAATGCATAAATACTCATTTATTAATTATTAATTAGAAAATTTAATAAGGATTTTTTAAATAAATAAATTTTGGAAATAAAAAAATTAGCCTCCCAGGAATTATACCTAGAGAAATAATAATTTTCCTTTAATTGAAATAAAACTATTAAACTTTTTTTAAAAAAAACTTGGTGTTGGACACTCTTTTTGCCAAACCACATGTGTATTTTTACATCTTTGAAAGCCACATCATTTTCCAGTCAGCAAAAAAAGTCAAACTTAAGTCAAATGATATTTTTGCACCTAATTTGTAACTACGTAGTCACTTTTGCACCTAAAAAAACACTTGGTATTCGGTGCTCCTTATGGTAAAACACATGTGCATTTTTGTACCTTAACCCTAATAATTAATATGATATTAAAATTTAATGTAATTAAAAGGGGTAATATTGAAAATTACTTAAATTTTAGGACAAATTTAAGACTTTAATTGTTTTTATTGATTTATAAAAATTGTTAGTTGATGTCTTATAGTAAAAATCAAAATGAATACATGAACTGCAAGTATTCAACTCTCCCAATTGAGTCAGGAAAGAATGTGACGCTGGTAAGATACAAGCAGGCGAGCATACCAAACAACATTCCTCATGGCTTTTATTCGGCAAACAAACAAATAAAAAATACCAGCACCACCAATAAATGGTGGTCTAGTTGGTAAAAGAGTTGATTCATAAACATAAGATTATGGGTTGGAATCCTACCGATATGAACGACTTGTTGATAGATAATCTGTAACGACATATCTCTTTTTAAATATGTTGAGAGGGCGGGAGAGAATCCGCATTCTAGTGCCACAAAGGGCATCCTTGTTGCCACTGGGCCAAGAGACCGTTGACTGTATGTAACATACCATTAGTTGTGTGCAACCGTCTTATGGAATTGTGTGACATGGAATTTTAGGAGTAGCACTCGCATGATGTGATGTGAATGGGAATAAAATGGGGCAAGTAACTATGGAGTGTTAGGCAGAGATTGTATTATGTAACATACCATTAGCAGCAATAGTTGTTCACACGAAACAAAGAGCTGGTTCCAATCAATACCCATTTGTCCCTTATCACAATTTTAACTTCAACAATGTGTATGATGTTGTCGCAACAATAAAGGTATTTTGATTTTGTCCCAAGCCAACGGACCGCGAGATTGTTCGATAAACTCCCAAGTTTTTTTTTTTTTTTCTGTAGGCATTATTATGCAATCAGAATAAGAAATTTTTTCCACTTGTTTTTTTACCGACACAATATCTTCTTATTAAAGATAATCTTTATATATAAAAAAAAAAAATAGAAACAATCTTGTTCCATAACTGGTTACCTCTCTCTCAGAGAGAATTTCAATCTGATTCGTTACACTGTGAGGAACCGTTGGTTCTTCCACTGATTTTTTTTAAATACATTTGGCAAGCCTACCCTTGAAACTCAAAATACCCACCACCTAAGACAAGGAACTAAATTCATGTGTGTCAAGCATAGACTGAGTTATACAACTCGAGTGCACCTGTGGAATTATCCTTAACTGTATATCTACATGTAACTCTTTAGCTAAAATATCTACACATTCAATAGTCTCTCTACTCGAGTAGGACAAAACAACACATATTCCTCATACAGAAGTTAGCGTCTCAAATGAATTAGAGAAAAACTTGTATGTTTCGAAATTCATAAAAGTTGACAAACCTCAAGTCTTGTCTTAATGGCCAATACAGAAGTTAGCGTCTCAAATGAATTAGAGAAAAACTTGTATGTTTCGAAATTCATAAAAGTTGACAAACCTCAAGTCTTGTCTTAATGGCCAATACACTGTGACCACCACCGGAAAGGTCCCAATACAACCCATATTCCCCAATCCTCTCTGGTCAAGCCACCAATTGCTACCTCGTTATGATCTCTTACTGAATATCCAAACAAACAGGGGCGGAGCTTGAGACAAATATTTGGGGGGGCCAAATAATGGTGGGCTGCCCCCGAAATTTTTTTTAAAGGAAAGTTTTATATGCTTTAAAATATAAAAGAATATAAATAAGAAAAAAAATAATATAAAAAAAATACACCAAAAACATTGGAAGGCAAGAGGCTTTAATTTATGTGATTGTGAATCTTTGGTTCAACTTAGACTTCATATAATTGAACACCACAACATTGGAAGGCAAGAGGTTGAGGTTTAGAATGAAAAACCAATAAACTTCATCCACAGGTGTAGTGTAAAATGGGTAAAAGCATATTAAATAATACACCACTACAAAAGTAAATTTCATTGATAAGCTAAAAATTTCAGGCAATTAGAATGAAATATAGAAAAAAATGACAAGATTAACATAAATCATACAAGCCCCCGCATGGAACAAAGATTGAATTATAAGCCCCAAAGATATAAAAGGTTGACCTGCAAATGGAAAAAAAAAAGAGGTAAAAATGTTTTAGAAAAATTGGAAGGGGGCCAAAATTTAATTTTACATTATATAAAATTTTTCTAAAAAAATTTTTAAACAAATTTCTTTTTTTTTTTGGGGGGGCCATGGCCCCCCTATGTCCCTTACAAGCTCCGTCCTTGCAAACACATATCTTGGTGTTGGCTTCCTTCATTAGATACCTGTATATGCTGTCCCCCCTTCCTTCATTAGATGTTGACATTGATAGATGTTGCCAGCAAAAACGTGAAGATTTTGGTCCATGTCCACTTTCTAAAGTCATTATAAACTCAACAAGTTAGTAGTCAATGCGTTAACACTTCGTAGTTTTTATCAAATTAAATTAGTGGTCAATGTGAATACGACAACGCTAGCCGCCAAATTCCATGGGTCCCACCTTATTGTGTATAATCATTTTGGCCCCTCCACACACACACATTCCACGTGGACTACCGGGATATGCTCAGAGTTTTTAGGAAAGATTATAATTTTTTAAGTCACGCCCTGCGCCCATGCCATTTGCATTGTTAGAACATTCCAATGTTAGAGACATCTAAACCTAAACATTGCACCAATTTTAAAAAACAGCAAGTAATTCGGTAATGTAAACCACAATAAGCAGATAATGAAGATGTTCAACAGAAATTTGAACACCCCAAGGTGACATCTTCCTAAATCTAAATCTATCATCAATCTTGTGTTTTCTGGTCCAACTTAGCAGCCATCGATTTATTGTACACCTCCAATTCCTTCTTGTATGCCTCCATTGCCTCTGCAGCTTTGTCGTTCCACAATTTTCTCTCTTCCTCTCTCAGTTCCTTCCATTTCAGTGATATGAGTGAGTTCAGTGTAGAGTTATTGATCTCTGGTCGTTCCTCCTGTATGCTCTTCCTTGCTTCCTTGCTGAATAGCAGATATGAGGATGCTGGTCTCTTTGGCCTGTTTGGATCACAATTCTTATCTTCCTTGCTCTGTTTCTTTTTCTTTGACTTCTGCTATACCGTATATAGTGGTACATGTGGGTTAGCCACAATGAATGAAACTGCTAAAGGGAATATTCAAAAAGCAGAAAATGTCACACCTTGATCAGATTCTCTGTTTTCTCCTTCTTCTTCAGCAGTTTCAAGGCTTCTTCTTTCTGAAGCTTCATTAACTCTTCGTCTTCCTTCCTGAGATTCGCAGCCTCCTCATCCTTCTTCTGTTTGTAAGCCTCCATTTCTTGAAGATATTTCTCCTTGTTCTTCTTCGCCATCTACATGTTTTAAGACCATTAATTAGCAACAAATCAAGCTACCAAAGAGGAGGCTTGGCTTATAATTAAAGACTACGACAGAGGCAAACCTCTTCATAAGGTCTCTTCTGATCTTCTGTCAAGTTTTTCCACTCCTCACCAGCAATCTTTGAAACCTGCAAGGCATAAGCATTAAAAAACTGTGTTCTTCTATTCTCATTAATATCATCTCAAAGAGATCATAATCACACAAGACAATTAATCACCTCCAAGATAGTCTTGTTCTCCGCAAGAATAGCTGCCCTCCTATCATTCGTGTACAATAGAAAAGCTGACACTGGATGCTTTGGTTTCAGTGGATCCTTCTCTTTTCTGCGAATAATTTAATAATAGTGTCATACAATATAATTTAGTAACAGTGTGATGGCAAATCAACAATAAAACTGAGTTAATTTACCTGCTCTTCTTGCTTTCTTTCCCTGTTTCTTGTTTGAACAGCATATACTGTTCGAGCAATTCCATGGCAGTCTTCTGCTTTTGCTCCTCTTCCAAGAGCTTCATCGCCTCAATTTCACGTCTCTCCTTTGTGATTACCCGCAGGTACGCTTCCTTCTCAACAAGATATTTCTCCTCATAAGGCTGTTTCTCTTGTTCACTGATAGTCTTCCACTTAGCCCCTAACATGTTTGAAATATCCTTGAATTCTGCCTCTGGATTCGCTTTCTTAACCTGCATCATCAAAGCACCCCGGAAAAATATATTTCAACGAAGTGAGTCCAAATTATAATTACTAGAGATTAAAAAAACAAAGAAGAAACAAAGTTTACCTCAGCCCATTGATCTTTGCTCCACAAAATGTAAGGTGGGGAAGGCCTTTTCACGGCACATCCATTCTTCTTCTTCTTCTTGTCCTTTTCTTGCTCCTTTTCTCTCAGCATAGGCAAATTCTGAACAATCAAAGCATTAAATAAGCTACTATTCAACAAATTAACTACAATCTGTCTAAAAAAAAAGATTCCAAACTAATAATTAAGGAGCAGAAACCAACCATGGTGGGTTTGAATTCCTTGATCTTCAGCATTTTTTTTAACTCCATCTGAAGCTTGTCCTGCTCGCGGCCACGTTCGTCGAGCTCCTCTTCCTTCTGCTTCAACATCTCATCTTTGACCTTCAAGAGCTCTTCAGTTTTTTCCTTCTCGAGGCGCAATTTTTGCAGCATCTGCTGCATTTCTTGCAAATCTTTATCAAAAGATTGCTTCGACTGTTTCTTGGAGGCAGCTTTTCCCTTCTTGGGTGAAGATCGGGGTTGAGATTCAGAGACGCCCGATTGGTTCTCCTTTGCGGCGTCTGATTCCATAGAAACCAGTGGTGAATCGGGCAGCTTCTTGGGCAAGGATTTGACATCGTTGGTTGAGGGATTTTTGTCCTTCAACGCTCTTCGGCTTCGCTGCTTCCTCGCTGGAACTTGATCGAAGGACACATCGGCACTTATCTCAGCCATCAGAGAGAGAGAGGGAGTATGAAAAACTGTTCGAGGTTCTGTTGGGGGACAAAGAGAGGAGGTAGTTAGGCTGGGCTTTTAAAGGAGAAGAGCGCAACGGTCGAATTTTTCAAATTTGAAAGGGATAGAGATGGCCTAGCGCCCCCGTGGCAGATTGATTGACTGAATATGAATATTATGACCGTTGGGCAGCGAAGAAAGGAAAACATTCAATTTCAATCTTTTTTGGCTAAAATGCATGGAACCCCCTAAATTTTGAGCTGATTATACATAACTCTGAACTTTGAAAGTTTAAATTTAAGACCCTAACATTTCAAATATTGACCATGAGCTCCCCTACAGTTAAAATTGGAGTTTAAGTTAACGGGATGTGCCATGTTATAGGACGAATCACATTCCTAGGTTTTGTCACTAGCAAACGCAAATCTCAATTAAACAAATGCTAGAGGCACTCGGGTCTGGTTTCTCTCACATGCATTTTTCTCATCATCCCTCCTCATCCCCCATCCTCACCGTTAAAATCTTGATCCAAGGGCCCAGGAAATTTTTGGAAAAAACCGCATGCATGCGCATACCGCATGCAGTTTTTTCCAAAAAATTTCTGGGCCCTTGAATCAAGATTTTAACGGTGAGGATGCGCCTATGAGAGATGGGCAGAAAATCTGCCAATGAGAGAATCCCCTTCCAGAGGCACTCATGCTGGTTGTTGTATATTGTAATTGTTGTTCAGCCAAAAATAAAAAAACAGGAACAAAAAGTATGTATACCCAGACTAATTAAATGGATTATTTTCAAGTTAGTTCGTAATTAAAATTAATATCAATTGATTTGTTTATTTTATTTATCTTTTTTTTGCTCGGAGTTTATTTTATTTATCCAATCCATCAATTGAAGCTAAAATCTTGCGCGCCATTGTCTGAGTTTTCATTCCTTTATACGTTAGTGGCAGCAGTTAAAGGGTATATAGATAAAATGGAACATGGAGTCTTCGAAGCCTTATAAATATAAGCATATAATGAAAGACTAATTGAAAGGAATGAATTTTTTAAGATGGAAAAGGACAAAATGGACATGCACTATTTAAATTGAAATAAATAATATAAATATAAGATGTCAAGTGTTTTCTTAAATGACGTGGAATATGATAAAAAAAAATTACAAAAATTAAATATGACATATTCCGTTAATTTCAACTCCAGTTTGGAGCTAATGGTTAAAATATGAAATGCTAGGGTCTTAAATTTAAACTTTCAAAATTTTAGGGGTTATGTATAACTAGCTTAAAGTTCAGGGGTTCCATGCATTTTAGCCATCTCTCAAAAATGCTCTGTACAAATGCTTTGTTTCACTTTCATGCATCGTCTCACGTTTTCTGTGCAAAATTGCTGAATCTTGGCGCTGCAATAAAAGGGAACAATGTTTTTGAACACTGGATTCACTATCGAATCAAAGTGAAAATTGGGACGAGGTTCATATCTTTTATCGTTTCTTTTGGGTGAAATTCTATCCTATTAAATTATCGACAAATAATGGGGTAAGAGAAATACTAATACTCCCTCCGGTCCTAATTATAGGAGCAATTTAATCGATTTTGGAGGGATTAAGAAGAGGAGTTAAATTAGTTAATTTTACTCATTTTCATAAAATGTCCTTATATAAATTTAAAATAACATAAGTAAGAGTGAATTACAACCCCACCACACACTCTCCGACCAATTTTCCTTTTCACACGCTTTCTAATTGAAATAATGGTCTTTCTATATAAAATACATGTGTGTGTATATGTATACATATAGATCTATCTACACATGCACACGCGCGCACACACACACAGACATATATATATGTGTGTGTGTGTGCGCGCGCGCGCGCGCACACACATATATATATACACACACAAACACAGATATACATATATATGTACACACATATATACATACATACACACACACATATATATAAGTATAGATAGGGGTATTATAGGAAAAAATTGACAAAAGTTAAAACTTACTCTTATAATTAGGACCAAAACCAACTCCAAAATTTGCTCCTATAATTAGGACTGGAGGGAGTATTACATAAGAAACAAAATTATGCATATTATATCATATAAAAAAATTATAACAAATCATATTATTTTTAAGGCATAGTTAATCATTTCAAGCTCCATGTACTACACCAAAAACTTGAGTAGTTTTTCAAACTATATGAATTTATATTTTTATTACAAATTTTTCAATAAAATTATAACATGTGCAAAAAGAATTATATTTTCTCTGTTTCAACGAAAAACAGTGTTATAAGTTATAACAGCACCATTTTTATTTTTATTTTAACTTTAACTTTCATGGTCAATTTAATTGAAATTTTCTTATTTCTTTTTTTTTTTTGATAAGAAGGAGGCATAATGCCTAAAAATAAATTACATAATCAAATCAAAGGGGAAATTAATCCCAAATACTCTTGATCCACCCAAGTCCTAAGACGCATGGGGCATTCACTCAAAATACCAGATTTCGACAAACCCAACTTTGCGAGATCGTCTGCAATCCGATTACACTCCCGAGGGATATGACGCAGAGATATACTCCACTCATGACCCAATAAAATCTGAATCTGAGAAAACAGCCGACTCCCAGAGTTGAAGTTCCTGTCTAAAAGATTAGTGATCAGAACACTAGCATCTGACTCCAAAATAATCTTCTTAAGACCTAAGTCCCAAGCAAGGTAAAGACCCTCCAAGATAGCCCATTCCTCCGCACACCAAGCATTGCAGATACCAACATTCTTAGTAAAACCAGCTATCCACTCACCTTGACACCCACGTAATACTCCCCCAACTCCCGCCACAGACGTCCTTAGACTAACCGCCCCATCCACATTCAACTTAACCCAATCCGCAGGAGGTGTCACCCAATATAAGATCCCATCCGTGACAGAATTGGACCTATGGGAATCCAGAGCCAGCTCAGGGACAATAGCAAAACTCTTCCAAGAATGGAGAATGGTGGCCGCCGGGTGGGAGGGTTTAACAAAATTGGGGACAAATATAGAGGAGTTCCTCCAACCCCATAGCCTCCAAATAGCAACCCCAAAAATAATATTCCAATTTGCACCCACACCTCTTCCAAGCTTACCTGTGAGATTCATGGCTAACCAATCCCTAAGCCGGGCAGAAAAGAAGGAAGAAACATAATTAGACGACAGAAGAGAAAGCCACATTTGTTTCGCATAGCGACAATCCCGTAAGATGTGAAGAATATCCTCAACCCCATCCCTGCAACAGCCACATAAAGCCGACGATCGAGACCATCCACTCCTCCACTCATTGGTCGGGAGTTTATTTAAGGCAGTCATCCACATGAACACCTTAATTCTCTCCGCTCCTTTCCACTTCCGTATTACTTTATGGAGCTTAAATCTAAGGTGTTGAGGATTTGATTCAAGCAAGAAATAGGCACTTCGAATAGAGAAAGTACCATCAGCAGTGGCACCCCACACCATAACGTCATGCCCCGCATCCCCCCTAGGGGGAAGAACAGTCATAAGTCTCTGAATTACCTCAGGGGCAACACACTCAGCAAGTCTAGTAAAATCCCATGAACCTCCTTGCACCCAGTCATTCACACACGAGCCTTCCTCTTCAGAAGTGAGGTGTCTCGTACACAAACCCTTCAGGTCCTTACCATCAATCAACCAGTGATCATTAAAGAAACTCACAGATTGGCCGTTTCCGACATGCCACTTGGTGCCCAAATCAATAAAAGCACTCTGAGAAGAGATAAAGCACCACAATCTAGAATCCCCTGGGCGATAGTTCAAAAGAGAAACCTCATCCCACATCATATAACGTTTCTGCAAAACCTCAGTCCATAAACCATTTTGCCCCATCACCAACTTCCAAGCCAGCTTTGCTCCACACGCTTGGTTAAAAGAAGAGAGTCTACGGAACCACAGACCACCAAACTCTTTCGGCCTCGTAATACAATCCCAACCAACAGGATGAAACTTTTGCGAACCCTCATGTCCCCAAATAAAGTTTCTTTGTAATCGTTCCACCTCAAGGCAGATACTCCTGGGGATTCGAGCAACCTGCATTGGATACAACGGAATAGTGCTTAAAACAGATTTCGCCAGGGTAATACGACCGGCAGTAGATAAACAACTTGCTTTCCATGCCGATAGCTTCGAGTGAACCCGCTCTATAATATAATGAAATGTCTCTCTCCGCCTCCTACTTCTAGTAAGGGGAAAACCAAGGTATTTCCCTATTTCACCAGACACCTGCATTCCCGTCACATCCTTGATCTTGGATTTAGAGACCATCGACACCCTAGGTGAGAAGAAAATCAAAGATTTAGCATGATTCATCTTCCCACCGGATGCCTTAGAGAAGATATCCAGGCATTGCATCATACACATCGCTTGATCCTCAGACGCAACCCCAAACAATAAAAGATCATCAGCAAACATAAGATGAGAAATCTTGGGGCCATCTTTAGAAGTAAAAATAGGTTTCCACCTACCATCATCCCCCGCATCACAAATTACATGGGACAGTTTATCCATACAAAGAACAAACAAAAGAGGGGATATCGGGTCACCTTGACGAAGACCCCTTTGAGGACGAAAGAATTCAGTTTGACTCCCATTCCATAGCACACTATAGGAGACCGAAGAAACACACTCCATAATAAGACGAATGAAATCCTCTTCCAACCCAACCTCACTAAGAACCTGTTTCAAGAAATCCCATCGGATTCTATCATAAGCCTTTTTAAGATCGATTTTCATAGCCATAAGCCCTCGCTTACTTATGTTTATACTCATGATATGAAGTAGCTCCTGCCCAACAACAATATTATCCTGTATGTGCCTGCCTTTAATGAAGCTGGCTTGGAAAGGAGACACCAAGTCATTCAAGATCCCTTTGAGTCTCTGTGATATCACTTTAGCAACACATTTATAATGAACAGAGCATAGAGAGATAGGTCTAAAATGGGACACCAACTCAGGGTTATCTCTCTTAGGGATTAGAGATATAAGAGTCTTGTTAGAGCTCCTTAGAGAAGTTACCCCTTGAAAGGATTGCTTAACAAATCCACAAATGGATTGACAAATAGTGTTCCAATTATTTTTAAAGAAGATAGGAGGGAAACCATCCACCCCCGGGGCCTTGTAGTTCCCCATAGAAAATATCGCTCTTTTGATCTCCTCATCATCCGGAGCACCAAATAGACTCCCCACAGAAGCCTGATCAAGGCAGGGGAATTTAGTTCTGATAGGTAGGGACGAAGAGTGACAATTATCATCTTGGTAGAGAGAGGAAAAGAAGCCAACCACCAGCCGCTTTAAATCCACTTCATAATTCTATTCCGGCGACCTCTCATTTTTGACTTAAGATGGTAATACCGAGTATTTCTATCACCTTTCGCAACCCATTCGGATCTAGATTTTTGGAACCACTTAATTTCTTCAAGTTTAAACTATCTGTCCAATTCATCTTGGAGATCAAATTCAAGGTTGCATAGGTAATCCGAATAGGGGTAAGCCCTAGATTTTTGGATCCCCTCTAGCCGTCTCATAATTCGATATATCTGTTTTTCCACCAAACCAAAAACCTCCCTGTTCCATATAACAATAGCCTTTTGGAACTGAGATAAAGCAGAATTAATATCAGTATTAGCTACCCAATTATTAGCAACAAAGTCACTATAATGCTCATGCTTAATCCACATAGCCTCAAATCTAAAGGGTCTACCACCATCTCTAGCATCATTAATAACACCAAAAGAAAGACAGATAGGATTATGATCAGAATACTTAATCCGAGGCAAAACCTAAAGGAAACATTCCGAGAAGCTTGATAAGAAGGAAGAATTGACCAAAGCGCGATCAAGTCTTTCAAACAGCCGAGAGGATCCAACATTTCGAGGGCCTCTCCAGGTAAATCTCGGACCACAAAAACCCATATCAGAAAGATTACACGACAAGATTCTATCGTGAAACAATTGGATTCTTTCAAAATTGACACCAACTCCCCCTATTCGATCATTAGAGGAAAGAATATCATTAAAATCCCCTAACACCACCCAAGACGACAACATAGAGTCAGCAAGAGTTTTAAGATCAATCCAGAGCATCTGCTTAAACCGGTGTATCGGAAGCGCATACACAGCTGTCAAATGGAAAGGAACTTCCCCAGTAAAGCAACAGAGAAAATGAAGAAATTGTCTCTCTTCCCTTAAAACAGTTACACTAATAAGAGACTTTTTCCATACAGCCACAAGTCCACCAGAACGTCCCACACTAGGAACAAAAACAAAGCCATCAAACCCGAACCGCTCCAAGCAACGAAACAGTATGGGATTTTCAGATTTTGTCTCCGAAAGAATGACCGTGCATGGTCTGGACCCACTACACACAGAGCGAAAGTAATTACAAAAGCTCCTACTATTAGCTCCCCTGCAATTCCAATAAATTATATTTTTTTTTTGGAATTAGACATAAAAACAAAATTAATAATAAAGGTTAGCAAAAATTAAGGCCTAAAGAGAAAGGCCCAAATAAATTCTTGTAGCTTCTTGCGTCTCAGGCACAGCTGAGACAAAGCCCAAACCATCACTTTCCTCTGAAGCCATGTTTAAATCTGAATCAGAATTAGAAGGCCCAGGAACATCATTCCCTTCTATCACCATGTTAGAGACCGAATCGGATCTAGCAGGCCCAGTCCAAAATCTTCCCTGCGGCCCATCAGGAACAGGCGCTCCATTCCCATCAGAAGTCCAAACCGGGTCAGGGTCCACTTCAGCGTTAAAACCCGTTCCAGGCCGAGACTCCTCCCTACGCTGAATTCGCTTTTCTTCTGTAATCTTAGAACCTTCTCCCATTTTGTCGTTATTCACTCCATCTTCCCCATAAGTCAAACGCATATCCTCAGAACATTTCTTCCCTGCTTTCGTCGAGTCCCTTGTCCTTTTCTCCTTCCTCGTAACCTTTCGACTATGCTGCAGATCTCCCTTTTCTCCCATCTGACAATTATCCTTCCTGAAAGTCTTTTGTGTATCACCATTCTTCTCCCAAGAAATCACCTCTGTTTTTGATCGTTGGACACTCCCCTCGACTGCCACGCTCTGAACGAAAAGAGGAGTTGTCTTAGTCTGAGACACCTCACCGCCGATTCCTTCCTCGGAAAGCACACCAAACCGGGATCCGTTTTCAGTTCGCCGGAGATCGCCCATCTGTTTGTCTTTGCTGCCTTTCTTGCTCCGACGAGGTCGCTGGACCACTCTCCAAGTATCCCCATCACACTTCACTTGACCGATCTCCATACCCACCACTTCACCCTCCTTTGCATTCCCAACTTCCTTAACACCACCTCCATCTAATTTGGCTCCTGGTCCAGGGTCCCTCTTCTTCAACTTACAATAATCTATTTTATGACCATACATACCACATCCGAGACAGAGCCAATGCAAGCCCTCATATTCCAGGTAAAGATCTTCTCCATCCAGATTAAGCCCTGCCATTAGCTGTTTCTCTAAGTTCACGACTACACATATTCTTGCAAAATGGCCCCTCAGATGACTGGATGTATTCATGTCTACTTTAATTGTTTCCCCAATTCGGTCTCCAATCCAAGCCAGGGCCTCTTTGTTGTAATACTCAAGAGGCACATCCGGGAGCCTAACCCATACCGCCACTTTATTGATAGTGGCCGTTTTAGCTCTAAACTGGGGTTCCCATGGCCTTACCGTAAGATAGTGGTCAAACAGCATCCAAGGTTCCCCAGTTAAAGCATTCATATAGTCTACTTTATTTGTAAATTTGACAACAAAAAATCCATTTCCAATGTTGATTAGCCTAATAACCCCCTTCTTTGCCCAGAGTTTCTGAAGGATGGAAAGAAGTAATTTGTAGCCTATATTTCTCCCCAGGAGTTTCACAATAACAGCTTTACTCCAAGCCTTGTATAAGCGTTTCTTCATTTTTCCAGAGAAAGTGAAAGTCGGGAAGTTCCTAGTAGGATCCTCACTAATCACACATAAAGGCTCACAGTCTTCATTATCGGAGACATTATCTTAAGATATATCATCTTCGTCCACATTGGTTTCTGTCATATTTTCATCCTGGCTCAAACCTTGGAGTTTCTCAGCAAAGGTTAAACCAGGCTCCCACTGTTTCATTGCTTCAGCACCAAGCTTAGGCCAGCTTTCTTCATACTTGCTATTATCCCCATTTTTGATCTTCTTGGAGCTGCGAAGGATAAGATCGTTCTCCTCTGTAGACAGAGGATCGTTCTCCTCTGTAGACAGAGGATCGTTCTCCTCTGTAGACAGAGGAACATGAGCAGGGGTTGTTGTCAACGAGAGCGCCATTGTTTTTCTCCTTCTTGATATCGTTGCTTCTTTTTCTTATTTCTGGAGACCAGGGATCCAATTATGCTTCTTTGGGCTGGTATGCGTCCAAAGATGAACCGTTGACCCTTTACTGCTATGCCCAAAAGGATTTTTCTTATATAAAAAAAAAAAAAAATCAATTCGCCTTGAGATGAACCAGTTTTAAGAAAACAGTTTCACCATTCAATTCAAGTAAAAAAAAAAAGAAAAAAGTATTGGCCCAATGATTTGCCCCAAAAAACCATAGGTTCCAGATCCACAACGATGATGATGTTAATGGTAACAAGAAATTCCGTACGAATAGTGAGGGAAAAAACTTATTATTAGCATCCGCTTAAACTCATGATCTACTTTAGTGATGTCAATCAATCTCAATCATATATACGCAGTATAATTATCAAAATCAGCTGTAAAAAGACGTTCACAATCCTTTGTTACAATTTTTCAACCTTCATCCCATATAGAAAACCAATAAACAATGGAAAATATTGCCTGGTCAAAGTATGCTTGAACGAATATAGCAGAGCGCCTTGGTATGCACAGAGCAGCAAATTCAGAGCTTTTACTTTGGAGAACTTTATGCGGCATTTTTCTGATTTTCTTAATCATTTATGGCCATCTCCAGTATTATGTCGTTCCAAGAGTCGATTGGCCCCGGTAAGCACCAATGCAAACAATCATTCTGAACTTGAGCATTTTTGCCCTTGGCAAATGGATGAAACTCTCTATATGGTCCAGGATGACCATCCGGCCTCAGTAGTGAAAGTGGCGATAGATCAAGCAGTTTCAGGTTCACTCCATTCCTTGAAGCACTCTCAGCTGCCTTGGTAAACTCCTCTAATTCAATGTCGCGAAGAATCTGGTTCAAAACCTTCATTTCCATCTCACCTTCCTTAGCTGGTGCTGTTCTATTGCAAGTTCCTCCACTAAACCACTCTCCATTCTCAAAGTGATCAGGTGTGGATGTCCTGAAAAAGATCATGCCTTTGTGATTGGAAGTTGCAACAAAGTTCAGGACTTGTTGGATGGTTTTGCGGTAGGCAAAATCAAACCCCAGTTCTGTTAGATTCCTCTTGGGACAGTTGTGGCAGCCCAGTACTGTGTCATTCTCATAGTAGATTGAAGATTTAAGAAACCATTTCCCAGTGGAAATAATCATGTAATTGAAGCTCTGGAACTGATCTGTCCATTCAATATGAAGTTTGTCAAGATGCAGCTCAACTTCAGAAGTTGAGACACCATTCATGTCCTCAAATATAGCAGCGTCTACAAGGAATGGTGACCATATAACTGACAGGGTGAAGTTATATGAGAGAAAGCGCCACTTTCTGGACCTATATTCTTCATCGTGGTAGAACATTACAGGTTTCTCTCCCTGAAGAAAAAAAATAGTTCCAAGTGAAATCACTCACAAGTAAACACTTGATGGTTAAGAAAAATTGACAAGACTAGGGATGCTATTTTGGAAAACTGGCAAAAATTATGAGTCAACTTGATTGCTGGTGCACTCATTCCCTTGATGTTCTTGCAGCTGATATAACGTTTGGTTTTACCATGATAATCATATCTCAAAATAACCCTTCTACAATTACATTTTGTATTATTAGATTATATAACACTAACATTGGCAATCATACTGCTTAACCTTTCCTGACATTGGTATCTTGAATTTCAAAAACTTCTGTACATATGATCAACCTATATTTTATTTTTGGAATCATTTATGACTGTATTTTCAAGATTATGCACAAACCCACATCTTTAAAAAAAACCCTTGTAACAATCATTCCTTTGAAAAGTTTAGCAACCCTTGTGAACTTAAATATGATGCCGAGGGAACAATCATTGCAGAAATCATTATTAACGAGGAATAAAGAGCAAAACATTCTTAACACCTCAAAACACTAAGCATCATGTATTTTTTCCAATTAACTAATGTAAAAGGTTATTCCGCCAATTCAATGAATAAAGTCCAGATGACAGGTGAAAGTCTATATTCCTAAATAAAAGTATGAGGAAGTCATGAACGATAATAACCATGTGATACAGAGGAACACTGACACGTGAGCGCACACAAAAGATGGTTGGAAGTAGACAGGTAGAAGGAATATCATCCAAACAAAACGCACATTAGAATCCATTCCATCATATATGCAATAGAGAATAGTAAGCTATATTCAGGAATGTCATTCACTTTCGTTTTCCCTTTCCTCCTGATTATTGGTATATAGAGATGAAGGGAAGATATGATCATGTTAAAGAACTAATCCTCTTGACTAACTCGTGCCAGACTTGTTATCGTTCAGAAACATTAAATTATGCAGCGCAACACAGGCCTATTGCATAATACGCTATGAATCAATGCAAACACATACCTTTGAAAGCAAACACAGCAACGACTGCACATGGTTGCGTGATATGGAATCGCCAATTAATGCCCAGTGTTTATTCCGCATCAGCTTCAGAAATTTCTTAGCACGAAATTGAGGCAACTCACAGTCTCGCGGACGCCATCTCCAATTTAGGTATCCTGTATCGGGACGCCCATTTTTTAAGCAATTTTGATGGCTTTCGACGAATTCGCAGGTGTCGTTGGTATAAGCTGGACCCGAGGGATTCGGGATCCAATCCCCCGTAAAGAGATCGCAATTTTCTGCACGAGATTATCAGAAAAGCTTTCAACATTTTAGGACAAGTAGATCACCAAGTAACAATAACCAAATCTTCTATCTGTTCAGCTTCGTCGAGCACACGTTAATATCAGAAAATCCAATGAACTATCAATTCATAAATTTTCTACACTTTCTCTGTTGTGCAGATCTAGGTTTGAATAGTTTATCGGCTACTCACGATAAGAAAGTTAACTTCTACCCTTAATTGATTTTCATTTTTTCCCCTTTTCGACGGGACGGTGAAGGTAACGCCAAAGAAGAAACAGAGAGGGAAAATAACAGACAAAATCAACAATTAGCCAATGAAGAGAGTGCTCACCAGTGTGAGATTCTTCATCTGCAGTGTCGGCTTCATCCTCAATGTCTTGTGTTAAAACAACGGGTTCTTCAAGAATTGTATCTTTCTTAGGAGCAGAGGATTCTAAAATGGGAGAAATATCTAGGGACTGAGGGAAAAGGAGCCGAAAAGCGAGACCAAAGAAGAAAATGGCGAGCACGAACTTGAGGAGCGAACTTCTGTGGTTGTAGAGAAATTTATGTTTCAAATAATCAATCTTCATCTTCTTCCTTGGCTACTTTCAAAACAAGAAAAGATGTCCAAATCCTCGTGCTGCTAAATGTGGATGGAAGTGTTTTTGAGAGAAGAACTATCTCATAATGTCATCCACGCAAAGTAAAATCACTGATCCAGCTTTAGACTGAAACTGAAGCTACCGACTATCCTTGGCTACATTTACACTTTAGGAAAAGACAAGGTTCGCTTCAATGGCCGTCAAATATTATTCTTCCTTGTTTTCGGCCAGATCAAACATTACTGTAATGTGTAAAATAAGAATAAATCTTGTTAATTTCTTATAAAATTAACTAAATTACATTTCATTAACAATTACGTTTATTTCTATTTATTTTAAAAAGGAAATTTTATTGATGAAATTATATTGGACCAAGAAAATCAGGGATAAAAGATAAATAAAGAAAAAGGTGAATGTAATCTATAAATGATAAATGTGTATGATTCAATGCACAAAATTAATAAGCAGTCAATGACCAAGTTAGAGTTTGTATTTTACTGTTTTACCCTCTGAAGTTGAAGTTTTACCTGGCTCACCTAATATGGAAATGGAACCTTCATGACGATTTCCGTGTTAATAATAAAAATAATAAATAATGATATATGTTTAATAAAGTAAGTGTCGGTAAGAATTTCTTAGTATTATTGAAACTCAAATGAATCATCATTGAATTCAAATCCACACTATTCTTCTGAGAATATTTCTAATTTTCTATGAACCTTTTCGTGGTCTTTATGCCTTGACAAGCGTCATTATCGAAATGCATTTCCCTACGCTCCTCCATCTGCACCATCCAGATATAATATAGATGGTCTAGATTTTTTTATTTATTTAGTGATTTTTTAAAATAAATTATTTTTTAGAAAAATGCTCCCTCCGATCCTAATTATAGGACATATTTAACCTATTTTGGAGAGATTAAGAAGAGAAGTTAAATTAGTTAATTTTACTCATTTTCCTAAAATGCCCTTATATAAATTTAAAATGACATAAGTAAAATTGAATTAACAACCCCTACCACATATCTCTCTGATTTAGAAATTTCATTTCCACATAGTTTTTAATTAAAATAATGGTCTTAATATATACACATATATGTGTGCGTGTGTGTATATCTAAACACACACACATACATATATCTACACACATATATATGAACACACACACAAAAAAAAAAAAAAAATATATATATATATATATATATATATATATAGACACGTGTGTGTTTATATATGAAGGCACACACATACATACATATATCTACACATATATATTGACAGGTACACACACTCACAGATATGTTTGTGTGTGTGTCTATGTATATGAATCTATGTATATTTGTATATAGACACACATATATACATACACATATATGTAATCATAAAAAACCAAACACACTTGAGAGAATAAAATAGGGATATTTTAGGAAGAAATTGACAAAAATTAGAATGTTTTCCTATAATTAGGACCAAAACTAACTCTAAAATGTTGTCTTATAATTAGGACCGGAGGTAGTATTAGTTAAGAAATAATCTTTATTTTAAATTCTCTACCTATTAAAATAATTTCTTTAAAAAAATAAAAAATAAAAAATGGACTATCCAAAAGATAGGCAGGGTAATCCTCTACCATACACATATATAAGAGTATAAGTTTACCAATTCCTACTTTTGTCCTAAATATAAGACCTATTTATCTAATTCGATTATATTAAGAAAATTATTTAGTTAGTTAATCTGATTTGTATTTTTTAAAACATCCTAGTCACATTTTTTAATTCTTTCATTCCTTCTTCTCCTTAATTATGGTTAAGAGAGCATCAATAGTAAAAATTAGAAAAATATTAATAAATATAAAAATTTTATCTTATAATTAGGACCAAGATCAATTTTTAAAATATGTGTTAAATTAAAAATGGAAGGAGCGCAATCCAATGCGATCCCAAGTCCCTAGCACCGTGAAACTTTCAACAATTAGTTTTTTTTTTTTTTGTCGAAAAACTTTCAACAATTAGTTGGCATACCGAGCATCATTTATATTTAATAAATGAATGAATGGTGGTATCAATTTTTTTTTTTTTTTTTTTTAAATTAGACTGTTCTTACTTATCATTCTTGCTTTAATAAATAAGGATAGATCTCATGTGGCAAAAAAGGATCCCATGTGGGACAGTGGGAGTGTGATCCTTATTTTAATACGATAATTTTTTTTAGATCCAACAAAAAAAAAAAAAAATTAAGCAGGGGTTTTGTTATGGTGTGGCCTCCTAACACGATTAAATAATTAATCAAATATGGATGAACTGGATTCCTCGTGCAATTCAGGCCAAAGATGCTTTAACTATGCACGTCAAACAAAGATATATATATATATATATATTTTTTTTAAAGTCTGATTATTATTATTTTTTCGGTCGAAAATTAAATTTATATTTTTGAACAATCCAAAAGAAAATTTTTTTTAGCATGATTCTTTTATTATTGAAGCATTGTCATATTTGATTGGAAGTAGTTGTTTCAGATGAGTTTTTTTTTTTTTCATTCACACAGATTTAAATGGAAGACATGGCAATGGAAAAAAAAAATCTTTGATTAGGATTATCACTTGTTGGTTAGCGGAGGTATTTTTTAATTAAAAGTCATGGATTTTAATACTTACATTTTGATCTGTAATATAAAACATATTTATTTAATTTGGTTATATTGATAAATTTTGTCCAGTTAGATAATAAGACATTTATTTTTTTAAACACCACAGTCATCTTCTTTAATTCTTTCATTCTTTCTCCTCATTGATTATAGTTGACGTTGAGGGAGTATAATAGGATAAATTAAGAAAAAATTGACAAATATAAAAAACATATTTTATATTTAAGACAAATCAAACCCACAAACATGTTTTATACTCCCTTCGGTCCTAGGCAAAGTTGATTTTTTTTTTTAGAGATTAAGAAAACTAAATAAGTTACTTAATCATATCATTTATTGTATATCCTTAGATTATATATCAGTTTATTAACTAGACTAATTAATTTGGAGAGAAAAAATATTCTAAAGTAATTTAATTTATTTATTTAATCCCTCTAAAAAAGTCAACTTTATCTTATATATTTAGAACCATGTATATTAAACAATGGGAAAAACACTTCTCATGTTGTAGGAGAAGTGTTTTCTCATGTCATACACACATGAAATGGTGGGACCCATATATATATATAATTAACATTATATGTATATGTGGGTCCCACCATTTCATGTGTGCCGGTGATGTTCACTCTCTTCCTCTTATGCTCTCCGTGGTGATGGATCTCCAATTCTTTTGCCCTCTACTCCCTGTTTTTTTTTTTTTCTCAAAAGAGTTTTATAAAACCATTCTTGAAAATAAGTTTTGGTGAACGATTTTTTTTTTTTTTAAAAAAAAAAAATTGGATATTTGTCTTTAAAAATTTATTTTTGAAGGGAGTGGTAGTAGCCGTCGGCGGTGGTGATGTGGCGTTAGTTATCACCGATAATGTGATACCAATAGTAGATAGGTGACGAATTCAAAAAAATGAAAACAACTAAAACTATTTTTGTTTTTTTGTTTTTAAAAATAAATTTTTGTCTTTAAAAACAATTAAGTGAAAACCGTTTTCTAAACAAGTTTATTAGTTTTTTTAAAAAAAAAATACTGTTTTTAAAAACAAAATCAAACCAGGCCGAATCATCTCCAGAATTATTGGCCTGGAGTGTTGAGTTTGAATGCTTTGAGTACATATAGTTTTCTGCTTTCTTTTCGTGGATCTCACACTCGTTGTTTTAGAATTGTGAGGATCGTTGGTGTTACCATTCGGGTTTTTGACCAGAATAATTTGTTGACCAAAAATAATTATCAAAATAAACCTCTTTTCAAACTATTTATCAAAGTAAGTCTCACGTCACTAATAGTGGGAGGGTTTTAAACGTAACAGCTAAGTTCCGTAGAGTTCCCTCACGAGACTGGGTTTGCCCGCTGGCAGACACGCAGGAAAGCTTCACGTCACCTAGGTTGCGTGGAAAATATTCACGCCACCAAGGTGGCGTGAAGGTTTCTTACGCGACAAAGTCGCGTAAAAAAATGTCACGCCACCTTGGTAAGGTGGTGTGAAGCCTGCAATGGCCATTTAACACCATAATCAAATATTTACAAAGATACGTTAAGTTTCTTTACGCCACTTGTACCGTACTGTCAGATGACGGGACCCACTGCATTATTATTCGGTTGATTTTAAAATTAAAGCTGCAATCATTATTTCTTTCTTAATTCACGTCATGTTCATGCTCGCTCTGGTAATCTACTCACATTACTCTTCATCTACGAGATGATGAAATATCTGTGGTTATAGCTTTAGCTTATAGGATAGGAGGGCCCTCCCCTCTTGACCTTTTTATAAGCCACCAACCCATTCATTGAACAGCAACATCGGTTTTGGGCTGCCTCTCCCAATTTGTATAATCTCCTACACGGCTTCTTCTCTCTCTCTCTCTCTCTCTTTTTTCCCTGTTGGTTCCCATTTTTTATTATAAAACTACATAGTTTTGGCTAAGCAAAACAAATAGAGCACCTTTTCTTTTAAAAAAAATCTATCAACGTAAAATATTTTTTCAGTGGATCCTAGATTAATTTTCAGTATACTCAACAGCCTAAAACAATCTTTTAGTGTCACCCAGTAGTATCTAGGACCCATCACTTTGAAATATTTTCCAATAGATACGGGTGTCAGTAAAAAATTAGTTTAGGGTGCTAAGTGTACTAAAATTTAATGAGAAAATTACGCGTAGGTCCTAAGGACAGAAAATAAATTACAAAAAAGTCACTTAAAATCACAAAATTACATAGAAGTCCCAAAGGACTTTTTTGATATTATTTGTATGGAATTAAAATCCAGATTTTTAAATGTTGTTGTAAATACATGCATTTACTGTTGTAAATACATGTATTTTCTGTTGTAAATGGTCAGATTTTAAATTTTGTTGTAAATACAGCACTTCTTGTTGTAAATATAGCATTTTTCTGTTGGAAATGACATCTCTACGTTCAAAATTCAGGCGTTTAAATGTTGTTGTAAATATATGCATTTCCTCTTGTAAATGGTCAGGTTTTAAATTTTGTTGTAAATACAACACTTCCTGTTGTAAATATAGTCTTTTCCTGTTGTAAATGACCTCTCTACGTTCAAAATCCAGGTGTTTAAATGTTGTAAATATGGGCATTTCCTGTTGTAAATATGACTTTTTTTTGTTGTAAATGGTCAGGTGTTTAAATGTTGTTGTAAATATGGGCATTTCCTGTTGTAAATATGGTTTTTTTTTTTTGTAATTGGTCAGGTGTTTAAATGTTGTTGTAAATATATGCATTTCTTGTTGTAAATACATGCATTTCCTGTTGTTAATACAAATAATATAAAAAAAGTCCCTTGGGACTTCTGTGTAATTTTGTGATTTCAAGGGATTTTTTTGTAATTTTTTCCGTCCTTGGGACCTGTGCGTAATTTTCCAAAATTTAATTTAAGATAATAAATATTACTAACAAATAATTCAGAGTATTATATGCTTTTTTTTCAAAAAAAATGTTTCTCTTGCTTTGTTCACCCAAAACTACATAATTTTTTTTTTCTTTTGATAAGAAAGTTGGCTGAAAGCCTACATTAAAATAAGGAATTACATATGAGAGGAAATTAATCCCAAACACTTTTTTCCACCTAAATTAACAACTGAGTAGGACAAATATTAAAAATTGCAGAATTGGAAATGTCTAATTTTGCTAAAGCATCAACAACTCTATTCATATCTCTAGGAATTGGTCTCAATAAAACCTGTCAATCCCATTGAAGCAATTCTCTGATCTTCATGATAACCAAACTTCCTGAGTTTAGTGTACCATCTAAAATCAGCTTAATCACCTCTTCAGCATCAGATTCGATCTCCACTTTTTTAATCTCCAGATCCCAAGCCAACTGAAGACCTTCCAATATAGCCCATTCTTCTGCTATATAGGCTTGGCATTCACCAATTATTTTAGTGAAGCTCACCACCCACTTCCCATAACAATCCCTCATTACCCCACCACACCTTGCCTGAGATGAACTTAATGCCCTTACTGCATCAATATTTAGCTTATACCATCCAACAGGTGGCTTCTTCTAGCTCACACCATGGTTGGTCACATCTGAATCACTACCACATACAATTTCCATAAACAAAGAATAATTGTGCCAACTTAAAGAGATTATAGTCACCTGGTTATCCGGTCTCTTAAAATTGTCAACAAATATACTACAATTCCACCACTCCCAAAGCTTCCAAATAGTAACAGCAAAAACAAATTTCCAGCAGCCACCCCATTTGCTGCTCATATGCTTTTTAAGATTTAACATCATCCAATCTCTCAAACTAGCAGAAAAGAAGGATGAGACATACCTGGCATCAATCTGTTTTATCCATATATTCCTAGCATACTGACAGTCCCGCAAACTATGCAAAATGTCCTCAATACCAAAATTACTATAATCACACAAAGGTGAAGATGAAGACCATGAGCTTCTCCATAATTTAGTAGGAAGCTTGTTCAAGGAGACTTTCCACATAAACACTCTTATTCTTTCAACTCCTTTCCATTTCCAGCTTTTCTTAAATAAGCAATCATAAAATGATAAAGGGTTAGGCTCAATAAGAAAATAAGAGCTTTTGATAGAAAATGTACCGTCACTTGTCGCACCCTACACTAGAAGATCATTATTAGCTAAAGGTCTTGGTGGTAGAATAGGAGCAATTCTCCGGATCCTTGAAGAATTGATAACCATAGCTATCCTATCAAAATCCCATCTTCCATCTACCACCCAATCCGCCACAAGTGAATTTTCTTCCAAATTCGTTAACTGCCTCACACAAAAGTCTTGAAGTCCAATCCCCTCACCAATCCAACAATCATTAAAGAAATTAATAGATTGACTGTTTCTGATTTGCCATTTAGAACCTCTATTAGCTATATTTGCCTGCAAACAAATAAACTTCCATAGACTGGAATCACCCGGCCGATAAGATAATAAAGATTCCTCCTCTCTCCACATGTATCGGTAATTAAGAATTTGAGCCCATAATCCTTCGGAACCCAATATTAATTTCCACGCCAGCTTAGCCCCAAAAGCTTTATTCACATATGTGAGACATCAAAATCCGAGGCCCCCAAATTTTGTAGGCTTGGAAATTTGCTCCCACCCAATTAAATGAGCTCCTCATGTGTTGTCGTCATGACCCCATATAAATTTTTTCTATAGACGCTCTACTTCCATACAAACACTCTTAGGAAGTCTTGTTACCTGCATAGGATACAAGGGGATCACACTCACAACATATTTTGCTAATGTAATTCTACCAGCGATAGATAGAGATTTTGCTTTCCAACCACTAAATTTAGCTCGAACTCTATCGATGACATATTGAAAATATTCCTTTCGCCTTCTATTCCGCAATAAAGGGAATCCAAGGTATCTCCCTATTCACTTGAACATTGCATATGAGTTAAATCCATAATTCTTCGCTTATTCTGTAAAGGAACTTTGGGAGAGAAATAAACAGAGGATTTTGCCAAATTAACCTTACCCCTGAAGTTGTCATAAAAGTTTGGATGCATCTTATCATACATTCAGTTTGATCCACTGATGTGAGTGGTTGGAAAAAGAACAGGAGAAAAAGTTTGATCCTCCCCTCTGCCCTCCTCACACACTCACCCCGCTCTGGCCTGTTTATATCCTTTTATTAAAATGATCCACCCCAAGTTTTGACGGCACCATCAGGGGTCTTTGGTTTAGCTTAGATTGTGTTGTATGAGATATACAGGTGAGTAGTGGTGGAGCCAAGAATTTTAATGAGGGGGTCGAAAATAAAAAATATTATATTATAAATAAAAGTATTTGAACTACAATACAAATTTAATATACAAAAAATTGAAAGAAATCTATTGCAGAAATTTCTTTTTCAATTTATATAATCAAAGAATCATCAAGAAATTGGTCTTCCATTTTATTTCGAACATGTTCTTGATTATCTTCATAGCAGATAAAGATCTTTTAATAATTGTTGTAGAAACTAAAAGAGTGAGTACAAGTCTAATCATTTACATAAATAAGAAGGTAAATGATGAATTTTTCAGTTCTTGCTAGCCCTTACATAATTTAGATCATTAGATGTGGTTGATAAATTAATCAAATATGAGTATTTAGGAATGTCAAACTCAAAATGTTATAACTCTATCTTCAAATCTAATTTTGAATGATCCCCCCTTAACTATTTTTGTATTAGTTTGCTTTTGATTAATAATAAATATAAAAAATAAAAAAATATATTAATAATTACATGAATTCTATGATATGCTTACGAGGGCCGTGTAAGAAAAAAATTGTTTAATGATCCAAATTCTAAACAGGTTAAAAAAATAAATAGTTTAATTTTAAAAACTCCAATAAATAATGCATACTTAGGGGCGTTTGGCACAAGAAAATTTACTTGGTTCCAAATTATACACAAACAAAATGACATACTCGTGGTCTAAAACAAAAGGACAAGGACGTTACTTTTTTAGGGTTAAGGAGCAATTTGACAAATAAACTATGGGCTCAAGAGCACCCAACACAATAAACTTTTAACTGGACCTTAAATACCAAACAACTATTAAAAATATAAAGTTAGCACAAATCTGTTAGGTTGGTATTAATGTCCGTTACTATGAAACTGGTTCGATAAAACGCATCTCCAATGCTGA
This sequence comes from Acacia pycnantha, assembly GCA_025563575.1. Classification (NCBI taxonomy): domain Eukaryota; kingdom Viridiplantae; phylum Streptophyta; class Magnoliopsida; order Fabales; family Fabaceae; genus Acacia; species Acacia pycnantha. Next base: position 931,496 of record JAMWYP010000067.1, on the reverse strand, counting down.
ACTCACAAACAAACTTACAAGTTGTTCCATTATCATATCCTCTTCTTCGAGTCTCCTTTAATATGCGTTCCAATGGATCGTACCTCAGAAAAACATGGTCTGTATTCAATTTCTTGATGAATTGGAACATTTTCCCAAGCCCGTAATTGATCTCTTCATCTTCAAACTGAAACTTCCAACAAACTGATAAGCCTTAAGGTGAGTCCAATGGACGAAGAACAAACAAACAAGACCCAACAATTGATCAGAAGGAGCAGCTCAAGTTCTATAGCAATGGAAGTCTTCATTGTCTGTTTATATGTTAACCATTTTGGTACTGTTCATCCTGGGTAACAAAACTTAGCTTTAGAAACAAGTGCATGAAGGGATAAGTCTAAAACGAGATGAGAGGTTTACTATTTCAAGATTAAGTGCCATGGAAAAATCAGGCAACTTCGTTAACGGGTAAGAAGAAGAAAGATCCATTATCTTTTAAATTCACCAGATCTTGTGGCAAATAGAAGAGGAAACTTAGTGGAGAAGTCCTCAAAATTGAGAAAGATTTAAGATTGAGACATAAATTAGCATACGAAAATTACCTGCACACCGTCCCAAAGTTTTTAAACTTGGCTATATTGCATATGGATTTCAACAAGTTTTACAGGAGAAAACCCCCAATGGTAGAGACTGAAGGATATCCTTCCCAACAAAAGTGCCTCCAAACTAAAAGAAAGACTCAATTAATCGACTACGTCTTCCCAGCTCCTGTTCATATATAAAAGAGACGGAAGGTGGAGGAGGAAGTAAGAGAAAGAAAATTGAAGATGTGCACTTGAAACGCCGAGGTTGTAGCCGAACATGAGGCCACCGGTGGCGGCCATAAAAGCTGAAGCGATGACAATCGGAGTGATCTTGGCATCGAAGCTTCCGCCAAAATTGTTGCTAGAAGTAAATTAATTATTTTTAATATTTAAATTAGCAATCGTAATAAATTTTGATCCTTCATATGTCCCCCTCCCGAAGCCGAAGGTCGCCGTGCCTCCGCCGAGCCCCATCACCAACCCACCGGTGTTCATACTGCTCATGGCCCGTGAGTTCGGCACTCTCATCATCATTCTCACGTAGGCGTCCCTTAGCCACACCAACATCTTCTTCGACGATGGAATCCTTATCAATCGGATCTTTGGGGCCATTTTGATCCTCCAGAACCGCCTCCTCTGGATGCTGCTCCCCAGCTCCACCCTACGGATCCTCTTCGACGATCCGACCCATTTAATCTCTGGTACCCTCTTCTGTTCCAGTACTCCTTTAATCCCTTCAACATGCTCACCGAAATGCCTTCCACGTGTACACCCAGCAATTCCAGTCAAAGTAAAGTAATGGACGCTAATATCAAACTAACAGATTTGTGCTAACTTTATATTTTTAATAGTTGTTTGGTATTTAAGGTCCAGTTAAAAATTTATTGTGTTGGACACTCCTGAGCCAATAGTTTATTGGTCAAATTGCTCCTTAACCCTACTTTTTATTCAATGGGTCCCACTTCTCATTTCACTTATACTCTCCAATAAAAATACTCCAATTGCCTTTTTGTGGGTCCTAATAACTTTTATCCCATATCCCTCGTCATCTTCCGAGCCCGCTGAAACTAACCATTCTTTCTCTCACTCTTCTTTTCATATGAAACATCTTCACCTTCTTCCATTTAAGCGACCCTGTTACCTTAGATTATGTTTCCTTCTTTCTGATTCTTTCCTCAGATTTTAGGGGGGCTGGGGGCCACCCCTAGCCCCCCTAAATCCACCCCTGCATGTGAGGAGGGTTTTATTTTGCAAAACTTGACACTTTTAGAAGACACCCACCATCTCATTGGGTTTTTTTTTTAATATATGCATAGGTATCTTCCTATTCGAGATAATTCTATTCGAGGTACTGTAAGACACTAAATATGTAGGCACCTCTTTCAGTGAAAATTCAATCCTTAGTTTGTCATATTGTGAAAGATTAACTCATTCCACTATATTCAACCACATTGCTCCACCATCTCATTGTTGTAATATGTGAGGAGAGTTGTAGCTACTTTTTTTACCGCCTATACAAAAAAATGCTCATTGTTATTGACAAAATAAAGATCCTCTCCTCGGCAGATTATTACAAGCCCAAACCAGGGAGGCGAGAGTCAAAGTAAAGAGAATACAAAAATATGATAGAAAGTGGTTCTGGAGGGCGACAACAAACTCATAATATATGATGTCCCCTATGAAGCGAGAAATCAATCTATCAACATTCAACACACACTTGGGAAATAAGAAAGGGAGGGGAAAAAAAACTAATTCCAATCAAATGCAGTGATGCAAAACCTAATTGAACGAACTGAACAAAAGAATATCATAGCTAGACTCACGTTGCTCTCTGAGCTCTGGGAGTCTTGGATACAATGACCTTGAGGTAATCATAACGACTACGATGGTAATCAATCCACAAACATAGCTGCCTGATGGCCTCTCTTTTCTCTTCCGCCAATCCCAGTATCCCTTCGTCTTTTTCTTTTACCATTTGCTCTAGTCCTGCCACTGACTTCTCAAGTTGAACCACTCTTGTCGTCAGATTTTTGTTCTCTAGTTCTTCCTTGCTAGCCTTCGATTCTACCTTCTGAAACATCTCCCTCGAAGCCAATTCTTTTTCCTTTCTTTCCTGAAGCTGCTCCCCCAAATGGTGTCTCTCCTTCTTTAACTTCTCTCTTTCCTCATTCATCTCTCTAACCCACTCCTTTGCTATCTGAAGCTCATTTGAGATGTCTGAAATACGACTCTCATAACTTCTATGGTCATCAGCAAATTTCTCGATCACGGTATCCATGCCAGTCATCACACACCTCATGCTCTCTTCGATGTTAGTGACTGTTTTCTGATAGGCCTCCTTGTTAGCAGCAATTATTCCAGACAATGTAGCAATCCTCTCTTCAAGTTTTCTCTGATCTTGTTGGAACTTCGCTTCTGCCTTTCTGAATTCCTCTTCCTTCTCACTTAGCAGTTGTTCTGTAACCCGAAGCTTCTGATTAGACAGACGAAGTTTGACCTCGATATTTCGGATGTTCTCAAGTAAAGTACCAGTTTCTTCTGTCTTCAGTTCCAAATCCCTTCTCAAATCTTCCGCTGTTTGTTCCAAATCAGTTACAATCTGATCCTTTGATTCAATGCCACTATGAAGTTCTTCTGTCATTTCTTCAACCTTTTTTTCTGCAACTTCAAGTTTCACCTTACATTCCTGAAGCCAACTCTCAACCTGTTTATATTCTTCATTTAACTTCTGATATGCATCTTCTCGTTCTTCCAGCATTCTCTGATGATCCAAAGTTTTGCTTTCTAGCTCTTTCTTTTCATTCTCTAGCAAGATCAAGTTTTCAGCATGTTCTTCTTTAACTCTATCATGGTGAAGCATTGATTCTTCTCTCTCTTTTTGCAAGGAAAGCAAGTCTTCTTGCAGATTCTTGATCTGGGTTGTGAAGGCAATTATTTGAGATGAAGCCTCATTCTTCTCGCCGTGGAGTTTGTCCTGTAAAGCAGATAACTCAGCCTCTTTCTCTGAAAAAGTTTTCTTCAGGGCAGCAATTTTCTCTTGTAACCCGGAAATTTCCTCTTTCAGCTGACTGTTCTCATGGACTTTAGCTCTTATTTGCTCTTCAGATTCATTCATGCTGTTATTTATCGAATCCAACTCCAACTTCAGTTTTTCACACTGCTGTGTCAATTCTTGCTTCTCATCATGCAGGGAAACCAAATCTTGTTGAAGATTTTCAATCTGTGATGTTAAGGCCATTATTTGAGTTGAACCTTCATCCTCTGCTTTTTTAAGTTTATCCTGAAGAGCAGAGATCTCAGCCTCCGTCTCTGCTAATCTTTTCTCCACTTCAGATATTTTCTCATGTAGCCTTGAGTTCTCCTCTCTCAATTGTATGGTCTCATGGTTGTTAATCCTCATCTGCTCTTCAACTTCACCCTTCTGGCCCTTTACCATGTCCACCTCAGATTCCAGCTTCCTTATCTGCATGGTTAACTTTTCTGTTTCTTCCACAAACCTCTCCTGCTTCTCATTATGCTGGGAAACAAAATCCTGTTGAAGACCGTCAATCTGTGATGTCAAGGCCATTATTTGAGTTGAACCTTCATCCTCTGCTTTTTTAAGTTTATCCTGAATAACAGAGATCTCAGCCTCCCTCTCAGCTAATCTTTTCTCCACTTCAGATATTCTCTCATGTAGCCCTGAGTTCTCCTCTCTCAATTGTATGGTCTCATGGTTGTTAATCCTCATTCGCTCTTCAACTTCACCCTTCTGGCCCTTTACCATGTCTACCTCAGATTCCAGCTTCATTATCCGCATGGTTAATTTTTCTGTTTCTTCCACATACCTCTCTTGCTTCTCATTATGCTGGGAAACAAAATCTTGTTGAAGACTGTCAATCTGTGATGTCAAGGCCATTATTTGAGTTGAACCTTCATCCTCTGCTTTTTTAAGTTTATCCTGAAGAGCAGAGATCTCAGTCTCCCTCTCTGCTAATCTTATCTCCACTTCAGATATTTTCTCATGTAGCCCTGAGTTCTCCTCTCTCAATTGTATGGTCACATGGTTGTTAATCCTCATTTGCTCTTCAACTTCATCCTTCTGGCCCATTACCACATCTATCTCAGATTCCAGCTTCCTTATCTGCATGGTTAATTTTTCTGTTTCTTCCACAAACCTCTCTTGATCTAGAGTCTTACTGGCGACCTCCTCCTTTAGAGATTGTATATGAATCACATGCTCTGAATTTCCTTGGACCATTTTGGCAAGTTGAACTTCCAAGTCAGATTTCTGGTGTTGTAGGGACTCTACTTCCTGCTGCAATACATTTAACTGTTCTGTAATGCTTTGGACTTGAGCTGATGCTTCATTACTTTCAAATAATACCCGCTCTTCCAGCTTATCCTTCTGAGCACGTAGCTGATCTACATCAGTTTGCAGATTATTGATCTGAGACGTCAAATCAGCTATTTTGGATAACAACCTATTCTCATTATCTTCAAGATTCTTCATGACAGCAGACAGTTCGTATTCTCTTTCTTTCAGCTTTATTTCTAGTTCTGAAATTTGGTTTTGTAGTCCTGAATTTTGTTCAGCCAGTTCTCTAACTTCAGTTGTGCTACTAGTCAATTGCTCTTCCAGACCTTGTTTCTGTGTTTGCAGTGATTCCAATTCCAGCTTGAGGTTTGTGACTTGTGCCTCCAATTCCCTTATTTCATTCGAGGATGCATTCAGTCTCTCCTTCAACTGAGTTGATTCAGCTACAAGCTCTTGTATTCTGTCATGAGCAAGCTGAACCTCATCTGAAAGTTGCGAAAGTTTTAACTTCAATGATTCTTTCTCTTCCTCAGCAACTTTCAGATTATGGCTTAAAGTTGTCCCATGCTGTTGTGCTTGTTCCAATTGCTGCTTCATAATGGAGAATTCACCTGTCACAGCTTCTAGTTCTTTTCCAATGGCTAATTTCTCATCATTTAGTTGACTCACTGTGGCTTTCAGGCTGTCTGCAATGTTCTGTCCTTCATCAATCTTCCTGATAGCTGTCTCTTTCTCCAAGATCAAATTATATTTCTCTCTCTTTAAGTCTTCCAGTCTTTGATTCAGTTCAGCTTCAATCTCTCCAGCATTGTCCAGTTGCTTCTTTAGTTTGCCATTCTCTGCCAACAGTTTTGATCTCTGAATATCTAATGTTTCAGCATCAGTTTTCAAATCTGCGTTGATTTTCTCTGCCTCTTTTATCTTGCTCAAGGCTTCAAGATATTTTGAATTTAGATCCTCCTTTTCTTCACATGTAACTGTCACTTTTTGACTTAATTTTGCAACTTCTGTACGTTCCATTTCAAGTTCTTGTTTTAGGCCATCAATTATCTTTTCGAGTTCATTTTCCAGTTGTCCATTTTTGCTTTCTTTGACCTTGGAAGAGTAATCTGAATCTGAGTCTGAGCTAGATGAAGAACTCTCCTTTCCTTGCTTTCCATGAATCTGTTTCCTCAACTCTCCTGTTAGGTGATCGTATCGAGCATAGAGTGATTTGTATTGATTGTGGAAATCTTCAATTAGTTCTACAAGTGGTTCCTTATTGGAAAATTGTACTGGGCTACCATCCTCTTCATGATTGTCATCTCCAATAAGCTTCAATATTCTTTTTACTTTGTCTTCAATTTCTGTAGGGGGAAAAACAACTGATCATTTGTTTGGTCATCTTGATGAATTTCAGTATAATCTTTAACTGATTTCATACCTGTTTTGGCTCCTTGCAGCTGCTGTTCTTTATCAGGGTCAATATGACCTACAAACAATGATTTTATAGACTCTCTAAAGCGATGCTTCACCATCTTCACTATGAACTATCCACTTTTCTTAGCAGTTGCCCATGAAGATAATTTGGTCTCTTTGATCCCAGGGATCCAGAAGCTGAAAATTTCAAAACTGGTGTTTGATTTCTGGATAAAGCAGGTAGTTTTCAACATATTCACTATTTCAAATATTTAAAAAAAAAAAAAAAACTTTTCTGAGAAAGTTTTTAGTACTTGGACCTGGCAACAATTATTTTGGTACATGACACCATGAGAAATTTTATTTAGACCTACAGTTTCCTTCAATAAAAGAATATATCTAACATATCAATATCAACACCAATACAAGATATAAATTCTATAACAAATTGCAGCATTGCACTATTCAAAAGTTATAACAATACAACTTATTCCTCATATTCCTTTCAATACATGGGAAGCCCACTAGTTTTAGTAATATATGAATGATAACACCACCGCTCATTCAATGGTACAACAAGGTTTTAAATGAAGAGTTCAAGTTGTAGGATTATTATTGCAATTATAGCAGAAAAAATATGATATCTTATCAAAGACTGGAAACTGGGAAGCCCACCAACTCTTTGACCATCAGAACTTAGCAACCAAGGAGCTTAAGTTCATTTGATAACAACAACTCAATAGTAGAGTTGAATGAAATAGAAGATGTGTCCATGAAAATGTGACTTGAGATATTTTCAGGTGCTAATTCTGCTCACACGAGTGGAAGTAATCTAATGTGACACATTTCTTAGTGATGCAAATTTCCAGAATATAGAATGAGATCGCCTAAGTATATTGTGCTAAAAATTCAAAAGCAACTGGAACAAAAGGGAAGAATGACATATGGAGACGATTAAGAAGTATAGTCATCACTTCCTCTCTTTTCCATCCAACTAAAACTAATATAATTGCTCAGCATAAGAAGTTGGAATATTTGCAGCTTATCAACCCCTCATTCCCTCTTCATATTATGCCCTGAGTTGTACTTAAAAAAAAACAAAAGCAACTACTAATTCACGGAACTGAGAGTAATTCAGGACTAACACCAACAATTTTCATTGTTCAAACAGATATACTTTCGACAAAAAAAATGACGCTTAAAGGATCTATATAAAGTATTACCAACAGTTAAAGACTTTCGAAATCAAAATTCTTGTAGAAGAAAAATATGACTTATGCTCTCAAAATTGCTACCTGTACTTTTCAAAAGAATCATCCATAACTTTTGAAAGCATCAACAATAAATTAGGTCTTTTAAAAAGAATTTTAATTAAATTTTTAAAAACCTAAAATATCATAAACTTATCCCAAACGTCCTTGAATAATATTTTTCCTATATTATTTGGATGGGGAGGAGTAGAGGATATATACGTGTCAAAATTCTGGCATTCCTCTTCAATCTTCTCGCACACCCAATACATTATTTTGTTTTAAAATATTTATCACTTAAATTTAGAAATTATTTTTTGGTAGAACGAAACCCAATTAGAAAACACGAAAATTTATTTAATCTGTCGCCTAAAAAACAAGCATAGAAGTTTTTATGTTCAGGCATAGATTTTAGACGATTTAATGTCTTACACAACAAAGTAATAAATCAAACAAAAACAAGTTGCGAGATATCGGGAACTATGCCTGGTTTTGGACAATAAAAAACATTTGGGTGCCTCTATACCAGTAATCAACTAATCATAGGTTTCTCCGCTCAAGGCCAAGGAACGGATGCAGCTGCATCAATAATGAACGAAAAATTGTGTTGCTGTAATCGTTTAAAAAGGTCCTAGCATGATTTAAAATGGCCTACCGCTATTTTACAATATTTAATATACATATAATTTTATGAAGGAAGCAATCAATAAATAATTAATTAATTAGAAGGAAAAAAATGAGCCCCTGGAAAGTAGTTAACGAAAATTTAATCTGGCGCCATGTCAGCTACTCCGGGAATCTCAGAAAGCTGACTGTGATTCTATGAAATATCAACAAGTGAGATTTTCTTTCTCCTTCCGAAAAGGAAGAAAGAAAGAAAGAATTTATCAGTCGCGATTTACTAGGGCAGAAAAAAAGAAAGAAAAGGAAAACTCACGACTTGAGAAAATAGATGATAATCGTTAAATCTCAAACTTCTAGTAAAAGTTGTCTAAATCAGTATTTTGTCCACATCAGATAGTTAGATAAGATAAGCAAATTCGTGTACCTGAGATATGCTTTCACTTTCTCCGCCACTCTTTTCACTGAAGCTTTTAATTATTCTCGAGGATCAGACATGCAGCGGGCTAAAACAAAATAAGAAACAGAAAAACCAATGCTATCAAATAATCGAATAAATTGAAATTTGGATGATAAATCTAGTTTTAATTAAGCATAACTATATTAAATGAATAAAGAACAGAAACCTTCAAGCATCACGACTCAATACAAGTTTTCCATAGCTAAAAGAGGCGAATTAAATTAAGAATTAGAGATGATACAAGCTTCAACGCCAAGTGAAATTGCAGAAATCAACAAAGGAAATACAGGATAATCAAAGGACACTAAAAGGAAGGAAGAGAGAAGTAAATAGAAGCTCGCACAAATTCAATTTTGCAGAAAACGAACTTGATCCAATCGAATCATAAGCAAGGGTGGAGGAGAGCAAGGCTGGAATAGTTAAACCGAACAACAAGCATCAAGGACACAAGCTCGTCTCGGAGAATTCAAACGTAAGAGAAAATATGACAGTTCTCAGAAACAAAATTCACCGTTACCTGAAAGTCAAAAAGCGAATACCATCCTTCTGGAACCAGACGATCAAAGTTGGAGAGGATCGAAAATCGAAAACAAGAAAGGCAGATAGGACGACAGAAGAGAGGGGGACAGAGAGAAGAGAGAGCCAAGTTTATAGAACTAAAAGAAAATTAAACTCAAAATTTTGAATGCAAAAGTATATTTGTCTGGATTAGAACGCTCCATGGGGACGCCAGCAATTTCATAGCTTCATATTTCAGGGGTGGAATCTTTGGATTGCATCTTCTCTCTTTGCCCCTCGAACACTAATTTATTACAATAGTGCCACTATGAACTCTCCGTCGCGCAATATCTCGTGGTGACGTAAGCAAAAGACAGCTCAGCTTGAGGCTTTCCGCGCTAATGCTATTCAGGCATTTGTTTGCTTTTCACATTAATGTCATTATTTGATTATTACTAGTAAAACGAATTTAAAAGAGAAAATCAATAAATAAATAAATATGATAAAACTACGGTTAAATTACCTAAATTCCAATTTAAGTTACTGAATTTAATAAATTATTTATTAGATTATACGTGAATGTAATAATATACCGAGCTCGAATGTGGGCCATGTGTCTCATCTTCCGGCACGTGCCATGTGCGCTGTAATTTCAGTTCATATGGCCCCATTGTTGCTACTATTTTTTTTTTTTATATATAATGAGGTTGCCAATCTTGTCTTCAAATTAATAAATTAATCATTTCTAAATTATTTTAATCGACATCTGTATCATTATTTAGTACAGTACACGTGTAATACATTCCGCAAAAAGCAGAAAACGTTTTGTCAAGGTTGTTAAGCCGAGCGAAAAGCATATCACGAGAAGAAATATCGTATATATTGGCAATCGTGTTAAAAATATGGAGACTTCATGAGAGACGGAAAAAGAGAGAAACAACTAGAATTGGACTCAACTGTTAAGTTGAGAACCAAAAGAACCAATCACATGACGAACTGGTGATATATTAATATGACACAAAATGAAGTGTTGCTTCCGCAGATGAATAAAATCGTACGTACAATATTGCATGATCTAAAAGGGGTCCGAAGCATAAATGAATTTAACATGGTTACTGCACGTGGAGGACACCCTGGGACCCAAAAATGAAGGCGGACAACAAGAAGAAAGGAGTCAAAGGTCATTTCATTAATTTCTCCCCCCTCCACTTCTTTTTTGTTTTTTTGGGATCAACTTTCCCTCCCTATTTTTTTGGATTCAAAAGGGAAGCATAAAGCTTGAAATTATTGTTACATATCCACTTTCCCTCTACTTTTTAACGTATATGATCTTTCCTTTTTTGGTCAAACTACATAGATATGGTCAATGCACGTTAAGTTCTGGTGATTGTGTTCTTCTTGGAGATCAAACCCTTGAGAAACTCACAACGGTCACGATGATACTCATTCATAAAACACAGCTGCTTTATAGCTTCCCTCTTTGTCTCTCCCAAATTCACCAACTCTTCATCCTTCTCTCTCAATCTCTCTTCCAACATTCCCACTTTGTTCTCAAGCTCTGTCACAGATTTCATTAGATTCAGATTCTCCTCTCCTACTTCGCTCACCTTAGCCTCTAGCTTCCCCACCTTCTCTTCTTTATGATTCAGTAAATCATTGAGTTCATCCACATTTGTCTTCAATTGTTTCATCTCTTCCTTTCTCTGCTTCATACAATCTCTCACATTCTGAACTTCCTCCGTCATTTGACTCACACGGCTCATAAAACTAACTTGCGCATATTCTAGCTTCGAAGTAGCCAACTCTATCACGTTCACAACTTCCATTGGTTTCAGTTTTGAAGCCCCAAATCCTGACGCCTCTATTCCTTCATATATATCAACTTTCTCTTTTAGCATTTTGTTCTCTTGCTCATACCTCTCCTTTAACTCTTTGTAACCATCTTTGTTCTCGTTATGTAGCTGTTCTGCCACGTGGATTCTTCTGTATGATATCCTTATACTGTCTTCTAGTTGTCCTCGTACCTCATCTGCTATTTCTTCGATCCTCTTTTCTGAGAATTGTTTATTCAGCTTAAATTTTTTGGCCCACAGTTTCGATTCTTCAACCTCCCCTCTGATTCTCTCGATGGTTCCTGCTTGTTCTTTTATGGTTATTTCCTGATCAAATATCACTGCCAGGCTATCTGAATATTCCTTTTGGATTCTTTCGTTTTGCAACTCCAACTCGTTCTTCTCTTCCTCGTAATAATCTAACTCTAGTTTCAGATCGTTAAATTTAGATGTTAAAGCTTCATTACTATCCTCCAAGGATTTGTTTTCATCTCCCAGCTGTTTAATCTCATAATTTTTCTGTCTTAATTCATCTTCCAATTTGTCTTTCTCTTTGCTTCGAGATCCAAGTTCCATTTCCAGGTCCTTCACCCTCCCTGCAAAACCCTCGTTCTGTTCTCGCATTCTCTGTTCAAGCAAACCCTTTTCAACCAACTGTTGATTCAGATATTCCATCTGAGATTCTACCTCTTTGTTCTTATCAGATAAGGATTCTAAATTTTGATGCATGACATTAAGCTGGTCTCTTAGGCCCTCCATTTGTCCCAGTACTTCGTCTCTACTGAGTGCTGATTTGGCCTCCATTTCATATTTTTGGTTGCTCTGAGTTTTCACCTTCATGGTAAGCGTATTGATTTGTTGATCATAATCCTGGATTTTCCTCTGCAGATCAGAAACTTGGTCTTCTTTCATTTTTAACAACACTTGAAGCTCTGCATTTTCGGCTCTTAGCTCTTGAGCTTCACTTTCTCTGCTTTCAATTTGAAATTGCTCTGTTTCTACCTCCTTTCCCCGAGATGATATTGCTCGAGCATGGAGGCCGATTTCAGACTCATTATCGTTTCCTTCAACTCTAATTGGGTCTGATATAGTAAAGTGATGATGTTGTTCTGTTTCAGTCGAATTTCTTCGGGTTTCAACTTCGTCGGAAGAAAAATAATCGGAGTCAGAGCTAGAACGAGACAGAGAAGCAGTTCTCCGAGAAACTACTTTGCCATTCTCTGCGGTGAGACGGTCGAACAGAGCGTACAGTGACTGGTACTGTGAGAAGAAGTCCTCTATGAGTCCCTCAAGTTCTGTTTCTTGTTTCGACCGTTTTGGGTTTCTATCTGTTTTGTTGCCTTGATCTTCATTCTTAATGATGCTTAAGATTTTTGAGAGGTTATTTTCAATATCTGCAAGTGATAAATTAACAGTTAGAGAATCCCATTGAGAAGCCAATTATAATTTGAGTGTATTATTCTTATATTTTTATATTATTATCTAGTATTAAGTTTGGGATTCATGGTTGCCCCTCCCACCAAGATATGTGTTTTGTCTGAAAAATGGACTCAAAACTTAGAGGAATCTAATAGAACTTTACACGATTAGAATGACTCTATGTTGGTAATTTGAGTGTATTATTTATTATTATGTTATTAACATGCACTTACCTGTTTTGCTCCTTTTGAGTTCTTCAATCTTTTCAGGTTCAATTTGATTACCCAGAATGGTGCTTAATCCTCTTAAGCGGTGCTTGATCATCTTTCACTTCATTCACAAGGTTCGGGAAGAATATTGGTGAGAATATGCTACAAAGCAATTATAGGCTCCCATTTTCTACACAGATTAGTGGTCACCCCCTGAAATGAGAACAGAAAATCCAAATATTATGAATATATAATATCGAGACACTTATGTATGAGTTGCCAATTAATGCTTGGACATATTGATTTAGAAAGAACCTTTATAAATAGTAGATGAGTTAAGAGAAGAGATAATGTAACAAAAATAATAGAATAAAAAAGTGCACAAAGATCAATATAAAGCATATATTTCAATTTAATGTTTCTTATGAATAATAAATTATAAGAAATCTACCTAAATCCTACAATGAGTATAATTTATATGATCCAGCTTTAATTTTATTATTAATTTTTATGGTTTGATTTAAGTTTAGTTTTGGTCCTTGTAATTTTTTTTAATTTGATCAAGAGTTTCTCTCTCGAAGTTTAGAAGGAAAAAAGTTATCACTCCTCTCAATAAATGTATTTTTCTGAATTTGAATTTATTTTCTCCTTCTTATCAGGATGAGACCCGGTACAACCTCAACAACAACTTGTTGGTTAGTTTTAAATGGTTGATTCTAATTCATATACTTTAAGAAAAACTTAGTTTGAAATATGGATGTTGAACGTGTGAATGCGAAGAGAGTGGGAGTGATGAGCATGATCCACGGCTAGTAGTGGGTGTGGAGATCCCTAATTAAAGTTACGACGTGGACCTCCTCACCCAACCCCACCAAAACCATTCCCATTGATTTCAGATGGCACATTGCAGATGTGGTTCGACTTGGACCTCAATCTAGCGAATAAGGACCATTTTTCATAGGGTATTAGGTGCACATATTTATGTGCTCAATTACGTTAGGTATGAGCATGATAGTGAAAACATAGATTTTACCTGAAAACGGAAGGAAAATGAAAAATCGTAAAACGTAAAATCGTAACGTAGTAAAAACGTAAAAAAATCGTAAAAACATAAAAACGTTTGGAAAATTAGTAAAACCGTTTTAATGAAACAAAATCGTAAAAACGTAAAATCGTAGTGATAAAACGAGTTTTTAGAGCATATTTTTTTTTTATATTATATTTATTTAGATTTAAATTATATGTTGTTTCTGAAAAAAAATTTGCACCCAGTATCTCAAATTAATTAACTTCCAGTTCTACATTTATCTGTAACACCAGTATCATGAAAAGTAATTAATTTTGAGATACTGGGTCAAAAAAAATTCCAAAAAGCAGCATATAATTTAAATCTAAATAAATACTATATATATATATATATATATATATATATATATAATGCTCATACCTCTAATAGAGGTATGAGCACATAATTGGGCACACAAGTGTGTGCACCTAATGTGCATTCTTTTTCATAATTAACTTCCATTTTGTATCCCCATATTTGATTTGATATATTACTACTTTATACTGATAATAAAGGAAAATTTCAAATAAAAGTCGTTATAGCAAATTAATTTTCATTAGCTTCCAAATAAATTCCTTTCACTGTAGTCCCATGGGGTTGAGGCTGCACTGAAATTAATTTATGAACAAAAACTTAAAAAAAAAAAAATCCCCTTTTAAAATCAAATGAGAAACAATATAATCTACAAGTGATCAATACATCATGAAAAAGTAAGTAATCTTATGAATAAGTGAAATTAATTTCATAATAAAAACATAATAAGGCGTGATCAAATCAAATTTCAATTGTAAGAGGATCAGAGCTAAATAAGATTAATTAAAATAAAATTATTTAGCTAGCTTGATAGAAAATTGTTGCTTCTAGTTCATCATCCAGAAAAATTTCCAATTCGAGATAATAGAATCAATATATTGAAACAGCAACGCCAAAAATTTTAGAGCATCAAATTCTAAATGATATGAGTACGAATTATGCTCCTACGTACAGAATGTCATTCATAAATTTCCAAAAAAATAAATTACCGAAAAAGAAAAAACACCCAGACACACAAACTAAAATTAACGATTACGATGTATGATCCGAATTCTGGATTTTGTTTTTTTTAATAAAAGAATGTCAGACGCAGCAAATCATGTATTCAAATCCAGAGCCAATAATGCTTGACTATTAAAATGACAGAACAGTAAAGTACCTGGAAAAGGAACTGGATCTGCCTCCAATCCATTGGATTAAGAAATACCATAAAGAAAAAGGAAGAAGATGGTAAAAAATAAATTTATTGGAGAAGATGAAAAAGAAAGAGAAAAAAAAAAAAGAATCTTTAGCAATTAATGATTTGTTTTTGCAAGTGCATGCCCTTGTCTCAATGAGGTGGAGATTTTGGCGCTTCTTCTAATTAAAACGCCCTCACAGTTTGCAAATAATTACACGGTAAACCAACTAGAGGTGATACGATATATTGAATTTATCGCTAAATACCGCGTAACGGTTAACGACATACTGTCAAAGGGTGTCCGTTGTCATATCGCGCCACGTGGCTTGTTCCCGGGGCTTACCTCGTCCTCAAAACGGCGATGCTAAAAGGCACAAATCATAATTCACAAACATATCCCAAACTTGAGACAAATTTTGCAAACATGACGTTTTTTTTCAAGTAAGAACAAACAGATACTAATTAAAATTAGTTAAAACCAATCCATGATGAATGTTCAAAAAAAAAAATCCATGATGAATAAATTAATTGGATAATCAACATGATAAAGCCTAAAACGTTAAAGGAAGAAACAAAGTTATACAAGTGAAACCATATATGGAACGAGGTTCTCTCAAAATTCTTTCCTTCTTTGACCGTCTAAAAATTGATCCAAGCGTTTAAAGAGAGACATCTCATCTACTTTTTAAATCTTCATCTTTACCGCGTGCGGTAGTTTTTACCGCAGGTGGTAATTTGAAATAAATAAAGTGCCTCTCTCTGGATGTTTGAATCAATTTTTGGACGGTCAAAATACACAGATACTGAGGAAAAGAATTCTGAGAGAATCCGGTTCTTTTACTCTCCAGTCTTAAATATAAGACATGGTTTATTGTATAAATTACACTATAAAATATGTCTTATATTTAATATTGGAGGTATTAGAAAAAAAAAACCCCCTTTTTTTACCACGAAAGAACAAACTGTTATTTTATATATATAAAAAAAGAATTGGGGGGAAAATGAGAAGGAGCAAACTGCTGAACATTCTAGAATCTGGACCTGTATTAAGTTACCATATGATTTAACCTAATCAACTCATGCCGGCCACATCTACAAAGAAATTGACATTTATTTTGGTGTCTATGGGAAAATGAGGAGAACAAAATTTTTCTTTATTTATTATTTTTAATACTATTAAATAAATTACTCTTTTTATCTCATAGGGCCTACTCTATAATGTAATTTACACTATAAATTAAAACTTGTATTTAAGACAGGATGTAATATCTTGGCATACAAAAATGATAACTCAGCTATAGTTGTGTGGAGGGGACAGGGAAACAGGTATTCGGTATCTCAAATGTACCAGCAGTTGAGAGGAGATGTGAATATAGAGCTGGGGGCCATTTGGAAGGTGATTTGGAAGGTGAAAATCACAAGAAGGATCCAGGTATTTTTGTGGTTGGCAGCACATAATCGGCTTCTCACGGCCGCTAGAAGAGCATGTATCCTAGGAGGTGTGCCTACTTGTAGCAGGTGTGGTGGAGGAGTTGAGGACCTGGACCATGTATTGAGAAGTTGTCCGGAATCTCGTCGGATATGGCTGGCCTTAAAGGTGTTAAAGGTACGTCCACAATTTTTTTACAGAACACAAGAATTGTTGGCTGCTAAATAATCTGCAAATTGGAGAAGAATGGAGTATGGTATTTTCAATGTGCAGCTGGATGATTTGGGGATGGAGGAACAAGTTATTATTTGAAGAAGGGTTTAAGATGCTTGCTCGTCCTGAATTTGTTATCCATAATTATGTTAGAGAGTGTATTACCTCGTTAAATAGATTTGATGACCTTGGGTTGTTAAAGAAGCCAAGAGAAATTAAATGAAATTTCCCGGAAGAGGGGTGGGTGAAACTAAATTTTGATGGTCTTTGCAAAAGGATGTCCAGGCTTGGCAGGTTGTGGAGGGGTATTGAGGAGGAGTGATGGTAGCTAGATTTGTGGGTTCAGTAGGAAGTTAGGACGATGTCAGGCTTTGGCTGCTGAGATTTGGGGATTTGTACCGGGCATTAGATTGGCGCAGGGTCTGGGTTGCAAAAAGATCATTGCAGAAGGAGACTCAACAATATTCGATGGCTCTACACATGATTCAGGATGCCTGGATCCAAAGAAGGACAAGGGACAGAATCCTAAATGTATGGCTACGAGACAATAACAATGAGCTACAGATTTGCTTTTCTCACATTCTACGAGAAGACAATGCTGTGACAGATTGGTTAGCGAAGCATAGCTTTTTTTGTACCAATGATTTTACTATTTTAGACTCTCCACTAGCAAGGGAGGTAGATTTTCTGTTTAGGGATAATGTGGGAGTTGTTTACCGACGGCTAAATCCTGGTTAATTTCTTTTTATTGAAGTAATGGGCAATTAAGCCCAATTTTTACAAAAAAAAAAAAAAAAGTTTGATCTTGGCATACTCAAATCTATGTAATTTGATCTTTTATTAAAAAAAACGTAAAAACTTAGGTTTTTTTTTTTTTTAACCGTGTTAATAATCAAAAGTTTTGTTGTTTGATATAATTAAATTAAAGGGTTAAATTGAAAATTAAATTTGTTTTTAACGATTTCCGCCAGGTATTATAATTTCTTTATGGTACAATCCGCAAGATATAATTGATATTCTTAACTTTTGATTTTGGAAAGTTGAAGGTCCAAATTTTATCGGAAAAAAAAAACTTTCCAAAAAAAAAATCCTTTAACCATAAATTAAAATATTATAGTGAAATCCCCCACAAAATTATATCTTGCGGATATAATTTTAGAAAACATGATTAATAATATTATAAACTAGTCACGATCTTCTTTTTTTTTTTTTTTTTGCCGGCATATAAACTACTCACTATTCTACATTATTCTATTAATAACTTAAGTTAATTAATTTGTCTTAAAAAATTGAAAAATACGATGTCACCAAATGGCTGAATTTTTTTTCCTAAGAACATAAATTATTTTTTGAAAGTAATCCTAATTTTTTGTTGGTAATAGAAAGTAATCCTTTTCTTTTTGATAATAATAGAAAGTAATCCTGATAATTCTATTTAAGACACTCTCAAACACACCGAGATTTTCTTTTTGATAATAATAGAAAGTAATCCTGATAATTCTATTTAAGACACTCTCAAACACTATTGGGCCTAATTGATATGGGAGAGGGGAGGGGACTAGAAATTTTTTTGAGCTGAATTTTAAATGGTTGGAGAATTAAGGTTATACTCCCTACACTTGAAGTTGGATGCCTTGTAATAGGATTTAAGTATGCCACAAACATCTGATACATTGGATAAAGGAAAAAAAAAAGGAATATGGTAATTAATAATTTGATCAACGGAGAGTAACAATGTATAATGTAAAGAATGTTGCAAAACGTTTACCATTGAATAGATCATTAGTAAGAAGCCCCCACCATTGGTATCGTCGACCAAATTAAGGATGAAATTGTGGCTGGTAAGGAATCGAAAAATACAGGTGCTATTGTGGAATTTTTCATTTACTCTATGTGGAAGTACATATGTACTCCTTCCCACCATCTACTACCAAAAACGTCCAATATCATAACATGCACCTCGGTTAACTTCCAAAGAATGTTTGTGCATGAGATCAACTGACTTGATCCTAACCATGATGCGTGAATCTTTCTGGAATAACATTGCAAAAAACATGTTTGTAATATGACAACAAACTGAATACATGAAGAAGAAAGGAAAACAGCATGAGAAACATCAGCGATGTATCAAAAACGATAAGATCAACGCTGCCAGTTCGAGTAATGGACACATATTGTTGCTTGAGACCGCTCTACATATCTGTGAATGATTCGATCAACCTTGACCTTCAATATCAAATCAGAAGAACCTTCACACAAATTCTCCAAAGTGGTGGATAAGTTGATTTCCATTTCCAAGAGGATACAATAAGACAACAGTTCCAGAAAAGTTTTTCACCCACTTAAAAACAAAAACTCTAGTGAAGAAGAAGAAATAAGATGGAGAGGTATTATTAAAAAGAACTTCATATCTTATTAAAGCAACGCTTAAAAAGAAAAGACGTTTATCCGTGAAGGGACAAAAAAAGCTGTCATTTCGTTTGAAAATGGTGACGTGGCGGCGAAAAGTGAAGCAGTAATACACACTGGAATAAGATAAACTGAACCGCCAATTTTTGTTTCAGTATAACATGTTTATTCTAAATTGGAAAAAAAACAAATAATTCAATTATGGTAAGTAACATAATCCATAAATAATTTATTGGTCTCTGCAATCAAATAAGGAGTAGTTCACTACTGCAATCAAATTGTTCTTTATAGTAGATGTTAATGAAATAATTTTGTAAATTAAATTAAATTTGAACAAACAAATTCTATTTTTCATCGTCATTGTTAGAGACATTGATACAAAATTTGTTTTGAGGTTCACATGTATGAACAATAGATATACGGAATCTCTCTCGTGCATATGGAATATGTCAACCACACAAAATACCTTGTGAATACAAAAGTTAAAGTGAAAGGTTATATATAAACATGTACAATATAAATTGGTTGATTTGCTTTCTAAAGATTTCGTGAAAAAGTGACCACAAAATTATATCTTGCGGATATAATTTTAGAAAACATGATTAATAATATTATAAACTAGTCACGATCTTTTTTTTTTTTTTTTTGCCGGCATATAAACTACTCACTATTCTACATTATTCTATTAATAACTTAAGTTAATTAATTTGTCTTAAAAAATTGAAAAATACGATGTCACCAAATGGCTGAATTTTTTTTCCTAAGAACATAAATTATTTTTTGAAAGTAATCCTAATTTTTTGTTGGTAATAGAAAGTAATCCTTTTCTTTTTGATAATAATAGAAAGTAATCCTGATAATTCTATTTAAGACACTCTCAAACACTATTGGGCCTAATTGATATGGGAGAGGGGAGGGGACTAGAAATTTTTTTGAGCTGAATTTTAAATGGTTGGAGAATTAAGGTTATAAAATTTTAATAAATTGAAGATGTATGATAAAAGAGTAAGAAAAATGAATTAAAAATTTTAACTCCACTTCTCAATTGGGTTGAATCTAACCCCCCAAAAAAAAAAAAAAACTGCTCACTTCCCCTCCCCTCATACCAAACAGCCCCCTGAATATGGGTATTTGTTTAAATCTAACCCCAAAAAAATATTTATCTTCTCACTCTCTCCCCCTCCCCCTCCCCGTCATACCAAACAGCCCTTGAATATATGTACATAATGGTTCAATCATGTTAATCAATCCTTTATTTTGTTTTGGTATCCCTTCCGGTTCATCGGAACCTTCAATTCTGACTAATCTGGATTTCGCTCCGCGTTAGGTTTACTGTCGTGGGGGAAGAGCTCCCAACACTTTTTTTTTTTCTATTCCCACATCTCAAACCAAGAATATGGTAGTGGGAGAGCAAGTCTCTTACCACTTGTTCTCTAGGTATGTTGGTTAATCAATCCTTTATTGAATTAAAATGAAAGATATCATCATGGTATCCCATGCCATGGGCTTCACTTTTGTGCATGAGACAACTGGGCCGTTTAAAGTTTTATCACATTGAGATACAAAAAAGAGAAAGGTTCCTTGGGTTCAACTGGTAAGGGGGTTGGATCCCTGCGTTGGTCAAGGCGATGGGGGAGACATCCTAGGAGTCTAGGAAGCAGTGGAAACGAGTTGGAGGCATGTGTACGATTGTGGGTGAGCCCAACCCTTTTTCTAAAATTTCTTTAGCAAAATAAAAAAAAATAAAAAAGAGAGAGAGAGAGAGAAAGATATGAACATAAACCAGGATTTGAGTTTGAGCCTTCCGCAAGTTTCTTTCGTAATCTTTTGGGCCCTTAGCCCCGTTTAGCTATCCAAAATAAATAAACAAAAGATACATCCACTTTTGTTGAAAAATGAAGATCACAACTCTTTCGAGGCTTTTCGTGACAAAACTGATAATTTTTCACTAAACAGACAATCTCAATCCAACTAAACTATATATGAATATATCACTAAACTGAAACCCCAGAAAATAAAACAAGGCAACACGCCACTATCATTTATCTTCCTATTATATAAACAAAACATGACATATTTTCAATCATTTTGGGAAATCAATGTATTGTCCCTACATTTTCCGCTCATTTTCAAATTAGTCCCTCAAGTTTTTTTTTTTTTTTTCCTGCAATTCAATCCGTTACTATGCCGGTCCCAACACCCTGCAAACTCACTCTTATTCATCGCCAGAAGACAATTTCTGCTTCTTCTTCCATTGGTAGGCAGCTTCCAATAGCTTGAGATTTGTGGTCTGGGTTTCATCTGGGAAAATGTAGTCGATGTATTCTTCATACCTGCCAGACAAAATTTTCATCAACAGAATGAATTAGAAAACAAATAAAATCCTGAATAACTGGATTAAACAAATTTTAAAAAATAAACAGCATTTTAACAATTAATAAACTTTTTCACCAAAAAGTAAAAACAAATAGTGGACTTGGGAAAATGCAGACTGCAGCTAATTTTTGTCATCCAGAGAATAGGAACTTTAAAATTTTTAAACATATGAATCAAATCAGTATGCCACGTGCTCCACGCATCAAACTCAATTCTACTAAGCTAGTTATTAACGAATCAAATACCCTCACAAAATGCTTGTTGGAACATTTGAAACTCGACATCTAACAAATATAGCTTTAATATCTGCTGCACGTACGGGTGATAATCTCTTACAGATAAAGAGGGGGTTAGTGACTTACCCAGGAGGACCATCCTCGGTTACTATTGGCCTTCTCTTCTTGAGCTTCTTGGGCAATTTAGAATTGACTAAACTAACATCACCTAGCTCACCAAAAGAAACTTCCATATTGAGCCACTCCTCCAATAGCATCGCCCTTTCTTCTTTCAACTCTGGAGCTGATGATCTGAAGTAGGTGAGAGCTTTCTCAAACACTCCTAAAGCATATGCAAAACGAGATTAGAGAGAATTAAAATATGGTGGTTTCACCTACAAATAAGTTCAAACACAACAAGAGACGAGTGGGATCCATACTTCTAGCATTCTGAATGCATTGCATCTTTTGCTCACCATCCTCACCCATAGCCGATGCCTCAAACTTTGCATAACTTGTCCAGACCTTCAAATGCTTTGTTCGATCCAGAAGCCTTTCATAAAGCGCTCTGGTTCTCTCAAATTCACCCTCAGAAATCTCAAAGTCGATGTATGCCTGTTTTGCATGCCAAATATCTAGTTATAAGATGGCCACTAAAAAGAATGACTGAGGTATAGAAATGAAAAAGGATATTAGAAAGAGAAATGGACGAAAATATTCAAGTGAAACCACACTACTACAGTTACAACATAATGTAGCAAATTTAAGAGGCTTTGCTCTGATTTAGATGTACACAGCTAAGCTGATGAGAAAAATTATCAACCTAGATCTTACATGAGATGATTAAATGCAAGTAAAACCTCACATTGACTAAGGAGAAATACATCAATATATACCTTCCATAATCGCTCAGGCATATCCAACGCTGGTTGGGCAATCGCAAGCTCAAAGATTGATCTAGCTCTGTCAGTCTCGCATAAGGATATTTCTAATTCTGCATACTTGCTCCAGGCATAGCAGTTTTCTGGTGACCACTCCAGATACTTCTCATACAATTTCCTACACCGATCTATATTACCAAGATGCAGTTCTATCTCTATATACTTCTTAAATATCTGTTGTCAAGCCAACAAAATTGTGTGAAAAAAATGACAAATGACAAATTTTAATTAAAATATATGATTATATTTACATCAATATAAATATTACCTTATCTTTTGGAGCGATTCCAATAGCATTTCCCAATATCTTACGAGCAGCTGTGAGATCCAGTTGACGTACTTCAAACTGAGCCGCTAGAAGCCAAATCTTTGCAAACGAGAATTTATGGTGAGGAATGAGTTTAAGACACTCCCTATAAACAAATGAATACATATGAGATATCAAAAGCGTCAATAGGATAAATTCGATTAATTAATTAGTTAGGGAAAAACAATAAAATAATTCTGAAATCACTAATATACTTTTGGCTGTCCAATTACCCAGCAGATGCCCACTTTAATTCACAGATGAATCTAACAATTCATTGAATTAACAAGAACCATACGCTTAAGAGTCAAATTCCACCAATGTTTAGCATATGCCCTTTCATGGTTACATTACAACTGCTACAGCTAAAATTCAAGGTTTATATTAATTCCCCACACTTTATGCTACAACATACCTGTATACATCTCTTGTTCGCTCATTATCTACGGCATCAAGCTCTTCATAAAGCGCATAATTAATCCTAAGTAACAAATGGATAACAATTATTAGGGAGAAAAGCAAAACAGTATAGAACACGTCGAAAAAAAGCATTTGAATCTAACATACCACAAATAGATATAGCGTTGCCAGTACCGCTTCTCCTCAGCTGGAGGAATATTGGCTATTGCCCTCTCGTATACTTCCCTTGTTCTTGCTTTATTTGCCACACTTTCTTCCAATCTTATATAGTCAAACCAGCAATCATAGTTTAAGGGATTTTTTCTCACTTCATCCTCATATTGAAACCTTCTCTTCCCAACAATGGCATCCTCAATCCCTTCCCTGTCCCCATACTGCTTTTCAAAGGCCACAAACTTCCTGTACAAATCTTCAGCCCTTCCCTTGGGAATATGATCAAGGGCAAATTTATAAATACACCTTGCACGCTCTGTTTCTTTACACCTTTCCTCAAACTCAGCAAATGCAACAAAAAGCTGCTCTGCTTCCTCATCATCAGCCAGCTTCTCCACTGCCCTCTCATAAACATTTCTTGCTTTTGCTACCTCTCCATTCTTCATCTCAAACTTGGCAAATCGTATCCAACCACCAACCTTTGGGTGGCACTGTAAAAATCGTTCAAATATCCCTCTAGCCCGCTCAATTTCATTATATCTGAGCTCAAACTTGATGTAGGAGAGCCATCCCTGCTGGTCAGGCATCCAACTCATCCACCTCTCAAAAATCTGTCTTGCACCTGCCACATTGCCAAGCATCTCCTCCATGTGAATATATTTGTACCACAATTGATCAACTCTTGGCAAAAGAGTAACTGCCCGGTCCCAGACATTCCTGGCATGGTTTATGAACTTGTTCTTCATCTCTACCTCGGCATATTTGAGCCACAATGTGTGGTTCTTGTAATCCACCTCTAGGGCTCGTTCCCAAACAGAACGAGCACGATTGAAGTCCTTTTGTGACTCTTCCCATTGAGCATACTTGATCCAGACACTTGTGTTCCATCGAACACGTCTGATTAAGTCCTCAAACTCTTTTCGCTTTCGTAGACGATACTCAGCAAGTTCAGTGTGATCAGTAATCTTTTGCTTAGGAGGGCGGATCTCAGCCTCTTGCCGCTCTCGAGCCTCACGAAGAATCTGCTCTGCTGTAATTTGTACAGGAGCTGGGGTTTTGTTCTTAACTCTGGTAGGACGAGGAAGTTTTACCTCAGTGTCTTTCCGAGTCAGGTACCCCAGTGTTGGGTCGGCATCTTTGGCTGAAGACATGGTCACAAGAAAGAACAGATCCTGTTTGGAGAAGAAAACTTTAAGAAAGCGCCAAAAAGAACAACTATAGCCTCTGTCACCGCTAACTCCTTCGGCACGGGTTTCCTCTTCTCTGTCAAGTCTGCCATGAAAAAAGAAGTAACATTTAAATTTTTAAAAACACAATCATCCTCAAGAAAAGAATTTATCCTGCATTCTCTCTCTCTCTCTCTCTCTGATGTATGAAACTTAGATATTCATTCTAAAGAGGGAAAACCAAATGCAGCAGATATGGGTATTCACTATCCAGCAATATGCAGTCAAGAAGATTTCAGGAGTTTTCACCAATTGAGACAGCAGAAAATTGTGTAAAAGCTCAAAAAGAAACTTGACTAACAGCAATGCAAACTCAACGCTAGGGATAGAGAAACAATTCAGTTCAGGGAGATGGTCCACAGCACCTTTTAAGCTTTGAAAAATCCAAGTCAGCTTTCAAATCAAATTCAGGAAAATCGAGAATGCATTCAACAGCTTTTGGGACCAAAAATTCAGATGTGAGTGTGGTGGAATATCCTACATGTGCTGATTCAAAAAATCTTTGACATCCAAGCAAAATTCTGGTGCAAACTGTTGTCCTAGATGGATTCAGATCAATGATATTGCTCAAGTCCAAAACTCAATGAGGGTGAATGCAGCAAAATTCCTTCTGTTCTGATTTTCAGAATTTTTTTTTCCACAGAAAAACAAAATATGATGCAGAGAATTTTGCAGCTAGTTCAAGGAGGGGGATTAGTTTAGTTTAGCAATAAAAAGCTCATAAGCCAAGAAGATGGGCAGAGAATAGTTTCCGAGAATTTGATTATCAATCTTACAAGTTTGCCGGTCAACCTAAGTTTGTTGTCATTATTTCCCTTAACAACATAGGATTTAGATCCAGGTTGGAGACAATCGAAGTGAAGGACCCGTTATGGTACATTCCTGTTGGGGTATTGTTTTAAACGAGCTTATACTTCTCCGTGCGTTGCACGGGATGAAAATACTTCATGAGTTACTTAAACATATTTTGCTTCCTAGATGATACAATTTTTTTGCAACATTAGCCTATTACTATCAATGAATGACTACATATTAGAAATGAAATCTCAAACAATAGTAAACAACAATATCTTCCATTGCATGGGGTGCTTGTGCTTGTGGAATATCTCAATTGTTACTGCTATAAATTTGATCATGTTCAATAATTAACTTATTAGAATTAAAACTTGGGGTACTTATATATGTAATAGACAAAATAAAATTACATATCAAGAGTGTGAAACACTACATTGTTTAAATCACAACTATCACATATTCACATTGTAGGTGTTTACATGACATTCCGTGTTGTCCTCTTATCCCCACTATTATCATTATCACCTACAACTATCTTCAATCCTTCCATGCTTTTAAATGTAACATATAATTGACTATATGCGTAAAAACGTCTGAAGAGGCTGTCCTGTTGTAGATATTCCACTTTCAGAAGACTCTCACAATGATAGTCCACCTATCATTTTGATCATGCAAGTCTTTGATGGAAGAATGACGTGGCATGGTTAAACCTAAGTAGAATTTATCCAATGGCTCTATTTCAGATGGGATTTATCCAACTTTAAGAATTAGAATAACAGAGGTTAATCACATATTAGAGTGCACAGATTGCCTCCCAGACCAAGACTTAGCCAGCATAATTAATAGGCACACAAGAAAGGAGACTGTACATTTTATCCCTGAACTACACAGCCAAAATACAAAATGTAATCGCACAGGTAAGCGAGAGTGAATTTTATCCCTGAACTATAAAAAAAATATGGTAAAGTAGATGACAGATAAGAGAAGCAAGAAGAACATGTTTGGCATACCAAAGAAATGGGAAAGGAATTTCTGTAAGTTCATTAAGCCTCCGGATAATATCTTAGAGCAAGTTCTCGTCCATCAAAAAGGAAAGGAAACCCAGAGATTCAATGTTTGAAAATTGAAACTCTACGTTACGATAATCCCAAAACTGACACCCGAAAACAAACAATTGAAAATGTTCGGGGAAATCGAAGGCGGAAGGGAAGAAAAGAAAATAATAATTTCACCAGTTCTTCCTTGGATCCAGAAATGACTGCAAGAACAACGCAAGGAAGATGAGTTCACAGATGAGTAAAAGCCCCAACATTCTCGCCGTTGCTGCTTCGCCGCCGTTGTCAACAAAGGTATATCTACTTCTCGTCGCTACAGATTGCCGATGATAGAGAGGGTGGGGGAAGACGAAATTAGATAAGGATGGAAAGAGAGGATTCAAATTTTGAAATTAAGTTGCAGAGAGAGAGAGAAAGAGACGAGTATGGCCTCGGCTCGGGAAAGGAAAGGGAGAGAGCATAGGGAAGCACATAAGGTGCTTCTCCCTTATGTGCTTCACATTTTATTTTATTTTTTAAAATTTTTTTATATGTTTTATTTATTTAGATTAAAATTATATGTTACTTTCTATTTTTTTGTCTCAAGATTCTACAATTAATTAATTTTCGCCCGCACAGATATATTTGTCCTGTAACACCAGTATTCTGAAAATTAATTAATTTGAGATATTGGATGCAAAAAAAAATTCAGAAAGCAACATATAATTTTAATCTAAATAAATAAAACATATAAAAAAATTTTAAAAAATAAAATAAAATGTGCTTCTCCCTCTAATTAGAGGGACAAGCACATAAGAAGCATATTAGGAGAAGCACCTAACCTAATGTGAACTCAGAGCATAGAGAGGAGAGAGAGAAGAGTAAAGAGAGGAAGAGTGTGAGAAAGGTATCCCGTGAATGAGCCACGGTTTTGGAGCGCAGCTCGATAGATGGAATCGGCTTATGAACAAACGGTGAGAGGAGCCGACGATAAGCTGTTTTAGACATGGCTTCAGGGATGGGTTTTTATATATATATTGATTGCGATTTTATTATTATTAATCGATAATACTAATCAACTTCCCAACCAGTAAACACTTTGCCAACAAGTTAAAAGCCCTAGACTTTTCCTAATGGTCAGGGAGTTATGAATTTGATGATTAAGACGCACTTTGTCAAGACCAAAGAAATATTTCCAATATCTGAGGAATAAACAAAAGTTCAGCAATTCTTCAATGGCAGATTGTTCTATGTCCCCTCTCTAATCTCTTACTTTCTTTCTATATTCCTTTCGGTTCTCTCTCTCATAATATTACAGACAAATTGTTGTCTACCAATTCAAGGAATATATCCTCCCCCCTCTCTCCTTCCTTCTCATGTGGAAACCTCCATAAATACTCTCTTCTCCTTCCTCTTTCTGCCTCCAAATCCCCCTCTTTCTTAGTGATCCATCCTCTCAAGTTTATTTCCACTATATAATTTCTCAGTACACACAGGAAGGATCGAATGAAGGCATAAGTTGAAGAACAAGAATGAAGAGACACTTACCTGAATGAAGGTGGCAAAAAACTGGAGGAGCAGGTGGCGGCTGCGGCGGCGACTGGAGGAGTAGGAGTGAAGCAGAGACAAATGGAGAGAGAGGAAGATACGAGGAAACCCACGACGGAGATGAACGAAGAAAGAGATATCGGGGAAGCAAAGCAAGTTAAGCAAATTGGGGATCGAATTCAGGCACTCAGCTGCATGCGTGCCGTTTTGCCCTATTCTGTTTAATTGATTTTTATTTTTATTTTGATAAAAAGGGATCAATATTATCTTACCCGTAAATATATGCTCCCTTTTATAAATTTACTAAATATACATATATTAGGGAAAATAAACTTGTATGCTATATTTTTTTCTCTATTAGAAATATCATTTTCTCAACATTAATATTATTATGTTTCAGGAAACTAATCTTTTTTTTTTAAAAAATACTAGTATTTGTTACTGGCCGTAATTAATATGTTGCCCATCACTTTAAAATCTGATATTTTATATGTAATTTTTTATATTAGGGAAAATGGACTTGTATACTATATTATTTTCTCAACAGTAATATTAATATGTTTCAGGAAAGTAATATATATATATTAAAAAAAAAGTAGTACTACCTCTGATCCTAATTATAGAAACACTTTTGTAGTTTGAACTACAAAAGTGTTCCTATAATTAGGACAGAGTATTTGTCACTAGCCGTAGTTAATATATTGCCCCTGCTCTTTTGTCCTCGGACCAACATTAGAAAGCTGATTCTTAGGTTTTAATTTGCCCCAAAAGAATTTCAAAAAATTTGAAAGGGTAAAACTTAACACCTTGTTGGCCAAAAACAAAAAAACTTAATATTTAACTGTTTGAATTCTTTTATGTGTAGATGATATGTAACATGTGCCATTTTACTGTAAATATTACTCCCTCCGTCCCTAATTATAGGAGCAAATTTTGGAGTTGGTTTTGGTCCTAATTATAAGAGCAAGTTTTAACTTTTGTCAATTTTTTCCTATAATACCCCTATTTATACTTATTATTAGGAGCATTATATATATGTGTGTTTACATATATATGTATATTTGTGTTTATGTGTGTCAATATATATATATGTGTAGATATATATGTGTGAACACACACACATATATAAACATATATGTGTGTGTGTGTGTATGAAAGTATGTATATGTGTGTGTAGATATATGGGTGTGTGTCTCTATGTATGTAGATAGATCTATATGTATACACATATATATACACACATATATGTTTATATAGCAATACCATTATTTCAATTAGAAAGCGTGTGAAAAGAAAATTAGATCTATATGTATACACATGGCTATATAAAAAGAAACTAATATACATATATAAACTAATATGTCATGGATATCTAACGTAAGACAAATTAGAAACACTTATAATTAGGGCAACTTGTGTCATTTTAAATTTATATAAGGACGTTTTAGGAAAATGAGTAAAATTAACTAATTTAACCCTTCTCCTTAATTCTCCCAAAATCGGTTAAATTGCTCCTATAATTAGGGACGGAGGTAGTATATGCTTGTAAGTTCTAGCTAAATATATGAATTTGACAAGGGATGAAAGTGTGAGCAACAAAAAGCACAAGGGACGCAATTTCTTAAATCATTTGAAATTAAACTTAGGGTTAAGGTGTAACTTTATCTTGAAAGTTTTTGTTGAGGAATAATGTTATCCTGAAAGTTTTTTTTAGGTTCAATGTTGCTCGAAAATGTTAAAGTGGTGCAATATTATTCATTTTTATTAATAAGTTAATGGTCAACGTTATTTTTTAACGGAATAAGATAACATTATTATGTTTTGAAACTTTTGAAATGAAATTAAACTTAAAAAAACTTCTTGAGCAACATTGGTCCTCAGTAAAAACTTTCAGTGAAGAAGATTTGCACCTTCACCCTTTAACTAATCATTTGATGCAACCTAGCACAAGCCACATGTGATAGATCTTAGGCCAAAAAAAAAAATATCTTTTGAAACTTCTTAAATCTATCACTTTGCTCACAATGAGATGAATTTGACTCAGTTTTCTATCTCTCTATATACAAAAATACATGAATGGAGAGTATTGTATTTAGAATACATATGCTAGGTGCAAAATGTTCTATAAACTGAGAACAAATAGGTGAGATTATGATAGCCAAAAATTAATCTGAGACGTGACCATTTCGTTGCGTATATAAACTCAAGGGGCTTAATTTCAATGGAGACAAGCTGGCTCTTTTCATCTTCAAACTTTTTTGAGGTTGGGAGATGTGACCATAGGCTCTTACATATGAGCTTAAAGGGCTCGTTGTAAATGGAGATATTCTTCCTCTGTCCATCTTGTAAGTGAGATCAAGATTTGAGTCTTGACCACATCTTCTCGAGCATGTAGTGTTGAAACTGAAAGGACTCGTCGCATAAGGTGACATGTTCCCACTTGTCATCTTCAAATTGGAATGTCTTATTTTTCTAGTGCTCGCCATAAATGGTGATTCATTCCCTTTTTTAACCTTCAAACTAGGATCCAAGACATGTATGCTTCTTGTCAATGGTGACTCAAACCCTTTCTTCATCTGCAGGCTACTCTTAGAATCAAAGAGTTGCCCACGTCTTGTCAAAGGCGACTCGTTTCCAGTTTTCGTCTTTGGCATGCCCTTAGGACTAGCCACTTCCCCATTTCTGATTCTTCTAATTGAACTTGAGGTTTTTGTCAATGGTGTTGATGGACTCCTTTTGTTGTTGTTCTTGGAGTCAAGAACTTGCGGAGTTCTTCTTCCCTTGCTTGATGCTAATCCACTCCCTCTGTTCATCCTTGAATTGTAGTTAGGTGGATTTGTTGCTAATGATCTTGAAGGTTGCAACCGTAATGCTCCTATTCAAACCAAATTTATACCAATTAATTTTATGTCAGTGATATCTCAGTTGTTTCAACAAAAGAGTAACATAACCTTACAAACACAAATAACTTTGGAATACAAGAAAATATGATATCTCAGTTGTTTTAAGACAAGTTTTGAGTCCAAACACTTTTAAATTAATGTCTCCAACAATAATGAAGTTAAGGTGGAAGGAATTAATAATTCACAAACTAGCCTTGATTTTTCTTGGTATCATCTTCTGTTTGCCGCTTTATTCTTACAGGTCTCTTGGCCTGCACCTCTGAACAAATAGATTGTGACTCAGAAGAAGATGACTTTGAATCTGTTGAAAGTGGGCCTGGATCTTCCAATGTGTAGGCATTTTCATCCCCAGAGGCTTTCTTTTGGACATCAGTGTCATTTTCTTCCTTAGAGATTGAGCTATTATCTTCACTAATGCTTGAACCAGTCTTCTCTTTCTCAAAAATCTTATAAGCAAACATTTCATAAGGTAGCTGTGATACACAAGGCAAATGAGATGCCTTCTCTGCTGGGAAATTCTTGAGAAACAATGCTTCTATGTCACAATAATCAACTGGTGGGCAGGTCAATTCAAGCTGGTTAAGTTCAGGATTGATGATAAGAAACTCAGTATTGATGGCTAGGAATTTCTTTATGGAACGTAAGATCCTACAAATAGAGGAGAAACTAGGACGAAGGTTTGGATCAGTATGCCAACACTTCTTAATCAAATTAACAAGGTACTTTGGTGAAGGGTATGGGAAAAGTGGCCTTTCCCCTTCTCTGATATTTCTGTTTGACCCATCTCCTTCAAAAGGAGGCATTTTTCCTGTCAGCAATTGAAAGCAAACCATGCTGAAACTGTAGACATCTGCTTTCTCCGAGCACTTACAGCTTGAACTAGAAGCATTGGTCTTAGATTCTAGCTC
Organism: Acacia pycnantha; assembly: GCA_025563575.1. NCBI lineage: Eukaryota > Viridiplantae > Streptophyta > Magnoliopsida > Fabales > Fabaceae > Acacia > Acacia pycnantha. Next base: position 899,796 of record JAMWYP010000067.1, on the reverse strand, counting down.
AGTTAGAACTTCAGGGGCATAATACCAGATAGAAGGATTGATCTCTTCCTGAAGGGGATTCGTCTTCATAGATGAACCAAAGCCTGTAACTTTTACCTGAAAATAGCCTTCTTGGGAATTCCATGACTTGAGCAAGATATTACAAGGATTAAGATCTCCATGATATACTTTTTTAGAGTGGAGATACTCCATGCCTCTTGCCATTTGAAGCATAATATCTACCACAACTGGTATAGAGAACAAGATCTGTTTCCTTGGACCATAGCTTTCCTTCATATAGCTCTCAAGATCCTTATTCATCAACTCCATCACAAGGAAAAATTCTCTCTTTTCCTCATCATGAAACCCACAAAGATATTGCACTATGTTGGGGTGAGAGAGTGATAAAAGAGTATAAATCTCTGTTTCTGATATTTGCATCTCCCCATTCACATGTCTCAAGGCAAAGCTATGCCCCATCCAATGAATCTCCTTGAACTCTCTTCCGCTCCCCAATCTTCTCCTCACCTGGTAATCCTTGGAGCCCAACAAGATTGAACTGGGGAAATTTTTTTTGTTCAATTTGTCAGGTCCATTTAGCAGCTTCTTGATGAGCATATCAGCAAGGCCTTGCACGTTTTTCGTCGAAGCAAGTCTGCCGGTAGAGTTATTCTTCTTCTTCTTCTTCTGCTTGAGTGATTCTATGAGCCTCCATTGATCTTCCCTCCAAGAATTCTCCAACTCTTTGATGATTTCACCAGACACCAAATACTGCTTCCCGAATCCCCATTGAAAAAGCTTAGGGTCATTCCATTCCCTATCATACTTCCTCATTAACATAACTTTCTTCTTTGCCATCTCATCCTGATTGTGTCCAGAAATCTCTCCAGCAATTTCAATGGCTTCAATAACAGCAGGGAAATGACAAAGCAAGTTGTGTATGTGAAACTCAACACAATCATTGTTGTGATGGAGGGAAATGGCTTTTCCCCACCAATCTTTAGAGTCCAAGCATTGTCTAATGTAAAGTTCAGCTTCTTTGAACACCCTGCACAGTTGTCTCATGGGATATTCAAGGGGTTTCCATTTAGTGTTCCTCTCTTCCAACACAAGGTTCTGCTTGATCTCTTCTGCAATGGTTTCAAATGCCAGGTTGAACATGTTCAGGATCAAACAACATTGACTCTGGTTTAATTGAATCTCATCTCGCAAAACCATTAGAGCCCTCAAACTTCCAACCACCTCTCCTATTCGCCGGAATTGTTCCATTCCGGCTCAAAACTCAACCCCTTCCTTATGATGAATTGAATAGCAAATACGGCAGAACCACCGTAAATAGGTCGCCACCTACATACATTACAACAGACGACAATCAAAACATACGCTTTATCCAACAGGTCTATTGATAAGAACAAACTTGAAACGACAATATATAAGTAACGTTTATTTTGGGGTGATGAGAAGTTGAAGGCTTGAATTAATCTATGTAGAAAGGAAGTGAGTTAAGAAAGATGAATGAAAAGCGAACATACCCTGAGAATCCTTCTATGATAGCAACGATTCCAGAGGGATATTTGAAGCTTGAATGTCTCTCAAAGGGAATCAAACCAGTTTATGGCCGACCTGATAAAGAAAAAGAAGCCATTATTAATCTCAAACGTGACCAAAGGGGAATATTATACAGCGAAAAATAAGATGAATTAACAAACACCAAAAAGCTATAAGAAGAGAAGGCTCACCCCTCGAGAGATAAAAATCCAGACGTGGGTATCTTGAGTTTTGAAAGGTAGATATAGAAACAAAAGCCAAAAACTGACAAAAGAAAGAATTTAAGACGAAGGGGAAAACGTAAAGTACGAGGCAGTTACGTGAGAGAGGGGTCAAGAAGTATGTGAAACAAAACAGTCTCTGGTTCGTCGACAGTTTTGTTGGTTGGTTTATTATTCCAAGCGATGAGCTTTCGAATAATGACTCAAACCTCGCGTTAATGTTGGAAGGTTGCGTTTATAAATAATTAAATATATGTCGCAGAGGATTTCCGTTGAACAAGGCTATGTAAAGGCTATCACCACTGTAAAACCTGTCCAATTAGTAATTACTCTGAGCATTTTCAGCAATTTATTGCAAATCTTAGCTGGCTTTACCAATGGAATATAAACCTTGACAGCTCCGTTCAACACGTTTTCTAGGTTCTTCAAGCCAATGAAACCCTTCTAGCAAGGCGCGGAACGTACAACAAATTAATAATTAATGATAAATATGTTTTTCCAAAATAGTAAATGAAATAGCTTTTAATAGAAATAAAACAATGATGTGTTGTTGGTACACTTGCCCTAATGACACTAAAGATTACCAGTTTAAAACCGTGTTGTTCGTACACTTGTCCTAATGACAGAGTAATCTCCCTTATAAGGGAGGTGAGTGAATGCTTCTATTCCGGTTTGACCTCCTTTTCAATTTTTATTTTTATTTAAAAAAAAACAGTTTTTATTGTGTCGTAAATAAAAAGTTAAGTGGTATCACCGGATGAAATTATCAGAGTTTAAAACCCAAAGAGACCGGCAAGTTTTTGGTTGACGTGAGCTGAGAGTAAAATGAAGGGAAAATCCTATATAAAGTTGCTTAAAATAGAGAAATTCTAAATCAAGTTGTTAAACCTAACAAATCCCTAATTAAGTTATAGACTCAATTTGGGATTTTAAAATATAGGTAAATTGACTTTATTACACTCTCCTAATCTTCTTTATCATCTTTCCTCTTGAAAGAATTTAATTGCTCTTTAACTTAGTCTTCTAATAAGTGTGCATATATATTAACATTAATATATACTAAAATAAAATATGATTCATTTAAATCAAAAGAGTTTTTGTATTCAGGAAGAATGATTTGAGTAAAAAAAAAACGCATAACACCGTTATCAATTAAATGTTTTGAATAAAATTTTATTTTTGAAAGAACTCAAATTAGTTTTTTGGTCAATAAAAAAAAATATCAATCTTCATTAATCACGCAATTTTACTTGTGTGATATATAGGTTGATTTTTTTTACGTTAATAAATATCTTTTATTTTAAAAAATCATTAATGAAAATCTTTAATATGCAGTTTGCTATACCAAACAAGTTATTTTTTATAGTAATTTTTTTTTCTCAATGAACAAAAAATCAAGTAAAAAACAATTTTTTTTTTATTCTCAATGTTCAACTAGAAATCATTTAATTAATATTGGGGCTGATTTTTTTTTTTGAATTATTCCTGATCATTCTTCCACACACAAAAAAAAAAAAATTATTTGATCCTAAGTTATTCATATTTTATTTTATTATATATTAATGTTTATATATATTTACACTTATTTTAAAAATAAGTTAAAAAGTATTGAAACCTTTTTAAGATGAGAGGGGAGACTATAAGAGGATAGTAATGTCATTCAATCTAAATTTTGAAATTCTAAATTGGATCGATAACTTAATAAGGGATTTATTGAATTTACCAACATGATTTAAAATTTCCCTATTTCAAGCAGCTTTATATGGGATTTTCCCTAAAATGAACTCTGTCAAAGTCATGGTCATGTCGTCTTAAACGGACTAAGCATAAAAGTTTAGTACGAATGTTTCTTTGTGATTTTGACGTTGACAATTATTGACGCCTTTACTGGCGTTTGTTTGGTGATTGCATATCAACGTTTTTAAAGTCTAAAATAATATCAGTCTTCTTTCAATTTCATGGTTCAATATATTTTCTAATTTCAATTGCCGTTTTATATTTTGTGAAGAGCAAATGAATGGAGCCAAATGTTTGAACTTTGAATGTCTAAAGCTCAGGTCAATAATATAAAGCTTTCTGGTTTACATGGCTGAGTGTTTCGGTTTGAGATCAAACATAGGCCACTAAAACTTTCGAGACAATACTTTGGGCTCCTGAGCTTAGAAATATAATCTTCCAAACTAAGCCTAACAAAACAATCGAACTGAGAGTTCAGGTACTTTTTTTTCTTGGGCCCAAAATTAAGATTGAGTGTTTTTTTTTTTTTCAAATGGTTAATGTAAGGTTATTATTTTTTGGATTTGACTCTTATCCTCTTCTTTATCTCAACCATTGGATTGAAATCTGAACCGTTCAAATTTCAATCTAACTGTTGAAATGGAAAAGAGGATGGGAGCCAAATCCTTATTCTTTGACAACTAAATATGGACATCCAAAGCAAGGAGTTTGTGAAGATTTGTGTTGGGGTTTGCTAGCATTTCATAACTCTTTACTTACAAAGTCACACACAATAGCAACAACCATTAGGAGTAAGTAGAAAGAAATTTGTTCTTCCTTAACCATACCGTCGGTTTGAGACTTGTGAATGAAAAAATGGTGTTGAAAACTTTTCTCCCATGACCAGGGGCGGATCCAGGAATTTACTGAAGGGTGGCACCATTAGTAGGGAGATTCGGGGGTTTGGGGGCAGCTCCCCCGAATTTTTTTTTTTAAGAAAAGTTTTAAGTGCTAGGATATTGTCACTACCAATTTTATGTTACTACCAAGTCACTACCACTTTTTCACCGTTAGATCGGAATCTCAATAGAAGAGAGAAATGATAAAGGTAGATGAAATTCTGATCTAACGGTGAAAAAGTGGTAGTGACATAAAATTGGTAGTGACAATATCATATCCCAATTTTTAAATGCATTAAAAAACAGAAGAATATAAACAATAAAAGAAAATAATATCAAAAAAATATTCATGAAATCAAGTGAACACTGATGATATGATAAGAGAGGCAATTATTTTGCAAACCTGTCATTTAGAAAAGAAATGTTAAGTGCTGTTAAAAATGAAGTTACATAAATTACAATGAAGGGTGGGCATTCAATATGTTCAAGTACACATATTTTAATAACAAAAGTATATTACAATGAAAATAATTACACTGTCATCATTCTAGGCCTTATTTTTTGGAATTCCATCATAATTGTCTTATTATCAATAGTCAATACTATCAAATACATATTTTTCAATATAAGGCACTAAACAATCATTCAATCATCCATCCCCTATTTGATTATGAAGTGTAGTCTTGATGTATTAAGGGTAGACATTTAATTTAAGGGTGGAAAATCATTTAAATATGTATGTGTGTGTGTGTGTGTGTATATATTTTTTTAAAAACATCTCAAATTTAAGGGGGGGCACTTGCCCCCTTGTATACTACCTTGGTCCGCCCATGCCCACGACCATAGCCTAACGTGGGGCAAAATTTGGATTAATCGGAACCGGAGATTCCGATAAATCGGGTGGGATACCAAAAAAAAAAAAGTACAATCCACCACATAATGACAAAGGCTTCTAGCTTCTTTTTCACTTTTTTAAAATATCAATATATATACTGCCTCCCGTCTTAAATATATGATATAATTTGTAGGACTATACAAATTAAAACCTACATTTAGAATTGGGTGAGTATATAATAATGATAACATGATAAATTTGAGAAATAAAATGGTCTAAAATCTTACATTTAGGATTAAAGCAAACTCAACAATATTTTATTAATTTAACCATATTGATATTTCCTCAATAATAATAAAAAATAATAGAAAATTAAGGGAAATAAGTAGGGTATTCTAGATAATAAATGTTATATTAATTAATTTAACTAATTTCCTTAATTTCATTAAATTATATAAATATGTCTTATATATTAAAAATCAAATGTGCATATGTCATATCAATTAATTTAATAAACTTTATTAATTTAATTTAATTAAATAAATATATCTTTAAGGAGTACTCGTAAGGAGAGAGAGAAAATAGAGATAAAGATGGAAGTGGGTGTAAAAAAGAAGGGAGAATCATTATCAAGGCCCAATTAAGGTCCAAAATTGTAAAAAGGGCCCTAACAACTTTCACATACCAAAAAGGGCCCTAGGGCCTTTTCTGAGATTTTTCATTAAAATTTAGTTGTTAATTTGACTGATTTAGTTGTTAACCGGGCTGATATTGTTGTTAAAGTGACTGATTTAGTTGTTAAAATATTGTTGTTAATACGACTGATTTAGTTGTTAATGGGTATTTATTTTGTTGTCAATTTGGCTGTTTTAGTTGTTAACGTTTATACTAGAAAAGGCCCTAAGGTCCTTTTTGGTATGTGAAAGTTGTTGGGGTCCTTTTTGTAATTTTAGACTTTAATTGGACTTTGGCAATGATTCTCCCAAAAAAGAAGGTAAATTTGAAAATAGGGACACATAAGAAAAGAAAAGGGTAGAGACAATGAAAGGGGAATCAAATCACATGGGGGTGGGGAGGGGGAGCGAGGGTAGCAGGGTGGGCCCCACAATGGGGGAGTGGGTTTAGGGCGGGTGACCGGTCATTCCGGTTGTGCTTCCCACGTTTTGCTCTGCTTCCAGCTCAAACCAAGGAAAGGCGTAGAAAAAACTCTGCGGCGGGGTCGTCTTCTTGCCCCAAAATTTTCTCCTCCCCGCTACTCAAATACATCCATTGCCCAAAAATTTCATTGCCGCACACACAGCCCTCCTCGCTCCCCCCCCCTCTCTCTCTCTGCGCCACATTTCTCAGTTTCTCTGAGAGGAGTTGCAGAGAGAGACCCACACTTCATTGATTCAAATGGCTTCTTCCAGGTCTTCCTTCGGTGTTCTCGCCATCCTCCCCGCTCTCATCCTCGCTCTCGTCATGCCCTCCGCCGTTCATGCTCAATCCGCCGCTCCCGCCCCTGCCCCTACCAGCGACGGTAATCTCTCTCTTCATCACTTCTCAGATCTAACATGCCAGCTTCTGTTTACATTCTCTTCGCATTTGGATCTGACTCTCCGGTCTGTTTTCCCTCTTGATAATTGAATTCCAATGCAATGTGGTTGGTTGCTTTGCTTTTCTTAATTTCATCTCATTGACGGACGTTGCGATGCTTAATCAATTATTTCTGGTGAAATTGGTATTAATTTATGTGTCTATCGTTTTTGCGCTGTCAGGGACGGCCATCGATCAGGGAATTGCGTATATACTGATGTTTTTGGCGTTGGTAGTCACATATCTCATCCACTCCGCTGATGTATCGGGCTTCTGAATTTCAAGATGGATGGATTGGTTGCCGGAGGATGCTAGGTTCAGAGTCTAGATTGTATTTTGCTTTAAAAACATTGTGAACCATATATGGTGAGTTTCCCACACGATTTCTTCAACAACTACGTTTTTTTCCGTCTGGTCAAACTCACCGGTACTGTATACCAGGCTTGTGCTTCCCTACTGATTTTTCATATTCATTTTTATGACAGTAGTGGACATTCACATTTTCCTGTAAGTCATTCCTCGCTCGAACTGGTATAAAGTATCTTGATTTGGCGTCATGAGCTTGTGGTAGATTTACAGATAAATTTTCCGGAATCCAGCATTAGGGTGGTCATTCATTGCATCTAATATTCAAAGAGCTTATTAGATAAATTAATCTCTAACCCCAAGTCCCCAGTTCTTCCCTATAAATCAATAACGTCAGCACGCAGGTTGTCCTGGGCCTTTTTGTTTGTGAGGGCGGTGGGGCCAAAAAAAAAGTACGGTAGGTAGGGCAAAAGAGGGGAAAGTAACGTGAGAATAAAATGATGCGTTTGAGTTAGACAATTTTTCTTTAACGAGTTTTTAGATCAAAAGCTATTTTTAAGAACGAACTATTAAGACTTGTTTTTGCATATGAGCTTTTATCACTGACAATCTAAATATAAATCATATTTTCAATATGATTTTGAAGTTTTGATCTTATCTTAAATTTAAAAAAGTTAATACCAATTTTTTTTTTGTAAAAGTTAAATTGGAAAAAAGCTAACACCGCTAATAATAGATAGTAGGTCTTCGTCAACTAAAAGTTCTGACGTTTAAAAAAAAAAAAAAAGCCAACTAAAAGTTCGCAACTATAATACTAAAAATTCGCTAAGAGTAACACAAAACAACCATGATAATATTAATTTGCTTTCTTATCTTAATTTTTTGAGAAAAAATTTCTTTCCCATACGGATGGAGGTTGTGTGAAAATAGTATTGCCCAGCCCAGCAACGTATTTCAATGGTAAGCTAAACTAGAGGGAGTTATGAGGTTTAAGAAAAAGATTTAATTACTAAAAACTCTCAATAACAATTGAGGTGTGAGTGTGATGTAATGATAAGCTTCAATGTAAAAAATAATACTCCCGTGCTTCTAATTATAAGACTTAGTTGACTTTTTATTTGGAGAGATTAATGAAGCTAATTAAATTACTTTAGAGTTTTTTTTTTTTCAAACTAATTAGTTTAACTAATATATAATCTAAGGATACATAATATGTGAAATGATTAAGTAACTTATTTAACTTTATTAATCTCTTAAAAAAAATAACCAGGTCTTATATTAGGCCTTCTTAAAAATTACTACTAATTAAATCCTTTTTCCTGAGATGTCAGGGCCTGAATGATAATCTTTCAGTGTCAGCTGCAAGGCACAGAATCAGCACATGGGCAAGAATAGCGCAAATTGGGAAGCTCATAAGGTGCTTGTGCCTTATGTACTTCTTATGTGAGGGGGACAAACACATTTTATTTTATTTTTTATAATTTTTTTATATATTTATTTATTTAGATTAAAATTATATATTGCTTTCTAAAAAAAATTTTGCACCCAGTATATCAAATTAATTAGTTTCCAGTTATGTACACCGAAATATTTGTCTTATAACACTAATATTTTGGAAACTAATTAATTTGATATATTTGGTGTAAAAAAAAAAATCAAAAGGCAACACATCACTCTGGTCTTATTTATAAGTCCCACTTGGTCAAAAAATTTGGTCCTATTTATAAGTCCTCTTTTAGGTAATAAATGAGATTGTGACAATTTTGCCCATATTAATTATACCAATGAAAATAGAGAGAGAAGAAAGAGTTGAAAGATACCCAATGAAAATAGAGAGAGAAGAAAAAGTTGAAAGATGTTCATTCATAAATGAGGGCAAAGTTGAAAATTTACCCCACAATCATTGAGCTAACTAACTCTCCTTGGTATGTGTATTTTGGTCAAAAGGGACTTATAAATAGGACCAGAGTGATATAATTTTAATCTAAATAAATAAAACATATAAAAAAATAAAATAAAATGTGTTTGTCCCTCTAATTAGAGAGACAGTCACACATAAGAGGACCATTAGAACAAAAGTAAACCGCAAATTGAAAACACTTTTACCTCCAATGACGAAGAATGCTGCAATCATTTTTCCCTCTCAATATTTTGTCCAAAACCAAGACAGTACTGTTTTGACAAGATTGAGTGTTGGAAATAAACGGCTCTTGCACATCTAGAAAGGGCAGAGAGAGGGATTCAGGTTCAACGTATCATGGCTTTAAAGGAGACTTTGCCATCAATAATAACAACGCAAGATCAACCATTCTTGCTCCTCTTCGCCTTCATATAATTAATTCATCGTTCATAATTGAGACCCAAAAATAAAGCTCACTTAAAACATATGTTGTCTGTGTGAAAGAAACCATGTCCTTTTGTTAATTGAAAGACAGACAAAGCCATATGCAGTACAGCTTAGTGAAGAGGACTTGGCGGATTTTTTCTTTTTTTCTTGATATAAAAATTTTAGAAAAGGGGTTGGGTTTACCCACGATCTAATGGTAGGGCGAAATCTTTCTTCCTCCTAAGTGATACGGATGTTGGGTAGGACGAGCCGTCTATTACCCTTAGACGTTTACTTAGGCACCTAGGAGCTAGGATGTCTCCCCCAGCGCCTTGACCAACTCGATGATTGAACCCTCTCCTTTTGGTGAGAGTGTCTGACCCCTTTACCAGTTGAGTCCAAAAACGAGAGGTGACTTGGCCGAAATTTTTCTTAAAAGAAACAAAATACCAAAAAAGGAATTGTGACCCTGCATCAAGCCCTGTTCTTTTATGGGCTACCAATGGAAGAGAAAACCTGTGCACAGAACAAGTAAACTGTAACCCCTCGTCCTTGGGTTCAACTGGCGAACGGGTCGGACTTCCTCACCTCAAGGGAGGGGGTCCGATCCCTGCGTTGGTCAAGGCGCTGGGGGAGGCATCCTAGGGGTCTAGGAAGCAGTGGAAACGCTAGTAGAGGTAGAGGCATGTGTACTCTCTATCCAGTATGCCCTGTAGACTGGGCTCCAAGCGCCATACCCTTGGATTGTGGGTGAGCCCAACCCCTTTCCTAAAATTTTTTAATCAAAAAAAAAAAAAAAACAAGTAAACTGTATAAGCCCAAAAGCCAAGAAAATAAACGGGCCCTAAGGATCAAATTATGAGGAGGAACCCAATACTCTTTTTCGTTAAAGCTACACCTAAAATGTTAAAACATCGTTTTTAATTTACGGGCTTTGCCTTATATAAAAATAAAATAAAATACGGGCTTTGCCCTCATTTGTACCAAAAATAAAAAAAGTAAAATGTTAAAACATCATATAAATATGGTTTAAACTTCTCATGTTGTACCCCTCGTCCTTGGATTCAACTGGCAAAGGGGTCGGACACTCTCACCAAAGGGAGAGGGTTCGATTCTGGAGTTGGTCAAGGCGTTGGGGGAGGCATCCTAGGTGATGTGAAACAATGGAAACACTGGGAAGAGGTGGAGACATGTGTACTCTCTAACCCAGTATATCCTGTGGAGCGGAACCAAAGCGTCTTGCCCTTGGACTGTGGGTGAGCTTGACCCCTTTCCTAAAATTTTTTTATCAAAAAAAAAAAAAAACTTCTCATGTTGCATGAGAATAAGAAGATTCCTATACACACATGAAATGGTGAGATTCACACACATATATATAATGCTCATTATATATATATGTGGGTCTCACCATTTCATGTGTATGTGACATGAGAATACACTTCTCCTACAATATGAGAAGTGCTTTTTCCATAAATATATGGTTTATGTGCAGCTTTTAAATTATTGCATGAACCCAAACAAAACGAACAACACAATATGGCATGACTGAGTGAGGCTGTCCATGCAGGTTAAAAATCAAAATGAACATCACCCTTTTAGCAGTCATCAAATATCTATACCCAGTCATTCAAAATATTGTGTAGTATTAAAATCTTATTTAATTTTTTGCTATACGATTTGCCATGGGGAGCCTTTTAATTACACCTTTCGGTCCTAAACATAACATGGAGTTGACTTTTTTAAAGAGATCAAAAAAATTAAATAAGTTACTTAATCATATCATATATTGCGTATCCTTATATTGTATATCAATTTATTAGTCAAATTAATTAGTTTAGAGAAAAAAACAAAAAAAATATTCTAAAATAATTTAATTAACTTCCTTAATCTCTTTAAAAAAAATTAATTCTATCTTATATTTAGGATGGAAGGGAGTTCTATTTAACCATGGTGACCACTGGCGGAGCTTTTAAAGGACATAGGGGGCCATGGCCCCCCCAAAAAAAAAAAAAGTTGTCTAGAAATTAATTTAATATAATGTAAAATTAAATTTTGCCCCCCCCAATTTCCCCCCTCTTTTTATATCTTTGGTGCTTATAATTCAAGTTGTATTCCATGTGAGGTTTTATATGATTTATGTTAATCTTGTCATATTTTTTCTATATTTCATTCTAATTACCTGACATTTTTAGCTTATCAGTGAAATTTACTTTTGTGTTATATTCTTTAGTATGCTTTTACCCATTTTACACTACACCTGTAGATGAAGTTTATTGATTTTTTATTCTAAACCCCAGTCTCTTGCCTTCCAATGTTGTGGTGTTCAATTACATGAAATCTATGGTTGAACCAAAGATTCACAATCACATAAATTAAAGCCTATTGCTTTCCAATGTTTTGTGGTGTATTTTTTATATTATTTCCTTTTCTTATTTATATTCTTTTATTTTTTAATGCATATAAAACTTTCTTTAAAAAAAAAAATTCGGGGGCACCCCCGAATCCCCCTACCACTATCTGGCCCCCACAAATTTTTTTGTCAAGCTCCGCCACTGATGGTGACCCTGTTTGAGTAATTTGATTTCCCCCATGTAAGGTTCATATATCTACATTGGGGAAATTTACCAATTTTTTTTTTTTAAATTACTTAATTAAATCAGTTTGGAAACATTTTACTAAAGTAATGCAGTTGGTGGCGTAAGGACAGGTCACGCCACTAGTGGCATAAAAAAGATTCACGCCACTGACACAAAATGTGTCGGTGACGTGAACAAAATTCACGCCACTAGGTGGCGTGAATAAATAATCGATTCCCTTATTCACACCACCTAGTGGCGTGAAACAGGTTCACGTCACTGGTGGCGTGAACCTTTTTTACGCCACTAGTGGCGTAAACATTAGTTTAGTAAAATGTTTGGAATGTGCTTTAATTAGATAAATTTTAAAAAAAAAAATTATTTTGGTGTTTTTCCCATCTACTTGCGATTGGAGTACTTGGCCTAGAAAAGGCTCAAAGACTCATTTATGTTTCTAGTTATGGTATAAACATATTTTTCTTGGTTCGCTCTATGTTTAGTGATTTTATTAATCATTGGCGAATTTACGAGGATGTTGACATTTCCTAAAATCGCATAAAATCTTTTTGATAAGAGTATTGTGTGTTGTGTCTCATTGGCTTTTTGTTTGAAAAAACAAATACACTTGGCCCTCACAATTCATAAATCAGATTATATCCTTATTGGGCTCTCCTATCCTCTTCACCTACATATTCTGACCCCTGCTTCCCTAAATATCCAAATATAGTGGTCCCCACTCTCCCCGAATAACTTTCTCAACCGGAAAAAAAAAAAAGTATTATTCTTTCTTATATACTCCCTCTGGTCCATATAAAACATGGTTGGTTTTTTTAGAAATATTAAGAAAAATAATTAAAATATTTATATTTATTATTTTTGTTCAAAGTATTTTATTTAACTTATAAGTTGATATATAATTTAAGATACACAATATATGATATGATTAATTTCTTTATTTAATTTTTTTAATCTATAAAAAAATCAATTGTATTTTATATTTTTTTTTCTTGGACAAAGGATACTTCTATTAAAACTTCAAACGATTACAAACCAACAAAGAAATAAGGCAAACAACAGGAAGGAAAAACAAACAACAAACGAATCAACAAGTCTAAGAATTACAAATAAAACAGAATACACACAAATAAAAAACAAACTACAAATCATCACCACTCAATGAGTGAATGGAGGGAGGGGCATCAAAAGGAACAGAAATCGCCCTCTGGGAGTCCAAGGCTAGAAGAGATAGCAAAGAAGGTGATGGTTGAAAAACCCACCCGATCGGGCATACCCCTTTATAAGCATCTGCTGCAATAAGGTCAGCGGCACGGTTACCCCCTAGGGGTAAATGACAAAGAGAACCCAACCTTGGTCACCAAAATATGAATAATATCGAAAATAATGCACCTACTCCTCTAATCAATCATATCCGGAGATTTAGCATTAATACATTTAAGAAGAGAGAGACAATCGTATTTTATATTTAAGATCATAGGAAAGTGTATATTTTTTCTCTGGATTCTTTCTCAAACATTTTGTTAGACAAGTAGAAAGCATAAAGTTTCAGTTATTAAATGGGATTAATTAACAGTATAAATTGTTAATACTTTTCGATATTTGCGCTTTATATGATTAATCACTAATTAATAATCAATGGGCCACTAGAAATGTGGCCATCCTCGGTAATTATTATTCTACTAAAAGTTAACCGTTATAATGCCGTCCATATAAGCTGTAAATCTCCTCTTCTCACCAGAATGTCAATGAGTGGGACGTTAGTAGTGTAACGCACTCTGCAAATAAGGAGGGAAATGACACGTCATAAAAGAGAAAGAGAGAGGGATCGAGAAGATGAGCTGACGTGGCACATGCGGGGAAAAATCAGGCACGTTAACGCTTATCTAAAGCAAAACAAAGGAGGGACTGATATATACTTAAAGGTGAATGGTGAATTTTGTTTTAGAAGTTTTTATTTTTTTGGCAATTTTATCTTGATTATTATCACAGTTAATTTTGACTGTTAATTAACTAAATATGTTGAATTAATAGTCAATATATCATCCACATCATTATTATTAAATTAAAAATGCACCACAAAAGTTATAAATTAAATATAACTTTTAAAAGATGAAATAGATGATATATAGACTTTCAAAACAAATTTACACCTTAACAAAAATGATGTAGATGATATGTGAACTGTCAGCTTTGTATATTTAATTAATTAATAATCAAAATTAATCAAGTTAAAGGACAGAGTAAACTTGTCTCCAAAAAACTTTCAAGACAAAATTGTCTTAACCTTAATTTAATTAAGTGATTAAGGGTGGGGCCAGCATCACAATTACGTCCATAGTACACTGATGATTGAGGTGGACGACACGTAGGGACCATGGGATGGGACCAACATGGACCACCATGCTTCGTGTACGGTTACGGATGCAATCAACATGGATCCCTCCCCACCCCCCTTGCCATATGTCTCCCTTCAAATTGCTGCATTTTCTATTCCTTGCAACAACAAAAAAGAGGTGACTTTATTAACCAAATGGATTTTAAAATAAACAGCTGTTTGAATTTGTTCTGGTGTAGAACACAGATGTCTAGCCCTAAGGGTATGTTTGGTTTGAGGGAAGGGGAGGGGAGGGAAGGGGAGGGGAGAGAAAAAAAAAGAGAGGAGGGAAAAGAAAATTCAAAATTGAGTGTAGTGGGACCCACTAGTTTTCCTCTCCCCTCCTTTTTTTTCTCTCCTCCCTCCCTCCCCTCCCTTCCCTCAAACCAAACACACCCTAAAGGGTTAGTATGTTGATATTGGTTAGGACTTGACCTAGGAGCGATGTCTAGGGCCTACGTACCCTGTAAAGAGGGATCAAAGTCCACGTAGTTCGATGATACGGGAGGCGTTTAGCCAAAGGGGGTGGTGTGTGTGCTCTGTGTAGGCGGTATGTAAAATAGCCAGAGAGTAGAAGAAGATGTGTACCTTTAGGGTTTAACTTCTATTTATAGAGTGTACCTTAATGTTAGGGTTTGGACTTGTGGGCCTCTGTGCCTCCAAGCCCGAGTGATGTGACGTCATATCTGTGCCACATGGATTGTCTTTTGTTGGGTCATATATTAAGTATGAGCCTTATATAGGTCCGTAATAGAACTAATTGATGAATTTTGATTAGCGGCAAACTGGTAGATTTAGCCAATATACATAGTCACAAATATATATATATATATATATATATATATATATATATAGAGAGAGAGAGAGAGAGAGTAGTGGTTTTGGGGGGACCAGTGCAGAGATGGGAGCAAGTGGTGGAAATCCCAGTTGCATACATACAAAAGGGTTTTATATGCAGAAGGCAGGATTTATAAAAACCTGCAATTATTCCTGATCTCCCAGACAACGACGTATATCTATATATGCGGTTTTATTTCCCACATTTTTGATATTTTCATTCATAGATCATAGATTATTAGGCTTTTTGACCAAAATGATTTTTTTTTTAAAAAAAAATTTACCTAATTAATTTAGATTGGAAACATTTTACCAAAATAATGCAGTTGGTGGCGCAATAAAAGGTCACGCCACTTGTGGCGTAAAAAAGATTCACGCCACTGACACAAACTGACAAATTTTATGTCAGTGGCGTGGCCACTTAGGTGGCGTGAAATTTCTTCACGCCACTGACACAAAATTTGTCAGTTTGTGTCAGTGGCGTGAATCTTTTTTACGCCACTTGTGGCGTGACCTTTTCTTACACCACCAACTGCATTACTTTGGTAAAATGTTCCCAATCTGCTTTAATTAGATAAAATTTTTTTTTTTAAAAAAATTATTTTGGTAAATGTCCCTAGATTATTACCACCATAACCGCCTCTGCATCCACATGATGCGTATCGCTGTTATAGTTAATGGCTATGATATATTCACGTTATTGTATCTATTAAAATAAACAGAGGAGGACGTACGATGCTTGCATGGACATGAGTCACTCAACGGAAAAAGACAGTTCCACAATGTTTGTCTGTTTTGGGTGTATTCTTGGTCCTTGCTTCATCTTCCTTCCACTTGCCACCCTTTTTTTGGCTCTCACTTTTATTTTGTACGAAATCTTGAGGTTATGAATGACACTTTCTTTTTTAGGTTTAATTTGCTGCCATTTATTCTAAATCTTGGGAGTGTGAATTGGGTTGTCAACGAATTTTCTTCATACCCTTAAGTACTGGAAATTGTTGGTTGGCGACAAGTTAGGGAGAGGGCCGGGGAACAAGAGAGAAGACAAGAAACGTATAAGGGTGATAATGAGGAGCATTTAATAGGGAGGATACGTTAAGTTGGATGCTTAGCTTTTAGTGTTTTGGTTTTGTTATGGGGTCCAATTAAGATCTTGGTCTTGCCAATATTTTGTCTCAGTATCCTCTTGTGATTCTGTTGATATGGAGCCCCACCAGCAAGCACACATGACCCATCCTCACATCTTAATTAGGGAAAAAACAAAGTATATATATATATATATTTCAACTTAATTAACAATTACTCCATTTAGTCTTTAAGGAGAGTTGATCTTGATCCTAAATATAAGATATAGTTTTTATATTGATGAACCTTTCCCAATTTATCTCTATTGATGCTCCATCAACAATAACTAAGGAGAAGAGGGAAGGTGAGAAATGAATGTGATCGACTAGGGTTTTTAAAAAATATATGTTATGTTAATTAACGTAACTAAAGTCCTTAATCTAATCAAATTAGGTAAATATGTCTTATATTAAGGACTGGAGGAAGTAGTAAATTTTATTACTCATCCGGTCCTTAATATAAGACATATTTACTCAATTTGATTACATTAAGGAAGTCAATTATATTAGCTAGTATGACATGTATTTTATAAAACACCTTAATCATCTTTCTTAATTCTCTCATTCCATCTCCTCTTTAATTATTGTAGATGGAGTAAATTAGGAAAAGATTGACAAAAAAAATGTCTTATATTTAAAAACATGATCAACTTCGTAAATATATTTTATAGTAGTATTAAAGACTGGAGAGAGTATTAATTTATGGGCATCATGCTTATCCAAACATTAAAAAAGAAATGATGAGCCTGAGACCTGGTTCTTGGTATCTGTCAGATCGGACGTCAAGTCAGAAAGATCAACAGGTCATGGTTCAAACGGTTAGATCAATCTGTCGGGCCAATGACGTAATAATTAAATTAAATTAATATTATATAAATATATAATGATTAAAATATAAGTAATCACTAATCCAATTTAATATTTTTTAATAATAAGGAAAAACAATATTAATAATAAAATAAAAACATTACAAAATACTGGCTTTAGTAGGAAAAAAAAAAATAACCATATCATTAAGCAGATAGGGGCCATGATCCAATTTAATAAAAAAAGTTAGTAAAGTCACAAAATGTATCCAACAAGATGAAATAAAAAATATTTTTTAATTATGTATCACTTATTCAGAATAAAATCTAAAAATCAAAATTCAAAAATACATTTTGAATTATATTAGTTCACACTATTGAAATTAAGAAAAATTATAATTATATTATGACATATGTATTATAAAAGATGAGTATTGTTAAAATATTTTGCATTTTAAAACATGGGAGATTAACTTACTTATAATAAAATTACGAGGGTGAAAATTGAGTAAAAAAAACAAAGCTAAAATATTTTATACAAGTTTTATTTGTTTTTTTATTTATTTTCAAATCATTTTGCCTATGTTTTGTTTGAGGGGAGGTTAAGGGAGGGAGGAAATTTTTTGACCAAATTTACCCATGAGAAAATTTAAAAATTAAATAGCTTTTTGCATCGTTTTCCGCATATTAACTTTGAAAACATGTCATATCATAGGCATATCTGACTTTTCACATTAGGGAGGGGCACCTCCCCTTCCTCTCTCACCTCCAACCAAACATAGCCTTATGTTAACCTATCCGGGTTTTATAAAACTCTTCCGGTTTTCGGTTCAATAGCGGCATTCGGCCAAATGACAAATAAATAACGACCCACAGCGATCTAAAGGCAAACTTCGGATTGTTGTCGAACTTGTCGTGACTAGTTGATGGTCGGACCGTCCAGTCGGGCTCTCTGAAAACCTCAATTGAAACGCTCAACTTGATTTGGTCAATTCCCGCCATAAAAGCCGAATTAATTTCATCCAACTGAACGAGGTTCATTTGGTTGTCAGTTTAATTTTTTCCTTTAATATATTTCACGGAGTTGAAAGGTTACGACTTACAATCCACTCGTAATACACTATTTGCTCTCTCCACGATTTGAATTGTACTAGCCGTGATGTATCTATGCATAAGGATATTTGTAAAATACTAATTTTAACTGTTGACAGAAAGAAAGTCTTTTCTCTTTTAATTTATAGTATTAAAAGAGAAAATAAAATCTTTCTCCTCCATCCAAAGTGAAAATATTCAGATGAAAAGTTCGATCAAACAGTAAACTATTTCTGATTGTGAACCAAGATGGATAATAAGTTACCACACATTTTAAGCATTCACATTGACGTACCTAACAACGTAACTCCGAATCCGACAAGAGAGGCTCTTTATTGAGATTCGATGCATTTTAATTTGATTTGTTTATCAACGTACAATAACAATCTTCGCACATGTTTGGTTTTTATAATCTAATACTGCAGCTATTTATTTCCAAAAACCATGGATCAAAAACAAGTCGAATAAAGCAAAGATCAAATATAACATTTGCATGTAGGAGAAAGATATTCAAAACTTGTGCTCTTACTATATCTATGCCTGATGAAATTGGAATCTCTCAAACAAAAAAATATTAATTACTAATACTCAGATGATAAACAAATAAAACAAAAACAAACCAGGCAAACTCCATACAAAAATTGCCGATTCTCAGCAACATCAACGACAATTCTATCCTATGCTGTTATATTACTCATTCACTACTGCTTCAAAGAGCAACAAGTGGGTCTGTAACAAACAAATCGCCGATATCTTGGAAATAATCGTCATCTCTGTGCCAATTCGAGAATCCCAAGCCCGATTCGAAATCGAAACCCAGGTTGAAGTTTTCGGTTGGACTCAACCACGACGCGTCGGAGTAGATGCTTTCTGTAATATTTGTCTCGTCAAATAGGTCCGGCAACGATGTTTGGAAGTCGAATATATCGGCCGGAAACTCTGATAAGTTCTCCGATAACCCTGACGCTGACGAGGTCGAAGGTGATTCGTCCCGACATTCACTGATCGTATCATCTTTGGTTGTTACAGATTCAACCTCCTCTAACAGATTTCCACTCTGAGACTGGAGAACAGATTTTGGGGAACCCAATTTCTTCTCCTCCTCGCAATCCTTTCCCGGTGGCCTTATGAAATTGGTCAGTGCCTCTGCTCCTCTCAGCTCAATCGCTGCTTTATCGTACACCATCGCAGCTTCCTCTGCAGTTTCATACGTCCCCAACCACAACCGTACACGTCGCAGAGGATCTCTGATCTCCGCCGCCCATTTCCCCCACGGCCTCTGTCTCACTCCCCTGAACTTCTTCCCCGCCGACGACGCCTTCATCGCCCGCCGATCTCCCATTCCTCTACTCCTATTACTCTTTCGACGCTTGCTCTCAGGCCTATTAGCAGCAACATCGTTTTGGGTTATCGTAATCTCGTTGACGAACCTCCTCCCACGGTGGCGCGTGACAGCCCCTCCTTCTTCGTCGCTGGATGAATCCGTCGCATCGCCGTCTGTCATGCATATTCTAACAACTCTGGGATACTCCATTCCTCCACACAGACGGCGTTGCTCCTCCGGCGAGACTAGTTTAGTGTGGTGTGTGTATCTGATAGAATGCGCAGTCATGTTGGTGAAGCTTGAGGATTAGACTGTTAACGGTGATGACATTGAAGGGGGTCAAGCATAAAATAGAGATAAAGTAAAAGGAAGAGAGAGGCAGATTCCTTTGAGACTAGAACACTACACGGGTAGAGAATAAAGAAGGTAGCCAGAAAGAAAAAGGCAGAGAGAAGCTTAAAACGCAGAGAAATCTAGCAGGAATGAATTGAATATGGATTGAGATGTTATTAAAGAACGAGAAATTGCCAGGAAAGTGACACCGAAAAGATGTGTAAGCGTGAAACAGAGATAAGAAAAATGGTAAGAGTGAGAGCACAAGCTGAGTCAGGATAATGGAAAAGGCAACGAAAGCAGAGGGATATTGCGGGAGAGACCCAAGAGCAGTAGGGAAAGGAAAAGTGGAAAATTTTCCGAGAAAGTTCAAAGAAAAAGAGAAATTAAAAAAAATAAAAAAGATGGCGATAGAATCTTTAGTAGGAAAAGGAAAAGGGAATATATGTTGCTAAATCAAGGAGCTACACACAGCAACTTGTGCTTGCTCAGTAGAACAAGTATAACAGAGAAAATGGTTTCAGGAAAAACAAGAGAGAGGTTTTGGGAAAGAAGACGACAGTGAAACAAAGAGAAGGGAAAATGAAGATAATGAATTACCATCGCAGGAGGATGACTGTTTATGCGGTGACTGAAACGAACCTATTTTACAGGATCCCGGTCAGCCAACCGACCTATTTACTATAAATCGGATTTAAAATACGCGGATTTTAGGTACTAGGAGGAGGAGTAAAGAGTAATAACTGAAAAGCGAGGTTTTGGAATTTTTAAAATTTTTCAATTGGAGATATTTCAGAAACGGAACGCGAGTTGGGCAAATACTAATTCGACACGTGGCATGGATGGGATTGGGGGTGAGGTGGGTGTAGAAACGTTCTTGGTAACAGGGATTAAGGTCACGTGAGGGGACACACTTTGGGTCAGTCCTCCTTTGACTGGAAGAAAAAACTGAAAAGAAATTAATAAGGCTCCAGTGTCGCTCTATTATTAAATCGCTATGAGTACGGCTTAATAAGCAATTAGGGAATTAATAATAAGCAATTAAGGAATTAAATTTCTCATCCAATTATTATTTATTGCTTATATGCAACAACAAATTATTTCATCAAATTCAAACAACACAACTTTTTTTTGGCAAAACACTGGTGGATGTTACATTCCTAAAATTTAAATTGACTTTACCTTTTTTTTATAGAAGGCTAATAAGAATTGTCTGAATATTTAATGATTTTTTTTCTTATTTTTTCCCTTTTATTAATTATACATATTGCATTAATTAAAATGTTGATGTTATTTTTATTTATTTATTTTTTCTCTCACACACTTGCTCCCAATAAATATGGGCATATTTGGAATTTTCTTTACACATAATTATATATATTTTAACTAATTTTAATACATTCTTAAACCGTGTAATTTGGTTATCATGATCTTATAAATAACTTGTAAATGTAGAGAGAGAGAGAGAGAGAATTTTAATAAGTACTCTATTTAATCTTTATTATAAGACACCAACTACTAATTGTATGTGGTTCTTTTTATAAGGCATTTGTTTGTTTGCAAAGCGCATTAATTATTTTTTTCATGTATGTCCATGATTAATAAGAGTAATGTGTGAGAGTAATAATTAATATAGTATTAGATTTTAATGCAATTAGTATATGTACTATTGAAAGTTACTTAAAGTTTAGGACAACTTTATTGATTTTAACTGTTTTTATTGGTTTATAAGAATTGTTAGTTGGTGTCTTATAATAAGGATCAAATGGAATATCAATTTAATTTTTTTTAACAATCTAAGACATATTTGATGACTTAACTTTTACTCCGTAGCATATGAGAATCAGTTAAATTAAAAATAAAATAGGTTTATATTAAGGAGCATGGTGGTATTTCAATCCAACTATTTTACTCATCTTATGTCCTAATTATAGAATAAAATTAACTGAATTTACCCTTTTTAAGAAAGAGTAATTGATATTCTTAACTTTGTAAAAATGTGACTTTTCAATTTTTTTTATTGAAATTAACCAAGACAGACATAATTATAGAATAAAATTAACTTGACTTTACCCTTTTTAAGAAAGAGTAATTGATATTATTAACTTTGTAAAATTGTGACTTTTCAAGAAATTAACCAAGACAATAGTCAACTAGTCGGCATTGATCTCAATAAAAATGGTTTTGACTATTTAAACATAAGGTGTCAAGTTCAAGTTTATATAAATACAAAAAACTTTTTCGGGAGAGTCATTCCCAATTGGATAATGCTTAGATATATGGATTTGATAATTATATAAAGAAACTATCACAACAAAATATTACAACTATTTAGAAGATGAAAAGTAAGGGGATATATAAATACCATTTGAATTAGAAAAATTTAAAAAGTCTGTTAATATATGTAAATGACAAATAGTTCTTAAGGAAGTGAGGAACACTATTAGGACCCGTTTGTTACAAAGAAAGCTTGGGGAGGGAAAGGAACTTTAGAGGAGGGAAAGGAATGGAAAGGAAGATTTGAAAGATCAGGGATGTAACACCCCATGTTTGAAATGCGGAAAATTTTTTTTTTCAAACAAACAATCAGAGTGGAGAAATAGAGCGAAAGAGCATTTGGATTCTTAGCCAAAACAGCAACCATTGTGTAACATTGCATAGATTACAGTAGTCCAAATGTTTAGAAAGGAACAACAGATAGAAACAGAAACGGAAAGGAATGCGTAAAGCGATAAAGATAGAAACAGTCTTGGTGCATGCCTACTCCGGTACTTGCCTCGATCCACGATCCGTGGTCCTCCGCACTGAAGCTACAGTGAGATTCAATTCAACGTATTGAATCTCGGGTAACGATTAACCTCATACCCAAACAATACAAGATACGGACAACGAGATATTTCTAGAGCTAATACAACAAGATATCATCACAAAAGCACTCGGCAGATGCATGATCATTATGCCGACAAACATAAGCAATAAGCAATATGAAAGCCCCACAATGTAAAACAACAATAACACTGCACTATTCTCCATGCCACGATAATTAGTCGTGTCCTCAGCGCTAGGAAAACAAAACGGTGTTATCAAAACTATAACCCGTATAACTGTCTGTATAACGGTCTACGAACATATCATTGACATATAAGTATTTAAGAAGCACAAGATTAGTGTTACAGTACGCGTCCGTACCTTCGTTGATGTACGTAAGTGTTTCTGGCGGAAACTTTGTACTTTCTGACGGAAAATGATGATTTGTCCGACAATGCACGTTGGACAGCGTAAAGGCAACAAATTAGGATTCTGACTTCCTCTACAAGTAATATCACTTTTATTAGTGATTTGATACTACAATCGGCATTTTAGGTAAAAATTACCATTTTGCCCCTATATCCCTACTTGGCGGAATTTCGCGGTAACTTCCGCTACATAGGCTATTTTCTTCCCAAAATTTCGCGAACTTCGACGCATTTATGATTCTTGAAAATAAAGACTAAAATAGCCCTCCCATATGATACCCAATCATACTTGAAATTTAAAGGCTATTACTACCCCTAATTTTGAAAGAGTTATAAAAACTACAACTTTTCAGCGACTCGATCCCTACTATGTTTACACCTCTGCATATTTTTCAACGCAAACAAGGCTCTAAAACATTTGTAGGAATCTTGTCACCTACTTTCTAAATCTAACTAACAATTCTACTAACTACTAAACTAAAAACTAAAGACTAAAGCCCGAAAGACTTACCCGTTGAAGACTTCTAGAGCTTCCGCCTGAACTTCTCTCTCTTCTTTCTCTCCCTAGCAATTTCGCCAAGGAGCTCAAAGAAGAATGATGTGCAGAATTTGAAGGAGGGGGGGGTATTTATAGGGTTTTGATAAGGCATTGTTTGGCATTTTGGGTTATAAAAAACCCATTTTGCCCGATCGGCACCCGATTCGCGTGATTTAATTCGTTTTCGGAGATATCAATCTCTTCGAAATAATTCACTGACTCCAAATATGTCTAAATAAATTCAAACCCATTCCTAAATATTGAGTTAGAATTTATTTTCCTCTTTTCCAAAATTATGCCTATATGCATTTTTCCCTATTTTGTTTTATTAGGAAAATGCACAAACGGATAAATATATATATAATAATTTTCTTTTTTTTTTTTTTCACCAACAAAAATGTCGGCAGCCCCCTTTTGAATATATATATATTATATTTTTTTTTTAATTAATTATTTAATTATTTACTTATTTAATTTTCCAAAAATTTCACAAAATTACCTAATTGGTCCATTCTTGTATTTAGGCCTAAAAATACCTAAACTCAACTATTTTTCATAAAATTTCCAATTAATTAGTAAATACATTTTTACTAATTTTACACTAATTTCCACTAATTTTTGAGTTTCACATAATTATTACTGAATTTCCTTTGCTTATACTTAAGTAATTAGCCCAATATTACTTAATTACTTTATTATCAATTGTTGATAATTTTCTTAATTACAAAGCCTCATTATCTTCATACTCTTGTGTTCACATTAGTATTTTCATACCTCTAACATTATTCTATAATTACAAGGGTATTTTGGTCTTTTCATTACTTTTTGAACACTCTTATACAATTTTCCCAAGTTCATAATTTATTAAATTATCATAATTAGGATAATATACTCTCCTTACTCACTTGGTCATTTAACTACCTTTTAGGATTTTTCCACAAATTTTCTAAGTTAATTACCCTTTCCAGGGCATTTTGGTCATTTTGGCACTTTGGCCCTTAAATTCCCTAATTTCTTGTAGAAATTCTACCTAGAAAATATGCTATAATTATACAAGACTGGAGATTGAATTTTCACTTATCGAATTATCCAACTTTTATTTATAATATGCCGATAAATATCCGGTATTACATTTCTCCCCTTACACAAAATTTCGCCTCGAAATTTAATCTATACTAACTAAACTTCGGGACATGAACTCGGGTACTTCTCCTTCATGTCACTCTCGGTTTCCCATGTTGCCTCTTCTGGGTGTTAAACCCTTCCGCACCACCTTCACTATCGAATAGTCTTATTTCGAGCCGCTTCTCCTTATGATCAATGATCTGCTGGCTCAACGATGAAGGTATTATCATGCCGTACTTCGACATCCTCGTACTCGATGACATGATCACCGTCTGGTTGGTACTTCTTCAATTGCGACACGTGGAAAACGTCGTGGAGATTACTCAGGTTCGGGGGTAAAGCTAACTGATAAGCTACTTCTCCGCGCTTAGCCAAAATTTCGAATGGTCCAACGTACCGTGGACCGAGTTTCTTCCTCTTGAGCGTCCCGCCGACATCGAAGCACGGAGATAACTTTAGAAATACATGGTCGCCGACATAAAACGTTAGAGGTCTCCTCCTTTTGTCAAGATAGCTCTTCGTCTACTATGTGCCGCTAGGAGTCTCTTCTTGATCAATGCGATCTGCTCGCAGGTCTGCTCAAGCATATCCGCCCAAGTAATCGCTTTTCGGACGAATCTGTCCAAAGATAATGGTGATTGACACCTCCGCCCATACAATGCCTCGAACGGGCCATTTGTATACTAGCATGATAACTGTTGTTATAAGCAAACTCGCTAGCGAAAGATGTTGATCCCAACTTCCCTTGAAATCCGTGGCACATGCTCGCAAAGATATCCTCCAAATACGTATGGTTCTCTCGGATTGACCGTCGATCCATGGGTGATAAGCCGAACCGAACCTTAGCTTAGTCCCCATACCTTCATGTAATGCTTGCCGAAACGGATTTGAATCGTGTATCACGATCGAGACAATGCTCTTAGGAACACCATGTAATCTCACTATCTCTTTGATATAAATCTCCGCCAATCGTTCCGAGAATAGTGAATACCGATGGGAATAAAGTGTGCCGACTTGGTTAATCACAACAACTACCCAAATTGTGTCATGATTTCGATTTTGGGCGACCTACCACAAAATCCATGGTTATGTTCTCCCATTTCCATTCCTAGCAGCTCTAGTCCTTGCAAAAGACCGGGGGTCGACGGTGCTCAATCTTCACTTTCGACAGTCAAGCACTTGGCCACGTAATCGGCTACGTCTTTCTTCATTCCGGCCACCACAGTTCAGATTTCAAACTCTGGTACATCTTGACCATGCCTGGATGTAGAGTGTACTTACTCTTATGAGCCTCATCCATTATCGTCCGCCTTAACTCATCAACTGGCGGTATGTAAACTCGCTGTTTATACCTGACCAAACCACTAAGTGATAGGTCATAGTCTTGGGTCTCACCTCGAGAAATCTTCTCACGAGTCTCGATAGCCCAATCATCTTGCTTCTGAGCTTTTTCCACTTCATCTCTCAGATCATACTCCCCTTGACTTGCAAGAAGTGTAGCAAGATAGGCATCACCGGTGCATGCCGACCCATGCAGATTTGGTTGGATAGATTCAGTCTCTCGAAATCTTCCAAGAAGCCGCTCTTGTATCATCATATATGATACCCGCACTGTCTTTCTACTAAGAGCATCAAGAACAACGTTTGCTTTACCCGATGATACTTGATTTCCGTGGTATAATCTTTAATCAGCTCCATCCAACGACGTTGTCTCATGTTGAGTTCTCGTTGATCGAACAAGTATTTCAGACTCTTGTGGTCACAATACACTTCTACGGTTACACCGTACAAGTAATGCCTCCATATCTTCAAAGCGAACATGATAGCCGCCAGCTCTAGATCGTGTGTAGGATAGTTTAACTCGTGAGGTTTCAGCCGACGAGAGGCATAGGCCACCACCCCGCCCCGCCGCATTAGGACACATCCCAATCCTTGCCCACCGGCATCACTCAGACAACATAGGTCTCATCTGGATCGGGATAATCAATACCGGTGCCGTAGTCAACCTCTCCTCGTACTCAAAGCTCTCCTCACAATCATCTCCCCATATAAAGGATTGATTCTTCCTCGTAAGCTTTGTCAATGGTAGGGCAAGACGCGAGAAATCCCGTATAAATCTGCGGTAGTATCCCGCCGCACCAAGAAAACTACGGATCTCCGTCGCGCCTCTCGGCCGTTTCCAGTCCGTAACTGCTTCCACTTTGCTAGGATCAACTGCAACTCCGCCGCTAGATATAACATGGCCCAGAAATTTCACTTCCGGCAGCCAAAATTCGCATTTGCTCAGCTTAGCATATAGTTGCTTTTCCCTGAGTATGCTCAACACCTTTTGCAGATGTTCTTCGTGCTCTTCTTTACTCTTAGAGTAGATCAAAATGTCATCAATGAACACCACCACAAACTGGTCTAGGTGTTGTCGGAAGATACGGTTCATATAATCCATGAATACCGCAGGTGCATTTGTCAATCCGAAGGGCATCACAAGGAATTCATAATGCCCATATCTGGTTCAAAGCCGTCTTGGGAACATCGCCATCCTTAACTCGCAACCGATGGTATCCCGAACGCAAATCAATCTTTGAAAAGATCTGTAGAACTGCATAACCGATCCAAAAGATCATCAATCCGGGAAGTGGGTACTTGTTTTTAACAATACCTTGTTGAGTTCGCGTAGTCGATGCGAGTCGGAAACTTCCATCTTTCTTCTTTACAAAAGCACCGGGCTCCCCACGGTGAAACGCTAGGTCGAATGAACCCCTTCTTCAAAAGTTCTTCCAACCGCTTCTTCAACTCCCGCATCTCGTTAGGAGCCATACGATACGGCGCTTTGATATTGATCCCGTGCTGCATCAAGTCTATGTTGAACTCCACTTCTGATAGGAGGTAACTCGGTAAGATCCTCCGGAAATACATCAGAAAATCATTCACCACAGAATGTCCTGAAGTGAAAGGTCACTTCACTTTGATTGAAAAGAATACCATGAAAGCATGACATCCTTGCTTCACGCACCGATCGCCTTCGTAGCGGAGAGAAAGTTCAGCTCACTTCAACCTTGTCTCCGGCAAATGATATCTCCTTTTGCCACGCCGATCATCGCACCGTTGGCCGTTAACCAATTCGGACCGAATATGACGTCGATGCCGTGAAGAGGTAGACGGATAAGATCCACTTTAGAAACTCGTCCATCCACGCGCCAGCACAATTCATACATGCATCGAAGTTAAAGACTTTACACCCAACGGTGTAGATACAACAAGATCAAATGGCAATCTACGTGCATGCAATCCTAAACGACTTGCACAATCATAGGAAATAAACGAGTGACTAGCACCCGAGTCATACAATGCTTCAAGTAGATTTCCATTGAGATAGATGGTACCTTGAACCATCTCTCGGGGACTTTTGGCCTCTGTGTTTGTCAATGCAAAGATTCGGCCGCTGTTCGAGGTCTCGCCTCTGCAGTCTTCTCGGGGCAATCCCGCTAATGTGTCCAGGCTTCGACACTTGAAACAGACTTGTTTCCCATCGCAGCTTGGCTCTGGATGGTACTTCTTGCATTTAGGACACGTCTGGGATCCCTACTGCCTGGGGTAATTTTGTTGCCCGGTTGATAGGGTCTCTTGTTTCCACCCTGGTTGTTGTTCCAAGGTGCCTTCCTCTTCTGTGAGGAACCTCCGCGGTTGGAACCACCGCGACTTGCATTATTTCCGTCCTGGCTTCGGGATTTGCGCAATTCCTTCAAGTTGCGCTCTGTCATCCTGCAGGATTCCACCGCTTTGGCCATCTTCGAAAATGCCGAGACACTAACCTTGCCCTTATATCATATTTCAGCCGGTTACACTCGGTTAGCCTTCCACTCTCATTCTTGTGGATTTTCGTATGATGAATACCGCGACAAAGTTGGTAAAACGGCGAAGTAGTCGTCGAAAGACTCCTCGCCTCCTTGCTTGATCTGCAGGAATTCTTCTTCTTTAATTACTCGTGTCGATGGAGGAAAATACTGTTCATTGAACTGCTCAAGGAACATCTCCCACGTAACAGATCGGGCGTAGTTGTGGATACGCTCTTCCACCATCTCGTGAGCATCTCCTCAAGCTTGTAAATTGCTAGCCGGGCCATCCGATTTCAGTGGCATTCCATGACTTCAAAATCTTCTCAAGACTCGAAGCCAATCCTCGCCTAGTTCACTCCTCCCTGAAACCAGGTGGTTTCAACTTGCGTAACCGGTTTACCCAGGTTTTCGTAGTCCTTTCTCTTTGTCCGTGCACTGGTGGTGATTGGGATCCGCGGACCCTTCGTGCTCTTCATCATTGTCATTGTCATCATTGTCATCATATTCTTCTTCATCATTGTGGTTATTTTCTTCTTCATTTTCTCGCTCCTCTTCATGTTGTCGTGCTTCCGCTGCCTTTGTGCCTCCCGGTCCCGTTGGTTCTGTCTTGCCGAGAGAGTATCAATCGAACTCTTTGTTCCCGTAGAGTTCTACGCATTTCTTCAATTTCATCACGTCCGGTTGATTCGGTTCATTGTTTCTTTCATCCTGAGGCTGTCTGCCTCCTCCTCTACCTCGGCCTCGACCACGGCCTCGGCCTCTTGGTGCACCGGCACCTCTTAGTATCGCCATGTGTTATTCTTTTTCCTTTAAATAATTATGACAAAATATGTAAACATTAGAAATGGCATAACAATTTGCACACCAAACATATATTCACATATATTCATTTCATAAGGTTCATACATATCGGTCGTTCTAATCCTAATACAAGTCTTACCGTACAATCTCCTTATTCAAACGTATTTACAATATTCCAAAGTACTTGGAGATACAACCCAAACTTCCTAGTTTCTACAATCCACAAACTTCCTTGTACTGATGCTTTTCCTTTCACATGTACAGACGAACCAAGCACTTCAAATAGCGTAGGTGAATTCTAACTCCAAGAATGGGTCCGTCATCCAGTAGTTCGTTGATAATCCTTGCCCAAAAGCGGGTACAAGGGAAGAAGTACAAAGTGGAACGAATCCAAGCCGCGGTGCATGTTGGTCACAATTGGCTTGATAATTCCCGATCAGGCTTAGAAACATCAGATATTTGCTTTGAGTATCGTGGGCGTAGTTCTCTACTTCAGCAAGGTAGTGTTCGAAACGAATGATTAATGGTGTATCATCGTCTAGGACGTAATGATAGTCGTCAGGTTCGGCTACCTCATCGTCAAGAAGTTGGATCTCGGGGTAGTTAAAGTTATCACCAACTGAGGTGTGAGTTGAAGTAGGGCTTCCTGGATCAATTTGGTCCTCTATCACTAGGTCATACAAGTTGAGATCGGGTTCGAGTTCCCCAAGCCGGGTGATAAAAGGGTTCGATTCACCGTAGTAGTGACCGGGAGTAGTGGGGTCGTATTCTCATAGTTTGGATCATAAGGGAACAGTTCACCGTGGTCCTGACTCCAAAGTGGAACAGTTCAGAATGGTTTGTGGATTCAGGCTCATTCAGTTGGGCGTTGCAGGAATCCGACTCTTCCTCGACAGGATCTTCTTCTTCCGTGGTCGGTGAGGATGGGTTATTCGGGGGTGCGAGTGCTAACGGAGGAATGGATCTCCGAGCAGGACGTCTCCACATCCCGTAATAGTTGTAGAATGGGTCTAGGACGGGCTCTTCGTCCCTGTTCATCTCTACACATTACACCAATGGCCTTATCATTGCATAGATTACAGTAGTCCAAATGTTTAGAAAGGAACAACAGACAGAAACAGAAAACGGAAAGGAATGCGTAAAGCGATAAAGATAGAAACAGTCTTCAGCTGCATGCCTACTCCGGGTACTTGCCTCGATCCACGATCCGTGGTCCTCCAAGGCAGCAAATTAGGATTCCTGACTTCCTCTACAAGTAATATCACTTTTATTAGTGATTTGATACTACAACTGGCATTTTAGGTAAAAATTACCATTTTGCCCCTATATCCCTACTTGGCGGAATTTCGCCATCGCTTCCGCTACATAGGCTATTTTCTTCCCAAAATTTCGCGTAACTTCGACGCATTTATGATTCTTGAAAATAAAGACTAAAATAGCCCTCCCATATGATACCCAATCATACTTGAAATTTAAAGGCTATTACTACCCCTAATTTTGAAAGAGTTATAAAACTACAACTTTTCAAATGACTCGATCCCTACTATGTTTACACCTCTGCATATTTTTTCAACGCAAACAATGCTCTAAAACATTTGTAGGAATCTTGTCACCTACTTTCTAAATCTAACTAACAATTCTACTAACTACTAAACTAAAAACTAAAGACTAAAGCCCGAAAGACTTACCCGTTGAAGACTTCTGCGAGCTTCCGCCTGAAACTTCTCTCTCTTCTTTCTCTCCCTAGCAATTTCGGCCAAGGAGCTCAAAGAAGAATGATGTGCAGAATTTGAAGGAGGGGGTATTTATAGGGTTTTGATAAGGCATTGTTTGGCATTTTGGGTTATAAAAAAAAACCCATTTTGCCCGATCGGGACCCGATTCGTGTGATTTCGGAGAATTCACAAAATTCTGGATTTACAACTCGAAGACATGTTCTCACTTAGTAGAAATGTCCAAGTTAACCTAAATTTTGATTCCATATAGGTCTCCAACAGTCCCAGTTGAAGTTCCTCGAAAAACGTGTCCGAACGCGTCCGGTGTCGGAATTCGTTTTCGGAGATATCAATCTCTTCGAAATAATTCACTGACTCCAAATATGTCTAAATAAATTCAAACCCATTCCTAAATATTGAGTTAGAATTTATTTTCCTCTTTTCCAAAATTATGCCTATATGCATTTTTCCCTCGGAATTAACTTCCTAAGAGGTCACTTAAAGGTAAAAACTCACTGATTAATATTTCACCTTGACCTTGAGATTCCTATTCCTAGATCTCTAGATAGGATCCGTTTCCTAAATATTAGTTTACTATTCATTCTTTCTTACTTTAATTAATTATAATAGTATTATAATGTGCAACTTGATAAATATATATATAATAATTTTCTTTTTTTTTTTCACCAACAAAGATGTCGGCAGCCCCCTTTTGAATATATATATATTATATTTTTTTTTATTTAATTAATTATTTAATTATTTACTTATTTAATTTTCCAAAAATTTCACAAAATTACCTAATTGGTCCATTCTTGTATTTAGGCCTAAAAATACCTAAACTCAACTATTTTTCATAAAATTTCCAATTAATTAGTAAATACATTTTTACTAATTTTACACTAATTTCCACTAATTTTTGAGTTTCACATAATTATTACTGAATTTCCTTTGCTTATGCTTAAGTAATTAGCCCAATATTACTTAATTACTTTATTATCAATTGTTGATAATTTTCTTAATTACAAAGCCTCATTATCTTCATACTCTTGTGTTCACATTAGTATTTTCATACCTCTAACATTATTCTATAATTACAAGGGTATTTTGGTCTTTTCATTACTTTTTGAACACTCTTATACAATTTTCCCAAGTTCATAATTTATTAAATTATCATAATTAGGGATAATATACTCTCCTTACTCACTTGGTCATTTAACTACCTTTTAGGATTTTTCCACAAATTTTCTAAGTTAATTACCCTTTCAGGGGCATTTTGGTCATTTTGGCACTTTGGCCCTTAAATTCCCTAATTTCCTGTAGAAATTCTACCTAGAAAATATGCTATAATTATACAAGACTGGAGATTGAATTTTCACTTATCAGAATTATCCAACTTTTATTTATAATATGCCAGATAAATATCCGGGTATTACAAGGGAAGATGACTTGAGTTGTTTGGTAGGAAGAAAATGAAGAGGTGGTAGTTGGTAAAGAATTAGTAAATGTCTATTTTACCCTCAAAAGAAATTAATTCAAAATAAAAAAAAATTTGCTAAAATATATTTTTTAAAAATATATTATTGTTAAGTTCGAACTTTTGAAGAAAAAAAAAAATTTCGCCAAATTTGAACTTTCCCGCCAAGTTCGAACTTCCCGCCAAATTTGAATTTCAGGGGTAAATCTGTCAAAAAACCATTTTCCTGGGAAGATGACAGCTTTCCTTCCATTTTCAGATGGAAAGCATTTTCCCTCAAATGAGGGAAGATGGACCCTCACTGGAAGATACTGACTGGACTTTCTGTATAACAAACATCCAAAATCCATGGAAAGATTGGGATCTTCCCTTTCCCTCCCAACGCTTTCTTTGTAACAAACGGGTCCTTATGTGATTTTGAAATGGCAGCTTGAAGTGCCGGCAGACACGAGATCACGAGAATAGCCACTAAGGGGAAGGAATACGCTTTAGATCTCACCACTTCTCCTGCTCTAGCCCCCACAAACCTCTCCTTCTTGTCCTGTCTATGGGTGCCCCTATCACTCACCATTGATCTCACTCTCACTGTTAGGAACCAAGGATCTTCACTTGGGAGGCTGATTTCCGAATAGGAAACGAAGAAGAGGAGAGATCTACCATCAACCTCACTAATCGCTGGATCTAAATGAGAAGATGAATAGAGGGAGAAAAGCCAATTAGAAGAGAAGAGATGTCAGGGAAGGAGAGATAAGGAGAAAGAGGGTGAAGTTTTAATCTCAGGGACATTTGGTCATTTGTCACAAACATAAAAAACCCATATTCTTAAAAATTGGAATGTTACAACGTTTTTTTCTTTTTCTTAAAAAAATAATTAAAGGGGCACATTTTGGTAAAAACACAACATTTCAACATTTTAAATTAGTTACTTAATTAAGACATACTTGTCATTTATATGTGTTAACGGATTTTTTAAGGTTTTATAAATTCAAATGATATTTATTTAAAATTTTTTCTAAAAAGTATGGCAACTTATAGGGCTAATACCCCTATACCAAATTAAAAACGGGGAGATGATTTTTTTCCCTGAAAACGAAATATTATTATTTTTGACCATATATATCCCCAAATCCATATATCGAAACAAATCTAGAAGATTCGAATATTAGTTCAACATATTAGCATATTATAAATGAATGAATCTTTCCAATTGATCCAATATAATTCCTATTAGTTAAACAGAAAAGAGCTTTAAAGCATATTATTTCAATAAATATAAAATAACTCTGCCTACATGCACGTTGCTAAGATCAGATCAACAAGAAAAACACGACGATCCTTGGAAAAAAAGAAGGCATCCTCTTATAAATAACCCTCAATCATATTTTTAGACAGGATCTAGAATATACAAATCACGATTGATTGTTATAAATATCTTTTTATATTACTCCTTCCGATCTTAGGAACATGTTTGTAGTGCACTTTGTACTACAATAGTGTTCTTATAATTAGGACCGGAGGGAGTACTTTATAAATACTTATTTACAACTCAAGATACTATAATTCCCTAAAATTTGAAATATATAGTAATCTTATAGTAATCTCTTACCCGTATCCTAACATTTTAAAACTTGACGTATTTATTATTAATTGCATCCCATACATGTAATCACATCGGTATATGCATCCTTGTTTTTACTAAGAGTTTGATATATCAAAATTTGTTGACCAAGAAAAAAAGATATATATCAAAATCTGATCCTCAAGGATAAATAATTTGTAAGTTGCATCACTAGTATCTGTATTTTATAGTAGTAGTAATACTGCGAGTAAACATATAAAAGAGGAAACAAACAGTGAGATAGAGCTATGTGTACGAGAGTCCATTGAAGAGAGTGTTATGGTTTTTTTGTGAGTTCATTGGAAATCATGAAAACACATACACAAAAGTCAAATTCAAACATCTATATCTCTGCTCGTCTCTTTGCCTTGAGCCCCTCAATGCATGTGTCCTGTCATTTTGGAATCCTCAATTCATAACTTCTCCTTCCTTCCCTCACATTTTTACATCAAGACACTCCTCTGGCTCTATATGCATGCATGATGAATGATACTATATAAATATACACGAGGATTGATACTAATACATGCATGTATATGTATTGCCATCGTACTTTATATTCTTCTAAAGACGGTAAATATACGTCTATCGTAATGCTGGAAATTAAAAGTATCTAAATATTCCAGGTTTATTACGATAAATATTTGCCTTAAACATTTATAAGGACATGTAAATAAATCAGTAGCATGATCAAGATCAACCATATGTTGTTTCGATCTAAAGTCTTAGGCATTCGACGTCTTTTATTTCCAAATTCCACTTCTTCATGTATCAGTCAATCTTGTAATCTAGCTAGTGGTGTAAAAACTCCCATGTGAATGTAAGTTTACAAATTTGATTCCGCTGCGCTGTTGTAACTTTAGGCCATCAATACTTATCCCTTTATTTCAAGTAAAACAACTTCCTATTTCAAGAGGGGAGAGCTATTGGCTTCCTCATGATGTTGAAGGCTGTTTATGGATATTGAATTTGCATGCATGGCCGCCGGCAAAGTTGTGTTAATATTGCTTTCTAGTGCTTCTAAAGATTGCTAACTCCAATAACTCTGTGTTGCAGCCTTGAATCTTAAGAACAATGACTTCTTCATATCTCTTCTCTTGATTAATGTTACTGAATGAGGTGTTTAGAATAATTAACGAGGACAAAGTTCTGAGGAGAATCACGCCACAACAATTAACAGTTGGAATTGGAGAGCTCAGAATTTACCGGACCCCTTCTTCATGAAAATCTTCCCAGTGTGTGATTCGTGTGTGTGTGTGTGTGTGATTTTTTCCCTAGCCTTCATTTTTTTTTCAAAAAAAAAAAATCCTATATGAGACAATAAACTAAACTTTCTCACCCCATAAGAAGTATAATACATCTTCAAACTCTAGAAAGTGTAATTGTAGAGAGAGCTTTAACTTTAACGTTCATGACCTGATAGATTAAGCTTAAGTACAAAATAACGTGGGTTTAGCAGGGTTCAGGGCTTTAACCTTGACATTCTTAGTTCACACCAAAACTTAATTGAGAGTAGTACTAGTGCTGTACAAGATATATATGAGAAATTAATTAAAGCACAGGAGAAGATGGTAGTGGAGGGGGAATTTGTGGGCTTCACTTTCTGGAACATGCCAATGATGAAAAAGTGTCAGCCATGAGAACAATAGTACCAAAAAGCACCAAATGAATTAATAAGCCGAACAAGAGGAATGATTCGTGTGGATTCTACTATTAATGTTGTGCTTAATTAATGAGTATGTTGCAATGATCATACAAAAGACAAGGATTAATTATATAATTAATGGATTAACGTGGTGAGTCGACCCCTTCAATATCATATAATCATAATCAGTGAGTGGGGCTGAGCCTCACACTGTGATGAATCCAGGCACTTTCCGATAAAACAGTAGAGATTAGGAGGCTGATTTTAAGGAAGATGGTCTTGTACGTGTCTTTCTAAAGATTTGATTCTCTTCATGAGTTCCAATTAAAGCATCTCATAAACTCCAAACAGCAATGCCGTTACGTACAAGAAGACACGCACAAGAGCTTCCATGTGCGCCTTTCATACATATGACACCCACACACCCAAATGGTAGTTAATTAGAGTTGTTCATCGGACTGAGTAAATTACAGAGGGACGCGTGCTTTTCAATGCTGAAAGCATTCAAGAAACACTGTTTTCCCCCCCTCTATGTTAAGAGTTATAAATTGAAGTGTCACCGACATAGTGTTTAGGTCCGAGGTTTAAATGCCTAGTGGGAGCCATATGCTTTGTGGTTAGAAACTTACTAGGAGTATTATTATTGTATGAGAGGGGCCATAAATGCCAAAAGCCTAACCCTCCTGAAAAAGCTTAAAAGTCATATACATACATTATATACATACATACAGCTCTCTCACACTCTCTCTCTAGTCTCTACTTTGCCTCACTCTGCTCACTGCATCTTCTTCTCCAACAGTTTACCTAGTTTACATTTAATGCACCCCAATCTTCCTTTCTTTTCCTTGGTACTATACTTCTTCTATCCTTTTCACCCAAAGCATTAAAGAAAAGATAGTCCTACCAGTATGATAATTACTACTACTCCTATTATTATTTACAAGGCGAAGGAATAAATTTACAATAATTTTTATATGCGATCAGGGTTGTAAGTGGACTAAATTATGAAAGAAATACTCCATTCAATCTCTCTTGACATGACAAAGTGCCTTCTTTCTCAAACTAGAGTCCATTCAATTCAATAGAATAAAAACATATTACTTCATCTCGTCCTCTTTGCCTTCAATTTTGATCAAAAGGTTGTTTTGAAAAGTTGTTAGAACTTTTTTTTAAAATATATTTTAACTGCTTTAACTAATTTCCTTAATCACGTAAAACTTGTTAATAGGACTCGCACAAAGAAGCGGAAAGAGTAAAATGAAAGCTCGCTTGAATTCATGATTGGAGATAAATTTCAGATTTATCTGGCTTGAACGCCTGGTGGGACTTGGGAGCCATAAATTTTGTAGAACAATCATAAATATCTGAAGGCAAAACGAAAAGAGTAATATGAAAAGAAATA
The DNA here is from genome assembly GCA_025563575.1 of Acacia pycnantha. Taxonomy (NCBI): domain Eukaryota; kingdom Viridiplantae; phylum Streptophyta; class Magnoliopsida; order Fabales; family Fabaceae; genus Acacia; species Acacia pycnantha. The sequence goes on along the minus strand of JAMWYP010000067.1, from coordinate 862,517 downwards.
TGCGAAACCCGCTTATAATCTTAGAACCCCCGTGATAACATCGTATTACAAGTCATTTTTTTAAGAAAAAACAAGGATGGAATTGACTATTCGCCAACACTTGGGACCTACCAATTTCCCTTCATTCAAGAAGGATTACGGAAAATTCTATTGAAAAATAGATAATTTGAACAACATATATTAATTAGTGCATCTAGTTGGAACTTCTGTCCTTTATTATTGATTCTGTTTCATCATTCTCTGCACGCCTGCATCAATCAATGAAATCGAATATGAAAATAGACTAGTTCAAAGTTTGCCAGAAAAATGGATGGCAAAGAAAAATAAGGCTCATCATCAAAATCTTTGGCTGACCCTTGAATAAGATTATTAAGGATTACTCTTAAGGAAACAGAGGCTGGCATTGAAGACCCGTATTTTCTGGAAATCCCATCATCGCATTAAGGTTCTGCAAAGCTTGACCTGAAGCTCCCTTCACTAGATTATCAATCTGCCACAACACAAAGATATAGTTCGAGCTAGGGCCTCAGCCAATGATAGTTCAATTGAGCAAGTTAAAATTCCACATGAAAAAGAAAATCAGAGAATAAACAAACTTACTACAGATATAATGATTGCTCTCCCGGGAATTCGGTCTGGAAAAACATTGATCAAACAGTAATTGGTTCCTCTAACGCTGTGAGTACGAGGGATGACTCCATTTTCCAACAGCATGACAAATTCTTCATCCTGCAAGCACCAAGCAGTGGAAGAGGAAGTCAGGAAGAGACAAAAATAGAAGTTTAGATAGCAACCAAATCCAGACAGATAAAGGCAATAATCATAGTAAGCCGTGCATCCTTGTGGAGTTATGCACATTTCATGGCTACTGAGAACAAGGCAAAAAGTGTTAAAAAAAAAAGGCAAGAAATAGTGACAAGGTAAATGATAAGATTTTCGCTTACAAAATCAAAATTAATCAACAACACAACAATGTATTTTTTTTTACATGCTTGTCAATTAATGGTGATAATAAATACAAACCTTATAGAATTGCCCCAGCTGCTGGTGCAAGTCCTCAATACTTACTCCTGGAGCCATTTCCACATAGATAGTTGATTGCATACCACGACTCTAATAGATGGAAACAGTGATAAATTCATAAGCTTAATTTATAAGGGGAATATATATAATACAAAATCCTGGTAGCAACTCTTACCATTGGAATCAAATGTGGGGTAAAACTAATGGTTACTCTTGAACGTGCAGCATCTGAGAGTCCTTGTTCAGTTTCTGGAACTGGAATTTACAAAGTAGAATTTGTGTTATAGACTCAGGCCATTTAATGGTCTGGTTTGTAGTTGTTTGAGCTTATTAAATACAAATGCCAAATGCCATTTGTCCCAGACTAAGGCAGGAGTTTAAAGGCACAAGGCTCAATCCCATGTTCTCATGGCAAATAAGTCATCAGTTTCAGTTTCAAGTTTCAACCTCAATGCGGAGCATGAGAGACTTGTAATAATTTATGTTTGAATTTCGCAGTTTATGCCTGCAAACTACAAGTTACAGTTAAATAACGAAAAATCCTTATCAGACCCAATTAAAGCCCCCAGATATAGAACCAGGTTAGTTGGTTAACAATTTGACTTTTGATGGACATGCCATGTAAGAACTACCACCAGCTGTCTGCCCTCTTCCCCAATACTAGTAGAGAAGTAGGCTAATGCAGTAATGCATATTACAGATTACCGTATTGCAACAAAGGTCCAATTTAAAACATGTCAAATCAACTTACCATGGCGATGTCGGGTGACACCATATGAGTTGATACCTTCAGCTACTTCTGTATATAATAAATTTTCCTTGGCACTACGCCCTGCAACAGTGAACCAAAGAGTAGATGCAATGCAGACATCAGAACTGCTACTGTTGAGACAAATATAAAAGGTGTGTCTTAAAATTCTAACCTGCTCCACTGACACCAGATTTTGCATCAATGATAATATTTTTAGCCTCAATAAGATTAGCCTGCAACCAAGGAAAATAAAAAAAACTTGAAACTAAACAGTATTGTCATTCAAACTAAACAGTAAAAAGCTATTTCCAGAACTCTAAACATGCACCCCTAAACATTTATTGATTTCAGTAACTCACACTTCAGTCAAAGTAAAACGTTGATATGTAGACATGTGCAGTAACTCATGCATGCACCCATTGCAAGACGCCAAAACAGTCTTATTTACTAAATGTGACTTGCCTTTTGATGCAAGCTACCCTGATGACCACATATATAGTTACATACTATCTTCCTTTTTATTTAGTTGGCATTTTTACTCGAAAAACAAAATAGTGTAGCCATTAATCAAAGAATAAAATTAACGGAAAAGAAAAGGGTTGGTAACTTTGCCCACTCATGGAAAACAATTCTGGCACTAAATGATAAGAGAAGCACGGTGGAAATAGTTGATTGCTATCAATCTCTCTGGTATATCAACAAGAGGCATACTTAAAAACAAACCATATGCTGAATTCCAGGGATAAGCAAGGTGGAAAATTCTTCCCCCACAATAAAGACTTAATCGTTTCCTGTGAATAATTTCTCAGTCCATAATCCATAGACATTGGTTTAGGGCAAGTAATGCACATATTTGTAAATATCTGCATTTCTTTTTCTTTCTAATAAATCCAGTTTATTAGTGCATAACACCTAAGCTTAACTAACACCCCAGAGCCCAGTCCATCAAATTCAAAAAATAGTGCATAGACAAATGGATAATATACAAGTAATAAACTTTAGGAAAACAGCTCAGCTGTGTGATTAATTTTAGTATCTCAGTCAGACGCATCTCTAATCACTGACTTAATGGATGTAAGACTAGAACATTTATCTATCTAATTGTTGACTTAGTGAGGCACACAAACAAATTAAATATACTTGACAAACTAAATGGCCGTCTAGCACACAATATGGACTATAATGCATAGTAAGAATGCTAACCTTTATCAGTGGGACAAGAGGAAGTTGAATGGATGTTGGATAACAACCTGGATTGGCAACTAGGCGTGCATTTTTTATTTCTTCCCTTGAAATCTCTGTCAATCCATATACAGCTTCTTTCTAGTACAAAAATTAAATATCACTCAGCATTAAAAAAAAAATAAGAGGGATGGTCATTAATAACAATTTCATTTGACTTTTCACTTTTACCACACTATGGGGAAATTTAACATAAAAATATAAATCTTCAGATCCTGACAACTTAAAAAAAATTGACAAGATAAAAATTTGAAGTTAACCTAATTTTCTCAGATATATGCATTGCAAGCAGTTTGACAGTATGCTAAACGAGGTTCTAAACTAGGTATAAATTAGAATCACAGAAGTCTCAACAAAATCCACCATGAGATATAGTAGTTTCAAGGTTATTGGTTTGCCAACAAAAACATCACGAAATTACACCAACGTCCAAGTAGTAAAAAAGAGGCAAACCTGCAAATCTGGTGCTTTGTGTGGCTTACCATACCACTCTTCATACTCGGATATATCTCGTAGCCGGAAGTCCTACAAAATATATCATTTACAAGTTTGACAAGCAGCTTTTTCTTTTTTTGGAATCAAAACAAATTATCAAAATTAGTCATGATAGTTTTGTTAGCATACTGCAGATAGATCAACAATCTTCAAGTGCATGGGAAGGCCTTTAATTATTTCCTGAAAATTAAAAAAGAAGCCAAAACTCAGGATTGATAAAGAAAAAATGGAGAGAACTGAATCTCTCTCCTTAACATAGGCATTTTCTTCTGAAAAAGGTAACCAGAATCCAGTATTATGTTTGTCAAATCAAGGAAGAAAACATCTCAAGTCATAAGAAAGAACCTGAGTGGTTCCATGTGGCAAACAACAGAATACAGCATCCACATCCGAAAAATTTGCACCCTCAATTGCAATCAAGTCTGGCAAATTCTGCATATATGGATAAGCTAGAATTGGTAATTCACGTAACAAAGAATGTATATCTCCTCACAGAAAAGTCATGCCATGATCAAGTCAATTATAGAAAGAATTTACACAAATTTATATGGAGAAGGAATTGAATGGTAAAAGAGAAAGCATAAGATACATTTGATAAATACCACCAAAAAGTGAGAAAACTGTGTTTCTTATCATACATTACGTTTGACATACCTGTGTAGCTAAATGAGGAAAGACAGACGCAATTGGCTCCCCAGCTTTCCTAACGGCTGTCATTAGAGTGACTTCAAATTGTGGGTGATTAGCCAAAAGCCGAAGAACCTAACAAAATAGCACCACTAGTTCACAACCTACCATTCCAAATTCTGAACTAATAGTGAAACACAAGACAGTAGAGAAACTGTGTTAAGGGTGAGTCTGCTATGCAATTCACCTCGGCACCAGTGTAGCCACTAGCTCCAAGAACACCAATACGAACTGTACTTTGTGAAGTACGGTCACTGGACCTCATCGAACATTTAACAAATGGCTTCCCCTCATGTTGCTTCTTTAACTTTGATAGCTTCTCTACCTAAACAACTTGCGCGAGAGCATAATTTAATAACAAATAAGCAGCAAATGAATACGTTACGCGAGAGGATAATTTAATAACACAAAAGCAGCAAGTGAATACGTCTTTGAATTATCAAGTCTATGAAGCTTCAATCTTTCAAAATTGGTGAGCCGCTAAAAATAACAAAATGCACATAAATCCTTTTGGAGTATGTAAATGACTAGAGTTAAAAATCAGTTGGATCGTCATGCTCTGGATAAAGCACACTACCACATATAGGGATGAAAATTAAGTAGAACGAACAGTAAGTCCCCAAGGTAAGAAATCAGCAAGAAAATTGTAATAAGACAGAAATGGGGAGAAAAAAAAAGAACAAAAAAAAAAAAAAAGAACAACAACAACAACAACAAATTGGGTGTCACAAAATCAGAGGAGTACCTTCCACGAGCAGCTTCTGTTAAAACAGGTAGAACTGAAAGCTGTAGCGCTCATTTTAACGGACAGCTATGAAGTTTTGAACCAGAGAATTAGCTGCCAGTAATTGTGATCCATTGCGTAAAAATGTAAATGCACAAGAAGGCATCTTACCATGGAATCAAAGATTCTTGGAAATGTGAAAGCTTTTTGTTTTAAGGACAAAGTGGGATTCGCAAGCTTGCGTTAAGGCAAAGTCTAATCTTTTAGCACTCGATCGGCAAGCATCAATGACGCGACCCCAGTCTCAGCCTCGGCTACAATAGGGATGAGTGGAGATAAATGAAGAAGAGAGGTGCCCAGGTCGTTAAGCTCCGTAAATGCCCAACGCTGGAAGCTCGGTAAAAACGCTCAGACTTGTGGCTTCTCCGCGACCGAGCTTTAGATGGAAAAGGAAGATTGAGACGACGCTTACCCAAACAGGGAAGTCCGCCGTCCACTGGCTTCTACTGGGCTTCCGCCCTATGAACGCGCGTTTTCCTCCCAAACGCCTTCCCCAAACAGGAATAGTCTGAAAGTTAGTGGCGAAGTGGTGACGGAGGGAATAGTCTGAAAGTTAGTGACAAAGTGGTGACGGACCTATCAAGGTGTTTTCTCTAAAAAAAACACACTACATATTACAAAACTTTCTTCACTTAAAAGAACATTAATAAAGTTAAATTAAGAAAAAATTAAGAAATATAAAAAATAGATCTTACATTTAGGATTGTAAGAAAATAAGGGTCAGGTTTCTCTCATTATTATTTTCTCATCATCTCTACATCGTACATGTCCAATCAATTTGAAAGATTATAATATTATTTGAATTTTTCTTTCATCTTCCCAATTAATGGTTTAATTTTTCTTTCATCAACCCAATCAAACGGTTCATATAGGTTCATGAGAGATTAAAAAAAAAAAAAGATGATGAGAGAACATATTTTTAGAAAATAAAGAGATAGGAAAGGAAAGATGTGTATGGAGTGAGGTTAAATTCAGGTAAGCGTACTCTCACAAAATCAAACTATGAGAGTAGAAAAATAGAAGACAATAAGAGAGAACTCAAGATGTTTCAATTGAGGTGTGAAAATAATGCTGGTGGATGGCCCTCTATTTATAGAGTCCTGGAGAGGCTCCTCCAATCAAGCATGAGGCTTTTCTAGCACATCAACAATAATTGTTGTTTTGCTTTGACTAATCACATTTAAGTGTGATTTGATCTATTCCATTAGTAATAAATGTTGAAGTATTCTCTTCTCACTTGATTTGGGGGTTTTTTTTTTTTTTTTCTGATCAATTAGTTCAGCCCATCAAAGATGGTCTCGGACCCAAAATCCAACAAGGATCAACATTGACTCTTAAATCTTTCCGGAAAGCTAATTGCACTGTTTATAAGTGCAAACCTTCCGCTGCCATATAACTACAATATGAGCAACTATAAGGGTATTATTGATCACTTGTGACACATAGGATGACCAAAAAAGATAAGGATCATAATAGAAACAGGTAAAAATCTAAGGGATTGAGTCATGGCGAATCAAAAGTTCAGAAACTAAGTCTCACCAAATAATAATTGAGGGACTGAGTTATAATTTAGTTAAAAGTTGATGGACTAATAGGTTAATTTTCTTATATATATATAGTGTTCAACGCTCCAACTTTTTGAAGTTCACAACTCTTTCAAGACTTTTCGTGACAATTAATAAATATAAATTAATTGACCTTTACTTGATTATTTTACAAACTTGAATGCAAGAAGATGCTGGTTGTCATTTGTTATCTGCCCAAAAATTAGTCTGGCAACCTCCTCCTTCAGATAGGATTAAAGTGAATGTGAACGGATGTGTCTACAACCAATAACAAAGCAGGATGTGGTGGAATTGAGATCAGTTTGGGTGTTGGATAGCCGGATTTCCTTACTCTTGAGGCTCTTGTACTGTATTTGTAGCAGAGCAATGGGCAGTCTACAATGGCCTCACGCTGGCATGGGATTTTGGGTTTGAGGGGTCTGTTTGGAATCTAATGCAAATCATCTAGGAGATATGATCTTGAATCGGAGTGACAGAGCTTCTAGTTTACTACAAGTACATTTATAAATTTAAAAGTTCTTCAACTTCTCATGGAAGCTACAAATATGTCATATTTCAAGAGATCAAAACCAATTTGGAGATGTTTTAGCTAAGGAGGGTTTATCAAGCTCTTCCTTCTATGATAGTTGTCCAAATCATCTGAGGACATTAGTTGCTAATGATTGCATGGGAGTTAGTCCCTCAGTAGTATAATTCTCTCTTATTAGGCCTTGAGCCTTCTCTTGTACCAAAAAAAAAAAAAAAACATGACATACCTTCATACATTTTAGGCAAAATCAATGTGGTGTCCCTACATTTTCCACTCATTCACAAATTAGTCCCTCTAGTTTGTTTGTTTGTTTTTTTTTTTTTTTGCAATTCAATCAGTTACTATGCCGGTCCCTGCACCCTGCAAACACGCTATTCATTGCCAGAACGCAATTTCTGCTTCTTCCATTTGTAAGACAATTTTTTTTTAAAAAATGTGTTCCTAATATTTCTCTAACTCCCGATATCATCCATTATTCCAAAGCTATCTGTGATCTATTGCTACCTTTACAATGTTTTTTTATATTTACTTCAAATTTTTATATTTATTTATTTAAATTATAATTTTTTCTTCATTTTATTTTTTAATGTGTACCAGTATGTCGTTATTGATTGAAATTGATCGATTCTCTCCTTTCTTGTAACACCCTCTCAATATGAGGACTTCCATCAGATTATTCATATGCAGTTGTGTTGGCAAAACGAAAATAGTTCAATATATTGATACAATAAAAACTTTGATTACATAACAGGAGTATTCTCAGGGTTTATACCCATTACAGACAGTGAAAATTTAAACATTGTCATCCTTCAGTTCTTTGATGTTTCCTCTATTGGTTCATTTTCAAGCAACCATTTCTTCTGAAGTCTTGTGCATCACTTCTCTCCAGTGCTCACATGTCTATTGGTTGGTAGTGGAAGGTGAGATTCTAAGGAATCTCAGTAGCACATAATATCAAACAATGCATGTAAGATAAATGATAGTGTATGAAATGCTTGCCTTGTATAGGCTCATGCCAACATAATGACATTTCTTCATGCATCATACTCATGACCATAACATAATCAGAAACAAAGCTTCAATCATTCAAATATATTAAACATAACAAGCAAACATAACAATCATACATATACACATAAGCAATTATATCAAATACATGCAAATAGGGTAAGGACTAATGTCTTTCCTCGGTTTCCTCTTCTTCCGACCATCAGGGTTGCTTGAAGTACCTTCCGTTTTTCTCATGGCCCTAAATACATATTCATAATGGAATATGAATGTCGAAGGGAATTGCCTAAATCCCATAACTTTTATTCCTTAAATTCGCAGGGACACCAAAGCTACTAGAATTTTCAGTTAACTTTGAAAATTTATAATTAATTGTACAAAAATTCAATTAAGGTGATTCCAAAGGATATGTGACCCCTGATATGTCTATTTTCAATAAAAAAAATATCATTTACAATCAGGCACATACATACTATTCCTAGTTTAATTAAATAGTATCCCTGCCCGGACTAGATTTCCAGATTCATAAGTCATTTTCAAAAATTTATATCTCCTTGCACAAAACTCCAAAAATTACAAATAATCTATAAAATCTCTATGTGTCTTATTTAAATCTGAAAAGTTTCATAGCCATTGGACATAATTTACTTATTCAAAAAATGTCCACAATTTCTCTGCCACGCAAGAACCACCAAAGAGGTTTTAGAGTTTTTGGCCAATCTTATGATTTTATGTTTCAAATGGCTTCCTATCTCATTATTTGGCGCTTCAACATATTTTAAACCCTTTTTGAACATTTGGCCAGAACCTCCCCTTACAGTTTGAGGTTTCCAAATCACAAGAAAATAAGAAGAAATCAACAACAAACCCAAGAATCACAACAACAAGGCTGAATCACCTCTTACCTTGACTTTGGCTTATGTTCTTGCAACTTTTCTCCTTCTTCTTGGCTCCACATGTTTCGATTTCCTCTAGCCAAACACCATCCAAAAGAGTTTTAAGGAACTAGAGATTGATAGGGATGAAGAGCTAGAAGAGATGGAGTCATAAGCACCAAACTCACCTTGGTTCTTCAAGCTTCTCCTTCATTCTTTCCTTTCTCCATATTTCGGCCAATACTGTCCTCCTAAAGGAAGATGAGTTTTGATCTAATTAAACATGCAGAATGAAGGCCTTAGGTGTCTTATAATTAGTTGAAATTCCACCACAAGATGACACTTAACATGCTTAGGTATCTTGTAATTAATTGGAATTCCACCACAAGATGACACTTAATATGCTTAGGTAAATGTGACACTTGGTGTTTTGGTTGCTAATTGCATGGTCGGGTCTGAAGGCTTACAGGCTAGGAAGACCATGCCTTAATAAAATAGGTCTGACCTATTTACACATTTAGGCCTTTAAATAAGCCTTGACCTAACCTTTTTAACAAACAGGTCAGGCCTGACCAGGCTCTAAACAGGTCAAGCTGTAGGCCACCTGATAGGGGTCTGACCTATTTCCACCCCTAATCAAGGCTTTCTTGTCATCAGCACATTCCCTAACTCCCTTTTCTTTTCCCCTTTTTGTTTCTTGGCCGAAGATATGGCCCTATTCAAGAATGTCATACCTCTTGAATCGGGCTTAGTCATCCGCTTAATTTAGGCTTATTCTCAAGTGTCAATGTTCAAAATTCATGATGTTACATTTCTACAACAAGGGCTATTGTGATTTAAGGCTGAGGCATTCATCTTCAATTTATGAAATGAATACATTTTTCCTTTTTATTTTTAATAAATTATTTTTAAGGGTAAAATATGTATTTCTCACTTCTTTCCCAACAGCTCATCCTTAATTTTCTTCATACCAAACAACTCATCTTCCCTCAATCTATCTTCCTTCACCCCTCACAATCTTCCCTTCCCTTTCTTTTCTTTCCTTCCCTAAAATTCTTTTCCCTACTCAAATCTTCCCCGTAACAAACGGGCTGTTATTGCTCCATCCCGCTAAGAACTCATCGCATATCGATGGAAAAGGAAAAGAGAAGTAAATAAAATGAATAGAAAATAATAATACAACTAATAATAATATTATTAATTGATAATACTCCCTCTATTACTTTTTACAAGAAACAACTGTCATCTTTTTTATAAAAAAAATATTTAACAGAATGTATTATTTTCTAAAGGTTGTTGGAAATTTTCAACATATTTTTTTGTCGGAATGGTGACTTTCTGACAAAAAACATCCGTGGGAGTCAAAGGTGGAACCAGAAATGTAATTTAGGGGGGAGAATATTATATAATAGAACCCAGATTTTCATGAAAGTACATTTCAACACTATAAAAATTTCAATATTTTCATTTTAGTCCCTCCATTGAACTTTTAGTGGGGATTAAAGTGAAAATATTAAAAAATTTATAAGGCTTAAATGTAATTTCCTAAAACTTTAAGTTGATTCTGTAATTTTAGGGGGGTGGAGGCCACCCCTACCCCCGGTGGGAGCTATTCTAATAAAAATTTTGACGGTTTTCAAATGGAATTAGTGACGGAATATTCGATCGCTAATTTTATTGAAAATTGACAGTTTTTTCATAGTGTAGTTTACATATTTACTGAATTAAGTATAAATATATTAGATAAAATAAACTTGCATGCCCTATTCTTTATGAGTCTTCGAGAACCAACTCACCTAAACTTTTTTATTGAAAAAGATAACTCAATAATCATTGGCCAAACTTGTTATATTTAATAATTAATTTTAAACCTTAAAATAAATAATTTTAAGTTGGTTATGCTTGGGCTTTTGTTGTGATCGTTTTATTCTTATCAAGGTCCAAAATTATGCTTCTTGTTATGAATATAACATTAGGTATTAGATTAAGTAACAAATCTACTTTAAAGTTTTAAAGTTTTCGTTGAGGAGCAATGTAGTCTTCAAAGTTTTTTCAGGTTTAATGTCACCTTAAAAAGTATTAAAACGTGGTAGTCTCACCCTCCACTAATGGAAAGGACAACTGACATCTGCCACATAATATTTTTTGACACATCGGACAGCCACGCTGGAGTTGAGTTACTGAATGGCCTTTGACTGGGTTAGGTTGGGTCAATAATGGTGGGTCTTTATATCCCCACCAACCCGATATGTGTTGAATAATAAAAAGAAGGTTTTAGAACAGAGAAGCATCTGTGAAGGACCATCCAAGAGAACAGAGGCCGCATCAATGGAGGACGAGTAGTCCTCAGTCATATATTTCCTCTAGTTCTTTTCATAAAATCAAATAAAAAGTAATTTACTGTACTACCTTGTATAAAATGAGAAATTTAGTCAAAATTAATGATCAATAATGTTTCTAAAACCTCAAGCTTACCCTTAATAAAAGTCATTATTTAAAAGAATGTGATTAATTAGTCAGAAGGTTTTATAATTAGTGAAAAAAATACTAAAGGCAAAAGAAAAAAAAGGTAATGTTTAAAACAACAGGTAAACGATTCTTATAATAAGGATGGAAGGAATATCAACAAATTAATCTCATGTCTCTTCACATGCATCTTTACCACGCCAAATCCATGATTCCTTAAGGTCGTGTATTGGCTATACTTGAGGAATTAGGATTATATGCTGAAACTACGTGGGCATCATAGAGAGACAATAACCGACATAATTGCACATGAATATCGGCAACACAAGTTCAAGGAGATCTCATTACCGAAAGGCAAATGCAATATGCTAATACAAACAAGTTAACAGTTTCTCTTCAGATGGAAGAACAGGGTGCTTCGATGTCCAGCTTAAACAGTAGATATATCACACGTTTTGCGATTATACATTATATATTAAAAAAAGCCATGCCCTCCCATCACAATGGCAGATAATTAGCCCATAGCATACTTCTGGGTCCAGCTTCTAGCCGTTGATTCATACTTGCTCTTGTCAGTCTTGTACATGTGAGCAATCTCAGGCACCAGAGGATCATCAGGATTAGGGTCTGTCAAGAGGGAACAGATCGAGAGCAAAACCTGGCAAAAGCATTGTTTCCCCTTGAGATATTATGTTTTATAAACTATGAAGTAGTATGGAAAGCAGTTTGCTGTAATTAAGATGGACAACATTCAGGATTCACATTGCCACATGATGTAAAATTAGTTTCCAATTTTAGTGATTTTCTGCAGGCATGTGGTCGTGTCCAATGTCTCTGGCATAAGTCAAATTAAAGTAAGGAAATGAAGTCATAGAAAGCTGACAATAAAGCAATTCTGCAATTCCTCTATCATTAAACAAGGTGTTTAAAATGGCATAATTTACGGGGAAATTTTTTTTTTTTTTTGAAAAATACCCAGGTTCATGACACTCATGACTGAGAAATTGATGGTTAATCCTGTTATGAAATATCAACCGCTTCTTAACAAGGCAGGATCCTTTATTTCCCTAAATTTTACATCCCACAGATGCTTGTCATGAATTTTTCATCTTAACTTGCGGATCATGTATAACAAACCTTTGAAATTGTTAGTGCGGGGCTCCACTGCTCCTTCAATATGTCAAGGCAGATACTCCCATTGCTATTGATATTGGGATGAAAGACCTTGGTCCTGAATGCAACCTGCAGAGTGTAAAAGTAAATCAATAATCAGACTGAAAACTCCTTCCAGTTATACAAGCATGTTGTAGTTTCTTAAATTTGGGCACATCAGGCGAATAGTTAAAATTTAAACTTTTACACTATTACCAGATAACCACATAGCTACCAAGAGACAATTAGCTGCAATAATGTCTAAGCAATAATTCAGTCTTTTAGGCAAGTTTCGTTAGAGATGGAAAGCATGGCTTAATCAATTATTTATATTCTCTTCTGAACCCAAGTTAGTCACTACATCCCCCAACAAATGGTTTCCCTTATCTCTTTTCACTCAAACACCATAGGTCGAAAGGATGAGCAAGCATTCGTTTCAAACGATTTCATACCCAACTATCTTGTATGATTCTATCTAATTGCAGAGTTCTACCGACAAAAGTTCATATGTAAGTACCTTCGGCGGTTTGAATGGATAATCTGGAGGAAAATGGATGGTAACAAGAAATACTCCACCAGCATATGGACTGTCAGGAGGACCCATAATTGTAGCTTGCCAATGAAACATGTCTTCAGCCACAGGGCCTGAGATAGAATATCAATACAAGGAAATACAATCAACTTTTAATGTGCTGGCATCATGAATGGGTCAATTACGAAAAGTTATACTATTCAACCAGATTGGGAGCACGAGGTGACTGGGGAAATTGGAAGATGTAAGCACATAATTTCAATAACATTACATCAAACGAAAGAAACAATTTATGACTTTACAATATATGAAGGGTTAGACATCCGATGCTATAATCATTTCAGTGGGAACAGGTGTAACACTATATAACCAGTGGTAGTATTGATTTCCCATACCGAAGACTGACTACTAGACATTACAAAACACAATACTTTAAGTCAAACAGATAAAATTTCTCTCAGCTGAGTTTAGCAAAGATGTATTGAAATGGAAAGATCAGAAACTTGAAGAAGAAAATAAAGTTGTATGGTGATAAGCAGAGGAAAGAAAAATATGTGAAATTATGCCCCCCAAGTATAAGGGGCAACTAAGATGGTTCAAAATCTATCAAGAGACAACATACATCAGTTCCACTTCCAAGCATGCTCAATAATCCAGGCAAGACAAAGGCAATTCTCCGTTCACATGGTAATATAATACCCCGCCACACGAGATTCTCCCTTGTGACTAAACCCATAATAAATAGAACGGGCACGGTAAACAGATATTCAGAAAAAGAACATGTATGGAATCAGGTAAAACAAAGGACAACTGAAGCTCCACCGCAGTGGTTCAAAGCCACGACATTTACAACCCTAAAAACAAGATTGCTGGGTAACTCATAATCTTCAAGGATAAGTGACGTAAAAATCGAAGGCAGTTTGCTAAGGATCATCATGATCCGAATTCACACATTCAAAAGAAAGCATTCCAAACTGAAGCTACAAGAGGATAGATATCCTAGTGAAGACTATACCTCCAGTTGGTTCTTTCACAAAGAAAACTATTTATATGAGAAAGATAGACCCAACAAATAAATTCAGCTGGGTTTCTATTAAGACCGAAGCTTAGCTGAATATTTAAAAAAACAAATACCAGCGCTGCAAGAAGTAGGAGGATCCTTCTGGAGATCCTTGAGCTCCTTTAAAATCCGCTTGGAGGCCATCACCCAATAAAATCCTATGATTTCGTAAGATTTAAAGACTTATCAGCTAAGCCTCACATAATAATTAAAGATAAAAGCAAGAAATTGTCGCAGGAAGAAAGAACTCACCTTTCAGATCCTCCTATTCTGTTTCCTTGCCTAGCTTCTTCGGGGCGGGTTGGGTTGGGAGAGAGCGGAGGAGGAATTTCTTAGTGCGATGGGTTTTTATGAAAAGAAGCTTTGGACCGCTCTCAGTAGACCCCACCAGCTTTTCGGATTATGGGGAAAAAAAATGACATGCCCTATGCTATCTTATCCGGAGATTAAGATAAGATTTATCTTGAACATGCTGAAAACTCCAAAATATAGGAGCTTTTTACTTACTTAGAGGGTTGGTCTTTTCCTAAATATAAGATAAGATCTTAATACATTTTATTTAGTATTTATGTTTTTTACAAATTAATTTATAACTTATAAACTAATATAAAAATTTAATATTACAAGGTGATATTTTAAGAAGATCAGGTCATATTTATTATATATTATAATTAAGTAATTTATTTTGTTTCCTTAATATAATCAAATTAATAAAAATAACTTTATATGAAGGACAAGAGGAGAATCTAAAATTTTAGTAACATCATTTTTTATTATTTTCCTCATTAATTATTGGCAAATCTCTGGGCAATAATTAATTATTTATTTATTCTCTCTCAGCCGCTCCCTCCATGAATAAAGATATTTCAAAAATAAGTTTTAGTTTTTTACATTTGTATGTCTTTAACAGGGCTTAATTAATTTTTTAAATTTCGGTTATTTATATACGTACAAAGTAAAAATTGGACACGTGCATATAATTCCGACACGCAGGGGATTACCCTTTTTAAGTTTTAATGAGATGCGTGTGGATTTATAAATCGGAATTTTAGAGTGGAAGCATTTTGCAGGGTAAATTGTTTAATGCATTTTCTGATACGAGTACTTGTCTGATGCAATCCATCCAACAGTGTGATAAATAATCAAATAAATTTGGTAAAAGATCTGATAATCAAATAAATAATTAGAACTATTTAAAAATTTCAAGGGCTGAAGTGTGATTCAATTTTAGGAAATTTGATATTTAGATTTTCTAAAAACAATGATTAGACTGGATGGGGACATTCATGCTTGTGGCTCACCATCCGTCCATGTTGGCATTATTATTGTTTTCCCTGGCCTTTTTTTTTGTGTAGTATTTAATTTGAAGGGTAAAGATATAAAAATATACATATGTTTTGTCTTCAGGCCTAACATCAAATGTCTTTTTTTTTTAAGTGTAAAAATACACATGTGGTTATAATTTAGGAGTAAAAGTTACCCCATATTAAAATTTAACTTACCCAGTAAAAAAAAAAAACCTCTACTCCAACTCGATCTGGACCCCCTGGCCCCCACCTCAATCTGAACCCCACCCCATCTCGATCTGAAACCCCCCTTCAATCTAAACCCCCCAGCTTTCCCTTCAAGCTCGATCTGATAGAATAGGCGAAGGTCGCCGGCGACGGTGAAGGAATAGAATAGGCGAAGTTGCTTTATAGATCCTGTGCTTAAAGAGTCCTCAATCTTGATCGAGGACTCTTGCTAGATGTAGAAATTTTGAGGATACTGGGAGAAGTTGCTTTATAGATCCTGTGCTTAAAGATGTTATTTTTGCTGCGCCCGCTCATGACAAGTATGCTGGCTCAGTTGTTGCTATAAATCCACCACAAGTTCAAAATTCTGAGGGGGACGCTATGCTATCAGGTTGTCTAATTTAACCATGATTTAAGTCTTTTGATTTGGGAAGAAAATTTACTTTGGTATGACATTCTAGAAGTACGTTAACTTCATTTATGTTATTCTGTTCATGAACTCTGCTATATTTTGATACGTGATCAATGCTTATTTTAATATCACAACAACTCGGTGTTTGGCATTTGCAGGTTTCATTCCTTACGGGGAGCAACATGGTCTTGATAACGATCAATTTGTCAGTAGTCCAGTGGACGGGTTTGAGAATCTAAACCAACTCTCTGACCATGATTTTCCCAGAACAAGACCAATACTAAACCGAGGGAAGAAAAAGGAACTGCTGCTTGATGATGTTGGTGGTACTTCTTCTTTGAGATCTGCACCAGATCTTAATAATTCTTTCATGGGTGAAGCAAAGGGAAAGAGGAGTGAGAGAGAGAGAGAGGGACAAAGACCCTTTTGGAAGAAATTTTGTTGCGAAAACTGGCCGACCCTCTGCTGATTGTTCTAAGGGTGAGCGTAAAACAAAATCAAAGCCCAAACAGAAGACAGCTCAACTGTCTGCATCTGTAAATGGATCTCATAGGTAATAGAGTTGGCAAAGGTCACCGGCGACCAAGAAGGGATGGTGATGGAAGGATGAAGGTCAGGTTCAGATTGTTCATGGCATTCTGTCGAAGAAGCAGAGGTGTGGAGGGTGATTTTAGAGAGCATTTTAGTATTTTTTTATAAAAATAGTGTGTGCACCACCCTAAAATTAATACTATTAAGGCTATTAAGGTAGATTTTAACGGTGTGACTTTTGTTTTTAAACTATAACCACATGTGTGTTTTTGCACACAAAAAAAACATTTAGTGCTGGACACCCTCAAAAATAAAATACATGTATATTTTTACATTTTATCCTAATTTTAATATAGTGTTCTTTGATTAATACTAGTATTTCTTTAGGGACGAGATTCTTGGTGAAATATAATAATATTTGAAATAAAAAAGAAGTGAATATGGACTACTGAACATTTATATGCCACGCGAAAAGATGTACCTATTTCTGAGCAAAAAAAAAAGTTGTACCTATTGGGACTTGGGTAAAAAAAAGAAAATCTTGAAAAAAAATAAATACAGTTCGGATCCTTAAAAGTCAATTAATTTTTTTATGTCACAAAAATAAATATTTTAATATTATTTATTTATTTTTCTTAACATCTCTAACAAAAATTAATATAATATTTTATATTAAAAACCGGATGGAGTAAAATGAAAGAAAGGAAGGAATAAAGTCATAACACCCCATATTTACAAAATAAAAAAACATCTTTTGCTATTTGAAGTTTACCAGCGGGTACAATCTGCCTGCTTTGAGGACATGTTTCAAAATATTTAAAGTATTCTTATAATAAAAAAAATTAAAAGTATTATGGTCAGGAATCCTTCCCGTTTGTGGATTTCTTCCAAGAATCCAGCTCTGCTATATTTCACACATACATGAAAATATGAATCCACAATTATGTATTCCAATAGCATAAGACAGATAAACCCTAAAACTTGGAATGGGCATGCCTCCAGTCAACTCCCAAAAGCCACACTATGTATGACCTTGTCTCCTATTAGTATTACTATTAGTATTACTATTATATTGGATAGGAAGCTGGAAGTGAGATTGTAGGACCAGAAGCTACTAATTTAACAAATTTTCAGAGACAGAGAAACCGCTAAGTGCATTTTTAGATTAGTTTGTCTCAGAATAACTTTTATAATTTATGAAGTAAGTATGTTAGAGGAATTTTGTCTCAACTTGTGAAAAAGAGCTTCTAAAACCATAATTTTGTTGTTTCTTAAACATACATTTAGTTATACTGGGAAGAGGTTTAGCATTGCATAAAGAAGGTTTAATTGCAGATATATAAGAATGTGGTTTAAAAATTTCACAACATAGAGATTTAAATGAATTGATGTCATTTAATGTGTTTGGATTAGTTTTTCAAGAATAACTTCTAAAAAATAAGTGATTCTAAAGAATAGATTTTGTGAAAAAAAAAAAGAAAGTGATTTTGATAAAATAAAAGTGTTTGGATCATTCTTATAAGAATCACTTTTTTATGTGCAAATTACCAAAAAGAACATTAGCAAATGTAAAAATTACATATGAAAGTACAAAATTCCAATTCAAAATTTTTTAATTATGAAAAAGTAATATTTCATCCTTAAGATAGATACCTGGTATGCTATGTACAAAATTTTTATGTACATGACATTATTCCATTTTTATTTTTTTCCTTTCTTCTTTATCCTTTTTATTTTTTTCTCTCCATCGATTTTATTTTTCTTCTTTTGCCTTTGCCATGTCCAAATTATAGTTGTGGTTAATTATAGTTTCAGAGGGGTCATAATTACTGCTCATCAGTTTGCTATATACCCTCAGAGGATAGATGGTAACCTTTATTTACTTGATCAACCTTCACATTTTATCTAAGAGACGGACGTGGATGAAGATGGAGAACCTTGAGTTGAGTCAAGGGTTTTTTTTTTTTTTTTTGGTATTGTCTCTTTTGAGACATTGATTCCAAATCTATTTAAAAAAAAAAATACGCCACATCACTGGCGTTCGTAAAATAGTCCGAAAATTCCTCATAAGGGTTTCATTTTGCTGTTGTTGTCTGGTATACTTGAGCACAGTGGGGAGCAATGGTCAACCAACCGTCAACTGTCACGACTCAAGAGTCGAGAAACATTGGTGACCCTTGTTTTTATTGCTTGCCACCGTCTTTGTTGATCCATGAACCCCTTAGAGGAACCCTAGTGACCATGCATGCTCTTAGTGAGCAAACTGTTAAAGCCACAAGCAAGTAAAAAGGAAGAGAGGAACAAAAGAAACAAAAAAGAATCGTGCTTTTGTTCAGAACCAGAGAGTTTCAGTTTCCATACACTCAAAGCTAAATAAAAAGCAGTAACTTCGTTTCATTTCTTACTGGAAAGACTAGGAGGGAAGTTGCTGTAACCCTGTTCAAAGAATTAGTGGTGAGTACCTAATACTGACGGTGGTGTTGTTTCACTTTCAGCTTGGCTCTCATCAGGTGGTGGACGATTCTCCATATCAAGTTGTCTCACATTTTCTATCATCTTTACAACGTCTGAGATCCTCGGTCTCTGATCCGGCATCCTTGCCACGCATGCCATGGCTATCTGTAACATCTCCACCATCTCTTCTTCTATATTTGGATATCTCATCAGTTCCAGGTCAAACACTTCAGCTGTCCACTCCTCTCGCACCACTGAATGGACCCACCTCACCAAGTGGACTATCTCATCCCCACCTGTAGTAAGTATGGGGGATTTCCCAGTCAGGAGCTCCAGCAACACCACTCCAAAACTGTAAATATCTGAAGGCTGTGCTGCTTTTCTGGTGTCTGTAACTTCGGGTGCTCGATAGCCAGAAGCGCGTGAGATGGGGAGGGCAAGTGAGCTCATTATCATGGCCAACCCAAGATCAGAGACACAACCATACTGCTTGGAGTTGACAAAGATATTTGAAGATTTGATGTTTCCATGCACCATCTTCCCACCATTCTCTGCGTGGATACGGGCAATCCCTCTTGCAGCGCCTAGTGCTATTTTAAGTCGACTATCCCAATCTAATGCCACCCTATCCTCTCCTCTTTTACCTGGAGAATTCAGAAAGTAGCAAAACTTATAACACAGTAACTTTAAGAAAAACATTGAGAGAACAATATGCACACACACACACATGGCATTTGCCAGCTCGGTGCTGAACACTGCCAATAAATCAGTTGGGTACATTCCAGTCAAATAGCTGTGAACTGACAAAAAGTTCGGAATAATTTATATCTTAAGGTATCACAATAAAAATTTTGTATTTTGAGATGTTTATTAGGGAGGTGTTAAACTTCAACTTGACAGAACAATCCTTAAGCTTTTAACACCAGAAACGGGAGACTTGATTGCCACCTAACTGTGGCCTTCATTCATTTTTGTAATATCAAGCTTATGGCTCAAGTCTCTTCAAAATAAACAGAATAAAGGCCTGGAGCTGGCTCCTAATCAACTCTACTATTGATCATGTGCCCTTCTTTAAGGCACTAAGAGCACATGGATTCTCTGTAATGTAGATGATTCTAAGAGTTCCTGAAATAAGAACAAGGGGCGCCAAAAACTATGATTCAAATCAAAGTTTTAAGGTTTACTCTGACTAAACAACATCAGCATAACTGAATTATGATTCAGATGAAGGTAATTAGGATAACACTTTGACTTATACAACTGGTAAAAGGTGTCAGTGGATAAAAACAAATGAGAAAACGAAAAGAGAAGTCGCAATAAGTGTTCTACTCCCTCCGGTCCTAATTAGGACCGGAGGTAATATATAGATATGCATCTCATCCTTGTCAATCTTACCAAAGACATCTCTCTCGAGTTATTCATTCAAAACATGTTACATAGATATACATTATATCAGGCTTCATACGCATTCTCCAACTAAAAGACATTCCTTCCGGAAAAGGATTATCTCAGAAGCGGAAGCCTCCTTTTCCCTCAGTATCCTAATCTGGGCCGTCCAATATTTGATCCAAGGGTTACGATTTTTAAAAAAAAAAACCGCGCGCGGTTTTTTTTTTTATTTTTAAATCTGGACCCTTGGATCAAATATTGGACGGCCGAGATTGAGGGATGAGGAGGGAGCAGATACTGAGGAAATCCGGATCCCATTCCTTCCAACTGTGAGACAGAGTAAGGGAATCTATTATTTGTGCCAAATATTTACGACTGACAAACTCATTGCGGTCAAAACCTTCTCAAGGGTTACTGTGTATCGAGAAGCTCACAGTGTTCTTTCTCTGCATCCATAGTCATACAGGATACAGCATTTATCAAACAACGATGAGTAATCAACTAGTCTATGACATACCAGACCATAAAAGACTTTGAAAGCACATATGTGGTTGCAATTAAGCTAAAATTAAGCTACGTACCATGAAGTAAAGAAGAGAGGCTCCCCTGACTGTAATAATTATACACCATCAATTTCTCATCCTTTGAATAGTAATATGCTTTCAGTTCAACCACATTATCATGTTTGAGACTTCCCACAATCTCCATGTGTTGCTCAAAGTCTCTCTTTCCAACAGCTACATCCTTCAGCCTCTTTACGACGACTGTGGAAGCATCCTCTAGTATGGCCTTGTAAGCAGTGCCAAACGTTCCCTTGCCCAGTACCTCAGCAGAAGCCCTTAACAAATCCTCCAAGTCAAAGGCATAGTTACATCCCTCAAAGAAAACAAGTTTATTATTCGCATCTTGATTTCTTGAAACTTCCTTCTCTGGAGACATTCCTCCCTTCTGTAACTTCCCAGAGAACCCATCTTCATCCCTGCTTCTTGAGAAGCACACAAACATCAGAAAACCAAATGCTAAAAGAGCAAGCACACCAACAGCAATTGAAATTCCAAGTAGTGCTGCTTCCCGGAGACCTCCATGTTTCTTGGATTTTGAAGATGGCTTGGAAGAAGGAGGAAGTACAGGAGAAAGGTGAGGATAATTACCAAAAGATATGTTATTACCGAGGAACGCTGACATAGGAAACCTCTGGAGAGAATTAGGCACAGTACCCTTCAACTTGTTGTTAGACAAATTCAGCTGTTGCAATCTGGGAAATTGGACATCAGGAATTTCACCAGAAAGCGAGTTGTTTGCGAGATTCAAACCAGCAAGCCCAGTTAAATTAGAAATTGAGAAAGGAATGCTGCCGTTGAAACGATTATTGGACAAATTGACAATGGTAAGGTTCTTCCAGACTGAGAAATCCGGTAAAGAACCCGACAGGTTGTTAAATTGAAGATATATCACAGACAGGTTTTTTAACTTAAAAAAATCAGAAGGGAAACTCCCTCTGATAAAATTGGATCTGAGGCTCAAGATTTGCAGCGCTGAGAGGCGGCTAATTGTGTTGGGTGGAATCGCACCGTGAAATCCAATTCCCGGCAGGCGAACGGCTATTACTCGGGACTTATCCTCGTTACAAGTGACTCCAGTCCAGTTAGTACACACAGAAGAGTTCTCATTCCAATTTAGAGGGCGAGTGTGGGAGAACTGGCTCACAAAATGAAGCAAAGCTCGCTTATCTTCAACAGGCTCTGCATTTCCTTGCCGGAGAATCGGATCCAGTAGGCAAATAAAATAGAAAATGCGTAGAAATGCCATTCGGCGAAAATGCACTAGTTTCAGCAGGAACGAGATGTTTCTGCTAGAGGCTAGTTTACTCTGCTTGTCTATTCTACAGACTGAAATGAAACATAAATGCGTTAGTACAAATACAAAAATAAAAGGAATTTACTTTTTTTTTCCCGCCTAGCAAACTAAAATGCGAGAAAGGAAGAAGAGGGGAAAAAAAAACGGGATAGCTAGACTAGAAGCAAATTGAAAAAGAGCAAAAGGAAATCTGGTTCCAAGATGATTGTCGACGAAAGTAGATGCGGACACTGAGAAACTTGTGCATCAAAGAACGAGCTTGCAAGCTGTGAGTGAGGCTTCGTTTAAGTCAAAGCAAAAATAATTTAATATAAAAAAGCAGAGGGTTTGTCCAGATGTGGTGTTCCTTTTCGTTCATTATTCCGCAATAACTTTTTGCTCGGAGATGGCAAAAAATTGAGAATTCAAATTATTTTTAAAGGGATACAAAGTTCAAACAAAACAGAACAGAAACCACTCACTCTGTTCCACGACCAACCCCTCCACCTCCAGAACAGGAGGACACCAATTTCACAGCCATCATCACTAATTTATGCAAAGCATTATAATTAAAGACCAAGAAATGACAGAGGAGAGAGAATGGGTTGAAGGAGCAAACGTACTGGTTATAATGTCATAAAACTAATTAGTGCTCGCTAAAAGAAGCATCCAATGCATAATATACAGTGAAAAGCGTGGAAAAAGGAAGAATAAGCCATCATCTTGTAAGAAGACTTTGATCAGAAAGAGAGAAAGCGACAGATAAAAAATAGCTACCCAAAGTCGCCATTGAAGAAGCTAAACATAGAATTTCAACGCCCTTCAACTTCTCCATTTTCGGAGATCATGGTGGACGAAAGCTAGAATGAGAATCCGAAGGAGGAGGAGAGAGTGAGACAGTGAGAGTGATGTGAGTGTGACTGTGTGAGTGAAGTGAGAGAAGCACTCACCTAACGGATCACCCAGAGAGATTAACGGCGTCCCATGGAAGGGAAAATCTCATCCATGAGGAACAAAGAGAAGGGTTTCTACTTTATATGGATCATTGACGTGGCGGCATGGCCTTCTGCCATGTGGGTCCTTTGTAATTTTATTGGACCCCCTAAATAATTTCCCATTGCTTTGACTCTGTTTTTGGGTAATAAATAATTAATGATTAGATTAAAGAAATGAGTTATATTAGTTAATATGTGATATATTTTCTAAAATATCATATTTATTTTTCTTAATTCTCTTTCTTCCTTAATTATTGTTGAGAACATTGTTATCAAACTCATGAGTTGACTGTCCGAGTTTATGGTTTTTATGTTTTTAGCTTACAAAAACGAGTCGAGTCACTGGTAAACTCGTGTTAGTTGTAAACTAGATTAAACTCACGATTTTATATGAGTTTACTATTTTTATATTTCTAACTTACAAAAATGAGTTTAAGTACTCTTAAATTCATGTTAACTTTTTAAATTTGACCATGTTCGACAGTTTTATATATAAATTATATAGAATTTTTTTTAAAAAATATGATAAATGATGAATGTTAATAGATTTATTTTCAATTATTTAGATTTAAATCAAATTGTTATGATTTTTATATTTTAATTATTTAATTACAAACTAATAATAACTATTTAATAATAAAAATAAACTCTTATGAGTCTATAATTCGAATTCGCGATAGGAGTTTACGCTACTGTGACTATGACGAGTTTGCTTAAACTCGCGAATTTGACAACTTTAGTTAGGAACATCAATAAAGAAAAGATTGATAAACATAAAAATTATTTCTTATATTTATGAATAAGATCAACTTCATAAATTTGTGATAGGATTAAGGGAGTATAATTAATATGCTTATCTCCAGTTACCTAATTAATGTCGGTCGTTTTTATGCAATTTAGGATGGAGTATGTACGTTACCGGGGGATTTAATTACATAAGATATGCTTAGGTGGGATCATCACTTCATATCTTTAATTCCTCCTCATCCTCTGGATGAGGATCTCTACATCTATAATTTTTTTCCCTTTTTCAACCTTAATTACCTTTAATTCATCTTTCACTTAGTGGTTGTTGTCCTTAATATTATCTTATCTTTTTGAATCAGATTCAAGTCTTGCTAGGACTAATAATTAAAAACAATTCTTTCAAAAACGTTCTCTGGTACAAGGCTTTAAGGTTTGTTTGGAATTATGTTAGAGTTTTCAAAAACGATTTTTTAAAATTATAATTTATGGTGTACGAGATAAATATGTAATATATAACTATGATTTTATTTATAATTCTTTTTTAAGGACACTTTTTTTGTCCCTATTATAACTTCACTTTTAAAATAATGGATGTAATTTTTACAATTTTGCTCTGGTTAATTGTAATAAACAAAAAGAATTTATTTATATTGATTCTTGGAACCATTCTGAAAACATGGGGCAAATGTGATAATTTAGTTCATAATTATTAAGTTAATTAACTTTTCTTAATATATCAGAATTAGTTAACGACTTATAAATAAAGTCAGAATAACATGAAAGCACTTTTAAACAAGGGTTAAGGAGCAATTTTACACATGAGCTTTACCCTCGGGAGCGCCCAGCACCACGAGCTTTTTTCTGGAGCAAAAGTACATACGTGGTTACGTTTTGGGAGCGCCCAGCACCACGGCCGTTAGTTAACCGTTAGTCAACCATTAAGTTGGATGGAAATGAACAGTAACTCGGGTGAAATTACGCTTTTACCCTTAGTTTTAAATAAAAATTACCCTTTTGCCATAAGTTTTTTTTTTTTTAAAAAAAAACTAAAAATACCCCTACCCCGGTGGGCCCCACCACTGCGCGGGCGACCACCGCCGGCCGGTGGTGGTGGCCGGCCGCCGGCGGTGGGGTGGCCGGTGGTGGGGCCCACAGGGAGGGGTATTTTTAGTTTTATTTATTTATTTAAAACTAAGGGCAAAAAGGTAATTTTCATTTAAAACTAAGGGGTAAAAGGGTAATTTTCATTTAAAACTAAGGGACAAAATGGTAATTTTCATTTAAAAGTAAGGGGCAAAATGGTAATTTTCATTTAAAATTAAGGGCCAAAATGGTAATTTTCATTTAAAACTAAGGGCCATAATGGTAATTTTCATTTAAAACTAAGGGGAAAAATGATAATTTTCTTTTAAAACTAAGGGACAAAATAGTAATTTTCTTTTTTTCTTACCATCATCGTCCACGTCAGCATCCACGTCAGCGTGTCAGTCCAAATAAGCGTCACGTCAGCGTTCCATCCAAGTTAACGGTTGACTAACGGTCAACTAACTGCCGTGGTGCTGGGCGCTCCCAAAACGTAACCACGTGTGTACTTTTCTCTAGAAAAAAGCACGTGGTGCTGAGCACTCCCAGGAGTAAACCACATGTATAATTTCGCTCCTTAACCCTTTAAACAAATACTCGTACTCAATATATTCTAATTCCAATATAATGGATAAGACGTTTTCCCGCATCAGTCCCACGTTAAAGTCCAAACTAACTCTGTCCTTATGGATGGCTCTCACAGCAAAGCCTTAATTCTGAGATCATTCTCTGGAGAAGCAGTTTGGTGAGAGATCAATTCTTCATTTAATTGTGAATACCCAAAACACATGGTCTTGAATTGAAGACGAATCTTACCCTCTTCAGCCAATTTACTTTTCTGGGGTTGCATTCAGGTAACATTAGGTCTCAACTTTTACTTGCCCCTACCCACTGATGAATGTTCATTATTTTTTGCAGCAGTGACTGTTATGTTTCACTGAAGAAAAAAGCATAGATCCTAAGTATTTTTGGCACCTTGTTCATTCTTATCAACATGAACATAAAGCGGGGATAACCAAGATAAAATATTGAAATGGATGTATGGTCATGTAATAATAGATAAGATTACCAACATGTGGTTGGTTCAGCGGAATGTGGCGTTGGATTCCCTTAAGAGGTCTAGGGTTTGAGCTGCGGTAAAACCACTCGTAATCCGCCTTATATGGAGCTATCACTGTTGTGAGGGTCGTCCTTGCCACTGCAGAACCCGGAGTGGTTGCACACTTGCCACCATTTTACAGTTTCAAAAAAGATAAGATTCGTAATGATGGAATGACATCTATCGAGAAGAAAATAGTTAAAAAAAAATCATGTAAGATCATTTGCACACGTTTAAAAAATTCATTGGATGCACCGGTGAGAAAAGTAGATCAATTAATATTTAGAATTTTGAAAAGAGATGGAAGAAGACGCTTAATAAGGTTTTAGAGCAGGATCTTTTAGTTAATGATCTATCTAAATATTTGATTTTTTATATAACAAAATGGCGCCATGTAATTTATATAGCCGAGCCTATATAAAACTTTCTTATTGTTGTGTTGTTTTTGGTTCATATCAATACATTTATTAATCTGCCTTATCCACTATTCTCCTGATCAGAGGTTATATGTACGTCAGTACGTGATTCATCTTCAACAAAGAGCTAATGTGTCAGTAATACAGCAGAAACAGCCCCTCTGGCTTTTGCAAGTGGCCCATATGGTTCTCAAATTGTCCCCATGATTTTCTTTTGGTGTGTGAAGGATCTTTCATTTATTGCCTCTTGTTGATTTTATACCATACTCTTGGAAGCTTGTTGAACAGCTCCAGCAAACAGAAAGCTACAATGATAATAATGCAAACCAACTGACACACAAGTAGTAGTTGGTTGTCTGGTTTCATGTTTTCATTTCTTTTGTTTTATTGGTACTTTGAGATTGAGAGGTTTGAGGTCTAAAATGGGGTCCCCCTTCTTTGAATCTGACTATAACCAAACACTGTGTGTGTTTGTGAATGGATTCAGTGGTTTGCTTCATCATTAACTTCACTATGAGTGGTGGCCATTGAATTTCCCCAACAAGAGGCACTAATTTGATTATCATGAACAAGCGTGACAATAATATACGTTAAGAGTTGCTTTCAGGATAAAGTTTTCAACAGGATATGATATCAGATCCTGTATCATGTCGCTTATTATAATTCCCTTCTTTTCTATAAACAAGGGATTATAATAAAGCCACATGATATTGTCAAAATACTCTTAAATTGATAGAAATATTTTGAATAGATATTACAGAAAACTTAAAAAGTACACTATTTATTTATATGTTTAATATCTGAGCAAAAAAAATATATATATATGTTTAATAGATACATAAAATATTTGGACAAAAGAGAGAGAGAGAGAGTCACTACAAGGTCACAAGAAAAAATGCAATCATCAAAAAGTCACTAAAACTTGTTATTATATAATACTTTTTGTATTAAATCTCTTCTCTCGACCTATGATAATTTTCTCCAGAAAAAACCCATGAACCTTGGTTGGATCTAATATATTGAAACAAATATAATGGTAAATACAATTCCTAAAAAATGAAGAAAATAAAATAACATTCTATTCCCCGGGGTCAAATACCAATTTGAGGTTTGTAGCTGCTTCTTCCACTATAAGTGGTTAAGTGTCTGCTTCTTCCACTATAAGTGTCTTTGTGACTCGAACTAGAGACCTAGAGAGATTTAGTGGCACCTTATACCGTTAGACCGATTGCATTTAAATATGAATTCTTCTTTTATTTTTCCAAAAAGAAAAAAAACTGTGTACCATATAAGCTTTTTGTGCCTTATAATTACTAGTACTTTTCTGGGCTCAGATAGCCCTCTCCCACACTGTTTTTATACTTCTTTTTAAGTAGACAGCCTTTTCCCAGCTACCAACGGTTGGATTTTCAATTTAAAGCAAGGCTTGTCCTGAGGAGAATCGAATCCTACTCAAACTGCCAAGTAGGGCTATCTCTTAGTACCAACTAGTCTGTAATTCAAACTTCAAACCTAAGTAGGGGCCTGGGCAGCAGAGAAAGCACACGAAAAAGCAGAAGCTAGATCCAACTAAAATAGCCCAATCTAAAGTGCTTATTCCTTTCTCTTAATTCTTCTTTTCCTTAACTTATTCACATGACCCAAGAAAAAGGGCTGTGAACAAAAAACAATGCTCTAACAAAAGAAAAGCCTTTTCCAGGGCTAGGTTTTTAAAAATTCACCTCGCACTATCATTAATCATATTGAACAATCACTTCAAGTGCATCACTTGTGTATTTCAAATTCATTGAAGAATGGAAATATGCATCAATACCAATACAAATCTTATAAACTCTAGGAAGCCGCTATGATAAGTGTGGATCATCTTACAATCTCTATTCTTATACTGCATGCCTTGTCTTATTCTGGGCTCCATATAAAGTACACAGCCACATTTATTTTTTTATAAAATTACAGGAGACTTACTTTAAATTTACCCTATTATGTCTTGGATTATCTCCTATTATTTACTTTTACATCACTTACACATAATCGTTGTTATTATTTTAGACAGACTATTACCAGCTGCTTAAAAAGAATGCTGGGTGGTTCTACATTCAGAGCGTCATGTGCATATTATAAAAGTCAGTTGATGCAGATCAAGTGGAAGGGACAACAGAAAGGTCCAAACGGCCAGTCCATTCTTCACCTGGCTTCAATGTGATTGGTTTCTCAACTGCTGCACCATCAACACAAAGCATCTGCTTGTACTCTTCATCTCCAAGATCCACCATAGTTTTTGACTTTTTCTCCCATGGATTCCAAACAACTGCGTCAAACCAAATTTCATTTGGTTAATTTTTTAAGTTGCAGTCTTGCAGTCAGAAAATGACAGAAACCTTGAGTAAAATATAAGAGACCTTACCAATATCTGGAAGTCCTTCCTTTCGTATCACCAATGTTCTCTTCCTTTCGTGATCTAGGATGGCGACCACATTCGATGAATCCAGATAGACACGATCCACCTATCATAAAGGGCGAATTAAGAACCCGGCAAACTATTATGAACAACTTGAACTAAAACATAATCTTGCGTCACCTCAGTTTCAAATGTTAAAGCATCCCCTTGTTCTGTGAAACGCTCTTTATTGTGTAGGTTGTCGAGATAATCAAGAGTCTCCAACCCTTCTACCCTCACTTCACTGTCAATAATCAGTAAAAGTTATGTTTAATTATGTCCCGTAGTGGCATGTTCATGAACTATCAAGTCTGAAGGTGAATAGAGTGAATTTTTATTATTATTACTTGCACATAATCTTGTCTGATGAAAGTAGGGGGATTATTGAATGATGCAGACCTGATATCAGAGATGGAGAAGTATGTGTGATACGCAAAGGAGAAACTGAAAGGCTTGCTATTTACATTCCTGATGCGAGAAATCACAGTTAGATAGCCATCTGCTGCCAAAGACACCCTAAGCCGAAACTCAAAGCTGCAAAATATAGTCCATATCAGTATCTCAAACATAACTTTCAGATGACATGAAATATGTGGATATCTTCAGGAAGTGGATGGTCAAGGAGTAGTTATGATACGAAGAACAAGACACACACAGTTTCAACTTTCAAGAGCTGAACTAGTCCTACATGCTGTTGGAATTCTTTCACAGTCAAGGCAACTACTTGTTTCTTTGAACAGATCAGTTTATGGTTATTTCCTTCCAAATCACTCAGTTATAAATTCTGACCCCAAACTCATAAGTTGAAAATAAGGTGATTTGGGCATATATACCTGTGTGGCCATATCTTAAGATCTTCCTCAGATGGCTTGAGTAGCAAGTCAATATAGGATTTGCCATTGGAATCAGTACTAGGATGTGGTGGAGGATTATCATCAATAACCCACATCTTGTTCCTTGCAAATCCATGTTGCTCTAGTGTTCCACGGTTTCCAAACTGCAAAACGTGAGCCGAAACCCTCTTGATATAAATATACACACACACGTCATTCAGTATTATAAGATATAATCATCTCACGAATTCAGAACTATACCTGTGGAAAACATATTGGGATTCCTCCTCGCACTGCTTTCGGAGGACTAAAGATTGCCTAATGGGTAAGTACATCAAGTTTTTCGGGTAGGTGAGATTAAAATCCAAATTGATTTGCAGGACTCAATATAGTAATTTAGTGTTTAAATTACCTTACTGCTAGTGAACAATAATTCTTCACCACGTTCAGTTTTCCAAGAAAGTACCTGCCCTCCGTACAAACTAACCTAAATAATTTAATCACGACATATGAATTAGCCTCTTGGCCTACAGGCTTTGCATTTCCTAATGTTATTAAATCTATTTGTGAGAGAGTCAGAGAATCTCACCCTCGCCGAAGCTCCTCGTTTGTTCCGAAGAACAACCTGGTCCACTCCATTCCTGTCCTTGATAACTTCAACTCCAGCTTTGCCTTCCTTTTGTACTCCAGAATTACTCATGTCGTCTCCAAGATATCAATTCAACAAACAATATATATGGTCTGTGTCTCTCTCCCTCTAGGTACATCAAAACTGGTTTCCCAGAAGCTTATAAAGAAAAAAGAAAGAAAGAAAACAAAGGAACTTTTCAGAGAAACAGAGTTCAGCCGTGACGGTGAAGAGGTTGAAAACTCATGAGCTTCCCGTGTGAGCTTTCATTACTTTACTGTGACCTACCAAGTTTTCTCGTGAAATATTAAACCAAAAGCCGAACAAATACCAACTACCTTGATCTTTTCTTCAACATTATCCGATGACTATTCAGATAGAGCCTCTTCTCCTGTCGACGAGAACAGCGGTCAAACACACAACCAGAAATAAGATTCTTTCCCAACGGGTAACTTATAAAATAAAGCCAAATACTAGACGGCGGCCAAACCCCATTTTCTCACTGTTACTAAATGGGTAACCAAACACAAATTAAATCTTGGCTCACAGACAGACAAATGGTGACCAGTGTTTTCGGTGCGACCATGTGGCAAAGCAGAGAATTTACAAGTACAAGCGAGAATCACATATTCGAGGGAAGATACGATACGAAGGATGGATGTGGAATCGAAGAAAGGTTTGGGTTTCAATTTTCAACGCGCATTCTAAATATAGGCACGAGAGTAGATTACCGGAATTAACGACCCAGTTACGCGCGAAATTTTCAGTAGACTCCTGAAGACTAAACAGAATTGAAAGATTCAACTACTCTCTATCTGCAGGCTACAGTTTCCCAGGACAAATCTAACCCAGGCCCTAACTCATTCCAATTAGTAACACACTATCATAAGCTACCGTTGAATCTGGAAGTGTCGGTAACTCGGTGCCCTTTGCCTGGTCAACGAGCATCAAATATAATATTAATCAGAATTGTTTTGGTCTTGAATCTTAATCACAACGTATAAAAACAGAAAACCAACCTCTAATTGCCCAAGGCCGGTCCCACTAATAAACCAGGCACCAGAATTTTCTCTTGCGGTTTTTAGTTGATGCCTACTTTTTTGACCAGCTCATGCGAACGACAAATGAACGATCGGTTGCCACTAAAAAACTGGTGGGGAAAAAACTAGTGGTTCCTGGTAGTTGAGTTTAGGTCATGAAAGTTACATTCTTGTAAAAAAAGTACAACGATGTTATCAGCACGATTATATAAGATTTTGTAACAGCGAACTTTATTTTTTTAGTAAGTTTGTATATATATTTTTAAAATAATGAAAACAAATGGAACACACACCTTTTGTTTTTCTCTATGATTTTATTTTCCTGTCTTATTCAGTATAAGGTCGTGTGGCAGCGTCCCACTCTTCTCGGCGGAGACATTGAAAAATGGGCACAGTAATCATATCGGTCTATATTGAGCCGAGTTATTTGGTCCCCCAAACGAAACGAATGGCCCTTTTTTTTTCTTGAAAGAACAATAATGCAGATAGGTGTCTTTGCTCATTCAAGTAACAGATAACATTTGTCTCACCACGAAGGATTTTTCTCCTATCATCCCATTATGGGAAAATAATGGGTAGAAGTGGTAAGAGAGCTATCTATACAAAATTATACGAAAAGGGCAAAAAACAGAGAGACAATAATTATACCAAGATCTCAAGACTGAATGAGGAATGGCGAGGGGTGATTTTGAAAGCATCAACTTGAAGATCTTTAATTAGCAATTTCTTGGCCCTTGACTTCAAGCAGCAGAATCAACTTCTGGCAAAAACATTTTGATGCATGATAAAGGTCTTCTGTTCTCTATACACCTCAGTATGTCCCTAGTACTTTGTTGGCAAGTCATACGGCTGCGCATATAGCCCCTAAAAAACAGAACACAATTCAGGATGGTAATATCTCAGACATCATAAGAAAGATTATTAATAATTTGAGAGAGGTTCAAAACTTTTGGATCTCCTCTATCCAAATAAAATGATCATCTAGGAAGGGGAACTACTCCAATAAGTTTGAAATAGATTAATTGTATTCACCATAAAAAGGTGGTCCTTGATGCAAACCAAAGTAATTTTTTTATTTCAAACATGATAACCTTATGTGATACGATTCCTGTGAGAATCTGATCGTGAAGAAATCAGTTCAGTCTTATATCTAAACTAGGCCAATGTACCAAAATGTTAAGGGTATCGGCTTCATCTATGACGTAAGCTATGTGAGTAATATGGTTTTATAGGTTTGGCTTAACTAGTCTGAACCTTTAGCTTATGTTTAGGAAACTAACAGAACGAGAGGAATGACTTTAGTCAATCATCCTAGACATAAAACGTTACTAATTTTCATTACTGATAATTCTTGGAACCGACAGTCATTAAGGTTTAAATTGGTAGACGTTTAACACAATTGTCTTTCTGATAATGGTGGGGAGAGAATGAGACCTGATGACCATGAGGAGCAGCAAAACTTCCATTCATTTACGTGCTTCACATCAAGTCCAATAAACCATGACCCAGCGCTGACATCGTCATGTGCATATGTACGAAGAATATACCTAGAAAGAGAACATTTCAATTGCATGATTATACATTACAAGCAAAACCAAAAAATGAGAAATAAATATGCAAAAGACTATACCGGTTTGTTGATATAAACTGAGCTAATGATTTTGATATGGCATAAATCTCACCGGAAGCATGTTGAAAGTATCTGCAACGATATGGCAAAAAAGCATATAGACTGTTGGCACTTGGCGCATAAATGGGATACTGAGTTTAGCAATGAGGAGAGAGAAAGAGAAGGAGGCACAACCGCTATTAAAATGAAATAATTTTCTGAATTTATCTCCATGACTTACACAAAGCATATTTATATCCAGGGAGATTACTAAAGCAAATAATCCATTCAATTTTACAGGAGCAGAAGGGAGTAGATTGTTAGAGCGAGCGATGTTCACAAGTAATACAATATGATTACATCATTTTCAGCAGAAACCGACATTGTATATCTTTGCGCCAGAACATTTATAGCACAGACCAGCACAATGATGAGCTAAACCCTTGTTTATGAAAAGCTACTCAAGGAAATCATATAATGGGGAAAAATACTTCATTCAGGTAATCATAGTTTAGGTATGTTACGGTTTTCTGAATAATGAATACGAGAATGGTGCAAAATCACATATTCTTCTCAAATCAAGTCATTACACTCACTAAATTCATCCCGTTCCATAAAAGAAAATAATTGCTTTATATCTGTGCTCTATCATTAGTAAAAAAATAACTAAATAAGGTAGCAGTACTCACGATTTTCCATCGCCAAATTTCCACCAATCTGGTTCATGCCATTTATGTGTCCTATATATTTCAAACAATATCAGAAAAAAGAAGAATCTCTCAATATCATAATAATTAACGTCATCCACTTCAAAATTTTGATTAGACTCACGGCTCAGAAAACACTTCGCCTGATTTCATGCAACCGACATAAACACGGGGCTTGTCTAAATGAGAAGTTAATCCTGCTCCAAGGGCATCTGTAAAGAAGGTTGCGCCACACATTAGTATCATAGCAGAGAATCATAAATCCATGAGCGTCAAGTTCCATGAAATTCAACAATATTCTATAAAATAATAAATAACAGTTTTTGTCTCTATGAATACCTCAGTATGAGATATTTTCATATTGTT
Organism: Acacia pycnantha; assembly: GCA_025563575.1. Lineage (NCBI taxonomy): Eukaryota > Viridiplantae > Streptophyta > Magnoliopsida > Fabales > Fabaceae > Acacia > Acacia pycnantha. Next base: position 828,252 of record JAMWYP010000067.1, on the reverse strand, counting down.
TTCATTTTCTAGACTTCCAAACAATTATAAGAATCCTTGAAGGGAAAATATCTATTTCAAGATGTATGTGCATCATAGAAAATGCTAAGCTGAAGGTACAATTCTTCTATTTGAGCCAACCAATGGACTTAAAAAGGCTCTCTGGCAAGAATTCAGTAAGCAAGGCATTCCCTTACAAAAGTTTAAACCCTATTAAATTAAAAATCAATAACTACTGGATTTTAGACTATGTCAAGGGGATACAATTTTTCTTCTTTGGGTGGGAAGATGGTGTGGAAGGAATGTCTCGGACTTAGGCTTATCAACAAATTTACAGTGCCAATAATTTCATTTATATTTCATACTGGAATGAATTATTTTGGGGCCTTTAAAGTTATATGGCTAATCAAACATAGCACAGAGCTTCTTGCATTCATAAATAAAACTGATAAAGAGAAGGCCACATACCAAGATTGAGAAAGACATCATCATTGACCTTGACAAAAAATTCAGCATCCCAGTTGTCTACTGCATGAATGAAGAAGGATTTTATCTTTTTTGAGCGCTCCTCCGGTGCCTCCACGTGATTATCCTGGGGTAAAAAACATAAAAGCTAAGACATGGTGGCATCTAGTATTTTACATTCTTAAATATCAACTGAAGGTTCATAACCACACCAAACACATTTGACATTTGACATTCTTAGCTAATGAGCTGGTGGCATTTCTTCTTCTAGAATATCAACCAAGTTAAAAGTGAATTTGCATACACAAGTTAAAAGTCAGTACTTGGGCACTGGTTATGGACAAATAATAATTCTTTTACAATGTAAAGTATATACTATGCATGTATCTGGAATGCAAAATCAACTAAACTCCACTTATTCACACGGGAAAAGTATGTTATATCTATTTCACACCAAATGTCGTTTACATGAAATTAACTAAAGTCAGCATACCAGAATGATAAAGTCATTGGTCTGACTGCTCTCAATTTCGATTTCTTTGTCCAAACTGTCCCCACGATTTGCACTACTAGGAAGGCAAATGTCAGTTAAACCAAAAAAGTAAAAAGTAAAAATCATCTGATAACATTTTGAATTTGAATAACCAAAACAGACCTTCTTCCAATTACAAATCGCACAACCATGCTCTTCTGATCAGCTAAATTTTTCATATTCGCACCTGCAATTAAGATGTCACCATACCAGTCAGTCAACTTCTGCCACAATCTGAGTCCCCACCATACTCATTGCAAGAAGTGAAAGACTCCAATAGAATTTGGACATTGCACTTCCAATAAAAAAATTTAAAGAAACAAATACTCCGTATCATAATGCATCAGATGATTAATGACGTTGGCAACTTATGCAATATAACAAATCCATCAAGGCCTAGTATGATTATTCCAAGTCCAATAATTGCACTCTTTGTAAAAAAACAGTATATTTCTGCATGAATCTATATAAAATATGCAGTGAAACAAATTGATGATGGCCTTCATTTAATCAACTTAGAACAAAATGACTTTACTGCCTGAAAATGCAAGACAGTTACTTAACTTTTCTCTTTGTCATGGGTTTCAGTGCAATACTTCACATATATGGAGAGTCTAGCTAATACTTTCAGGTTTCAATTACTCTGATCCAAAATTTTCTGTTCGTCTTTCTTTACCAAGCTAAATGGCTCATCCAGGATCTATTTGTCAAAACATTTTACTCCCTCCGATTCTTAATATAAAACATATTTACCTAATTTTATTGGATGAAGTTAGTTAAATTAGCTAATATCACATGTATTTTTTAAAACATCATAGTTATCTTTCTTAATTCCCTCATTCCTTCTCCTCCTTGATTATTGTTGAGGGAGCATTAAATAGGGGTAAATTAGGAAAAGATAGTCAAATATGAAACTTATGTCTTATATTTAGGATTAATATCAATTCCCCAAATATGTTTTATATTAAGGACCAGAGGGAGTACTTGAAATGGTTTCATCAAACTAGTTTATAGTGACAAGGCAACAATCACAGGCCGATCAATTGTCCTTCCATCAGATAAAATGCTATGATTAATAAACGATGAAGAAAACCATGAACACTGACAGAAAAAATAAGTGCAAGCCAATTCAGCAATATCGATGATGACGACGATTGCATAACTGGATACTAAACTAATCAATTTAAGCCTGCACTGCAACCTCCTTGAGTATAGCATTACCAGGTGTGTCACTGAAGAATGAATATGACCCTAAAAGGTCACAATACATTAGTCTTGGTGGAAGAACAAACAAACGAGCATATGCTACCTGTTGGCATCCATGCTTTACGAATAGCATCTCTGTTTTTCTTTCGGCCAAATGTTGTTAAGATTCCTATCACTGAAAGAAGCCTCTTTGTTGACTGTCTGCCAGTCCCATCATTCACTGATAAGTGCTTTGAAACAAAGCCTTCCTGTCTAGCTGCAGCTAGTTCCATCTCATGGGCTGATAAAATCTTCTGTTGTTCCCTATAAATAAGGCATAATGAGTATGTAACCAATGGCCTCAGGTCACTCTCTGCCATAATGGAACTAAAACCCAAATTCATAATATTGTAATAACTACAAAGGTGATTTAATATAGAGGTAGGGAAAGAGAAATTGGCTCAAAGCAAAATTACCTGCAGGTTATAATTTTAAGGGTATCATCGACAGATATGGCAGAATGACCCTGAAATCGGATGAAGTATACTGCCTCATTGATTTTCCTATGGATGATAATTAAAAATTAAAAATACACGCTTGCAAATCACACTTAAAGGCACATATATATTGAGCTAAATACCCATATATGAACTGTGTGACATGAGTACGATTAATTTAAGTAACATTTTACCTGACCAGCTCCATTATCAAGCTTTTGAATTAAATGCACCCTGTTCTCCGCGTCCTGCCATAGCCTGTACATTTCAAAATGTATCAAAAAATTTCCGTGCTATAAACAGTTGCAGCCTAAAACAAACATTCAAAAGACGTACGATGAAGAAAGTGTCAATTATGATAGAGAAAAACTGACCGGCCGGCCACGAAAATAGTAGCCATGGTAGCTACCATAGCGAGCAACAATGCGGAGATTCGAGATCCAAAAGAATAACCAGATCGCCGGCTAGGCATTTCTTCTTCAAGATGAAGTCCGAAAATAAGCGTCAGAAAATCGTCATCAAAGTCCCTCAGCAGCTACAACTTCACAACTTGTCAGATCTAGAAGAGCAACCGAAACTAACAAATGAAGAAACTGAATTCCGGACCTTGATATGTGAACTCTGAAGACGTTATTACCAACTTGATCATCGAAGGATTTATCGGGTTTCAAGAGAAGCTACAGAAACGACTATCCTATGCAAAATGTAAATAAATGCTTATTATTGAGAGGGAAAGAATCAAAGGATACAAAAACTACAAATTAATTCATACCTATGACTATGACTAGGAGTGAGCATTCGGCTTTCAGTTTGGTTTTTCGGTTAAAATATGTATAAAACCAAAATATACATATTTTAACCATCGAACTGAAACTGAAGTATCGAAAAAACCGAAATATTCTGGTTCGGTTTTATAGTTAATTCGGTTTTTGGGTTTAAGTTGGGCCTTCTTGTTTGGGTTAATTCTGTAAAATGACCAATTTTTTTGCAAAACAAATGTTTTTCTTACCCCGGGCCTTGTTAGGCCCTGACCCTTCAGAGGCCGGCTCTGATTCCCAACTCTAGCCAGAAAACTCTTGTATCAGTGCAATTCATTTAATTTGTTGTAAAACATCCTGAATACTTGTGGAAAAATTGGGAGAAAGTAGGCATTGAAAATTTTATTGGTGAGAATAACATGGAAAAAAAAAGGAGTAGAGTAATGTTTCTTTGGCATAGGTCATTCCTACCCATAAATTTTTAATGGGGATTTTTTTCCCCTGATTTTGTTTAGGGTTAAGAGTCTATTTTACCCCGTAAATTTTTACCAAACGTAAGTTTTTCGAAGGGTGATTATGTCTTGAAAGTATCAAAAAATGAGCAATTTTGTTATGGTTATCATCCTCGTTGTTTTGATTGTTAATAGATCAAATATATTAAGCTGACAGTCCACATGTCATCCATATCATTTTTGTTAAAGTGCAAATTTGCCCCGAAAATTTTAAATCTAACTTTGAAAAAAAATGAAGAGATGATACATGGACTTTTGAAGCAAATTTGCACCTTAACAAAAATGATATGTAGACTGTCAGTTCAGCATATTTAGTCAATTAACAGAAAAAGAAAAATTTAACTGGGATAACGGCTGAGGCAAAATTACTCCCTTTTTTATACTTACGGGGCAAAATTGACCCTCAAAAAATTTCACGGGTTGCCCCTTAACCCATCTTTTTAAGATTTTTCATATAATTAGTATTAGATGCATGAAGTGGCCGGTTGAGCTAATATGAAGTTTAACTAGTTGTAAGCCAATTGATATTATTAGAATTGTTTGAGTGATTTCTATGTGTAAGCACGACCAAAGAGTTTATATATAGATGATACGAGTACTAATGGTTATGTCTCAAAATTCATGATGATTATTTTTTATTGATGGAAGTTTATATGATTGGGGTTTTATAAATTGATATGTTATAAGTGAAAGGCACGGAAAAATTATCCCATATTACTGGAGATGCAAGAAGAGGGCAGATCCGGAAGACAAGAATTGAAGTTAAACATTCACATTTTGTAATGATGTGGTATTGTTTGAATTCTGGGAAGCATCTCTAAGGTAGATTAGCATATAATAAGAGTTTGTTTGAGTTAGCGTTAGAAAAATACATTGTGACCCAAGACAAAACTTATCTCGCATACTTATCTTATATAATAATTGGAAAAGTAGCTTCAACCGAGTGTGCAGAAGTAAATGTAAAAGCCTCCATAATGTTGTCAAGAAATATGTATAATAAGTTGATGGAATAGACTAGTTCAAAATAGGATAATTAAGATAGGTATTTGTGGGTGCCTTTGGTTCAAGGCATGGACAAGAAATTACTACTCCCAAACGTAGAAAGACGTTTAGATATACAAGGAGACTAATATATTGAGGACCCGTTTGTTATAAAGAATTGGTAGGGATGAAAAGGAACTTTAGAGGAGGGAAAGGAAAGGAAAGGAAGATTTGAAAGATGAAAGAAGATGGCTTGAGTTGTTTGGTAGGAAGAAAATGAAGAGGTGGTAGTTGGTAAATAATTAAGAAATGTCTATTTTACCCTCAAAAGAAATTAATTCAAAATAAAAAGAAAAATATTTTTTTTGCTAAAATATATTTTAAAAAAATATATTATTGTTAAATTCGAACTCGTGAAAAAAAAAAATTCGCCAAATTTGAAATTTCCCGCCAAGTCCGTCAAATTTGAATTTCAGGGGTAAATCTGTCAAATGAGGAAGATGGACCCTCACGGAAGATCTTGATGGACTTTCTGTGTAACAAACACCCAAAATCCATGGGAAGATTGAAATCTTCCCTTTCCTTCCCCAAGCTTTCTTTGTAACAAACGGATCCTGATAGATGATGTTCAATGGTTCGAAACCTGATTTCGGTGAAGAGTTTTAGGGAGACTATTTAGTCTAAGTCCACATTATATGTACATAATTATTGTGCTTTTTATGTGTTAATACTTCTATTAGAGGTATGAGCGCATACACACATATTATATTTATTTAGATTTAAATTATATACGGCTTTTTTTGCACCCAGTATCTCAAATTAATTAGTTTCCATAATACTAGTGTTACAAACAAATACAGAACTAAAAACTAATTAATTTGAAATACTGGGTGTAAAAAACATTTCAGAAAGCCGCATATAATTTAAATATAAATAAATACAATATATATAAAAAATGTGCTCATACCTCTAATAGAAGTATGAACACATAAGAAGCACATAATTATATACATATAATATGGACTCAGTTAGTCTAATCTGCCCATACGTAAAGGACTCATAATCTAGGCCTAGTTTGCCTTACATGACGAAGTTATCGGAGGAAGAGTGCAGAGAGATTTCTATTATGGGGAGTTACTTGGTTTCTAGTGCATATAAAAACTAAAAACTCCAACTTAATAACATCCCTTTGTTCTTCTCCAAGATAACGCAATGTGCACATAACTATTTTTTAAATTGAAGAGATATATCACACATAAATACATAATTGTCCTCTGTTTTATTTTTATCTGTACTAGACCTGTGAATGGGCTGTCGATCAAATATTTCATTGAGAAAAAAAATATAAATACCATTTAAAGTTTTAAACTACCAAAACTCAGAAAAATCTATTAATACTTACAAAGGACAGAGAGCTAGGGGTGAGAATAGGTCAGACCTCTATCAAGAGGCCTACAGTCTGGCATGTTTAAGGTCTGGTCTGACCTAACCTGTTTGTTAAAAAGGTTAGGTTAAGACCTATTTAAAAGTCTCAATGTGTAAACAAGTCAGACTTTAACAAAATAGGTCTAACCTAGCCCAGTGAGGCCTATTTTGTTAAGGCCTTACCTATTTATATATTACATAAATATAATTATATTTAATCATATAAATAACATAATATTTTTTATTTTTTATTCTTATATTCCACTAAAAACCTACATTTATATAGGTTTTGATAGGTTCAAAGTGCACAGAGTCTATTTATGGCATCTAAGGCCTACATTGTAAGTAGGCATTTAAAAAGACTTCAGGCCTAACCAGGCCTTATGAAGGCTTAAGTCTGAGCTTAAAAAAAAAAACCTGCATTTAGGCTTAGACCTTTTACCCCCATTACAGGCTCAAACCTGTTTAGTCAAAACCTGGCCTATTTCCATATCTACGGAGAGGGGATTGTGGGGAATCTGGGTTTTTTATCTGTGTCAAAGGACCAAAATGCCCCTCAAATTAAAACTTCCACCATCTTTCTCCCATCCTCTCCTTCCCCAGCTCCTCTTTCTCCCTCTACCTGTCGTCCCTCTTCCGTCACTCTCTCCATCTTCCCATTCATTAACCCGATTCTCCAACACACCGGTTTGATCATTGGTTCCAAAATTTGGGTATATCATTTCTAATATACTCAGATCATGGTCTAATCTCTTCTCAACTTCGACTCATTCTTCTACATCACTCTCACTAGACCCCCCGCCGCCACTGCCGCCATTATCTTCGTCGTCGTCTTCTTCTTCTTCCTCCCCTTCATCGTCGCCTCTAGGTGATCCAGATCGAAGCCTTATCAGACCCTTCATCGAACCATAGCCATCAACCTCCCACTCTTCCTTCGCCATGTCGATCCAAAACTCTCTCCTTCCCCCACTTCACCATATTCCTCCTCTCTCCTAAACCCGATGGTGAGAGCGAGATCGACGAAAGCGAATTCAACAGTGAAGTTCCTTCTCTCTCCTTCCCCTACTTCACCATATTCCTCCTCTCTCCTAAACCCGACGGTGAGAGCGAGATTGGTGATGGTAGTGGTTACAGAGAGAAGGGTGGAGCCACATTTCACTATTCATCGTCTTTTACCTTCCGCAATGGCTACTTACCTTCCTCGATGGCGAACGTACAGAGAGCTTTGAATATTGCCCATTGAAGCGTTTCCGATGAAAAGGTATGCCCAGGAAAAAAAATTCTCATATTATTTTACCTTGCATTTCCTCTCTTATTTTCAAATTAGCCATCGCAAATTTTCATATTTTTTTAGGTTGGTTGAAGAAGAACAATTGATTATTCATATTGTTGGTGGCGGTGAGGAGGTTGAAGATGAAGGAGATGTGCGTCTCTGTTCGCTTATTTTGGGAGGAAAATAAAGTGGGATGAATTTTGTTGTATAGAGTTTCTCTCATAATCATTTTCTTATTATTCCTCATCATCTCTGAATTATATCCGTCCAATCAATCACAACACTACTTTAACTTTTTTCTCATCTTCCCAATCAACGGCCCAAATGAGCTAATGAGAGAAAATGAGAAAAAAGATTAGGAGAGAATCCTCTTCCTATATAGACCACATGAATTTCTAGCATGTTTTGAATTTTTGGTTTATTGGAGGTTTTGGCCTTGATCCTTACCTGGAGAAAGTAGCATTGATTTTTATTATGTAAAATGATTCATAAAGAGTTTTGGATTAGAACCAAATTAAATTGACTAAAAGAATAATGATTTTGACAAAATGAAGAAGTACAGCTAAAATGTGTAAAAAGATTGATAGAGTTTTGGATTATGACTAATTAAGTAATGAAATTGACTAAAATAATAATGATTTGATAAAATCTATAATATTTTATCAAAATCAATAAATACTGATAATATGTATAAAATGATTGAGTAATGAGGGTTTTTAATATTTTCTCCCAAACATAAGAAACTCAAATTTTCACTCTGTTCCCTCTCTGTTATTAATGAACTCTTTTAGGATTTGAAAACTGAAATGGTATTTATGCCTTTTTCTTTATCTTATTTAACTCGCTAGTGGATACCCCGGATAAATTTTATTAGAAAATAAAAGATGAACAATTTACCAACAAAATGAAGGAAAATAGTAGATGAACAATGCTGTATGAAACTAGTAACAAGAGGGTGTAAGAATTTTGGACATACATGAAATCCAACTGACTCAAACTCATTGAAGTACCCACACAAAACCGGAATACCAATATAGACCTTGCCCACGTTATACAACAAATACACTAAAGAAAAGAAGAGAAGAGAACACTCTTATAATAATCTTTTTAGAGAGAGGGGAGAATTATTTGGTGTGTTATATTCAAATTAATTATTCCTTCGACCTCACATTTTATTATAGTATATGCACGGTCACGGATCCGGATTTCCTCAGTATCCCTCCCCTTAGTATCCCTCAGTATCTGTGAATCTTGGCCGTCCAAAAATTGATCCAACCCTCCAGAGAGACACACGTCATTTTTCCATCTGTACCGCATGCGGTATTTGTACCGCATGCGGTGTTTTAAAAAAATGTTCCGGACCGTTAGATCCTTTTTTAAACGGCTGAGATGAAGACGCTGAGGGAAAAGGAGGGGGGCGCTTCTGAGATTATCTGCTTCCGCACGGCCACATATAAATGGATGTAACCTTAAAACATATGGTTATACAATAATAGATATAACTTCTAAACTATAAAGATATTTTTTTTCTAACACGTTGGGCACTAAATGTGGGTACATCTCTCAGTGGGGATTTAGTTCAACATTAGTTGGTAAAAGTATTTATAAATAGGACTAGAAGTATATTTTTGTTTCCAAAATGAAAAAAACTGTTTTTAAAACCAAAAACAAACAAGCCCGAAATTTTGCACACAAGTTTGTTTGATATGTGAAGAAAAAGAAGAATTGAAGATTAAAAATAAAATATAATTACGACCTCTATAGATTTATCACATTTGATTTTAAATTTGAAAATTTGTAATTAATTCCGATTTAAAATTTTATCTCTATGCATGATTGATCATACATTATCCAAATATACTTTAAATACGTATAATATACGTTAATAAATAAATAAATAAATAATAGGGCAGGATTGCTTAATCCGTATATCAAAACAATTTATAATCATTACTTCGATTTCTTTGACTCATTTAATTGACGAGTAGCTATTGCCTAACATTGCCCATGCATGTACATAAATCAATATATAATTGGGAGCATTTCCATTAAAGATTCATTTAGCAAGTTAATTATTTGAAATTACTTTAAATTTATATAATATAATTATTCTGTAGGATCTTCATTTTTTATCAACCAGGATGGATGAAAAATGAAAAATTGTACTGACAAAAATATAAGAACTAAAATGCCCTCCCTCAACGGTTTCCAACCCTGTAAATTGGCTACTTTTTTCTTTTAAAATTAAATATAAGACAATTTTTCTTACAGCAAATATAAGAGATTTTTAACTAAGTCCCACCTATGAAGAGGTAATTTATATTTTTTTCAACTTTATCCTTTCATAAATACACGTGGAATGGACCCTATTAATAAAAGGAGATAAGTAGTGGGTATTTTAGAAAAAAAATGACATTAATTACTTTGAAAATTCGCAAAATGTCATATGTGTTGAAATATAGGATTTTGCAAAACTCTCATTAAAATTATAAAAAATATTTACATGCTCTAAGGGTACCACGTCATCTGAACTCTGTCCAACAAAAACATAATAATTCATATCATTTTAATGTGGCTCATATGAAACATTCAAAATTTATTTTGTTTTGAAGAAAAACATGAGTTTATCATTTTGTTTTAGATTTTTTTTTTTTTTCAAATTAAGATGTGTATTTTTCTTGAAAACAAATTAAAATGTGTTTTCTTTTTTCATATGAGTCACATGCCAACTAAGATTAAAATTATATGAACCGTTATGTTTTTATTGGACATAGTTCAAATAATATGGTACTCCTAGGATATATAAGTATTTTATTTTATTTTAAAGGGAGGTAGCACTGAATTTTAAACTAATACATGTAAATTCTCACTTTAAAAATGGCAACTCAGGCTCCCATCAGATAGAGCCTGGAGGGTTAGATCTAAATTCTCACCATTAGATATACATTTATTTTATTTTAAAGAAAAACTTTCATGGATTGCTGAATTTGGTTTTAGTGCTTACGATTTCCCTTCCTGGGGTTATTTAATCATTCATTGATTCTTTTTTTGCCCAATAATCATTCGTATATTCAATCTCGTTTAAGCCTTGACCCTTAAGGGTTGGGCTTGAAAATTAAAAGAGCTAAATGAAATTGGCCTTATAAGGCCTTTGGCTTAAAAGGGTTAGCTCTACAAGGTTAAGGGCCGGCCTCTTTGGCCATTTTAATTTTGTTTTTAAAAAAAATTGTTTAGGCCGTCTAAACTTGAGAGTTGAGAAGTGAGAATCCTAAAAATTTTAATCTCGGTCTCTCTTTCCCTTTTTTTTTTTTTGAAAATCTCACTCACACTCACAAATTCACTCAATCTCAGTTCTCAATATATATAAATAACCTAAATCGAAAATCTCTTTCCTTTTTTTCTTCAAAAATATACATAAATGTATTTGCCTCTTAACCTACAAATCTAACTATATTCTCAACAAGTGATGTGCCTTTGTCTTGACAAGTCTTCGTTAGAGAAAGCTAAAGCCTATTATCCAGACAAGCCAACAATTACAGGCTTCAGTGAAAGGAGTGGGAAAACAAGGTAATAAACACGTTACTACCTCCCATCCTAGACTTTTACTAAAAGTGTAAAAGTGAGTTAAAGGGTAAAAATGTCCATAAATTTTTACTAAAGTAAAAGTACATATAGGACCAATATCATATATATTTTGAAAGTGTAAAAATATTCATGGACATTCAGAATGAGAGTAAAAATGTCAACACCGTTAAATTTGGATGATTCGTATTGTTTTAATATTAATATTGATAACATTTATTTGATAAATTAGAACTTTGATTATTATAATCTACTAATTATATCTCTTTTAAAAAAACAGAAAAAAATAGTTAAAATTTAGAATAAAAACTTTTGGGGCCTATAGGCCCGGCCCTGACTTTGGTGTTTTCAGACCAGGCTTTAAAAAATAGATTATTATTTTTTATCCGGGGTCTTATAGGGCTGAACCGGCCTTAATTCCCAACTCTAGGATGAAATGAAATTCATGAAGGATCCAACAGTTACGCATCAGAAGAGCCTCATAAGTCATCAATCAAAATCGCTTCATAAATCCTTTATTTATTTATGGGTCTAGGGATGAAATGAAATTCATGAGGATCCAACAGTCACGCATCAGGAGAGCCTCATAAGTCATCAATCAAAATCGTTTCATAAGTCCTTTATTCATTTATGGACTGAAAATTCTTTTCAAAGACATATAAATAAATACATTTCAGTTATACAAAATTATTCCTACCATATACCATTATTCAGATTCATGTTCTTCATGCAAATAATTCAAATAATGTTATCATCTCTGGCAATGCGTGTAGCTCAATGTAAAAGAAAAACTTTAAATAATATTATTAAAGAAAACTATGAACAAGAAATTGGATGTAAGGTTATTAGGACTCTCATGGTGCTACTATATTAAAATATATTTTATTGTAGGCTAAAGTATACGTTTGGTTCTTCATGTTTGTCTTTGGTATCATTTTAGTCCTTTAAATTTGTAAAGTGCACGTTTGATCCCTTTAAAGTTAACACCGTTAGTCTGACTTAACGGAAAAAAGTGACTCAACAATTTTAAGTGATAACTATGCAATTAAATGTTGATCAAACATGTTTATATGTTAGTATTTTAATAAATTAATATTTTAAATCCTATTCATTGAAAAATATTTAATATTCTTATACAAAAAATATATATTTAATCTTTACAAACTGTGAAAAACCGTAAAATAGTCCATGAAGATTAAATAATTTTCAATTAATTGGGAAATATTAATAGGATTGAGATAAACAGTCTATGAAGATTAACTCTTTACAAATTGTCATTTAAATAATTATCATATATTTGTTTATGTATAAGAATTGGAAATTGAGATATTATGACATGGTTATGAGAATTATTTAAATAACATGATATGAATGTGAAAATCTTGGAAAAATTCTTGTTGAGTTAAATATAAACTAGTTATTTAATCTTTCCCGATTCTTTATTAAAGTGAAGATTTATAATTTAGTAATTTTATGTCCTAAACTTTAAATAGGGGATTTTATGTAATGGAACGAAATTGATGATAATCGATGACTTAAATGAGTTATTTGGGTTGAGAAAAATATTTGAATTAATGTTAAAATAAATAATTGGTATTTTAGTGTGAAATTGGAATTTTGAATAATTACTTCAAAACTTTAAATTTATAGAATTAAGTTAATTGTTCTAATAACTAAAAGAGTTATTAATGTGTAATAAATTCATTGTTGTAGATTGATTATAACTTGTGTTTGAGCTCTTGGATTATGAGTATTGTGGTAATACTTTGCTTTGGCTGAGAGTTAACCACTTTCTTCTTATTGTGCATGCTTGTATGACGTTTGTAAGTGATTTTTAACTATATAAAACTATAAATTTACTATTGGTATGTGATATGGACTATGAAACTATGTTGATAATGAAATTGTCTTGTGGGACTTATTTTCATTGAGAAATTGCTAGTGATATTATGTTATATGAATTGGTTTTGATTTATGAGATTGAAAATATTTTTTTGATAACTTGTGAATTGATAATGACATGTGATAATCCATTGTGATTATATCTCTTGAGTATTGATATAAGAGGGGATGATGGATGTAGATTTGATGGGAGGTTAATCAAAGAGGAAATAAGGTGGTGGGCTTCTAGGTGTATATTGATTAGTCTTTTAGCTCATTTATGTTTAGTAGGGCTTTGACTCCCTACTAATATGTTAGAGGGGGGACCCATGGTTTGATCTTATGTTTTGTGGATTTTGGCCGGTACGTACATATCACTTGTTCAGTGAGATTGTTGGGTTGAATTAGCAGTCACATGGGTGAGTACTAACTCATGAGTTTAGTCAAAGGAAATAAGGGAGGAGAGAGAATAAATCTCTTGTATATTGATTTTGGTGCAGTCATGTAATAAATATGAGAATGAGATTATGATATCATGAATTGATAACATATGTAGCCATGTGACATTTTTAATAATGTTGGGTGAGTCTCCTCAGGAACTCCTGAGACTTAGTACATGATAACTACAAATCTTATCATGTCAATGTCATCTCAAGGCTCTACTCAGCCGAACAACCCATATCAGCACCTCAATCTATAGAAACTCAGACTAAACCACATAATTCATAAAGAAACTTGATCCCTAAGACTATGTCAGATTCATTCTGGTACACAGGATCCTCGGATGAGGCAAGTATAAAACATACTAGAATCTCTGAAGAGATAAGAGAGAAGCTATAAGAATATAGAGATGTCAGAAGATAAAGAACTTAGAAGCAAGTCATAACTCTCTTTCTTATTGATAGAAGTTTTCTTGCAACCTTCGAGGTCCTGATGAGAGTGACTAGCATCGTTTACATAGAAATCCAAGTTTACAACGAGATAAGATAGGTAAGCTATAAAGTAAAGCACATAGGACACACATGACCTATTAGTATAATTATTGAGCATACCTAGACACCACTTTAAGTAAACACGTTCTTTTTAGTAGGGCCGACTGGGAATCTTATTGTAATATTCTTAAAATAATATTTTTTTAATAATTAATTAAAATAAAAAAACGCAACATATATATATATATATATATATATATATATCCCTGCCACCATTGGGGTGTGGCAGCGAAAAGAAAAAAAAAAATTCTGCAAATCCACCGCCTTTGTCCCTTTATATATATGTGTGTGTATTTAATTGTGTGTATTAGTGGTTGAGTGTGTGTGATTAGAGAGTGAACCGAGAGAGAGCTCTGGAAAAAGAGAGCGGTAAGGAGAGAGGGAGAGAAGGAAGAAAAGAGAAGCATATTCGAGTTTTTAAGATACATTATTTATTTTATAAAATCATTTAGGTAGTTAGATTAATTTCTTTTCAATAAAATTTCTTTATAAAAGTTGTTTCACGTATTTTTTTTCTTTCTAATGAGGGTAAAATAGTATTGATTATTGAAAATTTTGGGATTAGAATATTGGTAAAGTGTTGAGTTCTGATAATATAAGACCGTATATATGAAGAGCACGATAAATAAATAACTTTAATCGGTTTAGATTTTTGTTAGTTAGTTGTTGTGATATTTAAAATAATTTAGGATTTTGTGTCATATAGGATATTTTTACTGATTAAATGAGAATCTAAGCATTTATTTGGATTACTAGAAGTATTATTTAAAATTTAATCGGTTAATTTTGCTAAATCTTGAATTATATGAAATTATGAATTGGGATTTGAGATTTTAAATTAGAGATTGATATGATTTTGAGTATGTGAATGTTTGGAGATTGTTTAATAAATTGGGTTACACTTATAAAAGTTAGTATTAAGTTAAGAGCTGAGGAATAGATAAATTGTCATTTTTCTAGGAAAACTAAAGTGAAATAATAGTTTAATTAATTATTTAATTATGATATTAGTGATTATTGTTAATTCTATTAACATATAATTATATATTTATTTTTTAAAGGGGATTGATTTCTCTTACGCTTAGTGTCGTGTCAAGAACTTGAGGTAACCACTTTCCAATTTATCTTGTATACTTGTTGAGGTGATTATAAGCGTATGCTTGTGTATTTAAATGATATGAATATATTATAGAATATTACCTATGAAAATGTATATATGTATGAGATATTTGTTTGAAGGTAAATTTTTAGTTAAGTGGGCATAAATTGCTTATATTGTTATGATTAAACTGTCCATATTGTTATTATGATAGATTATGCACGGTGCTGAATATTGAATGCGAGTATAAATTGTTGATGTGGAAATCTGTAATATTGCATTGCATAATGGTGTACTGGATTGTGATGAGATATGATAGCAGGAGATTTATTTTATACCACGTGGTATAGCCACCACTAAGCGCGCAGTGGATGACTTTGACATTTTTCAGGGCCCTTGGTATCATCCTTATCCTATGGCCAGGATAAGGGTTAGCCCTTGGGACAGTGACACCTTTCTATATTCGAAAGAAAGGGAATTCATGGTCCGATATGAGTTTTGTAGTCTTTGGCCGGGCTATACCTCATCATTGGTGAGTTTGGTGCAATCTCGTCAAAGAGATTGAACCTATTATATTGTAGCCCATGGGTTCTGTCAGCGGTAATAAGGAGGTTATAAGGATGATTGAGGGAGTTACATGCATATTGAATAATTTTGAATTATTAATTGGTTTGGTAAACTACTTAGACTTATTGATATGCGAAGGTTTAATTAGCCCGCTTAACTATCTTGTAATCATTCCCTGTATACTTGTTAAATTGGATATATGGTTACTGAGTCCTTGTGACTCACCCCGTCGTTATTTATTTTTCATGCGAGAATTCAGGCGTTAATAGCAAGGGGAAGGCATCCAAGACTTGATATGAGTTATCAATCTTGTACGTCTCTTTTTGTTACATGAGCATAGTTTGATGTATATTGCCAAACTTTAGGGCCTCTTTGATACGTTGCATATTTTGATTATTCCGCTGCACACTAGAACTTATATTATGAATAGTGACCGTGTAGATGAAGTTTAACGTGAAATGATTTCTTTTGGCTGGACTTAAATATGTTTAGGTATTAAATAATTATTTAAACGGTGTTAGAATTAGGAAATCCTTCTACATTATTAGGATCCCTTGATCCTTGCCTTGATTATAGGATCTGATTCATTTCCTGATTGTAACATCCCATTTTCTAAAGCGGAATTTTTTTTTTCAATCAATCAGAGTAGAGCATTGGAGCAAAAGAGTAACTGATACATATTCAAATAAAAACCATAGTGTAACATTGTATGGATAATACAGTTATCCTACTGTTTCAAAAGAAAGTACAAAAGCGGAAATACAAATTTCCCGGCTAGCGATCTACTCGTCTTGCTTCCCCGCCTCCAACTCTTGGTCCTCCGGACTGAGCTACAAATTGAGATTCAATTTACCGCATTGAATCTCGTGTAGCAGTAACCTCATGCTCAAACAATACAAGATACGAGACAATGATATTCAAGACAATACAACAAGATATCAAGACATAAGCATACAGCAGATGCATGATCAATATGACGACATAACATAAGCACAGAGCAATATGTAAGGCCCCATAGGGTAACAACAACAACAACAGCCTGCACTATTCACCAGTGCCACGATACCACTCGTGTCCTCAGCGCTAGGAAAATATAACGACATTATTATGACATAACCCGTATAAAACTGTCTGTATAACGGTCTATGAACGTATCTTTGACATATATGTATTTAAGCAGCATAAGATTAGTGTTACAGTACGCGTCCGTACCTCCGTTGACGATATACGGAAATTCTGGTACGTTTTGACGGAAACTGCACGTTGACGGAAAACAGCGGGCTGACAGCGGCACCTCGGACAGCGTAACGACAGCAGATCAAGGTTTCTGATATCCTATAATGATAATATCACCATTATCAATATTTGACATTATAACGGGCATTTTAGGTAAAAATTACCATTTTGCCCCTATACCCCTAATCGGCGGAATTTCGCCAGAACAAAACCGGCCCTCCACTCCTTGGTTGGTGGTTTGTCACATCAATTAATGTGATGTGATGCTTTTGCTTCATGAACTTGTACCGATAAAGTTCCCGATCGGTGTCCGAATCGCGTAATCTCGGAAAAGTCTCAAAATCCGAATTACCATTTTGAAGCCCCTTTCCTTCTCATTAGGAATATCTAATCTAAACTAATTTTTGATTCCATCCAGGGCTCCAAAAGTCAGTCCGAAGTTTACGGGAAAGCGTGCGCTTTCGGAAGAACTTTCGGAATCATCAATCTCTGGACAAAAATTCACTGATTCCAAATATGTCCAGATAAATTCAAATTCATTTCCAAATGTTGAGTTAGAATTTATTTTCTTCGATCTTTAAAATGTGACTATCTGCATTTCTCCCTATTTCGTCTTATTAGGAAAATGCTCTACCTACCTCTAATCAACTTCCGGAAAAGGCTAACTGAAGATAAAAATTCACTGATCAATATTTTACTTTGACATTGGAAAACCTATTCCTGGTACTCTAGATAGGATCCGTTTCCTATAAGTCTGATCACTATTCACCGTACTTTTATACAATTTTACACTTCAACTTGCAAGTTAAGGCACCATGATTTTTACCAACTCTTGTCCTTATTTCTTTCCTCCTATTCGGCTGGCCCTCTTTCAATATTGGTCAATATTTATTTTTTTTTTATTTAATTAATTATTTGCTTATTTAATTTTTCCCAAAAATTCCACAAAATCCCTAATTGGTCCATTCTTGTATTTAGGCTTAAAAATACCTAAACTCAACTATTTTTCTCCAAAATTTCCAATTAATTAACAAATATGTTTATACTAATTTTAGGCCAAAAACCACTAATTTTAGGGTTTTACATAATTATTCATGAATTTCCTTTGCTTATGCTTAAATAATTAGCCAATAAATACTTAATTACCTTCTTGTCAATAGTTGATAATTTTCTTAATTAGAACAACTCATTACCTCATAACTTTTACATTGACATTTTGTGTTTTCATGTCCCTTTCATTATATTATTATTTATGAGTGTATTTTGGTCATTGTGGCCCTTATATTCTCTAATTTCCTACAGAATTTAACTAAGAAAAATATACTATTTTCAAACAAGTCTTGCAACCATAATTTCACTTATCAGAAATATCCATTTTATTCATAATATTCCAGATAATAAAATCCGAGTATTACACTGATTCTGTGATTCTATTTTAGGAAATAGATCATTAGGTGTTTTATTGTCATTGATTGTATTTCTCATTCCTTCCCTTTTCTTCTCACTGTGTGTGCTCCTTTGTGAGCCTATATATATTGTAGCTTTTCCCTCATATGAATAATAACATATATAGAGAGAGTTTACACCTCTGAAAGATAATATGGTATCAGAGCCCATGACACCTGTCCGAGGCCTCAGCAAGCGAGAGAAATAGTGAGTGATGTGAGGGAGAGAGAAACAGTGAAGGGAAAGTTCTCCGGCGAGTTTAGGGTCACTATAGGCGGCGAGTTAGACTACACCGCCTAGCCCAGAAGTACCGGAGGGCTCCGATCGGCGAAACCCAGAAATCCGGCGACGATCCGGCGACTCCACGACGGCGCGTGGGTTACACGCGCCTGACGAACACCGACACTGTGACGGCGCGTGACGGAGTGTTTTCGACGGCGACTTCTTGTTTCGACCTCCTCCTCTGATTTCCGGTGAGACCCAGTGGTTAGTACATCCTCCGGTGACTTTTCTGAATTTTCCGGCGAAAATTCCGTTCTCGCGACTATTTCTTTCTTCCGAAACATGGATTCCTCTCGAGTCCTCCTACGTTCGAACATTTCCGGAACTTATCCCATGGGTTTTATGACCGTACCGATTCTCAAACTCACAATTCCTCTTCTTCTTCTTCTTGTTCTTCTTCCTCTATGACCATCAACCCAAGACTGCAAACAGAACCTCAGAGATGGCTTCAGAATTTACAGACCATCACATTATGGCTATTAGCCATAAGTTTAATGGTAGAAACTATCTCCAGTGGTCACAAAGTGTGCTAAGGTATATTCGAGGTGAGAGAAAGGACAAATACATTACTGGGGCAGCCCCTCAACCAAATTTCCGATGACCCTAATTTTGACACTGGTTTCTTTAAAACAACCAAGTCATGACATGGTTGTGTAATTCAATGACCTTGGAGATCGGTGAGGGTTATCTCGCTTGCACACACGGCAAAGGAAATATGGGATGCCGCTAGGAGGACCTACTCCTCCCTTGAAAACACCGCTGCATTGATTCACCTAAAGAGACAACTCCGGATCTACGACAAGGTAATCGGTCAAGAATCGAATATTATAATGCGTTGTTGAAATTGTGGCAACAACAAGACTTGTTTGAGGTCCACCTTGGGACAGCCTCAAAGATGCACAACCGTACAAACAAATTGTGGAAGAAGGAAGGATACACGACTTCCTCTTAGACCTAAATGATGTCTTCGAGGAGGTACGGGGCAGAATCATGGGGCTGAAGCCACTCCCACAACTCTTTGACGTGGTCAACTTTGTGCAATTTGAGGAAAGTAGGAAACTCTTGAACCGAAGTGGACCAAGCAACATTGAAAGCTCAGCTCTTGCAATTCAGGGACCATCTGGGGACCGCAAAACCAGTAAGTGGTGTAACTATTGTAAGAAAAAGGGCCATACTAAGGAAGAATGCTGGAAACTCCATGGAAAACCCTCCGGGGGAAAATCAAACTTTCAAAGTCACCTGACCACAACTGGACCAAAGGTGGAGAGTGACAATCACCTGAGTCAAGAGGAGCTACAGATGTTTCGTAGAATGCTCGAACAACAGAATAAGTCTAACTCTGTTCCCAGCGTGAATCTTGTACAATCGTGTAATTCTATTATTGCCCTAAACGCCGTGATGACCAATGACGATACCGGATTGTTGACTCGGGAGCTACGATCACATGACCGGTAACAAAACTCTATTCCGTAACCTTAAACTATCATGAACACCTCAAAGTAAAAGTTGCTAATGGTGTATTCACACGAGTTGAGGGTATTGGGACTGTTGCATTATCTCGACCACTTGACAATACATAACGTTTTGTTTGTACTGGAACTCACCTGTAATCTGATCTCTGTAAGCAAGTTGACTAGAGGTCAAATATGTCGAGTGATCTTTGATGATGGTTTATGTGTGTTTCAGGATTTAAGAACGAGGAGGACGATTGGGACTTCTAGAGAATGGGATGGATTGTTCTACCTTGAAGGGTCAACCTCAAAGAATAAAGAAATGTGGAAGGCAAGGCGAGCACTGGTTAGCTCAAACTCACAGAATAATGATATATTGTTGTGGCATTGTCGATCGTGCCACCCTAGTTTTGATTATATGAAACATGTGTTTCCAAATTTATTCAATAAAAATTCTGTTCCTTTTCATTGTGAAACTTGCCGATTTGCTACAGACACGATCCTCCTATCCCAAACAACCCTATACTCCCACCTCCCCATTCACATTGATTCACAGTGATATCTGGGGCCCTGCCCGAATAGCTACTCTCACTCATACCAGGTGGTTTGTTACCTTTATCGATGATCACACTCGCACCACATGGGTTTATTTAATGAAAGACAAATTCGATGTCGCCAAAGTCTTTCAAAACTTCTATACCTTTGTACAAACCCAATTCAACACATCCATTAAGGTGCTTCGAAGTGATAATGCCAAGGAATACATGAGCACAAACTTTAAAGAGTTTCTTGATCGTCAAGGAATTCATCACCAAACATCTTGTCCTTACACCCCCCAACAAAATGGGGTAGCCGAACGGAAAAACCGTCACCTGTTGGAAGTAACCCGTGCCTTGCTAATGGAACGGAATGTTCCCACCATATTTTGGGGTGATGCCATCCTCACCGCGGCTTATCTCATTAACCGCATGCCTTCTAAAGTTCTCAAATACGATACCCCAATTCAAAACCTCCTGAAATTATTTCCAAATTTCCCCCTCATCAATTCCTTACCTTCCAAGGTGTTTGGGTGTGTTGTCTTTGTTCACAAAAAGGAGGGTAACAAATTTGGTGCTCGCTCTGACAAGTGTATCTTCCTTGGCTACTCCTCCACTCAAAAAGGGTACAAATGCTACTGTCCCTCTTCCAAGAAACTCATTGTCTCCTGGGACACGCTTTCTCGGAAGAAGAAGCTTATTATCCTAAATTACCCATTCAGGGGGAGTATTCTGATATTGAATGGCTAATCTTGGATCGATCTAATTCCAACACCTCAAAGTCACCTGATACATCATCTGAACCACCTAACCTCATAGCCTCTCTTGACTCACTTGCTCCCACAAACCAGCCTAACACATACATTCCATCCCAACCTGAATCCAATGAACCGGAAACACATGTTGAGATCAATTTAGGGATAGATGCAGGAGCACGACAAGAGATAGAGACTGAACCAGACACTGGTAGAACTATCTCTCCCATTCAAAGGAATGACCATGAATCCAATCCGGGATTAAATCATGAAGAATCGGGTTGGTTTATTGCCTTGAGAAAAGGGGTAAGATCGTGTACTCAACATCCTATTCAACGATTTGTTTCATATGGTAATCTGTCTGCAAGAATGCAAAGTTTTGTTGTTAACAGTGCACAGATAACCGTTCCAAATACATTTCAACAAGCTATGACTGATCCAAATTGGAAGCAAGCTGCACCAACTGGACGTGAAAAATGCATTCCTGAATGGCAACCTAGAGGAAGAAGTATACATGAGATTCCAGATGGAGTTTTAGCTCCTAATAACTCTGTGTGTAAGCTAAGGAAGTCATTGTACGGCCTGAAACAATCTCCTAGGGCATGGTTCGGTAGATTCACCAAAGAAGTAAAAGGGCTTGGATATACTCAGGGACAAGCTGATGACACATTGTTTACCAAACGTGTTAACGGCAAAGTCACCATATTGATCGTCTATGTTGATGACATAATCATTACAGGGGATGATGAAGAATCCATGGCTCAACTAAAACGGGACTTGTCAACTGAATTCCAGGTAAAAGACCTTGGACAAATGAGATATTTCTTAGGCATGGAAGTAGCAAGAACCAAGAAGGGCATCAATGTCTCACAATGCAAGTATACATTAGACTTGTTACATGAGACAGGAATGTTGGGCACTCAACCGAAAGGAACACCAATGGAAGAGGGATGCCACTTAGAGATCAAACCACAAGGTATTCCACCCAATGCAGAGAGATACGTAAGACTTGTGGGAAAATTGATATACTTAACCCACACACGTCCCGACATCGCCTATGCGGTTGGAATAGTAAGTCGGTTTATGCATCACCCCAAGAAGAACACATGGCGGTCGTCCACGAATTTTGAGCTACCTAAAGCTTAATCTCGGAAGGGAATATTCTTTAAGAAAGGTACTACCAGAACATAGAAATCTACACCGATGCAGATCATGCAAGAGATAGAGAGACCGGGAGGTCAATCTCGGGTCTGTACATACGTGTGGGAAACCTAGTTACTCGGAGAAGCAAGAAACAGACAGGTGGTGTCACCAAGCAAAGGCTGAGCGTAACTAAGAGTCGTCAACAAAGGAGTATGTGAAGGAATCGGATTATCGACATCGACAGAGTTGGGAATTCAACATGAGGACCAATGCAACTCGGTGTGATAACAAGGCCGCATTGAAATGGTCAAGAACCCAAGATATCATGATAGAACCAAACATGTTGAGATAGACGAGACACTTTATTAAAGAGAAGATTAAAGCGAGCATTATGACACTATCTCACATAAGTTCTGCGCACCAAATTGCGATGTCCTAACTAAACCACTCGGTCGAACGAAGTTTGAAGGATTTCGTGGCAAGTTGGGATTGATCGACATATACTCTCCAGCTTGAGGGGGAGTGTTAGAATTAGGAAATCCTTCTACATTATTAGGATCCCTTGATCCTTGCCTTGATTATAGGATCGATTCATTTCTGATTCGTGATTCTATTTTAGGAAATAGATCATTAGGTGTTTTATTGTCATTGATTGTATTTCTCATTCCTTCCCTTTTCTTCTCACTGTGTGTGCTCCTTTGTGAGCCTATATATATTGTAGCTTTTCCCTCATATGAATAATAACATATACAGAGAGAGTTTACACCTCTGAAAGATAATAAACGGTAATTAAGGAATGATGTTATACCTATCATTTCACCTAATCAATGCTCCTCACTCTCATCAGGACATCGAAGGTTGTAAGAAATCTTCTATCAATAAGAAAGAATGTTTTCCAATATGACTTGCTTCTAAGCCCGATGAGACTGGTTGCTGAGGCTTTTGTCTCATCCCGTTGATTTAACATTTTTCCAGGTGATAGTTCTCATGTGGGTTCATCAGGGAAGATTTTGGAAGCTTAAGCTACTTCTACTAATAGTAGTGCTTACATTTTTTTAGTATATGTTGGATTATTGTAATTGCTACGTTAAGACTCATCTTGCATACTTGATTTCTTTTGGAGATTTGATACATTAACTATATACACTTTTGATTTCTCTGTGACTGAATTAATCTTGATGGTTTTGAATGGTCTAGACCCCTTATGACTTGTTTTGAACTTGTGGATCCACAACTTAGTTTGATATGGATATTTTGATATATGATGAAGTATTATTTAGTTAAAGAGTTTGAGCTTGACAGTGAATGATTATTTTGGGCCTTGTGAAGTCCAAAGCCCAACTGTGTGCATGATAATGTTTTGATAAATGGTTTGATCAAACCATTAGTTAATTATTGTTTTAAAGAAATGATTTTACAATCTGCATGCTCGTTTGCATTTCTATAAGCACGTCTTAGACATTCAAAGTTCCCTTGATAACAGGCAAGAGATTTTGAGTTTGACTAAATTCTTTCTCATATTTTTTTATTAATCCATGAGATCGCAATAGATGAGCAATTACCCAGTCGTCTGTCTCCAATAGATGAGCAATCTTGAAGCTAACTTGTTATGTCCCACATCGGTTGGGAAGGGAAATAAAAGACCCTTTATAAGTGATTTGATACTTCCTC
The DNA here is from genome assembly GCA_025563575.1 of Acacia pycnantha. Lineage (NCBI taxonomy): Eukaryota > Viridiplantae > Streptophyta > Magnoliopsida > Fabales > Fabaceae > Acacia > Acacia pycnantha. Next base: position 804,004 of record JAMWYP010000067.1, on the reverse strand, counting down.
TCTTGTTACGTTTTAAAACTGTGAGGAGTGACGAAACCTAAAGCAAACAATATCAAGAACAAGGTGCATTTCATTACAAATAATACTATTTGTTTCAAGGTTTATATAAAATTTTTTCATAAAAATATAAGGTTTATTTTTTATAACTCATGCATCTTTAAATGATCTTAAGGCTCAGGGTATCCACTGCCAGTAACAAGGAGTAATCCACTCACACGGTAGACCTCCCGAAGAAATTTTAGTGTTAGCCATAATTTTTTTTTTTTGATAATATAATTTTAGGAGAGGGGTTGGGTTCACCCACAGTCTAAGGGTAGTGCACTATGACTTTGCTCCCAGGGCATACAAGACTGAGAGTACACATGCCTCCACCTCAGCCTGCGTTTCCACAAGTTCCCATCACCTAGGATGCCTCCCCCAGCGTCTTGACCAACTTCAGGATCGAACCCCCTCTCTTTCGTAAGAATGTCCGACCCCTTTGCCAGTTGAGTGTTAGCCATAAAATTCTATAAATGATTTAAATCACTTTAAAAAACTTTAAGAAAAATATTTGATATCATTTGGACTACAAGGCCCAACAAGTTACCTAAGTAAATTAACCTATGAATATCAATGGCTAAAGGAGCAAAAATATACATGTGTTTTACCCTCGGGAGTGCCCAGCACCATATGCTTTTTTTGAGAGAAAAACTACACATGAGCTTTTAAAACTGGAGCAATAATACACATACCGTTAAAATCCTTTAACTGTCGTTACTTTTAGGTAGGCCCCATACCATTTTTAAAAAAAATTAAAATACTTAACTTTTTTAAATTTCCTGAGTTGCCCTTGACCTCTGGAATCAACTTGTACCGTGCTTGAAGAAGAAAACCCAGTTTTTGGAATCAACTTGCTTCCGACGTGACAATCCCAGTTTCGGTGTGACGATTTTAGTGCCAGAGATGGCGTTTTTTTGTGAAAGCGTTTTCATGCTACTGGAGATCGACCTTCACAGTTTCGACGCGTTTTTGTGTGCGACGATCTCAGTTTCGGTGCCTTCCGATTTCTTCCGATTTCGATTCTGATATATATATGTTTGAAGTTTCTGGGTTCTTGTTTCGATTTCTTTGATTTCTCTGGTTCCGATTCCGATTTCGATATATAGAAGTTTCTGGGTTCTTGTTTCAAGATTCTGTTTTTTTTTTTCGATTTCGATTTCTTCGATTTCCCTGATTCCGATTTCGATCCTTGATTCCGATTATGTGTGTGTGTGTGTGTCGGGGCGATGCACTCCCAGCAGGGACCGAGGTACCCATCCGGAAGGGATTCCGACCCTATCTGGCGAGGTGCCTCATAAAAATTGATAGGCTCGGCCGAAACGGTCTCGGCCTCAGGCGGACTCTCAGGATCAAGCCTAATGGGGTCGGACTTCGGCTGGCTGGACCTAGGAACGGAAGGCTGAGATCCTCCAGCACTCCTACTACCGGACCCACCCCGGAGAACAGAGGCTAGTTTCTCCTCCTCGGTCATTGGAGTGCCTAATAGCCAGAAAGTAAGGCGAGGAAAACGATCTGGCAGGGCCTCATCCTCAATTGGATCTAAAGGCTGATTTGAAGACGATGGACGTTTTCCCCTATCCATCAAGGCTCAGACCTATACAGTCATCAAAGGGTCGATAAGAAAAGGGGAGGAACCAGAAAGAGTTAATCTAATAAAAGAAATGCTCCCCCCAGGCCAGGACCTACGGGTACCAGAATGCTATGTGCAAACGTGGTCAACAATCACTCAGAAACACCAACTCGTTCCAAAAAACCCAGAAACCCCCAAAACACTAATGAAGAAGAGAGAAGAAGCGAAAAGCCAAAATTGCAGAAGTACAACGTGAAAATAAAAACGTTCAAAGAGAAAGAAGAGCAACATACCTCTTGATTCGAAGACGAGAAGAAGGAAAAGTGAAGGAATGGGGAAATCAATAGAGTTTTCTGGGCAAAATGGGAGCAGGAATCTTCAGGAATGCAGAGAAGAATTTGCCCGCTGAGAAAGTTGGCAGGAAGAGCAAAGTGGTGGAAAGCAAAGTCTTGGCAGTAAAATGAAGAGTCCCAACCACGTATAGCGTAAAGGAAAGAGAAGGGAAGTTCAAAAAACTACCCAACCGTCAGGGGCAGAAGGGACTTTTCACTCCAAAAGTAGGGGTGACGCACAACCTGCCATTGGTGCATTAAATGCACACGAAAACCGGGGGCGGCTAGGCATGACGGTTGAAACCCATTCCCCAATCCGCGAAAGCCAAATGTCAGGAGGCAATCATGACAAATCCAGAGGGGATACTCCCCCGGAATCACGTGGGCCCACGACAGCCACCTCGGATCCTCAAGCCGCGGGCTTCCACCCCGGCGCCTTGACGCCCACGGCAGCCACCCCGGATCCTCAAGCCGCGGGCTTCCACCCCGGCGCCTTGACTTCCTTGGCATCACCACGTACCCCGGGAAGATGGAGGGCTGAGGCTGATGCCCGTGAAACCTAACCCGGCGGACCACGGTATAATTGCCAGGGCGCCAAGGACTCCTCAATTTACCTCGGATGACCCATCCAGGACATAATACACCCTGGCAGCTCAAAGGCTTGAACTACCGGGCTGGGGGAAACTGTTATGGACCTATATTAAGTCCAATAGCGGTAAAGCCCAACAACAAATAGATGTGGTATAACCAATCCTATCTATTAGCAAGGAGGATCCTAACTACCCCAATAATCTAGGAATATCTCCAGATATGGTTAGGCAGTTCGGATCCTTAGGCCGAAGATTACGCCAGGCCCAGAATATCCTACCTAAGGTACACTCTATAAATATTGAGGTCAAACCCTAAGGTACACACGTTCTAACCCTGCACTATATACATACAGTCACACTGTGCATACACCCCACCCCCTTGGCTAAGTGCCTGGTTGTGTACAGTGATCTCATCTCCTACTGAGTGCTTCCCTAATAGGTATTCAGGAAGAGACCCTTGATCCAACATCAAAGCACCAGCCCATCAGGCTGGACATCTGTGTTCTACACCAGAACAGAAACGATCCTAAAATTGTAGCAAAAGATTATTTTTGCTTTGATTATCAAGTTTGTGTAAACATCGATTGATTCCCGTCTTCTTCCCCTGATGGTTTTGGGGTTGATTTGTCTCTTTGCATTTTGATTTGAGTTTATGGATGATGTGTTCGTTGAGTTTTGATTTATCTGTAAGAAGAAGGTAGTTGTTTGATTTATCTGCAAGAAGGTAGTTGCAGAGGATGAAGGTTGGGTGGGAGAGGGATTTAGGGGCATTTTGGTATTTTTTACAACGCACTTAACGTCAGTTTAACGACATGTGTATAATTGCTCCAGTTTTAAAAGCTCATGTGTAGTTTTGCTCCCCAAAAAAGCATATGGTGCTGGGCGCTCCGGGGTTAAAGCACATGTGTATTTTTGCTCTTTTACCCAATATCAATTTATACAAAAAAAAAAAATCTACGAATATTAATGATAATGATGATAATAATCTATTATTCGCTTTTTTACCTATTTATCTATTCAATAATAAAATTTCAACATTTTTTAATTGATAAAAAAAATCATATGCTCCTCCGCGTGCATCATATGGAAAATTAATTAATTTCAGTTTTAGAGTAGAAAGTAAATAAAATCTGGTAAAAATTTTAGAGTAAAAAGTCAATCCCGGAAAGGAAAGAAAGAGAGCCACTCGTCAGTGCTTGGCGCAAGGCAGATAAATAAAAGCTCTACAGCAGTTGTCGTTTGCCCATAATTTCTCTGATTTGCGATCGGAGAAGAGGAAGGGCATAGCGGCTTTGCTGTAGCAGTTTAATCCCGATCTTCTCCGATTCGACTCTCAAGGCTCCGAGAAAATGAACGACACAGATGTCTCCAAGCAAATCCAGCAGATGGTGAGGTTTATCCGCCAGGAAGCTGAGGAGAAAGCCAACGAGATCGCCGTCTCTGCTGAAGAGGTACCAGTCAATTCTCTTTGCTTTCTCCTTTTAACGACTCCGATCTTTTTGTTTACTCATTTGAACTACCCAATCATTTTTTATTTATTTACATTTTAGTCACCGTGAATCTAGAGTTTGTCGTACCTTTCTCCGCTTATTTTGAGTTGGATCACCATTGATTCGATGCTGAATAGTTGTTCTGTGTTTGTTTAGGAATTCAACATCGAGAAGTTACAGTTGGTTGAAGCTGAGAAAAAGAAGATCAGGCAAGAATACGAGCGCAAAGAGAAGCAAGTTGACATTCGGAAAAAGATGTAAATTACTTTCTACCTTAGTATACTCTGGGTTTTTTTTTTTTCTATATCGTTCTTCATTCTTGAATTCGAAATTTTCCATCGCTGCGTCTTCCGTTGGTAATTGTTTGAGCATGCTGTTAATGATTAATATTTGCTCCATATGGACTGGGATATAATCAGCAAGAGAACGATTTCATCGGTTGGTTTTGATTATGTTGTTACTTGTGTTTTGTTTCGAGATTCAAATAATTTTTAATTGTTGGCATCTTGGGGTAATTAAGTTCAGGGTATGGCTCTGTAGAGCTCCGGACCTCTAAAGAACCAAGATTTTTCACCATTAGGACCACCTTGAGATTCTATTCTTATTTACGATTGGCAGAAAGGGTGTTTGGTCGAGATTAATTGATGCTTGGGATGATTTTTTATTGCAGTGAGTATTCTATGCAGCTAAATGCTTCTCGCATAAAAGTTCTTCAAGCGCAAGATGATGTGGTTAATTCCATGAAGGAAGCTGCAGCTAAGGAAATTTTGAATGTGAGTCATCACCACCATCACCATGTGTACAGACTTCTTCTGAAAGATCTCATTGTTCAGGTAAAAATTGTACACTTCCATGGTTGACCACCGCTGTAAATTATTGTTGTTATCATCATTATTACCATTATTGTTATAATATTGTGATCATGTACTATTTGTGTCAAGATATCATTCTGTGATCATTAGACTATTTTTGCTTACCTTTGTAACACCACTGTACCCATGTCATCTTTGAAAATCATGCCATAGCAAGTTCTGATGTTATTTCATGGACAACTTACCGTCTGTAAGCATGTGGACTTGGAATTTAAAGGAAGTGTTGCCTGTGGCAGAGTTTGCTAAGATTGAAAGAGCCTTCTGTCCTTCTGCGATGTCGGAAAGAAGACCTGCATTTGGTGGAGCATGTGCTGGATTCGGCTGCACAGGAGTATGCTGATAAAGTAAATGTTCACCCACCAGAGATAATTGTTGACAAGCAAGTCTATCTTCCTTCTGCGCCTAGCCATCATAATACTCATGAATCCTACTGGTAATGTTACGTTAAAGTTGAATTCCACTTAGTTTTTTTGGATTCAATTCTTATTTGCACATAAACTAAACTATTCTCTGTGCGGGACGTTCATTGTTTTTATTGGGGGTGGTGAGTGATAAAGTTGTCACTCTAGAATTGTCAATCTGGGCTTGATTCTCCTGTGTAATATCTTTTCTCCTCTTTGCTGTAGTCCTTTGTGTCATTCATGGTCAGTAGAAAAAGCATCAGATTTAAAAAATTTGAAAGTAGCCAGCATTCTAGTGTTCGTAGTTGTTTGAATATGCTTCCTTCAGCTACAGTGATCTGATTATATTTGTAATTGGCCAGTTCTGGAGGTGTAGTGTTGGCTTCTCGAGATGGGAAGATTGTGTTTGAAAATACCCTTGATGCTCGGCTGGATGTTGTGTTCCGTAAAAAGCTTCCGGAGGTAATTTTTTTCCATGAAATGTTTACCTTCATGTCTATTTTAATTTGTTACTGGAAACTAGCTCCATGTATGGCAATTATTAGTAGTGATTGTTGTCTTTGCCTGCGATGATGATACATTTTCGGTGGCTTTTTAGTTATTTAAATCATTTTAGAAAGGTAATTTATGTCAAGAACTCATGTTTTCTTGTGACATCTGGCAAAATATTATTGGATGTGGATGATGTTGAAATAATTACTATGGTTGCACGATTCAGATTACAAAGGTTAATTGAGACATCGAACTTGAATGAGGGTGTGTATGAAGGGTGGAAGGACTTTAGGATTATTGTCTGCTCTGAAACAAGGGAAAGGGCTAGCATTCTTTCAAAGTTTAAACAAAGTAATGCAAAGTATCAGCTATTCTTCAAAATAATTATAGCATCCTTGATTCATTTTGGTATCTCAGGATGTGATTTTTCTTCCCCTTGAGGAATGCTGTGCACCTTATTCATATCAATTTGTTCGATTTGAGCATTTTATTTCACTAGATTTAAAATCAACTCCAAATAACTACTGGTTGGGGTCTGACTCAAATCAGTGACACTCATTTTCTTTCGCTGTCCTTTTCACCTATTGTTGTTTGCTCTCTCTCTCCTAACTAAAGAGAGTTATATTACTATCTGACATCCTTTGGCACGTCTATTATATTTTATTGTCATTTTATGTTTATTAATCAGAATTGATTACCGTTTCGAGTATCTTGTATTTTCTAGAATTTTTTCTCCCTATTTTTGAAGTATATTTTGTAATTTAATTTAGTCCATGTGTTGATCTTCAAGTGGTATCAGATGAAATAGTTAACCTTGTCTACTGCGACCAAGTCCTGATGAGGATTTATTTTCCGTATTGCAGATCCGCAAGCAGCTCTTTGGACAAGTTGTTGCTTGAAGTCTTCCCTTTTACTGTAGCTGCCCCTTTAATATTTATTTTGAACCAAAAGCATCTGTCGTGCCAGTGCCCATGTATTCTTATAAGCACTGTTGCTCCTTAAATGACTTCACTTCGGTTGTTTTAGCTTTGTTCCTTTTGGAATGTGGTGGCAACACATGACTTGCTTGGATTTTCGGTAATAAATCGTCACTTAAGCTTCTTTGGTGATTATGTTGTAAAATCCTTTGAACTTAGCTTTAGTGAGGGCAGTAATTATTCTTTTATGATGTAAGTTCGGTAATTTGAATGGAAAACATATTTTTTTCAATGCTTTTTATTCAATATCAATTCCTTCTTTATTTATGATACCAGAACGCTACCGTGCTCCCTGCATTTCACATATTACTAACTTGACGATATAGCATGAATTTTCCATCGGGAACTCCTCATACTGAAAGTAATAAGCAATAAGAAGTGATGGGGAAAGTACAAGACCAGCCATGCTATAAGATGCTTAGAAGATCTGTGGCTGCCCAGAATAAATCAGTTGAGTTCAAGTGATAAGAAAAGGATATGATTTAGATCTGGGTGAATTGGCGCGGATTTGGAGAGGAGGGTGTACTATTCGTGTGGTGTTTTTGCATTGGATTAAGAAGTTGGCTTATCTACTATTCAAGTGGTGTTTCTGTACAGGATTACATATTTGAGTTGATGTTTAAGAAACACATTTAAATGTGTTCGAGAAAAATTTCCTTTCACATACTTATTTTGTAAATTTTAAATCATGTTGGAGAAGCGGCTTTTACCACTAATCTAAATAGGCATAAGTTGGCTTATGGGACTAGCTGGTGCTCCCCCAAATACCACGGGCGCTTTATGCTTATCCTTTCATTTCATACCATTGTATTTCAACCATTGCATTTCCATTTTTAATGCTACAAGTACATCATGTACTTGACCATTTAGCGTGCTGCCTCGTTCCATTAAATGATTACATACAAATATGTCATCGTGAAGGCATGTCAGAAAAACCATCTCACTAAGGGTGTGCATGGTAACGCTCCCAGAATGTGTTTTTTGTTAATTTCTGTTCCCTGGAACACAAATGGATAAGAAATATGTTTGGTAAATCCGGTTTTTCTTTTTGTTCCCGGGATGAACCGGTTCAATTTTTGTGCTGGGGAATAGAAAAAAAAAAAGCAGAAAATTCATGCTTTTCTATTTCTGGGCACAAAATCAGAATTTATTCCTCAACCTACAACATCTCTTTTTTCTCTTGAAAATCTTTCGCAGTGTCAACTACCCTCCCCACCCCCACCCCCACCGCCACCACCACCCCCCCACCGCGCCGCCGCCACCACCCCCACCCCCACCGCCGCCGCCGCCGCCACCACGACCACCGCCACCGCACCACCCCCACCGTCACCACCGCCGCCGCCGCCGCGAACGCCACCACCGCCGCCGCCGCCGCCGCCCCGCCCCACCTCACCTTACCGCCACTACCACTACCACCACCACCACAACCGCCGCCGCCACCACCACCCCCACCTCACCGCCACCCCCACCGCCACCACGACCACCACCCCATCGCCACCGCCGCGCCCCCACCTCATTGCCACCACCACGACCGCCACCGCCGCCGCCACCGCCACCGCCGCCCCACCTCACCGCCACCGCCACCACCACGACCGCCGCCGCCACTACCACCACCGCCACCACCACGACCGTCACCGTCACCGCCACCCCCACCTCACCGCCACCACCACCCCCACCTCACCGCCGCCGCCACCACCACCACCCGCCGCCGCCGCCCCCACCTCGTCGCCGCCGCCCCCACCTCGTCGCCGCCACCCCCACCTCATCGCCACCACCGCCACACCGCCACCACTGCCACCACCACGACCGTCGCTGCCACCGCCACCGCCACCACGACCACCACCGTCGTCGCCGCCACCACCACCACTGCCCCCACCGCCACTGCCACCACCACCGCCACCGCCACATAAATAATTTTTTGAATATAAAAATTACAGAAATAAAAATAAAATGTGTTAACAAACGTAATTCTGATTATCGGAATGAAAGAAAAAATTGTGTTAACAAACGTAATTCTGATTCTCGGAGTAAAAATAAAATGAGTTAACAAATGTAATTCTGTATTCTTGGAGCTGTTACCATCACTGTTGTAAAAAAATAGTATAAAAACGTAAGTTTTTATTAGAATGATTGTTATAAGTAAAAATTACTATTAAAAACTTAAAAAACGTAAGTTTTTACTATTTTAACTTAAAACAAAAAATAAACAAAAACAAAAATTCGATTTTCATTTCCCCAAAATCAAAAGACTATAAATGATGTTGTTTTTGTAATGGCTAATTTAAGATTAGGCAAGAAAAAAAAAACTCAAAACTCTCATGTATATAATTTTGATGGTCTTTCATCCGATGATGATGGGATAGTGGAAAAAGAAGAAAATTGGGAAAATGTAGATAATTTAGATGTTGATGACCATGATGAAAAAAACTTGATTGAAGTTGAAGTGGAGGAACCTATGAATGGTCATGATTTGAACATTCCAAGTTTTGCAAATGAACTTATTATAAGAGCAAGAGAATAGCACCTTGAAGACATGCAAGTTGGTGTGTGTTTGATTTGAATCAACTAATATAATTTATGATTTGTTAGATTTTATTCTTTTGATGTTTTGGAATTTGGTTGTAGAAGTTGTTAAACTTTGTGTTTTTGGATTTATGTCTTATATATTTATGTGACTTATATCTTTTAAATATGATGTTATTCATTAAACTTAGAGTAATGATTTATGTTTTTTTACATCCATATACACATACATATGTATATATATTTACACATATATGCAATATAGCGCGTGCGCACATACATAAGTATTGTATATATGTGTACACACACATATTATGTGTGTGTGTATAATTTTGTATTTTGATCTTAGTAGTAGAAACTTTACGTTTCGTGTCGTTTCTATGATTTATATCTCTATCACCTTCTTCCGTTTCTACGTAGAAACTCGATTTTGACAACATTGGTTACCATCATCATCAACTACAATTTTCAAAACATTTATTGACTTATACCTTGATAAAACAACATATAACTATCCATAGGTGCATACATCCAACATTCCTCGGTGGTTAACTTTGATTTTTGTTAGTTGTCATTGTAAATGATAAATTAATTGGGAATTGTCTCCTTTGTATGAGAAATGACAATATAAAATCTAGGATCTTTATTTTTCAAAAATATTTAGTATCTAAAGGATTCATGTCCATCATATGTAGCACCACCTTCTGATTTGGTCTTAATCTATTCAATGTATTGGCTTCGATGACAGGTTTTCCAAGCCTACTAATTCAGAGATGAGTGTTGTTGCATAGACAGGCAACTTGATCAATGTTCCACAGCAACTTACCGGGAGCTCCTACTTTAAGAGTAAGCTTGTGAGGTGGCAAACATGAGCATGTAACGGTGTTCAAGAATTCAGTTGGGTATAAATCGTCAAAGCAACCGCTATCCTCACTTGACTTACAAACAATGTCACAACTAAGATATTCATTATAATTGGTAAAATTGGATAAGCTCCCTTAAATGTGGCAAGCTCAAGCTGGTTAAATGCTAGCCTTGACTTGTCATTAATGACATCATGATTTATCATGCCTTAACTTGTCAATTGTGACAACTTGACTTATCATTAATGACACATTAACTTTTCAATCAAAGCGCTCTAACTTGTTATTGGTGGTACTGTGACAGATCTTACTAAGTCAAGGTCATTTCAAGGTATTTCTCGACCATACAGACTACATTATGACCTCAATCTGTAGATATCCATACTAAACCACATTATTCATAAAAAAACTTGATCCCAAGGATCTTGTTAGATTAATTCAGATACATAAGATCCTTTATAAGAGGCCAATGTAGAGCATATTAGAATCTTTGGAGAGATAAGAGAGAAGTTATAGGAAGATAGATGAAATAAGATAAAGAACTTAGAAGGAAGTTATTGGAAAACGCTCTAATTTGTTATTAGTGACATATTGACTTGCCAATTGAGGTGTCGTGACTTTCCATTGGTGATACCCCAACTTATTAATGTGCTACTAATGGCAAAGGATAAACTCGTATTTTCACAATTCTGATAAATAGTCCACATGTCAACCAAGGATACCTGGTCTAGTGTTGGATTAGCATATCACAAACTAGGCAAAATGAGTTCAAATTTCACTTTGCTCAAAAAGACCCTTGGGAAAGGCATCTTGATCACAAAGCTTTAATCTAGTATTTTCATAGTTCAATAAATTGTCCACACGTCACCCAAGGGTACTTGGTTTAGTGTGGGCTTAGCCAGATCTTAAAGTGGGCAAAATGAGTTCTAATTCTACCCTGCTCAAAAAGACTCTTGAGAAAGGCATCTCGATCACAAAGCCTTAATCCGATTAGCTTGTTACTAGAAATATGGTAATATGATCCAAAAAATGTTATTGCTCACATATCCCTTGAGATTTTATATCAATTTGATAATTTTATGGGACCTGATAGTAATATTTTTTCTTCCTTAGGGAAAGACATCTTCATCACAAAGCCTCAATCAATCTAGATTAGTGTGTTACTAGAAACCTAATAATAACCTGGTAATATGATCCAAAAAAGCTTATTGCTCCCATGTCCCTTTGAGTTTTCATATGGGTTAAGTAGCAAATTTGTCTCGGAAGTTTTCCTTAAAGAACAATGTTGCTATGAAAGTTTTTCTTATCTCAATGTTGCCCGGAAGTTTCAAAACATAGTAATGTTGTACATTTCCATTAAAAAGTTAACGGTTAACGTTAATTTTTTGGTAGTCAACATTAATTTTTTAACGAAATAGGGTAACATTACTATATTTTGAAACTTCCAAGGCAACATTGAGACAATTTTTTTTTTCAGGGCAACATTGCTCCTGGGCCCATACTTCCGGGATGGATTTGCTCATTTTATATTAATTTGATAATTTCGTGGGACTTGTTGGTACTAATTTTTCTTCCTTAGCACCTCAGTGTAATTTCCCCAAATCTAGGCCCTTTTGCCGTTTCCCGTCTCACTTTCCCCAAAGTCCCACTCGATTGCTCGAAGGCCGATCTCCCTCCCGGCTCCGCTCGGAACTCTCCTGCCACTCTCTCTCGACTCTGTCACTGTTCTATGCCTCCGCCTCCGGTCTCACACTCACTCGCTATCTCAGTCTCTTACCCTCGTTTCCGGCCATCCCCAGACCCCATCGCTCGCTATCTCACTCTTAGCTCTGACTGTGACTCTCACCCTTTCATCTCGTCTATCGCTGTCTCACAGGTCGCGGTTGACTCTCTCACTATCGACGCTGTGTCTCTGTCACTCTCGTCTCCGGTCTCTTAGACTTACTGCCTCGGTCTCTCACTGCAGGTATGTTTCCAACTTTTGAACCATGAATTTGGGCATTTGGCGACCATGAATCAGTCAGCGAATAGCTAGAAAAGGCTTCGCGAGTGTCTCTGTTTGAATTTGGGGTAAGGAATGGATTATGTGTTTGTACATCTCTATGATAGAATTGTGCTTTTGGTGGAGAAAAAATGGAACATATATTCTGAAATGCCAAATTTGTTATTCCATGAATTACAGTTGTAGGAGTTTGTTACTGTCTTACTGATCCCTTTTCCATTTTGCAAGTCAAATTCATCAGTATTGATCAATTTTGAACCGTCAATTACTTTCCTTTATGATTTATACAATTTCCTGGTCTGTTGAATCATGAGTGAAACTTGTTGCTGCCTCGATTGATTGATTGCTAGTTTTGTTGAATGAAATTTTTCTTTGCAGTATAAATTATAAAAATAAAAGATGGCTTCAAGCGAGGAGAATAAAAGAAAGAATGTTGACAATGCTACTGAAATGGATGTTGGTAATGAACCAATCTGATTACATAATAAAGAAGAATTAACTTTGTGAATTTAACTGCATAGTATTTGTCTTTAATTCCTGTATAGCATCTCATGTCTGAAAAAAAATTTCAAAGAAAAAAGAATGGACCCTTTTTTTTTTTGTTCACTTCCTGATTTTTTCACTGCATATGTAATATGTATCATCCTACATTGGCTTGACCTTGAGAAATTTTAAATTTAAAAAGAAGAAACAAAGTTTTCCATAATAGAGAGTAAGACAAGTTTTTTCAAGCTCTGTCTCGTAGCCAATTGCCTTCAAAGAATTATCTTTACACGGTACTATACTTATAATTTTTTTGGAACCCTACCTGTAAATTTTACTGTCATCGCAAACTTAATATGCAAGCTAATTGTTATTCAATCCTATGCTCATACTCACAGAATTTCTGACTTCTTGGAGATGTTATTTTGACCGGTTTCTTTCTTGGGCCAAAATTTACTGCTTTTATTTGTTTGGCATTTGCTCTATTAGGTTGCTAAATGTTGGTTTCGAGAGTACAATGACTCAGCCAACGGTGATACTTGCAACAGCAAGTTATGATCACACTATTCGTTTTTGGGAAGCCAAAAGTGGCCGGTGCTATCGAACTATCCAATACCCAGATTCGGTTTGACATAATTCTAACCTACTCTCCCTTAGAAGCTTGTGATTTTGTTTTTGTTTTTTGTTTTTTTTTTTTATGTTGATTGGGTGAATTACAATTTTTTTCCTGGCAATACTACACTTGAAGGGTTGTCCTATGATTGAGCATCTAAATATAAACCTTATACTGAATTAGATTGTGGCCTGATAACAATGAGGCTTAAAGATGAATTTTCTTCTTTGCAATTTTTTTATGATTAATAATTCATTAATAAATATCTGGCAAAAAATAATCCATTGATAAATAAAACGTTATTGCTGGACTAATCTCATGGCTCTGTTGATTATGAATAGATTTAGTTTTTTAATTTTCAAATTAATAGAAATGGTTGGTTGATAACTCCCATGTTTAACATTGTGACTGAGTGTACCTTTTCATGAATGGCTATTGAACTAGTGAAGATGCTATTATTGATTGATCAAACGTTTTTCTCTGCAACGCAAGCAAAATTTTTATTGTGCAGTTTTTTGAGGGCTCTTTGGAAAGACCTTTAACATCCATCTTTTTCATAGTGCATACAAATCTTGACAAACTATCTTTCTCAATACTGGGAATATTGTCTGAATCATGTTTTATTTGGGAGGAAAAATGTGTGATATAATCCTTACATGTGAGCTCTGTTACTCTATTTTCTTTTCCATGAGATACTAAATAACTAGTACCGTAACTTTTTGTGGCGGGGCCACACTATTTTTGCATATGCATATGTAACGGTGTTAGGTTATATTAGCGGTCCTGACATTTTTGCTCTCATTTTGAATGTTTGTGGGTATTTTTGCACCTCCGAAAAGCATATTGGATGCACTTTTAGTAAAAGCTCATGGGTATTTTTACACCTTAACCCTAAATAAAATCTGAAAAAAATGATATGTAACATTTTTCCAGGGAAATGAATAAGTTAAATGTTGAATCAGCTAAACTTGTATATTTAATGTTTTTTTATGATATAAAAAATTATCTGTTTCTATGTAGTCTTATTGTTGAACAGTTGTTACCTATGAAGCACCAATGCCTAGAAAACACATACTGTCTCGTATGTGTCTGACACGTGTATCAAATGCAAGACAAAACTCTGAGTTGAACTTAAAAACCGCATTTTCTATTGTGTTGCAGCATTCTCACTGTTCCATGTTGATACAGAACTTTTAGGATGTTTCTGCTTTATGAAGAGGAATTATTTCTGGTGCTTTTAAGATCCACATATTGCTACTGACTTTTCCTGATCTGATTTGTGTAGCAAGTCAATCGCCTAGAAATAACCCCTGATAAACGTTACCTGGCTGCAGCTGGTAATCCTCACATACGATTATTTGATGTTAACTCAAATACCGTTCAACCAGTATGTCTTCCTACCCTATAGAAACACTTCAGAGTCAACATTCTTTCTGGTTCCTGAGCATTCTGTTCCAAATTTTGTGACAGGTAATGAGCTATGATTCACATACCAACAATGTAATGGCAGTGGGGTTCCAATGCGATGGAAATTGGATGTATTCAGGTTCAGAGGATGGCACTGTTAAGATTTGGGATTTAAGGTGATGCTGATATCTTCTGATATGTGTTTCTGAAGCATCAGTTCGTGCCCTTAAAATCTGCTAGTAATAGGCTTCATTGGATGAAAAATGCAGGGCACCGGGTTGTCAGAGAGAATATGAAAGTCGTGCAGCAGTGAATACTGTTGTGCTACATCCAAATCAGGTTATGTTTAACTGTCTACCTAGGGACTTTGAAATTGTTTCTGGGTTAGAATTATATTATGGACAACACAAATATTGAGGAGATATATAAAGTGACAATTACTGTGTGAAACTGTGAATTGTCGTAATAGCTTTGGCTAAAAGGATATTTCTACATATTGGCTATTATATTTTTATTATTTTTTCTTCATTTTACTCAATTTACTTGCCCCTTTAATGGGGCTTAGCAGCTGCAATTTGCTTATTGATTCACTACTTCTTCCAGCAGCTCACCATAAGTGTAGTTTGGTGGCTTGTCTTTGCAAAATAATGAGCTGCAAATAATGGAGGTCATATGACTATAGAATTGTTGGACTTTCATTTGAAACCAATTGGAACTTTGGAAAAGCATAGTCTAATTAATGGTAAAATAATTTGCTATTACCTTTGGGGCAGATGGCTTTGGCTTATATGGTTTGATTAAAAAAAAAAGATAAAATAGCCTATTGTGTATCTCTAGATTTAAAAGATCCTCTGAGCTACCTTGAGACTGAAATCAACTTTTGTTAAGATGTCTGATACTCACTTATGGATTATTACTTGGCTTGATAGGCAATAGATTTTGACCAGTGTATGAAGCACGTACACTTCAAAAGACTATGGGTCCACGCCCAATACATGTATTAGAGAATACACAACAATTTTTATTGCATATAGACACTTAAGATAGTGTTGTGTTGCTGTCTCTCTCAGTTTTTAGTCCCTGTCCAAACCAATGTCTATGCTTCCTAGGGCTGCATTAACATAGTTATACTGCGCTCATGCTTCAGTGTCATTTGCTTTCTGCTAACTTTTATGCCTTAGGTGTTCTCCACTCATTACGGTCTCTTTTGTTTTATCTTTCTTCAATTACACTTTCATTAGCTTGTATGCCTTAGTTCCTTTGCAATTATCATTCATTTGGCATTTTGATTTGGCAGACTGAACTAATATCTGGTGACCAAAATGGTAACATTCGTGTGTGGGATTTGACTGCAAACTCATGCAGCTGTGAATTGGTATGACATTTTGTTAAATGCTTTGTCTTGTAGAATGTTTGTTATAAAATGTTAGATCTATTCCTTGTTATTATATAGCCGGAATGAAAGAAATATATTTAAGATTAAACCATGCAGCTTTATAAATATGAGTGTTTCAGACCCATGGTGCTATCGCTTTTGCATATACTATATGTTCAATTATGTTGCTCCAATGGGATATCTTTTTGTATTGGATTATTGTTATACTCCTGGATGGAAACTGGAAAGCCATGTGACAATCTCTTTATGATTTGTATTGTCTTCAGTGTATTTGTTAGAAACCAGAATCGTGACACCCAATATTACTGCAAATCAGATTTTTGCAACTGATATATATATAGGAAAATACAATAACTTCTGAGAGTATCAGAGCCCGTTTGAATTTAGTTTTTGGAGAATAGCTTTTGTGATTTACGAGGTAAAATGACTTTTTTAGAATAGCTTTTTGCAGAATAGATTATTGAAAAAAGTGATTTTGATAAAATGATAGTATTTAAATATTGTTATCAGAATAGCTTTTTCAGAGTCAAATTTACCAAAAAGGACATTAGCTTTTGGTATAATTGCATATAAAGGATAAGATTGTATTTTAAATATTAAATTTCATAATAAATACGAAAAATTACATAAATTTGTGTACAAAATTAAAATACTTAAGAGTACTGACTGGTACAAAAAAAAAATACTTCATGATCTTAAAAATTTATTTTAGGATATTAAAAAAATATTTAGGGTAATGATTGATCTTGAAAAAATATTTCAGGGTACTGAAAATATATTGACTGGTACTGAAAAAATGCTTGTCATGATCTTAAAAATTTATTTTAGGATATTAAAAAAATATTTTAGGGTATTAACGAGTGCTAAAAAGATACTTAAGGATACTGACTGGTACTGAAACAATACTTCTCATGGTCTTAAGGATCTTGAAAAAATATTTCAGGGTACTGACTAATCTTGAAAAAAAGTTTCAGGGTACTGACGGGTATTAAAAAGATTTTTAAGGATACTGAAAAAATACTTCATAATCCTAAAAATTTATTTTAGGATATTGAAAAAATATTTCAGGGTAACGACGGATCTTGAAAAAATATTTTAGGGTATTGACGACTGACGAGTATTAAAAATATAATTAAAGATACTGACGGGTACTGAAAAAATACTGATGATGGCAGAGGAGAGAGAAAAATCTGAAAAAAATAGTTTTTTTCCCCCAAAACCTAGGTTTTGAAGCCAAAACCATGGTTTGGGTGCAGAATAGCTTCTAGACATAAATAGAGTGTTTAGCAAGCTTTTGCCAAAACCTAGGTTTTGAAATTTGCCAAACAGGCTCTGACACTCCCCAGCCAAGCAATAACTTCTAAGAGAGTATGACACTCCCCAGCCAAGAAAGAAATAGGACTTATACAGAATCCCGTATCCCCTCCTAGATAACTCTCATACAAAATATTTTCCTCCCTTCCCCAATATTCCTAACAGTTAATATAGGCAAAACAAACACCTTTCACAGTGCCCAAAAAGCCACCCTACATGACAACTAGTATTCTACTCTTACTCCAAAATAGAAGGTCAACTCTGTAACCTTAAAAAGTATCCTGCTCCCTTGTTTGTGCTATTTGTGTCTTCCTAAGTCTCCTTGCATAGGTCTTACCATTGAATAGGGTCCTTTCAGTATTCCATTGTATCTTCTCTCTTTTTGTAATATATAAAAACATTAACCTCCTGGGGAAATGCAGGTGCCAGAGGTGGACACAGCTGTACGCTCTTTAACAGTTATGTGGGATGGGACTTTGGTAGTTGCAGGAAATAATCATGGGACATGTTATGTATGGCGTCTTCAGCGTGGAACTCAGGTTGTGCCCTTATACGCGTTGAAGCTATCCACATAGCCTTGCCTTTAACTTCACTCAGTTTTCCTTGTGGAGTTTTGTGCAGACAATGACAAACTTTGAGCCACTTCATAAGCTGCAAGCACACAAGGGCTACATTCTCAAATGTCTCCTTTCACCTGAGTTCTGTGATCCCCACAGGTTGTACAGATTAATATTTTGATGGGTTTTCTTTTTTTCCTTTCCCAACCTGTCAAGTAAGACATGGTAATCTTCTTTTGTGATTGATTGACCACTTGTTGTCAATTCAACAAATACTTGTCAAGATATAATCTGTAAAAGATACTTTCATGATAATTACTGACATATTATGAGAATTTTGGTCCTCAATAAGAATCAGAGTCTAATAAATGTTCTACATACTCTGTTCCAAAAAAAAAAAAGTGCTAGAATAACTATATTTTGCGTTGGAATGGTGATAGTTTGAAAATTGAAAGCAAGTGATTATTGATTAAAAGTATTTGTTCAATGATCGCTTATATATGGAACTTAAATTTTTGTATGACATTTTTTTCCTTATTTGTTTAAAACAGGTTTGAGATTGTATAATTGCTTATAAGAAGTTTCTTTTTTGGTAGACTTTTTAATTAGTTTCTTTTTTGCTTATAACTAGTTTCTATGATCCAGACTTTTGAGTTAATTAAAGAAAGTGCCGTGATCTCATTCATTGTTCTCATCAAGTTAAACATCAGGCCATCAGCCCATTTACACACTTGCATATACACCCTTCCTTGCATCTTGACAGTCATTTTCCTCTTTCTTGAATACAATAGGCTTTGTAAGACCATGCGTCTATGAGCATAGTTGTTCTGTTGTGTATGTTCCACACTTTGTATTATCTTATTTTAAAATATTAAAATGCAAGCCTGTAATTGTTTGTACTTAGAAACTTTGAACATTCAAATGAGCACCTGCCTGCTTAGTTTCTTAAAGCTCAGTCATGGGACCAGATCACCTCCCCAGGCTTGATTGCAGCACTGTCTTAGTATTGATATACCATTGACTGTTATAAGATTGTATTGAAGTTTTTGGCTGGCTTTATTTTTGCTAGGTATTTGGCTACTGCATCTTCTGATCATACTGTCAAGATATGGAATGTTGATGGTTTCACACTAGAGAAGACTTTGATGGGTAGTTCATGAAGTCATTTGCACATTTAATGCTTCTTTAGTTCATGTTTGCTCAGAAGCATTTTAACTGCCTTCAATAATTTGTGCATCGCAGGTCACCAGCGCTGGGTGTGGGATTGTGTTTTTTCTGTGGATGGTGCCTACCTAATAACAGGTACATGGTAGATTTTGAATGGTAGGAAACAGTGACTTTGTGGCCTCAATAATTCGCCTACGTTAAATACTCCAGTCAACAAGAAATATTGCTTTGCGCAGCTTATAGCTTATCCAGTTGCACTTATTAGTCTGCCCTTGTGTGGTTTAAACTCCAAAGTGTGTTATTTAATAATACTCTTGTGGTTTGGGCTTAAAAATCAAAAGTTTTTTAACTATCCAATAACCGCCCTGTGAAATATTTAAGTTAATGAACATTTTCATCATTAAATGTCTGGTTCATATATATGTTGAACATCTTCACGCTGTTATATTCCTATTGCTAGGATTAAGTGGATAGTTCCTATTTTGAATTGTCATTTTTATCCATGTTCTGGTTTCAAAGGACGGAAACAATACATATTTTCAATAATGAGAATGTTTATCAATTTATCTAAAGATTTAGTTGTTGGTAGAACACATTCGTAACATACGATCCATATAGCCAACCTCACCTAGTAGAATAAGTAGAATAAGGCTCATTGATACTATTTATCAATTTAACTTCCACTTGATTATTTTTATTAAAATCACTGGTTATTGCAGCTTCATCTGATACAACAGCAAGGCTTTGGTCTATGTCAACTGGTGAAGATATTAGGGTTTACCAAGGTCACCATAAAGCTACAATTTGTTGTGCTCTACATGATGGGGCTGAATCCACTGCATCCTGAAGTAAACGTATTCTGATTCTTTTTCTCGCTTCCTTTTTCTTTTCACCTCCAATATATCCTGTTTGTGAATAACAACCTTTTTTCTTATTTAAAGAGGTTGGGTGGATGGGTGGTTGTTTTTGTGATGTTGATTTACAATTGATCTTTGAACTTTGTAAGCTATTAATTTGATTTTGAGGCTTTCATTTGGTCTTTTGCCTTGTCAAATGAGGTAAATATTACTCCTTCCGGTCCTAATTATAAGATATATTTAACCGATTTTGGGAATATTAAGGAGATGAGTTAAATTAGTTAATTTTACTCATTTTCCGAAAATGCCCTTATATAAATTTAAAATGACCCTACCACATACCTCTCCGATCTAGAATTTTCCTTTCCACACGCTTTCTAATTGAAATAATGGTCTTGCTATATATGTGTGTGTATGTGTATACATATAGATCTACACACACAAGTGTGTCACACACACACACACACACTATATATATATATGTGTGTGTGTGTGTGTGTGTCTATATATATTTATGTGTGGACACACATACACAGACACATATATACATACATATATATATGTGCGCGTGTGTGTAATCGCAAATTAACGTCAACTAATCAATAAATAAATTAAAATCCAACAATTTAAAAGTTTTACTGACCGGAAGAGTCTATTCACCCCTACATATATGTACTTACCAAAAAACAACCACACTTGATAGAATAAAATAGAGGTATTTTAGGAAGAAATTGATAAAAATTAAAATATTGTCTTATGATCAGGACTAAAACTAACTTTCAAATGTTGTCCTATAATTAAGACTTGAGGGAGTAGTTCAGTAATAAGTTATGTTCATTTTGAATTCTGTAATTATTGTTGGGAGCTCACTTCTTTATGCTTGTATATAACAAATCAAAAGTTGATAGATGTTGAATTTGAATCGTGAATTTGTAAGTTTATAAAATCCTTTTAAAACGAGGAAGATGTAGAAAAGTTGTTCATACACACTATGATTTCGTGATTTTCGCATATTTTAGAGAATTTGACTCCATAGGACTTAAAATGCTTGCAATAAAACATGTATTGCATTGCAATGGGAGTGTCATCATGAGATTTATTTTGAATGCATAAAACTAATTGGCACACTAAACCATGATCAAGCTCTAAACTTTCCATCGGGAACCACTCATGTTCAAAATAAATAGCAATAAGAAGTGATCGAGAAAGTACATGACTGTGAGCCAAGCTTTAAATGCTTGGAAGATCTGTGACTATTCTCACAGAATAAATCCGTTGAATTCGAGTGATAACAAAAAGGTTGAGATTTAGTGTTTCGATTGGCATAAGTGAAATTGGTAAAAAAACGTCATTGGTCAATCGTGGTTAATCTTAATTTTTGTTTTGAATTTTTTTTCACAAGTAACTTTAATAATTTTGATTATGTTTGGATTTTATTTATTAAAAGCATTTATAAATGTATAATTATCAAAAAGGGTATGGATTTTATACAGTTATATTGAACAAAGGAAATAAACAAAATTGAAAGCAAAAATGTCATACCACGAAAAAAAATTATACATGTTCGAGTATATTTCAAAAAGCATATTATATGATCTATCATTTATGTTAGTTCATTATTTTGCTAGGATTGCACCAAATTATGTAATCAACTTTATTTTTTCAAAAAAAGTTGCTTAGTTTTCATGATAATATATTTAATAATAATGATAATTAAATATTTAATAATTATTACTCCTTCTGATTCTTATTTTAAGGCATCAACTACCAATTATAACAAATTAATAAAAACAGTTAAAGTCAATAAAGTTATCTCATAATTTAAGTAATTTTCAATATTACCCCTACTAATTGCATTAAACTCTAATATTATATTAATTATTACTGTCGCCCACTACTATTATTAATTATGGGTATACATGGAAAAAATTATTAATGTACATTGGAAACAAGCAAGTGCCTTATAAAAATGATCAAATACAATTGTCAGTTTGTGCCTTATAATAAGGACCAGAGGGAGTATTAAATACAGTATGATTTAATAAATGACATGAATATTTAAATATTATTTTTATATAATAATAATAATAATTATTATTATTATTATTTTAAAAAATTAAAAATTAATGCTAAGTGTTACGGATCTGGAGTAAGCCCAATGGCGACCAGGCCCAACCACGGGCTGGCATGGTAGACCAGGTCTTGCCCATTAACTTGGAGAATCACAACTACCCCGGCAATATAGGAGGATCTCCGTATGAGGCTAGGCGGTTAAGATCATGGCCGGATACTGCGCCAGATCGCCCCAGGTATGCCGTATAAATACTAAGGCAGCCACCTAAGGTACACACGCTCAGTGGTGGAGCCAGGATTTAGAATTTATGGGTGCACAATTAGTGTAGGGATTTGGGGGTTCGGGGGCAACGCCCCCAAAATTTTTCTTTTTAAAGAAAAGTTTTAAATTCCTTAAGATTGCATCAAAGACTATGTCCTGTCCCTTAATTATGTTAGTTCTTATATGAAGGTTTTGAGTTGTAAATTATATTGGTCACCAAAGCTTGCTCCTTAGTAGAGTAGGTTAACTTGCTTTATAAGTTCTCAGTTCTGTGAAGATTTTCTTTGATATTTTGGTATCACAAGCCTTCTATACTATCAAATATCTGAAGTGCCTTGTTACTTTGTGGGAATTTAAGTGGTGGGGTCTTTATTTGACGGCTGCAAAAGGATTTTTCTAAATCTCTTTTAGTCTTCCTTTTCCAGTTAGTTTTTGCAGGGTTCATAAAGAGGTAACAATATGTTCCTCTATTTTCCCCCCAAAGACTATTGGTTAACACTAAAACGAAAATCATGAACCTAAAGGTAAATACCACATGAATGTGATTATTTTGGCTCTGTAACGTCTCTCGAAACTGTCTAGGTAAAAAAATTGATCTAATTTCTAAACATTTGACCCTGCTTTATATGTTAACAACTTCAGAGCTTAGCAATGAACTCAAGAGTATCAAACAGATCTGCATCTATCATACTGATTTCATCTATAACTAATGCTTGAACATTAAGCCACCTCTTACAGGCCTTCCTGTTCATGATAATCCTATCTAACATAACTTGACGGTTATAATTGAGCATACCAATACCAGCAAAGGAGTGCAGAGTTTGACCTTTGATAGCACAGGATGCAATCCCAGTTGATGCCGTAATAGACACTCTAGATGGTTTATATAAAATCCTTAATCGTTTGATTGCCTGATGCAGGACATAGAGAAAACAAATTAACGAAGCACAATTCTCACAAATTCATCAGTTTAGTGGGTTTTCATGAAAGAAGTAGTAACTATTTTATTACGGAACACAAACATAAAGATTATTTATTACTCCTAAGTACTAAGTCATCCTAATTAAACCCTCAATAGACTAATCACAAATCCGGTATTACTTCAAATGATAAGATATTTCGAAACTTCCTCACCTTGTTCGGCGCCATTACCTCTTGAAGAAATAGGGTTTTTCCTGTCCCAGCCGAGCCCGTGATGAACACTGAATTTCCCTGAGAAATTGCAGCCAACATACTCTTCTGCTCTTCCGTCCATTCGATTTTAGGCTTTCGTGGTTTTCTCTCTTTCGCTTTGTCCTTCTTCAACTCACTGTAAATCCACTTCGGTGGTTTTCCATAACTCTTGGAACTGAATTTCCTGTATGTAGAAGCAAAGGCGGCAGCAACTCCAACGGTGAGAAATTGCTGTGTCGGTGGAGGAGGGAGAGGTGATCGGAATATGGATCTGAGATGCAGCCAAGGAAGAAGTCGAAGAAAGGAACTGGGTCTGAGGTTTGAATCGAAGAAATTAAAGGAAGAAAGGAAAGGATTGGGGCTAAAAAAAAAAGAGAATCGAAGAAAGGAAATTGCCCATAAAAAGGATAACAAGTGTTCGAACCCGAGACGTTAAGGACATATGACCAAAGCTTTAACCAATTAATCCAATTAGATCTATTGAAATAAAATTCCTTCACAAAATATATATTTTTATGGGTTCACTTGCCCCCAGAAAAACTAGTGTGGCTCCGCCCCTGCACACGCTCTACCCTAGACTTTTCCATACACACTGTGCACACACCCCATCCCCTTGGCTAAGAGCCTGGTTGTGTACAGTAATCACCTTTCTTCCGAGTGCTTTCCCAATAGGCATTCAGGAGGATACTTTCGATCCGACATCAAAGCACCAGCCCATTCACTTGGCTGGACATCTGTGTTCTACATTGTGAGATTGAAAAAAAAAAAGTCCAGATTTAATATTTTATAAAATTATTACTATAAAGATAAATAAGTAATTTTAAAATTCTATCTATATCGTTTAGAAATGCACTATAGGAAAAAATTAATTTATAAAATATTAAATCTAAAGAATTCATTTTATGATTTTATGATCTAAGGGTAGAGATCGGATTATGAGAATAATTTTTATGATCTAAGGCTGTAGATCGAGAAGATAATGAAAAAGAACGAGAATAGGATTTGGAGAGGTGGGGGTACAATTTGAGCGGTGTTTTTGTAAAAGATTAAGATGTTGGCTTATCCGAGAGATGTTATGCTGGTTAGTGGTTAGTTTGGCAGAGGACCCAAAATTTGCAACTTAAACGGTTTTGCAGAAGTAGTTGTGCAATTGCTTCTTCTTCCTTTCTTTTCTTTTTTTAAATTAAACGGACAATAACAATAACGGTCTAAAATTACAAATTGGATCAAACTTACAAAATCCATGTCCAAGGAGCTCTTATACTTTACTTTTTTTTTTTTTTCCAAAATATATCTTTTTGACGAATTTTCTGTTCAAATTTTTTTTGTTAAAAATATCTTTTTTTTTTTGGAATTCATAACTTGAGAAACTTCCACACTCTCATCTCGGCCCTTGGTTTCTTCTACGGTGGAGAATTTAAATGGGAGTGAGAGATCATTAAACTAAATCATGTTTTTATTTGGGTTAAGTAGCAAATTTGTTCTTGAAGTACCCCAGAAAAAAATTTCACCCTGATTTTTTTTTTGGCTCAATGTTATCCCAAAAGCTTAAAAACGTAGTAATCTCGCCTTTTTCTATTAGAAAATTAATGATCAATGTCATTTTTTTAACGGTCAACGTTAGTTTTCTAATGGAAAAAGACAAGATTGCTACGTTTTTAAACTTCCGGGGCAACATTGAACCAAAAAACTTTTAAGGCAAAATTGTTATTGAATGTGTACTTTTTAAGATAAATTTACTACTTAACCCTTTTTTATTTTTTATTTTGGTAAAGTTGTCCGCTGGATGCGAATATGAGGTGTCTAGTCTGCAATTGCATGTGGGTTTTCACTTTTCGGCTCCACAACCTCCTGAAGCAGCTATTTTCTGGTACTCATTTTGTTTTTTTTGTAATTGTTTTTGCCTTTGACCCATCTTACTCATTGGATCAAGAAAAAAAAAGAAAAGATAAATGCTTTAATTTTCTTCGTATAGTTTAACATAATTAATTTTTTATGTGAAGGCCAACAAAAATATAATTAATTTTTTCTGTGATTTTATTTTAACGCAGTTACATTCAATTATAAACATAATCCAAAATTAAAATTAAAATTGACCACAATTTCTTGCAAATTATATATTACTTTATTTAAAGAGCATCTTAATATAAATTTATTTATTGGTACATTTAAAATATGAAAGAAATTAAATTAAATTTATAATCATAACACAAAAGTATATTTTACTACATACCACTCTGGTCCTATTTATAAGTCCCTTTTGGTAAAAAAATTTGGTCCTATTTATAAGTCATCTTTTAGGTAATAAATGAGATTGTGACAATTTTGCCCATATTAATTATACCAATGAAAACAGAGAGAGAAGAAAAAGTTGAAAGATACTCATTCATAAATGAGGGCAAAGTTGAAAATTTACCCCACAATCATTGAGCTAACTAACTCTCCTTGGTATGTGTGTTTTGGTCAAAAGGGACTTATAAATAGGACGAGTGATATGTAGTTTTAAACTACTTACTTTTCCCGAAATCTCCCGCCCCACTAACTTAAATCCTGGATCCGTCCCTATTGCAGGCTATTGATAATCCCGGAGTTTACGGCACTAACGCTAATCAAGCACGTCCCTGCAATTGATCATTTGTTCATTTTGGTCAAAATACAGAGCAGATTCTTGATTGCCCACAATGGCAAACCGAGTTATCTTCCTCACAGGGAAACCCAAAAAAAAAAAAAACGTAAAAGAACTATGGAAAATTGTACTCAAGAACTGGTTGAGTTCTAGTCACAGCAGCTGAAGGCATTTTACTAGTTCCCACCCATCTGCTCTGAAGAACCAAATCTTCATCGGCTTGTCTCTCCATAGCCCTAATCCTCTTGGCCTTCAAAAGCCTCACCAATGAAACTCCCACATAAGTCATGACCGAAATCAAAACCAAGAATCCAACCACAGAACTAATCACCCACACATACCATAGCCGCCGCCGCCGCGTTTTCTCCGACGGAACAACGATTGAGAAATGACCCTCCTCTCTCGAATGACACACATTTCGGTTCATCATCTCGCTAAGATAATAAGTTCCATTGGCACTGAAACTTACACATCTTGCCTTCGATTTCACGCCAACCATTAACGCAGTATTTGGGAAATGAACAGATATGGGTTGCCCAGTGGTGGTAAGAGTCAGATTTCTGATCCTTGAATCTGACACATTAGTCGCATCAAAAGCCACAAAACCAACCACAGAAGTGACGAGTGAGTAACCAGGCAAATTGTAGTAATGAGAAGACCAATTGCCCAGATTTTGATACACAATGGCCACTCTTCTTACGTGAGGAATGGTGATGGTTCTCGGTGGGATTCGGAAATAGCTGAAATTAGCTCCTCGATTCCACAGTCGCCGGCTCCGAAGACGAACCACTGAAACATCCATGCCTGAAAGATTCTGGGGAAGCATAGCATCGTAGAGAGCACCGGTATGAGGCTGGTGTTTGAGCACCGTTCTGTAAGCATATTCTTGAACAAAAGAGTTCAACGATTGGGTTGCAGATTCCTCCTCCGAGCTGTGTGCAAGAGAACAACAGAGAAGCAAAGTGAAAAAAACCAAGGAGACGAAGAAATCCGGCCAGCTCATGTTGGATCCCAT
Source organism: Acacia pycnantha (assembly GCA_025563575.1). Lineage (NCBI taxonomy): Eukaryota > Viridiplantae > Streptophyta > Magnoliopsida > Fabales > Fabaceae > Acacia > Acacia pycnantha. The sequence continues at coordinate 776,910 of JAMWYP010000067.1, read as the reverse complement.
TAACACCAAAGAAGAATGCGTAAAGTTCGTTGAATCAGGGAGGTCAAGATTTGTTGATTTTGTGTGTGCGTGAAATAGAAAAAGCAGTAATGGAGGTGTTTGTGTTTGTTATGATTCAAATGATGCAAAGTTTCAACAAAGAAAGAAGCATGCTTGAGGTTGGGACCCAAAAGGAGGACTCAAAAGTCGCAATTGACTTGGGCAATTTTGTGATGAGTGATGACTAGGAACAGACTTAGATCACTTGCTTGGCGTATGAAAGTGAGAGAGAATCTCTCTGGTTACGATGCGAGGAGCTACTTAAGTGGGAAGCAATCAAAGCAAATGGGAAGAGATCATATCATGGTGATGGTGGTGATGATGAATATAACTCGACGCCTGTAAAGAAAAAAAGAAGACAGAAAAAATGAAATGGCAAGAGGAGTGAGAGACATGTAGGCCCGGCCCATTCCATGACTAACCTCCGACCATCAGAACAAAGTGAAAAACTGAGAAAGGTAACATTGAGTCAATTGTACTCATCCCAAGGGGGACACTAGGGTTTCTCCTTTCTTTCTTGACAGCTCATCAAAATTTGGGCTGGCAAGAGAAAATCCAGTGGGCCGATAAAGTGGGCAAGGCTATTGGGCTTAGATTTCTGGATATTGTCAGTCTTAATTACCATGATGAAATAGAAGTGATACGAGACTTGTTCTCTCTTAATCACGTTCTCGATTCAAGACGTGGAAATGAAGAAAATGGTGCTGAGAACTTTTCCCCCTAAAACCGTGAGTCCGACTCGGGGCGAATTTGGATTAGTCGAAACCGAAAGGTTCTAATGAACTGGGTGGGCAACAAAAGAAAGAAAGAAAGAAGTGATGACCTTGAGCTAAGAATAATAAAAGGGTTGACTCTTATGAGTCACAGGAGAGCCTCATAAATGGAGTGAGATTTTGTAAGTTCAATGGGTTCTCCCTCCTAATAGACTAGTCTGTTAGAATGAGCATTTCCTTTAAGTTTGTATTAATCACATTGATGGTTTCATTAAAAACCCAATGATATAAAAAAAACTACCCGCATTGGGGATGTCCCTCATCACAAGTGGAGTGAGTGGTTAATCTTTTCAAATAGACTCTCCATTTGGTTCTTTGATCATCACATCGATTGTCATGAATCCTACATGGAGTGGGTTTCCTTAAAAGAACGACGCATTGAGTTTCACGGTTCCAACAACTAAGACCCTGTTTGGTACAGGGAAAATTTGAGCAGGAAAAAGAACTTAGAAGAGTGAAAGGAAGATTTTGAAAGATGAGGGAAGATGACTTGAGGGAAGATAAGTTGTTTGGTAAGAAGAAAATAAAGGGGTAGTAGTTGGTAAAGAATCATTAAATGTCTATTTTACCCTCAAAAGTAATTAATTCAAAATAAAAAATAAAAATAAGTATTTTGCTAAAATATATTTTTTAAAAATATGCTCATGTCAAGTTCGAACTCGTGTAAAAAAAATTTCTCCCAAATTCGAACTTTCCCGTCAAGTTCGAACGTTCCCGCCAAGTTTGAATTTTAGGGGAAAATCTATCCAAAAATGTGAATAGTGACATGGGAACTATTGGTGGGATCTGATCTTCCCACATATTAGGGAAGATTGGTGGGCCCGGGAACTTAGGTTCCCGGGAACATTTGTCCAAAATGCGTATCAAACGGAAGAACTTGTCTATCTTTCTTTCCCTTCTCACCAATTCTTTGTACCAAATGGGACCTAAATTTTGAGGCATGTTTGTGTGAAAGACCTAAGTAAGTTCTGTCTTTTATTTATTGTTCAGAACTTCTTCTGATATAGGAATCTACGTATAAAGGACTGAATCCGCTTTGTGCATTGCACGAAACTTGATATAAGAATTGCATATTTCATGTATTTTAAATAGTACGGTTGGTTATAAAGTTTCATATAAATATATTTTGTTTCACAAACCATATCAATATTAGTGCATCTTTATAACTGTGTCAGAAAAATTGTTTTGCTGAAGATATATACAAATCTTGGTAATATTAACTAGTCCAAATTGAATTGGGTGGATCACATGAGGATATAATATTAATTGATTGCTAATTTGCTTGAGAATGTGGTATTCCTTATTTGTTTATTTATTTTTGAAGTCTGGATGACAGAAAATTGGCAGATCTGATTGATGAAGGCGTGAAGAATTAATAATATTGGCCTAATTAAAGGTTAGACTCTGACATGGCAATTGAGATAAAAGAACACAAAGGGAATATGATGTTCATGTTCGCGTGACTTCTGAGTGCTTTGTTCTTACTTGCTCTGATTCTTTCGGATATCGAATAATAAAGGAGAGGAGTGATCGATGCCTTTCTTTAAGGACTAGCACTTGAACAAAATATCAGCTAATAGGAGTGATATTTTTTGAGTTGAAGAGACAGATGTTAATGACCTGAGATTATAAACGGATCAAACCCGCGACCCCCAATTACAATAGAGCATCCCTGCCACCAGGTGAACAACTAACAAGGTCATTGGCTGTAATATTACTACTAGCTAGATGTTGAGCCTTCAATACCAAGTGAAATATCTTGGAATGGATTGGATCTTTATTGGTTGCACGTACACTACCTCAATGACAGTAAAATACCACACCTTAGCAGACATATAAAACGTAACAGGGTGTTTAGTTTAGTTTATTTTAAGTGATTTTTATGTTATATGAAATAAATATATATAAGATGATTTTTTCCCCTTAAAATTTAAAAATAAATGATTTTTGATAGTGTTCACAAACACCTACATTATACTCACATAATGAATTCATGTCACTAAAGGTTGTAAAAGTTATTCTCTCTGGCCATTTATTCCAAGCACTGTGAATGGAAGTGGTGAAAAACGGAGAATAATAATAAGTATATACCTAGTCCCCTCAAAAGGAGTGATTATGACTTTCTTTAAAGTTGATTAACCTTGACGATAGTCTGTGTGGGATCACGGTAGGAGTTCAAAAAATAGCTTTTAAACCGTGAAAGTTGATTTTAACTCTTAACATAGTGAACATATCATTTGGATTAGCGATTGGCCAGATGTACTTCGGGTTGAAAAGCTACGGTGGAGAAAAAGTTGGAATTTATAGCTTTTGCATCTTACAACGTGGAGAAAAAAATGTAAAACATTTTTTTTGGGGGGGGGGGGGAGGAAAGTGATAAGATGAAGAGAAAAGAAGATTTTGGGTCTCATATTAAAAATTATATTAAAAAACGAATCATCTTGTATAAGAAAAGATAAAATTATTCAAATGAGCCCAATAATTTGATGTTTATAAATGTATCTAAAAGAGAAAAAAATAAATAACAAAATTGAGGAAATATTCTCATATTAAAAATTTAATTGGTAAGAATAATCTAATAATTTTTTATATACAGAGAATAATAAACAGATTTAATTAACTATTTTAGTGTTTTCAATAATTAATTAACTATCTTTTACTTCATATAATTTTAATTTTAAATTATCACAATATATACCTATAATATATATGAGTTATTTAATAAGATTAATATTTTTTTCAGTCATTTTCCATCAAAACTTGCTTTTTAAATTATCATCCAAACACTTGAGCAAAAAAAAAAATAAATCATCCAAACAAGTTTTAGTTGAAAAAATCTTAAGTTTGCAAATGTCAAATTGAAAAAGGTCACTTCTGCCACCTCGAATTTGTGAACACTCGTTCTTGAAACTCAAGAGAGTTTAACGACTTGTTTGGTATGAGGGGTAGAGAGAAAAAGTAAGTAGAGGGGAAAAAATTTTGAGTTGGATTTAAAAAAAATGAAAGAAGTGTAGTTCAAGATTTTTAATTAATTTTTTTTACTCTTTTATTTTACATCTTATCTTTATTAAAATTTTGTAAACTCACTTCGCTAATTTTCAGAAATCTAACTCATAAAAATTTTCTCTAACCTTCTCTCCAAATCCCTCATATCAAACACCCCTAAGGTGTGTTTGGTTTGAGGGCAAGGAATGGGAGGGAAGGAAAAATGACCCCCTCCTCATTTGGGTTAAAATTTTAGAGGGGACGAGAGCCAAAATCTTAAATCACCCTACATCTCCCCTTTTAAACCAACTAAATGATCTTTCCCCCTTCCCTTTCTCTTTAACAAACCAAACAAGGGAACAAATTCTACCCTCCCCTCAAATATTCGCAATTTGCTAACTATGTATATGTTAAACTTATATTCAGATTATCCTAGCTCAAATGACTTTTTTCATTTAGAAAAAGTTTCATATACTTTCTGTATACTGTACTGAATATTGATATGCATGCGTAGGTGACTTGTCAGATACTACCTTTGATCCTAATTATAGGAATACTTTTGTAGTGCAAATTGCACTACAAAAGTATTCCTATAATTAGGACCGGAGGGAGTAATAAGTTTCTCTAAATAGTATATAAATGAATTTGAAAATTGTTCTGGTGTAGAACACAGATGTCCAGCCGTATGTGTGGGCTGGGGGTTTGATATTGGATCAAGGGTCTCCTCCTGGGTGCGTATTGGGAAGCACACAGGTGGAGATAGGATCATTGAACACAACCAGACTCGTAACCGAGGGAGTGGGGTGTGTGCTCAGTGTGACGGTAGGTAAATAGTCTAGGTTAGAGCGTGTGTACCTTGGGAGGCTGCCTTAGTATATATATATACGGCATACCTGGGGTGGTTTTAGCGTGATCTCCGGCCTAGGATCCTAACGGCCTCGCTCTATGCGGATGTGATCCTATATTTCCGGGCTGTTGAGATCCTTCAGAGTAGTAGGTGAGATCGGACCTGTCACACCTGTTAATAGTTGGGCTTTATCGCGAGTGGGCTTATTCCAGGTCCACTAAATGCGATCGAGCGGTGCATTGATTCTTTTTTACCTGTTCCATCTCCATTGTCATCTCATGTTGCAGAACGAAGGAACCGGCTTAGGTCCACTGCTATTAGAATCCACTTCCCTTGAGAGGCGTCGTTTTGGCTCAAAATCACACATGCTGCTTTTTTTTTTTTTAATAATATTTAGGGTACTAAAAAGATACTTTAAGATACTGACTAATACTGAAAAAATATTTCATAATCTTGAAAAGTTATTTTAGTATGTTGAAAAATATTTCAGGGTACTAACTGGTACTAAAAATATACTTTAGGATGCTGACTGGGGATACTGACTGGTACTAAAAAAAATACTTCATGATCTTGAAAAATTATCTTAGGATCTGATTTTTTTTTTTTTTTTTTAAGATTCTAGGATAATTTTTCAAGATCATGAGGTATTTTTTTAGTACCAGTCAGTATCCCCAGTCAGCGTCCTGAAGTATCTTTTTAGTACCAATCAGTACCCTGAAATATTTTTCAACACACTAAAATAACTTTTCAAGATCATGAAGGGCCCTTTTGGATGGGCTTTTTTCATAAAAAAAACACTTTTTTTAATTCAAAAAAAATTAATTTATGTGTTTAGATGATATTTTTTTAAAAAAGTAAAAGTCACAAAAAAAAGCTAAAATGCTGCTTTTTTCAAAAGCTCAAATTTTGAGCTTAAAAAAAAAAGCACAACATGGGGCTAAAAAAAAAAGCACTTTTTTTTTAAGTCAATCCAAACGGGCTCGAAGTACCGTTAGTATTTTTTAGTACCTGTTAGTATCTTAAAGTATCTTTTTAATACCCTGGATATTATTTAAAAAAAAAAAAGGCGTGTGATTTTGAGCCAAAACGACGCCACTCATAGGAAGTGGATGGCAGTGGATTCTAATAGCAGTGGACCTAAGCCGGTTCCGCAGAACGAATCTCAAGCTCGGTAATTTCCGTGTAAGTAACTCTTCTTTTTCATTTTAGGAATGTGCTTTTTTTCCTTACCTATGAGTTGTCCCAACTATGAGATCTCTATATTTCCCAGCCAAGCAAGAAGTATCCAAAACATTACAACATATCTTAGACCTAATTAATTAATTAAAATAGAAGACGTGAAACACACATGAGTAAGGCAAAGCCAAAAGCCAAAGTCGTGATATTTTTTTGATAATAAATGGTGGCAAGTGTGCAACCACTCCGGGTTCTGCAGTGGCAAGGACGACCCTCCCAACAGTGGTAGCTCCATACAAAGCGGATTATGAGTGGTTTTACCGCAGCTCGAACCCTAGACCTCTTAAGGGAATCCTGCGTTACATTCCGTTAGACCAACCACATGTTGGTCCAAAGTCGTGATATGATGAATCCTCTAATAGCCCTATGCTTCCATTGTCCGCTTGAGATGACAGTGGTAAAAATGACTTATTTATAATATGATTTTTGCAAACTTAAGATAAGATAAAAATCATATTATAAATGTGATTTATGTTTGGAACGACAATAAGAGAAGTGACTTTTTTCCAAATGAGCTTTTGTTTGGATGATTATTTGAAAAATTCGTTATGATGGAAAATGACATGAATCTTATTAAATATATATTATTGTATATATTGTGATAATTAAAAATTTAAATTTAAATTTAATAGAACAATTAAATTATTATTAAAAAAAATTAAAAACTCTAAAGTACTTCATTAAATATATTCTAATGGATAAATTAAAATGCATACTAATATATATTTAATAGTACATTACTTATTGGATCACCTATTCATAACATATTTCTTCAGAAGTAGAAAAAAATATACTTCTATCATAAGCCACTTTTTTTTTTAAATAAGGGAAAATTCCAAATAAATACCGTTTGAAATTGTAAAACCCCAAGAAGTCTTCCGAATTTGTAAAAAGACTGAGAGGTACAAAAGACCTATGAGGGATATACAAATTCAGGTGAAATTACCCTTTTGCCCTTAGTTTTAAATAATAATAAAAATACCCTCCAACCCCTGCCGCCGACCACCACGGCTGGCCAGTTTCCGACGACCACCACCGCCTGAGGCCACCATCGGGGGAGGCGGTGGTGGCCGCCAGCGATGGCCGGCGAGGGGGGTTGGAGGGTATTTTATTTTATTTTTTGATTTATTTAAAACTAAGGGTAAAAGGGTAATTTCACTTGAATTTGCATATCCCTCATAGGTCTTTTGTATCTCTCAGTCTTTTTACAAATTCGGAAGACTTCTTGGGGTTTTACAATTTCAAACGGTATTTATTTAGAATTTTCCCTTTAAATAAGCTCATCTGAGACTACCACTATCTCAAATGGTCTATTTTTTTTTCCCTCTAAGCTTAAAGCACTGTATGTTGGATTTTTTTACTTCCTTACCGCCATGCGAAATAGTCTTATTTGCCATTCTGCTATATCACTACCTTTCTCTCACCTTCCCAATCAATGGCCCAGATGAGCTAATGAGGGAAAATGAGAAAATGGATGAGGAGAGAATCCTCTTCCCACTACCTTGATCGATATAACCCTCCATCTCTCTAGTCACACCTCAAAACAAATCTTGGGTTGAGTTTCTCTCATTATCTCTAAATTATATACGTCCAATCGATATGAAAGGTCACAATATTACTTTGGTTTTTCTTTCATCTTCCCAATCAACAGCCCAAATGAGCTAATGAGAGGTAATGAGAAAAAAGGATGAGGAGAGGATCTGCTTCCTCAATTTTTTTCAATAATTTCTTGCGGTGTTTCGTGCCTATATTCTATTTCAAATTGCGTAAAATACATATGATATATTCTAATGCAAATTAGTAATTTCTATCTGTGAAAGAATGAAATAAATATTGATTGATATTGAGTTGCATTTGGTTGGTACTTTATTAAATTCATGGCTAGACATTGCCCTAAACTAGCCTTATTTTGCTTATATTGGGGTAGCTCCAGTGGTAAGCACATTTCTGACATATAATCAAAATCAAATTTATGGGTTAAATTCGAATTTTATGATGAAACATTTATTTCGGAAAAAAAAAAAAGTTTGAATTTGTTTAAAATATTTTCTAATCAAGTTCAAATTTGTCTAAAATATTTTCTTATCAAGTTTGAATTTATCGCATAAATTTGAATTTAATCCTATTTTCTTTCCTTATAAAAAATCAATATTTTATGAGAGGTAGATATATCTAAAAGCATAACTGTTTACGAGGAAACTTGGGTTCCCACCAATTTAAATGAGATCTTATCTTCCCACCTTTAAAAGAAGATTGATGGGCCCAGAAATTTGAGTTCCCCTAAAAATTGGACACAAAAGTTAGAGCCGGGAAATCGGGCCAAGCCCATCAGACCGGCCCGTCAAGGGCTGGGCTTGAAAAATGGGTAAGATATTTGAAAGTGGCCCTGGAGGGCCTCGGGCTTAAACGGGCAAGCCCTGGAGGGCCTCGGGCCGGCCCTGCAGGCCCTTTTCACTGTAGTTTTTTTTTTCCTTATTTAATTTATTAATTTATATATATTTTGTATTTGTTATAGAGTTATTTATCCATTTAACTACAAATACATAATAACTATACTCTAATTTTATGGATGTGTTCATGATGCGGGAAAAGAAATTTATGATATTCTTACTCATGAGCCAGAGACTACTACTCAAAGTAAAGAACAATCAAATGTCGTTAAAATTGATGATAGTGGCGAAGATGACAACAATAATAGTTATCGTACTAATGTCGCTTAGTGATATGCTTCTTATGTTTTATATGAGTTATTTGTGAATATAGTTTGCTTTTGATTATGAATTAATAACTATACTTATTTGTTGGATGATTCGTATTGTAATTTATTAATTATATTTCTTTACAAAAAACGAAGAAAAAATAGTTAAAATTTGGAATAATAATTTTTGGGCCCTGGAGGGCCGGCCCTGGCCTTGGTGCTCTCGGGCCGGGCTTTGAAAAACAGATGTTTTTCTTACCTCAGGCCCTGGCCCTTCACGGGTCAGCCCTGGAGGGCCAGGCCGGCCCTGATTCTCAGCTCTAACAAAAGTATACTAAACAAGAGAACTTACTCATCTTCCTTTTCTTTACCACCTGTTCCCCGTACTAAACAGACCCTAAGAACATTAAGTTTTTTCTTGGAATCTCTAGGGGTTTCAAATGTCTTCTCATTACTTTTGTCTGAAAATAATAATATACATTCAGAAGCACATATGCTTCGTATGTCTCCTTTATATTTTTAACCAATAAATTAGTTAACCAAAAGCTGGCTAAAAGAAAATAAATAGTTGAAAGAATCCTCTTTTTTCCCACTATAGATGGCATTAGACCGTAGTTAGGTAATGACATATCACATAATAGATATATACCACTCACCGGTACTATTTATAAATCTAATTTTATTAAAAAATTTGGTTTTTATTATAAGGTCAGTCTCAAAATAATAAATGCATTTTTTTTTTATTTTTTTGCCCCTAGCTATAATTGTAATAAACAAAAAAAATTTATTCATGTTGATTTTTGGAACCAATTATAGATAATAGTAAAATTGAAAATTTAGCTCATAATTAATGAGTTAATTAACTCTCATTAGTATATGAGAGTTAGTTAATTTGGACTAATAAATATGACCAAAACGGTATAGATATAGCTACAGAGGCTGAGAGAATATATAGCACAATATAGTGCCTATTTAATTTGGATTAGCGATAGAATCTTTTTTTCTAACGTGATTTATGATATACAAGGTAAGTTTGTTACAAGAGTTTTGTCTCGATTTGCATGACCGTATTTAACGCTAACTCAAACAGCTCCATAATCTTAAAAAAAGTACAAGTGCAAGTCTGTTATAATTAAGCTGTATTATTGTATATAATTATATTAGAGAAAGAAGACTACATAAATCGACCGATCATTACTGGTCTTCTGTTCCTTTCTTTGATCAATAATTCAATATTAAAATATTCAAAGTCCCCAGCCATATAGATGCTATTATTTGTCATCGATCGTTACCAAAAATAATTGGCCGGAGCATTATTTCCAAGGAGGGGGATAATTAAGGGTATTGGACTTTTGGGTCCGCACCAGATTGACTAAGCTATTTGATTAAGAAGAAAACTTCTTAATCAAGTGAAGAGAGATAAATCAGCATGCAGTAATTGTTAAAAGAAAATTAAGGTACAAGTAATCTCATATTGGGAAATTAATTAACAATTAATTTTTTGATTATTACTTGGAGGACAAGTAAAGAGTACTAATTGCACCTTCCTATTATACCATAACCCAATAAATAAGAGGTGTTTCCTTTAGTTGTTTCTCGACTTAGCCACTTGAGTTTTTTTGGCTCTCTCTTCTCTACGGTGATCTGCTGTACCACTCAAATTTAAACCCTAATAATCTAAATCTTGCGTGACCATTAATTAGTTGGTTCGAGTTTCGGTGCTTCGACCTAGATATGGACGTATTCGCCTTGATACGCAGGTCTCTTCTTCCCTCTCCTTATTTTATAACAAAGTGCAATATGAATAACCAGGGACGGAGCTTGAGATAAATATTTGGGAGGCCCAACTATATACTCATTAACTAATTCAAAAGAAAAAATATTTGGGGAGCCAAATTTATAAATTTTTGGGCTAAATATATAAAAAAAATCTAATTTTCTTTAAATATTTAAAACATTTTTTTTGGGGGGCCATGGCCCCCCTGTCATATAAAAGCTCCGTCACATTGAATAACCTTGTCTCCTTTGGCTATTTATTTATAAGATAAAATTGTTTAATCTTTGTCACTACTCGTACATTGTTTATTATACTTATTTTAAACATTGAGATGAGCTGAAGTGTGAGGACTCATCGATCTCTCTCGGCCTTGTATATATAAAGCCTATGGTTCAAGGGAAGCTTCATCACTGGGGTTGTTCATTTAGTGAAACAAAGAGTATAGTAAGAGAGCTTCCTTCGGTCCACTCATGGGAGACTGAAGGGTTTAATTAGCTGCCGACTCATTCATTCAAATACTGAGTCAACAGAAGAAGACACAATCTCACTCAGTAAATGTGTGAATGATGCGGGAGATCATTTTAATCTTACGTTTCCTCTACTTGGACTGAAGGGAGCTCCCTTATGTTCTTTCTTTTGTTTTTGTTTTCATTATGAATTGCTGCTAAACTTTATATATGCATAGTAAAAGGCATAACATGCTCGATCCCTCAGTGCAGTTTTCTTATGCAGGTTAATTAAACCTTTGTAATTGTCCTTGTTTGCTGTTAAATATTAGGTTAAGCTTCTGGTTGAAGCATCACTTTGTTCAGCGACATGCAACATCATCAAGATACTGTACGTGGCTGAGTAGATCTGGTAATAATCTATTTTAATTTAAACCATTTCATGTCATTGATCTCTTCCTTGTTTATAGGGAAGGCTCGTATATATAGCTTTTCTTGATTTTTTTCCTTGTGCTCTTTGTTGCTTCTCTTAATTTCATAAAGTTCAAATTGTGAAGGCAACGGATGAGCGATACAAGAGAACTCATACATACTATCAACGACAATAATCTTGGCCTTTCTTTGCAACCAGGTCCTAGGCATGTATGCCACTAACATACTACGGATTCTTAATATAAGATTATATATATTTCATTCATAGTGCAAGAACGATAGGTACGTAGTGTGCATCATCGCATGTGGCTCCACTAACTCAGCTACAACAGATGGAATTTTGATTGTCGGATCAAGAATTTCGCGACCTAAACCATGTCATGTTATGAAATATAACCGGCCATGTAATTTATTTTTTATAAATAAATCTATGTGAGGTTGTTTTGACTTTCTTTTTATTTTATAGATTTTTAACCTAATGCCGAATGAATGGTTATTTATTATTGATCTAGCTCTTGATTTATGATTTATAATTTCATCCAATCATGCATGAATACATACACTGTACGTATGGTAAAATTTTCCAGTGTAAGTAACATATATTATTCAACACATGGAATTGGCAAGGGTTTAATTAACTAAGGGGAAAGTGACGCAACTTATAAGTAACCAAGAAGATTCTTTTTTGGAACAGAAAACAGGTAATTGAGGTCTGAAAATCTTGCATGATGGTTGCGTATAATTAATAATCACAAATTAAAAGTTTGATTATAATTTTAGTTTCACATGTTTCCTTTTTAGCTCGAGATATGTATTCTCATGTCTTAGATGAAACAATAAATTATTATTTCATTCTATGTTTGAAGGTGCACATACATATCATAAATAATTCATCTTTGACATTGAGTTTTTTTCTAACAAAAAGTAAAGAATGAATTAATTTAAAAAGTTTTGATATATTTTGCTTAAACAAAGTGGGAAACATATCGATCATGAGTAATATGTGTTATCAACCAACGTTGCAAAGAAGAAAACAGCCAACTTATATTGAGTTTAAGTTCCTGAAGAATAAAAAAGGTGATGGCAACTGCTAAGAATTGTCCGGTGAAAATTCAAAATCTAAAGAGCTCTCTATGTCCATTTCAATTAATTTTGAATTAATAACCGCGTTTGATTATGGAATTTTATAATTCCTAGTGTTTGATTTCCCTTTATTCACTGGGTCCATATATATGTTCCAATCCATTTGGAAAAAGGGTTATATTTTTAGTGACATGGTTCCTGTAACCCATTTGAAAAAAAGTGTTACTTACTCTTTTTTTTTGATACAAACAGCAACCAAAATAAACTAAGACTTATCCAGAGTGAGGAGTCTCTCAAGGTCCAGGTCCGCATGCAATACAACCTGGAAACCTGGTAAAGAAGAGAGGCTCACTTTAGCCAAATAGTCTGCCGCTGCATTTGCCCAGCGAATTATAACTTTATATTATAACTTTATCCCCAAAATATTTAGAGAATTTGTGATACTCTTTCAAAAATAAGAAAATAACCTAAATGCGCAAGAGATTAAAAATGTCTTAATATATAACGATATTATGGAGAGAGAAAAAATTAATATGGCAGGTACAAGAAAGAATAATTCCACCTTATATTTAAATCAAAACCATAAAATAAATAGACCTATATTTACGATATGATAAGGTATACTTTTTTTAATCAAGAATCAAGATGTTTTCTTGGTATTTCATATCGTTTCAGCTATTTAGATTTAGCTTGAATAATTGATTATTTTCTAATTTCAGCTATTATCTTTTTATAATTATTTGTTTAATATTTTGTTCAAGTCAATAAAAAAGCATGCTCATCCAAAGAAATTAACCTAATTAAAAGAGCTCATGATGCCTAAGATGAAGGAAGATTTCGCCCTGCCCTCGGATTGTGGGTGAACCCAACCCCTTTCCTAAAATATATGTATAAAAAAAGAGAGCTCATGATGCTTCCTCCAACTGGAAGACGCAAAGAGAGATTATAAACTGGAGTATATTTATGCCATGCAATGTAGATTCACTTATATATGATGTGACATCAACTAGATTATCTTCTAACCACAAGAGAATTTTTTTTTTAAAAAAAAAGGAGGCAAGATTAATTATTTCTTTTTTATGGTAGTGGGGAACAGATGGAATTGAAATAGTTCATCTTTGTTTTCTTCCCCAGCTTGTAGTAATATATTTTTAATAATAATGGCATTACTTATAATCTCAACTCAAAAGTATATCCTTTTATCCAGCGCTTGAGAAATATATATATTTTTAAATTGAATTTTCTAGTGAATTCGGAATTATATCCTCGTATTGTATGATCTCTTCAATTATTTGTTTTAAGAAAAAAATCTTCGCTTCATGTGTGTAGCATCGCACTAATTCATATCTGCTTATTTCATTCATCATATGATTCTCATCGTAATTTAATAACCTCAAAAAGATTCAAATTAATATTTGCGCCTTAAGATCATTGTTAGCAATAACTATTTTTTACACACATCAACAGAGGTATGTGCCCTCAAAGATGATTAGCAAGGAGACACTTGAAGTGTTAAAATTAAAAGTTTAAGATGCATCTAATATTTAAAGTATTTTTTCAGTAGTATTAATTAAATATCTCAAACTAATTTTTAGTGGATTTATCATTCTAAAAATATTTTTTCAGTAGCACTCAAAATTTAAAATAATTTTTAGTGTGATTTTTCTCATAAAGTATTTTTATCAATAGCAACAAACAAGTGCCTTGAATTCGGGCAAAAAAACAAGTTCCTTGAATTACTTAGGAACTCGTAAAAAACATCTTATGATATTGAATGCACCAAAAATTAGTTTAGGATATACTGATGAATACTATTAGAAGTGACTTTATCCAAAATTAAAATAGCAAGAATGTATTTTATTGAGGAGAGGGTGGTTTCAGTTTCTGAAAAAAGTCGTGACTGAGCTCCGCTAGGGCTTGTGATTTGGGATTTACGCTGAGAGCTCCGCCACCCACTGTGGCGGAGAAGATGAGTGGCTCCTCCAGCCGCGCACTGCGGGGAGGGGCAAGTGAGGAAACACCGATGGAAGAAGGGGAGGAAATGCGACGGCGCAAAAGACGTTTACGGAATGTCGATGAGGGATTTACAAGTGGAGAATCGCTGAAACAGAGAGAGGAAGAGTGGATGAAACCTGGAGGGAAAGAATTAGGGCCGAAATCATATCGAGAGTCATTGCTGCAAAATGTTAATGCACGTGAATGCTGGTGGGAATGGACGAAGACGGACGAAGACGAAGATGATGGAAGAGAGACAGATTTCGCAAAGGTTTTGAATCCAGGTGATGGTATCTGTGTGGACTTCTCTGATCCACTATGCCCGAGCTTCCTGTTTGAGGAGAAGGAGAAGGAGCGGCTTATGAAACCGTTCCGTCGTACGTTGGTAGTCAAATTACTGGGAAGACAACCTTCCTACGGCTTCATGGTGAAAAAATTGAAACAGATCTGGGAACGCAAGGGACAGATTGACATCTTCGATCTGGAGAATGACTTTTATCTCGTCAATTTTCAGAAGATGGACGACTATATGGAAGCTCTAACAGGGGGACCGTGGGTAATTTCGGATGCTTACCTCAGTGTAGCTCGATGGAAGCCTGAGTTCAGCCCGAAACAGGAGAGAACTGCCTCTATAGTAGCCTGGGTAAGATTTCCTGATCTGCTAGCGCCATTATTTGATAAGAAGTTTCTGCTAAACTTGGGGAACTCTATTGGAAAGGCGATTCGCTTGGATGTCCACACTGCTAAGAGAACTAGAGGAAGGTTTGCTCGTATGTGTGTAGAGCTAGACCTGACCAAGCCACTTATACCTCAATTCAAGGTTGAAGGCCAGATTCTCAGTGTGGTGTATGAAAGTCTTGGGCACATTTGTAATAGATGTGGTCGGGTAGGGCATACAAAAGAGGGCTGTGAGGTCTTTCATAGGAAGCTGAATGAGGAAAGTATGGGGGTGGACGAAGCAGGGGGTAAGGGAATTAGCACAGGGGAGAATGAGAGTGACAAAGGTCTATGGAAGACAGTGTCGAGGGCCCTTAGGCCAAGGAGAAAGGAGACTGAACCTCAAAATAAACCAGCTGGTTCGCGCTTCTCGGTGTTGCAGGAAGAGAAAGAAGAGGAGGAGGTGCTACCAGTTAATAACACAGGGCAAGACAGAGTGTCGAAAGGTGTTGTGTCTGAGCAGAAACTGGGCAAGGCCGTGGAGAAAAATCAGAGCAAGAAGGGTGGAAATGAAGGCAGCAAGGGGCGAGCTACAGAAAATTCTATGAACTTAGTAAAGAATAAGGGGAGGGCTGATCATGAGTATGCAACAGAGAGGGTGACAACATTAAGGAATGGGGCAGCAACGACTAGAGTTGGGAATGGAAGAATGGTTTTAACTGAAGTCTTACCTGGTCATATCAACAAGGTGGTTGCGGTAGAGAGTAGACCTCAGCCAGACGTAAAACAAAAAATCCAGCCAACTTATAAGGAAAACCTCCACCCGGGTGAAGGCATGGTGGCAGAACTTTTAGTGGATGAGGGAGGTTCCCAAGCATCGCATATTGAGGAAGATGATGTGGAATGCACAGTGGGTGCTGATATGAGCATGGAGGAGGTATGTCCTAAGTCGTTCTGGCTGATTGAGTCCTCACGGGCATACTCTGGTTTCTTTTGTTCTTGACACATTTATCTGTCATCATGTTTAAGTTTTTAGTATGGAATAGTAGGGGAGCTGCAAGTAAAGGAGTGGCTTCTGTAATTAGAGACATTAAATTTCGTCATAAACTGGATATGATTGTACAGCTAGAACCTAGAATTAGTGGCATGCTAAAAAGCTGGGGCTTCAGGTGCTCAGTAAGACAGGAAGCTGAGGGTTTCTCAGGGGGGATTTGGATTCTGTGGAACGCAGAGGAGCTAGTAGTGGATGTGAGGATCATGAATGAACAATTTATTCATTGTAAACTCAGTTTGGGAGGGACTGAAATGTTACTTACAGCTGTTTATGCGAGTCCTATGGAAACAAAAAGAGCTCAGTTGTGGGAGGTGCTCTATAACTTGGCCTGTGAGGTATCTGAACCATGGATACTAGCAGGGGATTTCAATGACATAAGGACCCCTATGGAGCAACAAGGTGGAGGACGGGTGAGTGAAACTCGATGTCACAGATTCAATGACTGGATTGAAGACTGTAACTTAATCGACATTGAGGCGCAAGGACCTCTTTTTACATGGAAAGGACCAAAATGGGAGGGGTTGGAGAGAGTCTACAAGAGGCTAGATCGTTGTCTGTGTTCTTACAGCTGGCAAGAGAAGTTTGAAGAGGATGAAATCAGTGTGTTGCTGAGAGTTGTCTCGGATCACCATCCCTTACTGATTAAGTTGTATAGTGATCAAAAGGGCAAAAGGCAAAGATACTTCAAGTACGAAGCAATGTGGAAAATGCATGAACTCTTTGATAGTGTGTTAGAGGCTAACTGGCAGCGAAATGGGGAAATTCCAGCGAATCTGACCGAGTTACAGCGTGCGCTGATTAGATGGAATAAGGATGTCTTCGGGAAAATAGAAGGCAGGAAGCGGCGGATCTACAACAGATTAAGTGGAATTCAGAAAAATATTGGCCATAGAAGCAACCCTTTTCTTGTTAATTTGGAGTTGGAGTTGGAGGAGGAACTACTCCAGCTTCTAAGGCAAGAAGAGATTTTCTGGTTTCAAAAGTCAAGGGGGCGATGGATACAGGATGGGGACCGAAACAAAAAGTATTATCACTCTAAGACTTTGATGAGAAGGAGGAAAAATAAGGTTACAATGCTCAAGAACAACGAGGGGAAGTGGATTGAGGATGAGGAGGAGATCTCAAGCATGTTTCTTGAATTTTACAACTTGCTGTTCGGTGAGACGAATTTTAATAGGAAATGGACAGAGACAAAGCAAGATTGGGGGACAGTAGATATAGACAGATGGAAGAGGATTGGGAGAGAGGTCAGTGGTGGGGAGGTACGCAATGCTTTTTTTCAAATGGGAGGCTATAAAGCACCCGGTAAGGATGGGTTCCCTGCGGTGTTTTATCACCAAAACTGGGAGTGGGTAGGTGACTCAGTCACTTCTTTTATCCAAACCTTATGGAGGCAGCCAGACCGGATTGGAGAAATTAATGAGACCGTAGTGGTGTTGATTCCAAAAGTGGACAAGCCAGTTGAGGTGAGCCAATTTCGACCCATTGCTTTGTGCAATGTCATCTACAAAGGTTTAGCCAAGGTAATTGTAAATAGGCTAAAACCTTTTCTAGATCAGCTAGTATCCCCATATCAAACAAGTTTCATTCCTAGAAGAAACATCCATGACAACATCATTATTGCGAAGGAAGTAGTTCACTCTATGAACAAACTTCAAGGGAAAAAGGGGTTTATGGTAGTCAAAATCGACCATGAAAAAGCATATGACCGCATGAATTGGTCGTTCATTGAGAAGGTGTTGGAGGAAATTGAGATGGATGATCACCTAAGAAAGGTTATTAGGGGCTGTTTTAATTTTGTATAGTTATCGCTAATATGGAATGGGTGCAAAAGGAAGGACCTAATTCCAACAAGGGGCTTGAGACAAGGGGACCCTTTGTCTCCCTACTTGTTTGTCTTAGGAATGGAGAAGCTCACACATTTAATTGTTGATAGTGTGAGTAGAGGACAGTGGAAACCTATGCGAATGGGGCGTGGAGGTGCTGAATTGTCACACCTCTTATTTGCTGATGATCTGCTCCTAATCTGTGAGGCTGAATTAGACCAAATTTGTGTGGTCATGGAAATTTTGGAGGCCTTTGCTAACATGTCCGGCCAAAAAGTAAACACACAGAAAACTAGTGTTTACTTTTCAAAGAATGTAGCTAGGGAAACTCAGAATCAGATCTGTGAGTACTCGGACTTTGCTCGTAGGGAGGATTTGGGAAGATACTTAGGGACTTTTCTGTCAAAGGAAAGAGTGAAGAGCAAGAATTTTCAGCATATACTTGATAAAATGCAGAATAAGCTTAGTAGCTGGAAGAGACAAACATTGTCTCTAGCTGGAAGATTAACGCTTGTGCAGTCAGTAACAAACCAAATGGGGGTATTTGCCATGCAACATTCTGTTATCCCAGTTGGAGTGCAGAAGCAAATGGAAAAAATACAACGAGATTTCATTTGGGGTCGTGAGGGGGAGAAAAGGAAAATACACTCGGTGAGTTGGGACTTAATTTGCAAAGACAAAAAGAACGGTGGTTTAGGGTTGCGTAACTTGGCTTGTATGAATGAAGCGTTGTTGGGAAGGGTGGCTTGGAATTTAATTTCAAAACCATCCAATTTATGCTCTCTGGTTCTCAGTGGAAAATACAGCAGACAATGCAATCTGCTTGAATGCTGCAAGGGTATGAAAACCGACTCTGAAATATGGAAGAAACTAACAAAGCTATAGCCGGACATAGTGGATAACATATATTGGGAGATTGGTGATGGGAGGACAGTGAAGTTCTGGGAGGATAAATGGGTAGAGGATGAAGGGAAGCTCTCTGCGAAATGTATTGGGCAGTTGACTCTGGAAGAGAAAAGGATGACAGTAGGGGAGATGGTAAACGAGAATGGAGAATGGGATATGTGCAAAATTGAAAGCATGGTGAATGTTAAGGGCAGAGAACTATTGAGGTCCATTCTACCTCCGAACCTTGAGAATGGGATGGATGTAATTAGGTGGGGGAGCAAATTCAAGAATAAATATGTTGTTGCAGATATGTACCACTCGCTGAAACATGAAGCAACAAATGAGGATAGAGGTTGGGATGTAATATGGAGGTGGAAGGGTCCAAGACGTGTACAGATCTTTCTTTGGTTAGCATCACACAACAGATTACTCACAGCTGTGCGCAGAAGTAAGTTGCTGGGGGGTAATGCAGGCTGTCACTATTGTAGCTTGGAGGAAGACATTATGCATGTGCTTAGAGATTGTGATTGTGCTTGGTCACTGTGGCAGAAGCTGCTGCCATGCCACAGTATGTCTGATTTTGTAACCTTGCAGGATGAAGAGTGGCTGAAATGGAATCTAGCTCACCCAAAGGTGAGTTGGAGACTTGTCTTTGGGATCACATGCTGGTTGCTGTGGTCATGGCGTAATAAAGTCTGTTTTCAGGAGGGATACGTGATGCCAATGGATCGTATGCAAGCTGTATTAGGATATGCGAAGGAGATTCAGCAAGCACATAGCGAGCTTGGTAGGGAGAAAGTCAACAGATGCAGAATAAAGACTAGATGGGAAGCTCCAGGAGAGGGCCTGATAAAATTGAATGTTGATGGGGCTTCTCAAGGCGGTGGTAAGGCTGCGGGATGTGGGGGCTGTTTCGTGATTCAGATGGGCATTGGCTTTGCGGCTTCAGCAGGAGGTTGGGTGTATGTTCTGCATTGAGAGCAAAAACGTGGGCTGTACAGGCAGGACTTGAAGTAGCCCTGCAACAACATTATAACAGGATAGTAGTCGAATCTGATTCTGTTAATTTGGTAAATATGTTGAATGGCTCAAAGGCATATGTTGAGTCTGATATGAAAATGCTAGGTTTGATTGAGAGAACTGCCCAGAAATTTTTAAATGTAACATTTGTTCATGTGTTTAGAGAAGGGAACCTATGTGCTGATGCTTTAGCTAAACATAATTGTTCACAGGTGGAGAGTAGGATTACTTTTGTTAGTCCTCCCCTGTTTGTCCATCGTTTGCTTTACAGGGACTGTATGGGTACTGCTTACCCAAGACCTTACTATGATGCTGGAATAAGAACGGGCTAAGGCCCCGTGTTTTTACCAAAAAAAAAAAATAGCAAGAATGTATCTTTTGGGACTTTTTTTCCCAATGACTCTTTTATTTTGTAGTGCATGAAGGATGACAAGAGAAACTGTGTGAAAATGTTGAAGTGTAATCTCATATGCTATTGTAACACTCGAGAGTAGGTGAACAATCTTGCATTTTCTACCCTTGGAGATGGACTGAGCCAAGTGATATGGTGGTGCATATCAGAAATTGATGAAGCAGGTGCACTTTTAGTGGTACAATTTGTAAGTTGTAGGACTTCTCTTATCCAACAAGTAAGGGGTGATAAAAGTGGTCTTTATTTTTGAAAATTTAAGTTTGGGTAAAAATCAAATAGCGTAATGTGATTGTTATCTAGATTGACTTTTGTAAGAGTTAGTTTGATAAACAGAAACCTGTTTTGATGATTAAAGGAAAAGCAAGTTTGGAGGTAAGAAACTCAAAAAACATGAATCTTATAAAAATAAAAATAGGTAATGTATTATTGCGAAAATTTTAAAAATACTAAACTACTCAAATATTTTAGGAAAAATTGGGGAAATGTCCCCTAGAAATTTAATTGGTAAGAATGACCAAAATTAAATAAATTTATATTTAGGACAAAAGATTTCATCTATAAGAATTTATAATAAGAACCAGAATAGTATTTCAATTTTAAAAAAAAAAAAAGTTGGACTCAACATCTTTCTTTCCTGCGGCATTTAAATTTTTTTTTTCTCTCTCATGGTAAAAATTTATTCTATCTCCACGGTGGAAAAATTAGAAATAAGAAATTTTATCTTATGACTTAAACTTTTTTTCCCCAAAAGTCCAATTGAAAATAAGCTAATCCAAACACTTAAAATTTTCAATAATCCTTCAATCCTACATTTGTCTCCTTCAATCGTGCGATGGGGAGGTTCAATCGCACGATGGTTAAGACCAAGATGTCAACAGTGGTGGCGGAGATGGTGGGTTCTTGGAATAAGGAGAGAGGACGATGAAAGAGACAATAAAGGGTGTGTTTGGTTTGAGAAGAGGGAGGGGAGAGAAAATTTTTATCTCGTCCTGACTAAATTGCCCATGAAAATTTTTCAATATTCCATAGCGACACTCTTTTTATCCTTCACTTGTCTCCTCCCTTCTCTCTCTGTCCCTTACCCAACCATGCCTCCAACCCTTTGCTTCCTCAATTCTCTCAACCGCCCCACTCCCCCGCCTGAGACCGTCGTTATTCTCGCCACCCTCCTCTGCTCCCTCATATGCCTCGTCGAGCACCGCGGATCCAGCGCCTCCACCTCCACCGCCCTGGCTTTGGCCAACAAGGGTCTCAAGAAGAAAGTTCTGCAATCACTCTCAAGATTCACCTACGTGAACAGAAGTCCAAATAAGTAGGTGGTGACGTCGGAGTGCACGATTTTCTTGGCGACATTTGCCAACGGTGACGAGATCCGGGTCCTTCCTCAATGCAGGCATAGCTTCGCATGGCCTGCATCGACATGTGGTTAGGGTCCCATTCTTCGTGCACCTCTTGTAGGTAGATTCTGGCAGTGGTCAGGTGCTAGAAGTGTGGGCAGTACCCGATGGGATCTACTGAACAATTTATCTCTCCCTTTTTTCTCATGGGAGATTTGGTAAAAAATTTCTCTCCTCTCTCATCCCCTCCCCTCAAACAAAACTCACCCTAAGGGTGGAAATAGAGTAGGTCCCTATCAAAGGCCAACGGTCTAGCCTACTTTAAGCCTAGCCTAACCTATTTAGTAAATAAGTTAGGCTTGGGCCTATTATCAGGCCTATTTAGATAAACTGGTCATGCCTATTTTCACAAGGCCTAACCTACAGGCTTGACCTATTTAGTTTTTTTATAAAAAAAAATTGTATTATTATGCATAATTATATATAATTTAATCTAAATTAATTTTGCAAATCATTTACAAAATTAATAACTTACTCTTAACCCTAAGTTTCATTTTTCATCATTTATCAATGAGTTTAACATTTTCATTCATCAATTGACCACACTACTTCTCTTATTTTTTATCGCTCGAGATGATAATGCTAGCTCACTACATCTCCCTTGATTTATGTCATTTGATGTAGCATAGTAATTGCAGTAAGTTTATTTTAGTGATTCCCAAATGAAAATGATCCCAATATGAGGAGTTTGTCTCATTTTCTGCAAGAAAAACGAGGTAAAATCTAGTTTTACACTGGTTGATTTTTAAAAATATATCTCCTTAGTTAATGGATGATTGATTTTTTTTATTCCTACTTGCTTAGACAATTGTTGTCACTAGGTGTTTCTTTCTTTCTCTTACTCTTTTATTTCATATAAGAATGAATCTCTAAACTTTTAAGACATAACATAAGCATTTAAATAGGCTTGATAAATTATATATGAACTTATATATATAGGCTTTAAACATATTTAAGGGCCTACATTTTAAGTAGGCCTTTAAATAAGTTTCAGGCCTTTTGAAGCCTTAGGCTTAGGCCTAAAAAACTACATACAAGCTCAGGCTTTGGATAATTGTCGTAGGCTCAGACCTACTTAGCTAAAACCTAGCTTAGCCTAGTCTATTTTCACCCATACCTCAATCAGTTAAATATGATATGCTTTTTAATTTCTTGATTGAGACTATATATAGGCTAATACCATTGTTAGTCCTTTAAGTTTTGATGGAACTTTGGTGTTGGTCCATGTCGGTTTAAATCGTTGGTTTTGGTTATTATAGTTTCATAAGAACTTTGTCTGAGTTTAGCGAATTGTCCTTATACTTTTAACGAGTGTTTTGGGTCCTTATACTTAGACCGAGTCATTGTGATACAATAGGGACCAAAATAAAAAGTGGATGAAACTTAAAGGACTAACAATGATATAAACCTTTGAGACTGTTTACTGTCAAGTGAAAGAAAGTTTAAAACAATTTAGTCAAGCCATTCATAGAGCACAATTTGCTGTATGTTCCTCAGGTAATCACACTGAACTCAGTGCCCCCTATGGAAGATGAGATTGTGGCTGGTGGTATTGGCTGCAACTTTGTTTCTCGGGACATTCTTGAAGCTACAGGCATAGATGATGCATTGAGTGTTAGAAATTGCTGATTCTTCTTTCTCTCATCATAAATTATTGGGATTGATGAAATTGAAATCAATGTTCTCATACTATATTTCCTTTTTTCATCAGAGGTTTCAGTGGGGCATAGTTATAACCTGATTGAAGTAAGTACACGTGGGATTTTAAATGTTGAGACTGCATCTAGGAAGCGATGAGTTTCAGTCTATGAAGTGGGCAAAACACCTTTCTTCCATGCAAATATGTATCTCCATTTGCATATCAATCAGGTAAGTGAACAAAAGTATCGTGTTTTCACAAAAAAGTCAAGTAAGTAGAACCAGTTATATAACCTATACTGAAACTTGTTATTACATACATAATTATTTATTGCAAGACTTTTTGATGATTACATTTCTTTCTTGAAACCTCGATTGATTTTCTCGACTTTGGATTCAGTAAACTGCTGCTATTATACGCTTAGCCATGTTCTACCACAAGAGGCTTGTCTCAATACTTCATCTGTAACTCTTTTTCAAACAAATCTTAAGATATTGGTACATAACGAGATGATCGCTAAACGTGAAGCTTTACTTTGAAGGTACAAGATGAGAACTCAATCAGCAGGAAGCCGCGAGCAGCTGCCCTGGCCAAAGAATCAAAGGAGGATTAATTTCCTTTCACTTCTTGGAGATCCAGAGAACAGAAAATAACCCATCTACATGACAGGTAATCTAGAGTTATTATTTTTTCTCTTCTTCAATAATCTTCCCTTGATTGTTCTCATTTTTGCGCTATTCTCAGGTCCATTACTTCACACGCTCTGTACTGCCGTTGTAGATCAGGATGAACAAACACTATCAATAATTTCAGGGAATCCCAGGGTAGGAAATGTTTCACATGTTTTCTCCATTTCCCAAACCAGCTCGCGTCGCCATTCCAACGATTCTAACACTAACTAAGAATACCACGATCGGAGAAACTGTTGCCGAAGTTCCCATCTGACTGGACACAGAGAATAGCTGCAACCTAAGGACGAGCTAATTTTATGGTTCATACCATCTTAAGCTATGAAGATATCAGCTTTTATTTGTTCAACGAAGCATTAACCTTCATTGGTCTCGTATTTTAAAGGACCGTCTAGTTCAGCTCCTGATATGCCATTAATTTAGTTCATCTGTATAACGTGTTCGCCATTAATTTAATGGCGAGTGAAGCCTAGCCTACCATTAAATCCCCCTCTTCTTCTGACAATTTATGGTGTTCATTGATAATTGACTAATAATTTGTACTTTTGGAGCACACTTCTATATGCCAACTCATGCTATGATTAAATATAATATGGATTTCTGCGTTGTCATAAATTCCCTACTCATCAGTTGATCACTACGTTCGTGTCATGTTGGTCTCAATTCTCAAAATGGACTGTCGGTCTGCGTCAGATTGTATTGCTTCTAGTCAATCGGACTCATGTAAGAAAAAAAACACAAGTTGCAATTAAGTTGCATTTCAGATACGGTGGATCATTGTGCATTTTTCTTTGTTCTTTATAGTTGATCTGATTCTTTCAGCTATACGACAACATCTATACTAGTTCAAAATTTTTAAATATTTTTTTTTATCTGACATATTCTCTTTGTAAAATTTTGTAACGTCACTTCTCTAATTTTCTAAAATCTAACTTAAAATTTTTTTTTCTCTTACCTCCACTCCAAATCCCTCCTACCAAACACACCAAAGATTAGACTAGTACCATACTATATTCACAATTTGCCAACTACGTATATGTTAAACATATTTTCAGATTATCCTACAAAAAGCGCAACTGCCTTTTTTTCATTTATAAAAAGTCTCATATACTTTCTGTATACTGTACTGAATATAGATTATGCATGCGTACGTGACTTGTCAGATAATAAGTTTCTCTAAATAGTATATAAATAAATTTGAAAATAAACCCACTGTATGAAGTTCATAATATAACGTGCTAAATGCGATCGAGCGTTGCATTGATTCTTTTTTACCTGTTCCATCTCCATTATCATCTCATGTTGCAGAACGAATCTCAGGCTCGGTAATATCCATGTACGTAACTCTTCTTTTTCATTTTAGGGATGTGATCTCTATATTTCCCAGCCAATCAAGAAGTATCCAAAAGACTACAGCATATCTTAGACCTAATTAATTAATTAAAATAGAAGACGTGGAACACACGAGTAAGGCAAAGCCAAAAGCCAAAAGACATGATATGATGAGTCCTCTAATAGCCCTATGCTTCCATTTACTCATTTGCCATTCTGCTATATCACTTTATCACTGCCTTGATATGACCCTCCATCTCTCTAGTCACTCCTCGAATCTTTTGTATCATTTATTGCCGTGTTTCGTGCCTATATTATTCTATTTCAAACTGCGTAAAATACATATGATATATTCTAATGCAAATGAGAATGAAATAAATATTGATTGATATTGAGTTGCATTTGGTTGGTACTTTATTAAATTCATGGCTAGACATTGCCCTAAACTAGCCTTATTTTGCTAATACTGGGGTAGCTCCAGTGGTAAGCACATTTCTGACATATAATTTTTTTTTTTTTTTTTGAGTGAAAAGGAATTCCATTGAAAAATCAGAAAGATACAAAGGAATGGGAAACCAAGCCCAAAGCAGAAAAAAACAAAGAAACAACAGAGAAGCTTACAGAAACAGCAAAAAACAGTTAAGATCCTTTTGTTGCGAATTCCCCAAAGCTTCCAGCAAGTAATACATATACCAATCTTCCAGGAAGAGTCTAAAGATGGGAGACAGATTATGTGAGTTAGCCACCACTGTGTCCATTCGAAGAAATCCGCACTCATATCTAGAGGAAGGACTTTCCTCCGGACCGAGGAGGCTATGCTGCATTCTTTGAAAATGTGGTTAATCCCTTCATCACCGGTCTGACATAGGGAGCATCGCGGATCATCGGTCATACCACGTCTAAGGCGTTCCATATTAGTCAGCAGTTTCCCTTTTAGAAGAAGCCAGATAAAGGTTTTGATTCTCTGGGCCATTGGGAGCTTCCACACATGGGACCAAACATTGTTATATTCGTTCCAGTTTGGAGATTCCAGCGCTTTATACGCCGACTTGGTAGTAAAACATCCATTCTTGGATAAACTCCAATAACAAAACGAAGCCTGAGGCAATATAGAAGGATGAGAAACAGAGATTTCCTGTAATAAATCGATTGGCAAAAGATGCTGAAAAAGCGGCCAATGCCAAGAGCCGTCAGCAGACCTGAAGTCCAGGATAGTCTTGGCGAGATCCTGATCAGAGAGAGGGGAGAAGGAGAGGTTTTTGAGAGGACCCAAATCCCCTACCCAAAAGTCATCCCAGAACTTGACTTGGCTACCATCCCCTGGGGACCATTTAATATAAAGCGAAGCCTCTGACATATAATTAAAATATACTCACTAAAAAATTTGAATATGTTGCCATCAAACTTTAGAGTTTGGACACCCTAGAGACACAGAAAGGCTATTGTAGGTCTTGTCCAAATAGCTAGGGTTATACCTGTAGTCTAAACTCTAAAGCGGTGTCATACATCTGGTAAGAACATTAGGTTTTCTCTTGGAATATAATCTCTGGGGGTTTCAAATGTCTTATCATTACTTTTGTCTGGTTGATAAATTCTGAAAATAATATTACCTCCGGTCCTATAGGACATAGTTTGAAGTAATATATATTCGGAGGCACATACGCGAAATATGTCTCCTTTATATTTTTAACCAATAAATTAATCTTGTTAATCAAAAGCTGGCTAAAAGAAAATAAATAGTTGAAGAATCCTCTTTTTTTCCCACTATAGATGGCAGTAGACAGTAGTTAGGTAATGTCATATCAAATAATATATATATATATATATATATATATATATATATATATATATATATATATATATATATATATATATATATATATAGTTATAGCTACAGATACTGAGAGAATATATAACACAATATAATCTTCGAAAAGCAGAGAGACGCCATGTCGCCCTATAAGTGCATTTCTGTTATAAGCTGGAATATTATATATATTATTATGTTAAAGAAAGAAGCCTACATAAATCGACCGCATCGTTACTGCTGGTCTTCTGTTCCTTTCTTTAATCAATAATTAAATATTAAAATATTCAAAGTGGCCAGCCATATAGATGCTATTATTCATTTATTTGTCATCGTTACAAAAATAATTGGC
This sequence comes from Acacia pycnantha, assembly GCA_025563575.1. NCBI lineage: Eukaryota > Viridiplantae > Streptophyta > Magnoliopsida > Fabales > Fabaceae > Acacia > Acacia pycnantha. Next base: position 749,526 of record JAMWYP010000067.1, on the reverse strand, counting down.
CGGCCGGGGGGTCTATAGCATTCCAAGGAGGGGGATAATTAAGTGTATTGGACTTTGGGTCCGCACCTGATTGACTAAGCTATTTGATTAAGAAATAAGAAAACTTCTTAATCAAGTGAAGAGAGACAAATCATCATCAGCATGCAGTAATTGTAGAAAGAAAATTAAGGTACAAGTAATATCATATTGGGAAATTAATTAACAATTAATTTTTTTATCATTACTTAGAGGACAAGTAAAGAGTAATTGCACCTTCCTATTATACCATAACCCAATAAATAAGAGGTGTTTCATTTAGATGTTTCTCGACTCAGCCACTTGAGTTTTTTTGGCTCTCTCTTCTCTACAGTGATCTGCTGTGTGACTCAAGCTAAGTTTAGACTCTAATAATCTAAATCTTGCATGACCATTAGTTGGTTTGAGTTTCGGTGCTTCGACCTAGATATGGACGTATTCGCCTTGATACGCAGGTCTCTTCTTCCCTCTCCTTATTTTATTTATAACAAAGTGCAATATGATAACCTCGTCTCCTTTGGCTATTTATTTATAAGATAAAATTGTTTAATCTTTGTCACTACTCGTACATTGTTTATTTTACTTATTTTAAACGTTGAGAAGAGCTGAAGTGTGAGGATGAACCCAGAACCCATCGATCTCTCTTGGCCTTGTATATATAAAGCCCATGGTTCAAGGGAAGCTTCATCACTGAGGTTGTTCATTTAGTGAAACAAAGAGTATAGTAAGAGAGCTTCCTTCGGTCCACTCATGGGAGACTTAAGGGTTTAATTAGCTGCCGACTCATTCATTCAAATACTGAGTCAACAGAAGAAGACACAATCTCACTCAGTAAATGTATGAATGATGCGGGAGATCATTTTAATCTTACGTTTCCTCTACTTGGACTGAAGGGAGCTCCCTTATGTTCTTTCTTTTGTTTTGGTTTTCATTATGAATTGCTGCTAAACTTTATGCATAGTAAAAGGCATAAGATGCTCGATCCCTCAGTGCAGTTCTCATATGTACGTAGGTTAATTAAACCTTTGTAATTGTCCTTGTTTGCTGTTGAAATATTAGGTTAATGTTTTTTCTGGTTGAAGCTTCACTTTGTTCAGCGACATGCAACATCATCAAGATGCTGTGGCTGAGATCTGGTAATAATCTCTTTTAATTTAAACCATTTCATGTCATTGATCTCTTCCTTGTTTATAGGAAAGGCTCGTATATATAGCTTTTCTTGATTTTTTTTTTTCCTTGTGCTCTTTGTTCCTTCTCTTAATTTCATCAAGTTCAAATTGTGAAGGCAACACGGATGACCGATACATGACAACTAATACATACTCTCAACCACAATAATCTTGGCCTTTCTTTGCAACCAGGTCCTACGTTTGTATGCCACTAACATACTATCGATTCTTATATGGCTCCACTAAGGGCCCTTTTGGATGGGCTTTTTTCATAAAAAAAACACTTTTTTAATGTAAAAAAAAAAAAATTAATTTATGTGTTTAGATGATATTTTTTTAAAAAAGTAAAAGTCACAAAAAAAAACTAAAATGCTGCTTTTTTCAAAAGCTCCAATTTTAAGCTTAAAAGAAAAGCACTACAAAAAAAGCATAAAAAAGCACTTTTTTTAAGTCAATCCAAACGGGCCCTAACTCAGCTACAAAAGTTAGAATTTTGATTGTGGGATCAAGAATTTCGCGACTTGAACCATGTATATGTCATGTTATGAAATATAACCGACCACGTAATTTATTTTTAATAAATAAATCTATGTGAGGTTGTTTTGACTTTCTTTTTGTATATTTTTTAACCTAGCTAATGCCGAATGAATAGTTATTTATTATTGATCTAGCTCTTGATTTATGATTTATAATTTCGTCCAATCATGCATAAATATATACACTGTACGTCTGGTAAAATTTTCCAGTGTAAGTAAAACATTATTCAACACATGGATTTTGCAAGGATTTAACTAAGGGGAAAGTGACGCAACTTATAAGTAACCAAGAGGTTTTTTTTTTTTTTTGGGGGACAGAAAACCATGAGGTAATTGAGGTTTGAAAATCTTGTATGATGGTTGCGTATAATTAATAATCACAAATTAAAAGTTTGATTATAATTTTAGTTTCACATGTTTCCTTTTTAGCTAGAGATATGTAATCTCATGTCTTAGATGAAACAATAAATTATCATTTTGCTAGAGATATTAATGTGAAATTAAATGAATAGTTAGTAGTTAGGGCTTTATTCTATATAAAAGGTCTTAGCTAATGTGGTTTGGTGTGTACGTTAAGTAGTTAGATTATCACCATATTTTAGAGAGAGGTTAATTTGAGTTTCTCTCTTTAGAGAGGGAAATCCCTCTTAAATCCCTAGAATTAGGGTTAGTTGTTAATCACCCTCAAGTGAGGAATGACATTATTAAAGCCAAGTGGGTTATAGTTTGTATGACCATATGTTGCTTTTATATGATTAATACAAGATTCTTTATCTTCTCTATTATGTTTTTCCAATTGCTATTGTTTATATATTTCATTCTATGTTTGAAGGTGCACATATCATAAACAATTCATCTTTGACATTGAGTTTTTTCCAAACAAAAAGTAAAAAATGAATTAATGTAAAAGGTTTATATTTTGCTTAAACAAAGTGGGAAACATATCATGAGTAATATGTGTTATCAACCAACGTTGCAAACAAGAAAACAGCCACCTTATATTGGGTTTAACTTCCTAAAGAATAAAGAAGGAGATGGCAACTGCCAATTAAGAATTGTCCGGTGAAAATTCAAAATGTAAAGAGCTCTCTATATGTCCACTTGAATTATGGCCGCTCGCCTTTAATTTGTTAACTTTATTGGCATCCGTAAATTTTCATTTGCTATGCAATAATCAATTATATAGTGGCCTACCTCGTTGCTGATCAAATAATTCTATAAATGGGGCTGCAGATTTGATCATTAATTTTTAAGTAATAACCGCGTTTGATAATGGAATTTTATAATTCCTAGTGTTTTATTTCCCTTTATTCACTGGGTCCATATGTTCCAATCCATTTGGAAAAAGGGATATATTTTTAGTGACATGGTTCCTGTAATCCATTTGAAAAAAGGTGCTAAGTTTTATTATATTATAACTTTATCCCCAAAAAATTTTATTAATTACTTTGTATCCTCTGAAAATAAGTGGTTTATTAATAATTAATAGGGTTTAATGTTTCTAGTTTCATACAGAATTTTTTTTTCGGTCACATTCACATAAAAGTGAGTGAGTTTCATTGTAAAGAGAAAGAGAGAAAATATTAATAGAACCCACTCACTTTTACGTGAGTGTGGCAGAAAAAAAAAATTCTGCAGTAAAAGTAGAAACATTAAACCCTAATTAATATGTAGATAATTTGTGATACTCTTTCAAAAATAAGTAAATAACCTAAATGCGCAAGAGATCAAAAATTTCTTAATATTATAACGATATTATGGAAAATAAAAATTTAATTTGGCAGACAAGAAAGAATTGCAACTTATATTTATATTTATGACCAAATCAAAACCATAAAATAAATAGACCTATATTTACGATATGATAAGTTATATACTTTTTTTAATCAAGAATCAAGATGTCTTGTTGGTATTTCATATATAGTTTCAGCTATTTAGATTTAGCTTGAATAATTGATTATTTTTATAATTTCAGCTATTATCTTTTAAAAAAATATTTGTTTAATATTTTGTTCAAGTCGATAAATAAGCGTGCTAATCCAAAGAAATGAACCTAATTAAAAGAGCCCATGATGCTTCCTCCTCCTGGAAGAAGAAAAGAAGAGAGATTATAAACTGAAGTATATATAATTATGCCATGCGATTCGCTTATATATGATGTGACATCAACTAGATTATCTTCTAACCACAAGAGAATTTTTTTTTTAATAAAAAGAGGCAAGATTAATTATTTCCTTTTATATGGTAGTGGGGAATAGATGGATTTGAAATAGTTCATCTTTGTTTTCTTCCCCAGCTTGTAATAATTTATTTTTAATAATAATGGCATTACGTATAATCTCAACTCAAAAGTATATCCTTTTATCCAGCGCGTGAGAAATATATTGCAAATTTGCAATCTTTAAATTAAATCTTCTAGCGAATTCGGAATTATATCCTCGTATTAAGAAAAAATCTTCTCTTTAATTATGTGTGTCTGTGTGTAGCATCGGACTAATTCATATCTGCTTCTTTCATTCATCATATGATTCTCATCGTAACTTAAAAACAGTGCTGGCGCCGTGCATAATGGACCCATTGGCGAATTCCATTTTACATACATTTTTGTAGGGTTTAATGTTTTTGCTTTTATTGCAGAAATATTTTTTCTGTCATACTCACATAAAAGTGAGTGAGATCCATTAATATTTTCTCTTTATTCTCTTTATAATGAGACCCACTCACTTTTATATAAGTATGATAGGAAAAAAAAAAAATCTAGCAAAAACAGAAACATTAAACCCATAAAGCATATCATAAACCCTTCTCATTGAAATTTGAAAACAAACATATTTGAAAACAGAAATAGTATGTAGTGACGGGAAGGGCGGCGACTTGTGTCTCCATCACAAGCCGCCGGCGAGTATCATTTTCATGCCACAGATGGGTCAGAGTAGTACATTGGAGCCCAGATCTTTCATCTACGACCTTCTCCAGTATATTGGAGCCCAGATCTTTCATCTACGACCTTCTCCCTCTGAGTTATGTCGATTGTTGCCTTCTCTCGTCTTTGTGGCAAGTCTTTCCCTCTCCTACTTCTCCAGATCTGTTCTGCAGTGGTGAGGGCTATCTGTCTTTTGTTTATATTTTTGTGATGCTGGGGTTTTGTGGTGGTGTTATTGTTTTCTCAAGTAATAAACAGATCTGTAAGATCTGAGTATAAATCCTTTTGGTTAGATGATTAGTTGAACGTTATTGATCCAATTATCATCTAGTGGCTCAGATCTGTGATCTCATGGGAAGATTTCAAGAGATATTGTTCGGTGTATGGTCGAGATCACCATATTTGTTTGAATAGAGGAGCAGAAGTGTTATTCACGATATCATGGGTCTTCTTTATTCTGAGGTTGAGTTTTCTTTGATATTTACCCCAAGATGGGGTATTTGTGCAGCTACTCTAATTGCAGCTAATCCTTATTATAAAAATATGTGCTCTTTAGGGTGGGTTTTACAATCAACACTTTCTTTCATATCTTTTCTAACCTTGGATATCGAAGAGGCTGATTCTGTCCATGATTCTACTTCTACTCTTAACTCTCTAATGTGTGGTGATTGGTTGTTCTTGTATTTGACTTATTTTGTTGTAGTTGATTTGTCTTTGTTTGTATTCTATCAGTTTGTTTTTATGTATTGTATCGTTATGCAGTATTAATATATATATCCTTTGAAAAAAAAAAACCCTGTCTCATTGTGATTGCATCTAATTTAATAACCGCAAAAATATTCAAATTAATTTTTGCTTAAGATCATTGTTAGCAATAACTATTTTGTACACACATCAACAGATGTATGCGCCCTGATGATTAGCAAGGAGACACTTGTGTTAAAATTAAAAGTTTAAGATGCATCTAATATTTGAAATATTTTTTCAGTAGTATTAAATATCTCAAACTTATCTTTAGTGGATTTGTCATTTAAAAAAAAAAAATTCAATAGCACCTAGAATTTAAAATAATTTTTTGTGTGATTTTTCTCATAAAGTATTTTTATCAATAGCAACTAGTGCCTTGAATTCGGCAAAAAAAAAACAAGTGTCTTGAATTACTTAGGAACTCATAATTTTTTTTAACAATATTAAATGTAACAAAAATTAGTTTAGGATATATTGAATACTATTGAAAAAACATTTCAGGATACCTGATGTGACTTCATCCAAAATTAAAATAGCAAGAATGTGTCCTTTGGGACCTTTTTTCCCCAATGACTCATTTATGTTGTAGTTCATGAAGGATGACAAGAGAAACTGTGAAAATGTTGAGGTGTAATCTCATATACTATTGTAATCCTCGAGAGTAGGTTATTAATATAGAACAAATCTTGCATTTTCTACCCTTGGAGACGCACTGAGCCAAGTGATACGGTGGTGCATGTCAGAAATTGAAGGCACTTTTAGTGGTACAATTTATAAGTTGTAGGAGTTCTCTGATTAGTAGTAATAAAAGTGGCTTTTATTTTTGCAAATTTAAGTTTGGTATAAAAATCAAATAACGTAATGCACACAGATTGACTTTTATAAAAGTTAGTTTGATAAACATAAACTTGTTTAGATAATTAAAGGAAAAGCATGTTTAGAGGTAAGAAACAGGAAAAATAAAAACATGAATCTTATAAAAATAAAAATAGATAATGTACTATTGCGAAAATTTTAAAAATACTAAACTACTTAAAAATTTTATGAAAAATTGGGGAAATGTTCTTGAAAATTTAATTGATAAGAATGACTTGAATTCAATAAATTTATATTTATGACAAAAAAATCCATCCATAACATAAGGAATTATAATAAGAACTAGAATAATATTTCAATTAAAAAAAAAGTTGGATTCAACATCTTTAATTTCTTTCACACATTTTTTTTTTCTCTCATTATGGAAAAAATTTCTTCTCTTTCCAGGAAAAGTCAAAAATAAGAAATTTTGGTTTATAAGTCAAGCTGCTTGTTTTTCTCCCAAAGCCCAATTGAAAATAAGATAATCTAAACACTTGAAATTTTCAATAATGTTCAATCCCACATTTGTTTCCTTCAATCGCATGATGGTGAAGACCGAGATGTCAACATTGGTGGCGGAGATGGTGGGTTCTTGGAATAAGGAGAGAGGACGATGAAAGAGATAATAAATAATTTTTTTTAGGGCAAAATAGACAAATTATCAATGATTGCAGTTGCAGCCGTGCAATGAATATTTATAGGGGTGCGAATATGCAATTCTCATTGCAAGACTAATCTTTATTATCATTAATAAGTGCAACTAAACATGTCATCCATGATAATGCAATGAGAATTATCATTGCATGACTGTAATGAGATTGAACTCAACGGACTCTTAGGGCCCGTTTGGTATGGAGAAGATCTTAGGAGGGAAATGAACTTAAAAGAGGGAAAGGAAAGGAAGGAAAAATTAATAGGGAAGTTTAAAATATGAACCGTTTGGTAAACCAGGGAATGGAACCTAACTTGATGGAAAATGAATTGTTTGGTATGAAGAATTGGGTATTGGTTAAGTGGGAATGTGATGTGAAATTCCAAAATTGCCCCTAATTAAAAAAAAAGAAAAAACAATCCTAGCATGAAGACTTTCGTGTTCTCGAACGGAGAAGAACGAACCTAATCCCAAATTGCGTGAATCTGCATATGTAAATCAGAAGTAGTTGTCGATGGTAGATGAAATTGCGAGGATGAGTGGATTCGGGATGCGAGAAGGAGGAGGCAGATGGATTAAAAGTTGAAAACACCCAAAACGATGACCCTCACAGCGAAAAAATATGAACAGATGAACAAGGCAAAAACGAGTAACCTTTAAACCCAGTTGATTCATTTGTAGATAATGTCGCAGAGATTAAATTAGGACCGACTAAAACCCGTTCCAAGTGTCAAGTCCATGAGAAAAAAAGGACATCGACCGTCAACACGCTTGTTCACGTTCGAACGTTTGGCTCACATTCGAACGTAACACGCATCAAACCAGCGGCGTTCGAACGAACAAACTTGCATCAGTAGTTTCACATCAGTTATAGCAAGACCATAAATTATACCAGCAGAACAGCCAGATAAATAAATATTTTTCCATTGATATGAACTGAGGTAGACAAGTTACATTATACAAAAGTACAAGGATTGCCATTGCACTATTGTTTCAAAATTTACATAACATAGGGTAATGGACTTTACAAAACAGGGCATCGGGCAAGAGATGAGAAAGCAAACTCAAACCCATCGCAACTCACCTGTGTTTCCACCGGCGTTGAACTTGTGCTGCGTCTCCGACTGGCTTGTCGTCAATTTCAAGTGAGGTAGTCTTCATTCAGCTTGTCAAGTGGATTTGAGCTTCGTCTGCTTCGTCCAACTCGAGGCTCGATTTTGTTTTCTTTTTAATCAACAGCTCCACTGTACCAGGGGCTTTTTTGTCCGCCAAAATCATTCTCCCGGGAACCAAATCACTATCCCGCCATTTTTTAGGGATTTAATTTTCCCACCCTTGTGGCAAGATCGAAGGTGGCGGGAGATCAATTTGGCAGGAGAGTGGCGCGCCAAACAGATTTTGGCCGTGGGAATATTGGCATTTTCCTTTTCCCTTGCCCCAAATCAGCGTACCAAACGGGCCCTTAGCCTTTTAAACTATGCTCTTTCTTTGAACTCGTGATTATAATAAAGATGTTTTAATTAAAAGCCTCATCCTTTCATAATTCAGTGCAATCATGAATGATTCTAACGGGCAAAGTTTAGAGTGAAGTTGATTTTTGAGTCATACCACAAGAGCTAATTAACCCAGCAAATGACCAATGGGCAGCGATTTTGCTCACTAATCAGACAGTGCCCAATATTTTACCACTTGTCCGCATTGGTGCAAGGAGATCTGGGATAAGATTAGATTGGGCACAAATAGTAATAAATGATGTAACAAGATCAAATGGGAAATAATAAGAGGTTAAGATAATCCGAGCTCTCTGCTCACATTACAGAAGTAAAAATGGGAAGCTCCTCCTGCAACAGAGACGAAGAAGGACCTGAGATTTTCCAAGTGGGACCTTGCGATGCTTACCAAATGGGTTTCTTGATAGGTCTCAGATTTTCCCATCAGATAAAGAATAGAGTCGCTAATGACCTCATTCTTCAAAATCAGCTCATTCCCTTTGCTCAAACCCCTCAATCTCACTCTCTTCTTCAATCTCTCTTTCACAACAATCGCTCCAAATTCCCCACTTATTGGGACGAGCTTCTGGGAACTGCACAAGGAAGCGGTGTTCCTCTTCTTCATGTAAGTAAGTTTCACCTTCCTGTAAATTTCACATTAGTTATAGCTTCTGGTAATCGCAAAATCTGTTTTTACTGCAGATATTACTCATTAACTTCAGAAAGGAGATTCTTGCTTTTATTCCCAAAGGGTCTCAGAGTTCTAACGTGGATACCTCCGATGACTGCTCTGATGTTATTGTTGTCGGTGAATCTATGGCTATTGCAGCCCACAATGAGGATGCAAATGTTGCATTGCTTGGCCATACGTAAGCTTTTTAGTTATATGCTGCTTAATATATGGCTTTGAAATGTAAATGGAATGGCTTTACTATCTAGTGTTTAAGTCTCCTGTGGACTCGCAGCTACTTGATCAAAGGAATCCTGCCAAATGGAATATTCTTTGTAGCTTACACATATGCTGGAGAGCTCCCAAGCTGTGCCTTTGGGTTCAATAACCATGGACTGGTAAAAAATTTCATATATCAGCATTGTCAAATTAGGATTTGGCTGCCCAATATAATACTTCTGTGCCCCAATCAGTTAAATGTGATATGCTTTTTAATTTCTTAATTGAGACTATAGGTTAATACCATTGTTAGTTCTTTAAGTTTTGATCAAATTTTGGTGTTGGTGCATGTAGTTTTAAATCGTTCGCTTTTGGTTATTATAGTTTATAAGAACTTTGTCTGAGTTTAACGAATCGTCTTTATACTTTTAACAAGTCCTTGTGATACTTCAGGGATCAAAATAAAAACTCAATGAAACTTTAAAGACTATCAATTATATTAACACTGTTTACTGTCAAGTGAAAGAAAGTGTAAAACAATTTAGTCAAGCCATTCATAAAGCACAATTTGCTGTATGTTCCTCAGGTATTCACACTGAATTCAGTGCCCCCTATGGAAGATGAGATTGTGGCTGGTGGCATTGGCCGCAACTTTGTTTCTCGGGACATTCTTGAAGCTACAGGCATAGATGATGCATTGAGTGTTAGAAATTGCTGGTTCTTCTTTCTCTCATCATAAATTATCGGTTATTGATGAAATTGAAATCAACGTTTTCATACTGTATTCCCTTGTTTCATCAGAGAATCCGTTCATCAGAGGTTTCAGTGGGGCATAGTTATAACCTGATTGAAGTAAGTTCACGTAGGATTTTAAATGTTGAGACTGCATCTAGGAATCGAGTTTCAGTCTATGAAGTGGGCAAAACACCTTTCTTCCATGCAAATATGTATCTCCATTTGCATGTCCATCAGGTAAGTGAACAAAAGTATCTTGTTTTCACAAAAAAGTCTGTCATTTCCTATATTGAAACTTATTATTGCATACTGTGTAATTATTGTAAGATTTTTTTATGATTACATTTCTTTATTGGAACCTCCTTGATTTTCTCGACTTTGTATTTAGTAAATTGCTGCTATTATACGCTTAGCCATGTACCACCACAAGAGACTTGTCTCAATACTTCATCTGTAACTCTTTTTCAAACAAATCTAAAGATATTGGTACATAACGAGATGAATCACTAAACGTGAAGCTTTACTTTGAAGGTACAAGATGAGAGCTCAATCAGCAGGCAGCAGCGAGCAGCTGCCCTGGCCAAAGAATCAAAGGAGGATTTCCTTTCACTTCTTGGAGATACAGAGAACAGAAAATACCCCATCTACATGACAGGTAATCTGGAGATATTATCTTTTCTCTTCTTCAATAATCTTCCCTTGATTGTTCTCATTTTTGCGCTATTCTCAGGTCCATTACTTTACACGCTCTGTACTGCCGTTGTAGATCTGGATGACCAAACACTATCAATAATTTCAGGGAATCCCAGGGAAGAAAATGTTTCACATGTTTTCTCCATTTCCCAAGCCAGCTCGAGTGGCCATTCCAAAGACTCTAACTGTTGATTATGGCAAGACATTAAGTCCCACATCGTCCAATTTTTGGTGAGAGGGACCGTGAGTTTAGTATAAAAGGAGCCTCCCTCCTTCACTGCATCTCACCTCACAAATCCAACAACTGTCTCATCCTAAAACATTTTTATTTCTTCATGCTGATAGTATTTCACTTGTAAATTATCTTGAGTGAAGTTTGATTAAGGTATTTCACTTGTAAATTGAAGTTTGATTAAGGTATTTCACTTCTAAATTATCTAGAGTGAAGTTTGATTAAGGTTTATTGTTGTCTTGTTCATCTTATTGTTGTCATGCCAATATTATTAAATTACGTCTTTCGACTGCGCTCTTTATATCACGCTTCCACAACACTAACACTAACTAAGAATACCACGATCGAAGAAACTGTTGCCGAAGTTCCAATCTTGCTGGACACAGAATAGCTGCAACCTAAGGACGAGCTAATTTTATGGTTCATACCACCATCTTAAGCTATGAAGATATCAGCTTTTATATGTTCAACGAAGCATTAACCTTCCATTGGTTTCGTATTTTAAAGGACCGTCTAGTTCAGCTCCTAATATGCCATTAATTTAGTTCATCTGTGTTAGGAAATATATCAGTATAAATATATTATAATTAATTAGTATTGCATATAATCAGGGATTATAAGAATTATGAGTGATTAGGGAACCAATCATCATAATGAGTCATTACTCTCTTGTCTTCTTTCTTATATATAAATACCTTATTGGACATATGAATAAAAACATCCATTTGAGAATATATTTTCTCTATCTTTTCTCTCTCTGAATTCTACATGGTATCACAGTTTGGTTAGTTCTTGGCCAATCTGAGTTTTCCGGTGGCCGTTGTCACTGTACAGTGGCTAGTGTACAGTGATAGTGGTCAGTCTCTCATCTCTGGCGTGTGTGTGTTCGTGTCATTTCAGATTTTTTTTTTTGGTTATCCTTTGGTGGTGCTCCTTCGTCAGCATCGAATTTCTTCCTTTTGTGTCGATTTGCTGTTTTTGGTACTATTTCGTGGTGTTATTTTGTGAATAGGCCTTGTTCACAAGGGAGAGAGAAAGTTTGGACTTCCTCATTTGGTTGTTATGCTACATCTGATTAGTTACTGGAGCTTGTTCTGGGTTGTCTCCTCGTTTTGGTACTGTTTCGTTTGTTGTTTCGTGAACAGTGAACCATGTCGTCACTGTTCACAGGGGGAGAGAAAGTGTGTACCTCATTGCTTGTTCGTCTTCGTTCCAATGTCGTTTCATCAATTTGCTTTGGGTTAGATGGTTATTTGCTTTTAGGTTGTGGAAGTGTTATTTAGCCACTGGGGTGACTTTTGCTTCTATTTGGCCACTTATGTGACATTTGTTGTTGCGAATCGTGAAGCCTCAGTTTGGTGTTGTAATCTCATGTGAGATTGTTCTGTGGTGACTAAAGAAGTTTTTGTTGTATTTAAAAAGGTTATTGATACCTCGTTTGGCTGTTGTGACCATTTTCTGGTCGTGCTTTGTTCTACGATGTCGAGCCTTCATTCCCAGTATGTGTAGGGCGGTTCTTTGCTTCGAAGGTTGCGTTGTGAGATTGTGTTCAATTGTTTCTACTATTTCAGCACAGTCGGCATTTTGTTTCGTGCACGTTTACTTGTCTCTAGTAGCTGGGTCCTTCATTTATTACATTTTTCAGAATGTTCGTGAAGTGCTATTTTGTCTTGAATGTTGTGCTTGTGGTTAGGTAATTTCGTTGGCATCTGCTGTACTTTGCGTCCTCTGGTGAGGAGTTTGGTGGCCCTTGTGTAACCCGTTTGTGCTTTGCCTCCGGTGAAGTGTTTGACAATTATTTGCTGTTTGGGGTCCATGTGTGACCTGTTCGTTGCTTTGCCTCCGGTGAAGTGTTTGGCAATTATTTGTTGTTTAGGGTCCATGTGTGACCTGTTCGTTGCTTTGACTCCAGTTAGGTGTTTGGCCCAACTTGAGGGAGAGTGTTGAGAATGTTAAGGGATAATGTTAAAAATATATATATATAGTGTCTTGATTTATTTATGTTTTCTTGTGACAAGTTGAGCATGATTAACATCTATGCTCCAACTTGAGGGGGAGTGTTAGGAAATATATTAATATAAATATATTATAATTAATTAGTATCGCATATAATCAAGGATTATAGGAATTATGAGTGATTAGGAAATCAATCATCATAATGAGTCATTACTCTCTTGTCTTCTTTCTTATGTATAAATACCCTATTGGATTTGGACATATGAATAAAGACATTCATTTGAGAATATATTTTCTCTATCTTTTCTCTCTCTGAATTCTACAATCTGTATAACGTGTTCGCCATTAATTTACTGGCGAGTGAAGCCTAGCCTACCATTAAATCCCCCTCTTCTTCTGACAATTTATGGTGTTTATTGATACTTGACTAAGCAATTTGTATTTTTGGAGCACACTTCTATATGCCAACTCATGCTATGATAAAAAATAATATGGATTTCTGCGTTGTCATAAATTCCTTACTCATCAGTTGATCACTACGTTCGTGTCAGGTTGGTCTCAATTCTCAAAATGGACTATCGGTTTGCCACAGATTGTATTGCTTCTAGTCAATCGGACTTGTTTAAGACAAAAACCCCAAGTTGCAAGTTGCATTTCAGATACGGTAGATTGCACATTTTTCTATGTTCTTTAAAGTTGATCTGATTCTTTCAGCTGTACGACAACATCTATACTAGTGTATTACAACGCAAAAAGTTACAGATAGATACAGCAAGAACACAGCAAAACTCTTGAGCTGAAATGAGGCAACAGAGGTGCAATAAGTAATACCCAAAAAGATTAAAATTCATCAGCCAACTCAGAACCTAGCAGAAATATCCAACTCAACTCCTCATGCAATCACAATTCACATTCCTTTTTGGAGGGCAGCCCCCTTCAAGGCTTTCAAACGCGACCGTTGTCCCTTGGACCTTGCTTCAAGAAGTTTCGCTTTCAATGTATTCTCTTTTAAACCTGGAGGCACTTTTGAAGACTCAGTGATTTCAGGGTTTTGGGATGGAAGTCTTGCCATCCACTGCCGTACCGGACTTGCTTGATTCCTCCATCCAGCATTGCTACAGGAAGCCTCCCCATAACTAGTCTCAGCATGTATATCTCCACTTTCTGATGCCAAAAGTTGGCTTCTGATGAGATTGTCCATTATGAGGTTTTTATTAGAGCTTTGCAATTCAAGGGGGCTATTCTTTCTGTCAAAATTATTACTCTCTTCCCTTGCCTCACTCTGTTCAAACTTCTCAGTTATACTCCCTTGGACTGCCTTTGTATCTGTGGTCTTCTCCTGTTCTGCTTCCGCGTCAATTGATTGGGACTTCTTATTAGAGTTACTTGGCATGGCCCAAGCCATCTGTTCTTCAAGCTTTACTTGCAAGCTAGAAGGACTGTGACTTTTTATCCCTTCACGACTTATTGCCTTTTTCCTTGTTTGCTTGGTTTTTATTGTCTCTTCAACAGTAGGGTCTACAATGTCATCTTCATGCACTATAGGTCCCCTGTTTCTCGGTTTGTTCAACTCGAAACAATTTGAATCACTGCCTACAGAATCATCATCGCCCACCTCTTGTGGTGCACTCACAGCATCATGCAGTGGAACTGATTCAAGAGAATTTCTTCTATCTCTTGCCACCAGATTCTCTGTGCTCCTATTATTGTGTTTAGCTTTAAGGAAGGTCTCTATTTCAAGGCTTAGTTTATCCACGATTGACTTCTCGTCGGAGAACCCATTCTGAGCCGCTTCTAGTTGCATCTGCATCCGCTCATCTAGCCATGATTCAGATATGTGGAGAATTAGATTATCATGATCGGCCCTTTCAGACCAATCCTTGTCATATTTCTGCTTCAGAGTATGAACTCCTCGTTCATATTCTTTGATTCCCCTAGCAAACTCATCACAGAGGTCCTCCAATAATCCCCTTGTCTTTCTCTCTCTTTCCACGTCTTTCAGAACATTAGCAAGAGAGGACTTCACCTCAGACAGCTCTCGGGCTAACTTCCTGTGCAGGCTCTCTGACCGTTTTCGCAGTTTCCTCTCATCCTCTAGCTCATCCCTCACAGATTGAACAGCAGCATGTAGTCGGTCCTGTTCCTTACTTTTTCTAACCAGCTTATCTTCGGCAATTTGCTTCATCAGCTCATCAATCTCATGTCGATCTGCTTGCCGATCTCGATGTAATTCTTTGATTCTGAGACGTGCATGTTCCAGCTCTGTTTTGAGAGCTTTTATTAGAGAAACATTAGATGCATGCTGTTCTTCCAAGCTCCAGATTCTGTTTAACACTTTAAGGAGTTCGGTGGATGTTTTGAGACTATAATGTTGATCTCCAACCCTTCCCTTAAATTCTAAAGAGCTCGTAGGAGTAACTGCAGGATTATAAGGTGCCATCTGCAAGAAAAGGGCAGCAACTAAATGCAACACTTATTGCAGGACAAGGAAATGCTGGAAAACATTTACTCGTTGATTTAAACCTGATGTGTGGTATCATTATCATCAATAAAATCACAGAATTTCCAGACAGGGGTCATGTTTATTTATAATGCAACAAAACAATACTAGGGGAGATTGTTGTAAAGATCCTAGATCCTTATCAGTCGTTTTAAATGGTAGTTTTACCAATCAGTTCATCAGCATTATAGATGAACACAAACAGGGAAAGCGAACTGATGCTTACCTCCATGGAACTACCATAACTTGCCGGAGATACAGGTTGCAATGCATGATTGTTTCTTTCAAGCGCTCGGTGATGCTTCATAAGAGATGCGGCAACATGCCTCCTCAAACTGCTTGCACTAGCTGGCTGATGGGAAAACACCGAAACATCAGTTGAAGAACAGCTTTTTAATGTATTTTATTTTAGAATGGTTAAATACTAGGTCATAATTTTCAGTTACTGAGAACAAGGTAATCATCCGTTGATCTTCAAGGAAGACTGGCTGCTTCCTTAAAAATAATTTTGATATCCAAATAATGCAATGTATCAGCAATTAGAGTTAATGCAACATATCAGATTTTAGTGTAAACTACATCATTATGCTTGGTTTACAAATTCCTCACCAATTTAAGGATATGGAATTTGACTAGACCAAATAACAGGGAAATACATTAAACCGCAAAAAATTCGAAGATGACCTAATTTGCAGTCAGTTTCGAGGCCAATCTCAATGAATATAACATTAGCAGAAAGGGAAAGCCTTGCCATGCTTTGAACAGGCAAATTGAAGGCTTGAGGAAGCAACATTTCAGTATCAATCAAAGAAGAAAAAAATGCTTCTCTAAAAAAATAATTAATATACGGATTCATCCATTGGCAACTCGGCTCCAATACAAGGTTGGAGCCAGTGGAAAGGGTCCACCAGACAAACCTGGTCCAAAACCTCAGAAACAAAAATCACAGAGCACTGTGTAAACCCAGAAAGAAAACCAAAATAAGGGAATCAAGGAGAGGAAAAGGACAGAGAGGCGTGCCTGATCGGGGGAACTGGGAGAAGCATCAGGCAGGAAGGAGGAAAGGTGAGTAGGAGGGTTGTCCTTGTGGAGATGGTAGTGATGGTGGCGGCGAAGTCTAGGATCAGAAGAAGCACCATTGTTGGAAGGGCGATGCATTGGAAAATAGTAGTGGTGAAACTCCCAGAGAGCGGCGGCGAGCTTTCTGGCGGAGACGGAGGAGGAAGGTTGAAGACGATGATGATGATGGAGACGGAGATGGCGATCCTGCTTAATGATGGTATCGTGCGAAAACCAAAGTCTCCAAGAGAGCACTGGAGTAACAGGGCCCGCTCTTTTGCCTGCTAATACCCCTCTTCTCAACTTTTCCCCTAATTTGTCCTCCTTTTCCGCTTCCCCTTCCCCACCCTTTTCCGCCTTTTTCATCTCCCTCTCTCTCTTCCAGTCTCAAACTTTCTGAATTTTCCTGCTTAAATTAATTCACTCTCATTCTCTCTCTTATCATCATCATCATCAGCTCCTATTTGGTATTTCTCTTTTTCTTTTTTATTTCCCTTTACTTGTGGGTGGTGAGTGAAATTTCTGGTGCTGTGTGCGTATCCTATGATATGAATTCTTACTGTTTTGTTTTGATCGTCTTGTCCGAGTCCTTGATCGCCGTGGCCATGGCTTCACGACAAGAGGTTTGATCGCCTCTCTGTCCCGCATTTAACCATTTTGGTGCGTTTTCAAGTTTTATTATTTTTATTTTTATCTCCAAAATACTTGATATTATTCAGCTTAAATTCGCTATTGGCTCCCCAACATATTTCATCTTATAAAAATTTAATTAAATTACACTTAACCTTTTTTAAACATTTCAAATATTTCGTATCTTTTTTGTTTTTGACCAAATGTATCTCTTCTTTCTTAAGAAGATTGGAGAAAAGGTCGCCAATTTAAACAAAAAAAGTAAAATTTTCATACAACATAAAAAAAAAAAAAAAATTAATTGGGAATCCCCAAGTTTTCACTTTGTTTTCAAAACAAGTTATCTTTTCAGGACAAAAAAGAATGGAGAATCCGTACCAAGGCCCAATTAAGGTCCAAAATTGTAAAAAGGGCCCCAACTACTTTCAGCTACCACAAATGGCCCTAGGGCCCTGATGGGTATTTTGTTAGAAAACGAAATTACATTGGTGCCCTTAGTGGAAATCTATAAATCACCAAAGAAAACCGTCATTTGCTCTTTCAAAAGCAGAGCCTCCCTTTCTCTCTCTCTTTCTGCTTTACACTGCCATGCTAGCAAGCACTTGCATCGCAGAAACATTCATAGAATGGAAGAGAGAGATAGAGAGAGTCGTCTCTCTCTCTCAAAACCAGATTCAAAAAAGCAAAAGCAAAAGACCACATTGATTTGTCTAGCTTTCCAATTAGACGGAGAAAAAGTTGCATTGTGAGAAAGCAAACCAAAGCAGACCTCATTAAGCAACATCACTAGTAGAAAAAGAAATGGGGAAGAAGATCCCACACATATACTATGCCCTCGTGTCGCCATCTTGTTGCTCCTCCTCCTCCTCGTCGTCTTCGTCCCCTAGATTTTTGAGCTCGCAGCTATGTCAGAGATTGTTCCTGCTGAACCAATCGAGGGCGGTGAAACCCATTTCCATGATAGGGTATTTTATGGTAGAACCTATTATGAAGTTGGCGAGTCGTCGTCCTCAAGGCCCAATGTCACGTTGGCGATCACTGAAGGCCCCAGTCATAGGGATGATGTTCCTGAGCCATTCGACAGTGAAAGATTGCCGACTGTTTTTGCTTCTGAAATTCAAAGGTTTCTTCGCGTCGCCAATTTGATTGAAAGGGAGGAGCCTCGAGTTGCATATCTTTGTAAGTAATATGTATACATATATACGTATACATAGACACATACATATGTATGTATACATATATAGAGTCTTGGAAGTACGTTAATTCTGTTACTTTTTAGCAAATATGAAAACAAAGTCAAAGTTATTCTTGGGGCTGATGTTTTGTATGACTCAAATGGTGAAAATAATATTCATTCTTTTGTTTATTAACTTTTCTATGTAGATTGAGCAGGAACATTGATTCTTTTCATATTGTTCAGCCTTTGATGATCTCTTTGCTATTGTGACGTTCCTGCTTCAAAAATCTCCTGGTTCAGTTTTTATAACAACATATCATAATCAGATAGAGTCCTTCTCTACCTTGTCTTGGAAGTACTTGGACTTCCTTCTGGATTTTATTGTTGCTTGCTGTTAAATTTGAAAGAATGTTGAAGTGATTTATTTGTAGATGGGCCAAGATGCTACCTGATCTGGAATGGTCTAGCATTGCCATTGCCATTATTTCTATTTCAGAACTTCTAAAGTACATTTTGGGCTTCTTTTGATATACTATTGAGAGTTATTACACATTCAATTTTGCAAAACCTGCAGAGATGTCAGCACATTTGGATCTTTATTACTGTCAAATGGCTTCAAATCTTCTATCTCTTTTGTGAAGACAATTTTAATTAATTTGTTTTTGCAATAAAAGTTGTTTCATCCTGTATGGTATTCAGCCTTATTTCCTTATGAACACAACAAAAACAACAAGCCTTATCCCACTAAGTGGAGTTAGTTACACAGATCATATTACGCCATTGTGCTCTATTGACAACAAATTATTTCCATAAACTATTCACCACTTTTTCTTAGGAGGGAGGGATGGTGGTGATTATTAAAAAAAGGAATAAAGAACATGGATGCTTAAACACCCACCACATTTTATTGGTTTGTATATTGTACTGTTATCTTTCAAGCGATGTTTCCTTAGTTGTATCAATTCTCTAGCTAACTGATGTTTGCCTTTGTGTATACAGGTACTTGAATAGATTACACAATTGGATAGAGATGCAATGTTGTCCATCATTGAGGAGTCTCAGAAGTAGAAGATGAGACATTAGGCAGCATAGTTGTTAGGACACATTGTAGTTGATCACTTGTTGTGTACATGTGCATATGTATTTATGACAAATTTGTATTCATGAGATTGACCTTCAACATTTGTATTTCTGTAAATTGTGTACTAATGCTAACTTGACCATTTGAATTCAATGACAAGAGGAAATTTTTACTTCTTTTATGATATTTGTTCATGATATGAGAAAAAAAAATGCAGCTGGAAATGCCCCCTGATATTGTTGTTAAAGCCCCCTGATATTGTTGTTAATACCCCCTGTTATTGTTGTTAATACCTCATGTTATTGTTGTAAATGACCCCTGTTATTGTTGTAAATGACCCCTGATATTGTTGTAAATGACTCATGACATTGTTGTAAATGACCCCTGACATTGTTGTAAATGACCCCTGACATTGTTGTAATTGACCCTTGATATTGTTGTAAATGACCCCTGATATTGTTGTAAATGACCCCTGTTATTGTTGTAAATGACCCGTGATATTGTTGTAAATGACCCCTGATATTGTTGTAAATGACCACTATTAATGTTGTAAATAACCCCTGATCTTGTTGCAAATGACCCCTGTTATTGTTGTAAATGACCCCTGTTAATGTTGTAAATGACCCCTGATATTGTTGTAAATGACCCCTGTTAATGTTGTAAATGACCCCTGATATTGTTGTAAATGACCCCTGTTATTGTTGTAAATGACCCCTGTTATTGTTGTAAATGACCCCTGATATTGTTGTAAATGACCCCTGATATTGTTATAAATGACCCCTGTTAATGTTGTAAATGACCCCTGATATTGTTGTAAATGACCCATGTTAATGTTGTAAATGACCCCTGATATTGTTGTAAATGACCCCTGTTATTGTTGTAAATGACCCCTAACAAAGTTTCCAGTAACATACACTGACAAGAGGAAATTTTTCCTTCTTTTATGATATTTGTTCATGATATGAGAAAAAAAATGCAGCTGGAAACGCCCCCCTGATATTGTTGTTAAAGCCCCCTGATATTGTTGTTAATACCCCCTGTTATTGTTGTTAATACCCCCTGATATTCTTGTAAATGACCCCTGTTATTGTTGTAAATGACCCCTGTTATTGTTGTAAATGACCCCTGACAAAGTTTCCAGTAACATACACTTTTGCCTCAACTTTTCACTATTATAGACAGATTTGTCAAACTGTTTTGTAAAGTTAACATCAGTAGGCTATTTGCAAAAGAACAAATGAAGGTCATCCTCATGAAATACAAAAGGAGTCATAAATATACATGTGTCCTAACAACTATGCCTCCTAATGTCTTTTCTTTTTGCTTCTGGAAGTTCTCCATTAACGACAACACTTTTGCCTGATGGTTGTTGCTAGGATGGGTGACCAGCCGCCACAACAACCCGACCTTCAATTCATGAAGTTCTTCGTCTGTGTAGAATGGAATTGTATGCCCATCCTCCCCTTGCTCTGAGCCATCCCACATTTGTAACCAAGTAAGCACATGAACCCCACAAGAGTGCCTGAAATAAATTAGACAAACACGTTCTAGTCAAATCGGCCATCAAACTTCTAATAACGGTTGGAAAAAAAAAAAAAACCAGCTAAGAAACATACGTGTCCGTTTGGACTTTAGCCCATGTAACATCTTTGGGGATTTTGTGGTCATCTTGTAACAACACCGGCTTAACCGTTCGGAGTATATCCAAGAAATACATAGTAATGCAACACCTAGTTCACTTAATAGACATATGCAAAAGGTCTCGAACCATATCGATGTCTTCCTCCGATAAGAATTACTCGAGAAGACTCTAAGTAAAATTCTCGAAACCATAAGAAACCAAGGTCACTCAATGTTGCAACAGTGACTGCAAGCATGATCAAATTATGAGTCAATAAAACTGAAGCATGTACTATACTGTCACCAAAATAAAAACAAAACTGAAGGCATGCGCATGGCTAGAAATCAATGCATTCTATACCACTTATAAGTTCAGAAATACATTAAAGAGTCAAAAAATTTCAAGATAGTTTCCAAGAAAAACTCCTCACCATCCAATTCACATAATTGTCAACGGCCAAAATGCATCATGCAACAATATATAACCCCAAAAAGATTCTGATTTAGCCACAAATCTTATGATCAAATCTTAACACGAACATGAAGACGAAGGTATACTGCATACTTGGATAAGTTGTTGAATAACATCTCGAGCACTAGTAACCTCCACTTCCTTGAGATTTTCTACATAAACTCCTTTCTTAGTGTCTTCTCTTATCTGCCATATGATCAACCAAAATAAAATAAAAAGTTGTTTAAAAAAAGTTCAAGAGATACGATATACGGGAGTTTTCAAAAGCAGACAAAGCAATCTTACTGCTGATATATGTTCTTTGCAAAGGAGGATGGATATCCACAGAGAAGTGAGATGAATACCATTTATTATTAACATGTGGCTGTCTTGAGTCAACCACATGTTGAAGTAATACCACAAAAGTTGTTCTACCGCAAAGTAAGAAAACATAACTAATGGATTCTCAACATTTTTTGGCAAGTCAAACATAGGAATGATGTCTTGGATTCATATTATATTACCTAAAACTAAAGCTCACACCCATACATATGAAATAACCATTGAGATCTAGGTATCAAAGCCTTAAGTAAATTCTAATGTTGTGCACGCCATTAAAAACCATAATAATGTTATTCTTCATTGTCACAATCTAAATTTAACCTCTTCTCTTGTGTAACCGTCTACTTTTCCAATAACAAATATAATCATTTATACCAATGTCTTATGAAAACAGTATTCATCAACAAGAAATTTGCCATACAATAAATAGAGTTATCTCAATCAACTCTGTTTGGACATGAAAAGAGCATGTTGCTATAGTTGAGAGAGAAAGACGGTTCTTTGGAAATGCCCAGTAAGGCCAATCAACTACCTTGGCAGCATCAAACTAGCATATCAAAATGCCCAGGTAAATCTTTTTGGGAAGAAAAGAGCAAAAAAAAAGGTCTACATTTCAAATACTTATGTGAAGTAGTGAACAACCTAATGAGTATGGTAACTTAACAAATTCTGCAAGTAAAGTATGATAAATAGAACTGTATATTTGCAGAAATAAACTTGTGGATTGCAATTTCCAATATTCCAGACTAATTATTTGTGTTAATGTCAAAATAAAATTATTTTATAAAGAATGCAATGCAATATTCTCATGCTTCGAAAATCAATATTCTCATCAAAAGTTTAAACCTCTGTTGAAACTAAAAGTACTGCATAATGCTTATATAGAGGACACAAATATGCATCTTTTTTTATCATTCTATGTCTATAAATACGATAGTGAGTTTTAGCCTGGTTCAAGTTTAACTCATATGATTACCTTTCCTGGGCCCTCATCCTTATCAACTGGAACAATTTCCCATGTGAAAGCGCCACTTTCTAGGGCAGCAATACCACGCTCAAAGCTCTGAATTGCATAGTTACCCTGCAGACCCAACAGAAACACAAATAGCAAAAGGGAAGAAACTCTAGAGATCTACAAAAACTCATAGCAAAAATCACAAACCAAAACTCAGAGCAAAGATCTGAGACCTGAAACCGTAGATCGAAGAGCCATAGATTTGAAGCTGGGATGGCCGGCGAGATGGCAGCCGAACGACGCAGACGACGTGGGCGAGTAGGAGAGCGAGGGTTGAGGGTGACGCGGTGACCGAGCCCGTGACCGACGCGGTGAGCGACCGCCGTAGCCGACGCGGTGAGCGAGTGCGGGAAGGTTTGGAGAGAAGGCGACGAGTGTATGTGAGCTCTGGAGAGTTAGGTTGAGAAGTTCGTGGTTTATTTACTAAGGACACCAATGCAATTTCGTTTTCTGAGAAAATATCCATCAGGGCCCTAGGGCCATTTGTGGTAGCTGAAAGTGGTTGGGGCCTTTTTTACAATTTTGGGCCTTAATTGGGCCTTGGTCGACGAGTGTATGTGAGCTCTGGAGAGTTAGGTTGAGAAGTTCGTGGTTTATTTACTAAGGACACCAATGCAATTTCGTTTTCTGACAAAATATCCATCAGGGCCCTAAGGCCATTTGTGGTAGCTGAAAGTGGTTGGGGCCTTTTTTACAATTTTGGGCCTTAATTGGGCCTTGGTACAGATTCTCCCAAAAAAGAAACGAGATATCTTTTTACATGATATTAAAATAATTTTACCAATGTGAGTTGGCTTAGATGGTAAGGGATCCAGGATTAGGCCTTTGGGTCGTGGGTTCGATCCCCTCTGCCGTCGCTGGGACTCCTTTGGTAGGCGATCTCGTAAGTCCCCAGTAAGTGCTCATAGAGCCCGGGGCCGTGCCCTGGCCTTGGTGGGGGACTGATGCCGAACCCCTCCAAAACTTTTCTATATCAAAAAAAAAAAAAAATTATTGACAAAAAATAAAGAAAAATATTTAGTTAAAAATATTTATATTTTTTAAATATTATCATTTAACTATAAGCCTACATTAAAAAACAAGGGCCTACATGGACATGTGTGATAAAAGAATTAGATATAATATATATAAAGAACTTGATGTAAATACGATGTGAAAATAAATTAGTATTGTTAATGGGATAAAACTTTATTGTTATTGTTATTAAACAATAAAAACGTTTTACAAGAGTTTTTTATGATATGGTACAAGTTTTGTTTATACTAGTTAAATAGTGCATTTCTTCTTGTATAAAAAATATAGTTAAATAACCAACGGGGTTGGCACAAGTGGTAAGCGAATGCAAAAAAGCTCCGCTAGGATACTCTCCCACCATAGTCAAGTGTGCGACGCGGGTCGGATCCGGATTAGTCAAGACGAAGCTCTAGTGAACCAGGTGGGCAACAAAAAAAAAAGTTAAATATTTGGCTTTTTTTGGTATAAAAGAAAAGTTATTTTAAAACAAGAAGAAAAAAGAAATTACTAGAAAAATTTCGTTGCACGAGAAGCTTTTAGAAGCATAAAACTTAGAGATATTCATAGGTTTTTTTTTTTTGCTCGAATTGGCCATGATTCATAGGCTACTTGTAAATCCAAGTATACCAATCATTGAATAATTTTGGTCTTCAGTTTGAGTTATGGTATGACTACAGTTGCATTTGGTGTTAACATGCTTGCGTATGTGTGCGTGAGTTTGAATTGCATTAAAAAAACAGGTTGTGGTCAGGCTTTTCCGTGTGACACAAGCCACACAAGCGACAATAATTAAAAAAGGGTCCTGAGGCTTTTTGTCCTTGAAGTTTTCACGATGAGTAATTTTACTGTATGTTTTTTTTTGGGTAATTTTGTCTAGAAAGTGTAAAAAATTGAGTAATTTTATTTTGACAGTTAACCCACTAATTTTGACCGTTAGTTG
This sequence comes from Acacia pycnantha, assembly GCA_025563575.1. Taxonomy (NCBI): domain Eukaryota; kingdom Viridiplantae; phylum Streptophyta; class Magnoliopsida; order Fabales; family Fabaceae; genus Acacia; species Acacia pycnantha. Next base: position 724,802 of record JAMWYP010000067.1, on the reverse strand, counting down.
ATAAGTTGATAGTTCACAAGTCATCTACATCATTTTTGTTAAGATGCACATTTAGTCTAAAAGTTTTAAATCTAACTTTAAAAAAAGGTGAAGTAAAAACAAATGGACTTTCTGCCTAAATTTGCACCTTAACAAAAATGACGTGGATAACATGTGAACTATCAACTCAGTTTACTGGGTTAACTAACAACCAAAATTAACTTAGATAATAGTCAAGACAAAATTTCCATACGAAAAACTTTCGGATCAAAATTTTCCCTTAAACCAATAAAAAAAGAGTTATGGTCAAGCTTATTTTGTGTTACATATGCCACACAAGCGACCATAACGATACCATCAGATTGTTTGGGGCTATACTTCTTATAAGCACATTCGTACAAAGGTAGGATAAAACTCTTCTAACATACGTACTTTATACACCGTAAACCATAAGATGATAAACCACAAGAATGTGATTGCAGAAGTCAATCACGATTTAAAAACTACTATTGAAGGCTCCAATTGTCATTCTAAACATGCACTAAGGTAACATGGTTTGAAACTTGAGGAACTAAAGCCAAAAGAAGAGTAAACTTGAGGGATAAAAAGTTGTATTAACCCGGTTATAAAACAATTTCAAATAAGTGGATATTTGGGAAGCTCAAACCAAGATTTCAAAAGCTCTTTCTTTTCTGCAATGAGACAAAACTCATCTCACATATTTATTTTATAAATTGTAAAAATACTTCTAAAAATTTAAAAGAAACTACATTAATTTATATTTATAGTAAATCAATAAATGACAATTGATTCATTAAACACGTTTTAAATCAATACAATTTTCCAACCTTTTCTTTATCAATAAGGCTTTGAAAGAGAGAAAAACATGCAACAGTATTAATTAGAAGGAAAAAAATTAACAAATAATCATTTATCTCTCTTGTGACTCATATTAAAAGTACTAAATTTTTTTAGAAGATGCCATGTAACAAGGATCACAGAGTTAGGCACAAGGGACTTTATTTTCTGTTTTTGACATAAAAACCAGCATTATGAACACAACAAAGATATTCAATTTTTATAGAGAGAATATTCTTAATAAATAAATAAATAATAGGGCTAGTAGGCTTTTGTGGTAGGAGGCAGGGAGTCGAATATGGGTGTGACTGGGAGCAGTGTAGAAAAGATAGGAAGCGTGCTTCTTACTCCATTATGCAGGTTTCTATGCTTTCTTGTCCCAACTTAATGATTCATTCATTCACTCATTTTATATGCCAATGCCAATAATAGAGAACATTCAAAAGGCCCATAACGTTTTGTGGCTATTAACATATAAATGAGAGGTTGTTTATTAACAGCAGCTTGAGAGGCTTTTGATTCAGATCAGATCACCGTTTCTGTGGAATTGGGAGGTGAAAATTCAGTTTGTGTCTAGATTACAGAACTCTTTGGCTGATGCAATGGCTAAAGACAGGATTTCAACTTCTTCTGTTTCAAGTGTTTGTCCTCATAGTTTGAGGCCGATACTTTGTTAAACGATTGTATGAGACTTGATCCATTTTTCCATTTTATTTAATATATGGCTTTATGCCTCTCTTTTAATAAAAAAGAAAAAGAAAAAAAGAGGTTGTTGGTTCTAGGGTTAAGGAGCAAAAATATACATATGCTTTTCCCCCAGGAGCGCCCAGCACCATGTGCTTTTTTTTGGACCAAAAATACACACGTGGTTAGTTTATAGGAGCAAAAGTCACACACTCCCTTCATATAGTGGATGTTGACCGTTAAGTGGACTGTGTTGACCGTTAGTGCTGACGTTGATGATGAATTGGAGAGAGAAGAAGTCAAATGGGATGAAAAATTGCTGAATGGGATTGAATAGGATTGAGGGGCACTTAATAAAATTGGGGCAAAAAAGAAAACCCTAAAAACCAATGCATTGAACAAAATTTCCGTCGGGCTACAATCGCTGGGAAAAGAAGAAATTGGGAAGAAAGAGACCTGAGGGAAATCGAGAGTGAGCTGAGGGGAAATCGAGATTGATCTGAGGGAAATCGAGATTGATCTGAGGGAAATCGAGAGTGACCTGAGGGCAAATCGATAAAGAGCACAGCGACGATAGCGGTGGCTAGGGTACGGTGACGATAGTGGTGGCGAGGGTACAGCGATGATAGCGGTGGGTGAAAGCAACGATAACAGTAATAAACCCGTGGCCTACCCATTCTCGTCGGTGGTGCTGCTATATCGCCGGCGCTTCATCGTCATCGTGAGCAGGGAATCTGTGACTGGTGAGCGTCTTTTCTTTCCTCACCCTCTCTCCTTTGCTATGTAGTAATCTCACAATATTGCCTTTGTTTCTGCTCTCATTTTCCACATTTCATACGCGGTGTTCATGTTTAAGAGATTGTTTTAGTCGTTTTTCTGATTTTTGTCTAGTTTACCAAACGTTACGTAGATTATGAATCTGACCTCATTGAACAAAATGTCCCTCTAATCACTAATTGATCTTTATATGGTAGACCTTATAACTAAGTGATTATGTTAATGGCTAGATTATTGTATATATGTTCATTACGTTGTCTATCTTCCTGTAGAATTTGGATGAGAATGGAAAATGCAGATATAAAATTGAAATTGTAATCTTTATCCTGAAGTTAATTTTGAATTGAGATTATTTCTTGCCCTGTCCTGCCTGAAGTACTAATTTATCATAAAAAAATGAATGATTATAACTGCAAAACAGTTGGTATGTGGATTATTCATTCTCTTGTGTTGTGGTCATTCATTGGTGGGTAAAGGTTTACATGGATGAAAGACTATGTATGTCTCTCCACTTGACTAAGCAACCTGTAGAATGCAAAGGAAAAATAGTGGGGAAAAACTAAAAACATGGAAAGGCTTAAGAGAATTCAATAATAGTGTGGGTGTCATTCATTGGTGTCCTCATGTTGGATATCACAGTACTAGTAGACTACATTTGGCTGTTTGAGTAGTTTCATACTCGATAAGAAATTTGAGTGTTGATTTTTCTTTCGGTTTGTGTGGGTGAGGACATAATGGTGTTTTATTTTCATCTATTGACATATTACACATGTGCCCACCCTAGTGACCTTTTGGTTTTTAGTTATGTTTGCTTTGTATAGAGTGAAATCAAAAATCCACTTTCTTGATGAATTAGTAAAAACAGCATTTGGAACAATTGGCGAACCTCTTTTGGTGTCTTTTATCTTAATGCCCTTCATATGCTATGAGCAATATGAGCTTCACATGTATATAACGAGGCATTGAAGTTGAGAGAGCCAATCCTCTGGAACAATTGGCGAACCTCTTATGTTATATGTTCTAGAGTTTCTGTTCTGTTGAGATTGTTGTGTCACTGTGTGTGGTTTGTATTTTTGCTCTTTATTATCCTTTGTGTTAGAATCTGAAAAGGTAATAATTTTCCATCATTTACAGTGTCATTTGTAATTGCAGTAGAGTGGGTTTAGAGTGTAATGTTCTTTGTACCAGTGTAGTTTATTGCATCTAAAGTAATGTATTTTAGCTTAAATTTTCATCTTCATGTGCAAATCTGTTCATTATCTACCCCAGGTGGTCTGATCTAGAAGTATTTGTTGAGGGACCTATCATACTCCTGTAAAGTTCGAGGGACTTACATCTTGCAATTTTTTAGTTCCCCAGGTGGTCTGATCTAGAAGTATTTGTAGAGGGACTTACATCTTGCAATTTTTTAGTTCCCAATTTACAAACAGGCGACTAGATTTTGCAAATTACAATGTGAAGCAATATAAACTGGTACTAGCTTCACATTTTACTTTTTCTTGTTTAGTCTAGAAGTTTGTTGAGTTTGTGTGACTAAGAAGAGGTTTTGTTCTATTTTATCTAGTGTAGTTTAATATTGTATTATTTTGTACATAACATAAAAGCTGAATTTAAGTACTTCTGGTCCTTCATTGCACTGGTCTTAATTCTGAATTTGTGATCGAAGAGGGACGTCACATGACTATATGCGCAGGAATGCTGATCCATTTCAGCCGCGTGGTCTACAATGGAGGAAGAACCTTGTGTGACAACTTCACAGCGCCTATCACGTCTTCGAACCAACCAGGACAAAGGAAAGAAGGCTTGTAATTAGGGCTAAGGATACATGTAAAAGGGCTTGGGTTGTGTAATTATTTTGGTTATTAAATGGTGTAGGCAATGTCACAACATACTAACTTTGTTGTAAACGAATGTTTCTTATTAACCATATCGATAGGCTTTTTTGGTGCCTATTAATTAGTGTTAGTTGAGAAATAGAAATCCTTACTTCATCATTCATGTGTATGTGACAAGCAGGCGCATGATGCCATTTAGTGTGTATACGCTCTTTAAGCTGCTCTGATTATTTTGCCCACAAGAGAGGATTAATGATTCCTTCCTTCTTTATAGATTATGAAGGATATTAAGTTTGAACACATATTTCTTATGTGCTTGTTGATCTTTGGGTATGTAGCATGCTACACTATATTTGTAGTTCACCATTTAATCTGTTGGGAATTGCCTATGAGCCATTAACCCATTAATGAAAAGCATATACAACAGTTTCGAAGCAGAAAAACCGATTATCCACAAAGATAATTATAACAAATATATGGACTAAATTTCACGCACGGTTGAAGTAAATGGAGTAACTAGCTTGTGCATACCAATAATTCCTTCAATCTCAGGATGTGCATATTTTAATCCCTTAGAGAATGATTACACTCAGTCAAATTAAGCTATAGTAACAAACTTGTCGATTGATGTGTACAAGTGGCAATATCCACCCTCTTTACAGGCGTTCAACAACAGTAGGTACTTTTTGCTCTTTCGATGATGACATTCTCTTTTCTTAATGCTTCTATTGTCTCTGTCAAAGGGGATACGACACATTAAGTGATAAAACTAAAGCAATATGGACTAGTGACCAGCGTGATGAGTGGTTCCATAAATCATGCTAGTAAATTAGGCCTTGAAAGGTTCAGCCAATGCCAAGAACATGAAAGTCGTACATCACACATGAAATACAATTCTGCAGGTAGTTTCCTGAGAACCCCGTTGTTCATGGAAAATTTATTCTAGAGAAAGATATTAATCTTTGATGACAAGAAATAAGAAATTTCTTTGGTCACCTTACACGAAAGTATACTTATTTATGTATTTCCCATATTACCTCCCTCCCTCTTACCATCAAGATCGGTTCCTAAAAGATCAAAACTTGCAGGAAACACGCTCTTCAACTTACGGCATACGTAAAATGATAAAACAAGGAAGAGCTTAAATCATGAAACCAATCGTTTGGGGGAGAGTTCGCGTCGAACTGATGAGCCATTTTGGGCTTCAGATCACGTCGCTTCTTTGTGATTTGCTTGGATTTCGAAGTCAGCTCCCTCATACCCTCTCGACGATTTGCTTGGATTTTGATTTCAGATCACGTCCCTCATCCCCTTTCGGTTGATTCGATTTTAGGTCTCTTTCTTCCCAATTTCTTCTTTTCCCAGCGATTGTAGCCCGACGGAAATTTTGTTCAATGCATTGGTTTTTAGGGTTTTCTTTTTTGCCCCAATTTTATTAAGTGCCCCTCAATCCCATTCAGCAATTTTTCATCCCATTTGGCTTCTTCTCTCTCCAATTCATCATCAACGTCAGCACTAACGGTCAACACAGTCCACTTAACGGTCAACATCCACTATATGAAGGGAGTGTGTGACTTTTGCTCCTATAAACTAACCACGTGTGTATTTTTGGTCCAAAAAAAAGCACATGGTGCTGGGCGCTCCTGGGGGAAAAGCATATGTGTATTTTTGCTCCTTAACCCTTGGTTCTATTTTATTTATAACCCCATATTGTTTTTTTCTAGTCATATGTATCTTTTTATCAGAGAGACAGAGACAATCTTGGGTGCACATTATGTGCACATAATTAGGTGCCCAATTATGTGTTCATACCTCTATTAGAGATATGAGCATATTTTTTTTTTAATTTTTTATATATTGTATTTATTTATATTTAGATTATATGATGCTTTCTGGAATTTTTTTTGCACCCAGTATCTCAAATTAATTAGCTTCAAGTTCTGCAGTTATCTGTAACATCAGTATCATGAAAAGTAATTAATTTTGAGATATTGGGTGCAAAAAAAATTCCAGAAAGCAGCATATAATTTAAAGGGTAAAGGAGCAAAAATACACATGTGCTTTACCCAGGAGCGTCCAGTACCATATGTTTTTTTTGGAGCAAAAATACACACGTGGTTACCATTCTGGAGCAAAAGTCATATCCCACCGTTATGTTACTGTTCACTTCAGCTATTTCTCTCTCTCATCATGGTGAACAATAACATAACGGTGGGATGTAACTTTTGCTCTAAAATGGTAACCACATGTGTATTTTTGCTCCCAAAAAAAGCATATGGTGCTGGGCGCTCCCAGGGGTAAATCACATGTGTATTTTTTCTCTTTTATCCTAATTTAAATCTAAATAAATATAATATATAAAAAAAATGCTCATACACATAATTGGGTACCTAATTATGTGCACCTAATATGCATTCGACAATCTTCGACCCAACCTATTGGTCCATATTGTTAATTTTAACATAAAAACACAGAGAGAGATCCAAACAATTCAAGCCCATCATAGAGATCAGGCCCATTAGGGTGAAATCATCAGTAGGCCAGGTCTAGTTTGGATCCATACTCTTTTGAATTGAACCCAATTCAGGATTTGGATTTGGTTTGGGTTCTTACCCAACTTAATTGGGCCACTCATGGATTAGTTACACCAAGTGTCCTTTAACAAAACTGAGTCAAGATTACCGGTAATTCTGGTATTATTGGTTTACTTTGTTACTCAAAACTGACTAAGGTTCCTAGATTACGGGTATCTTATCAGCAACTGAGTCAAGATTATCTGATTAATTAATTAATTTTTAAATAAGGAAATCTAAGCTTAGTCACATGTGACGAGTGGATTATGATTTATTTATTTTTTTCAATTTTTCTGCCGAAACGTGCGGTGGGTGTTCTTCTTTTAGTTTAAGAAATCAATGTCAACTTATGCTTATCCTACGTGGCACTGAAACGTCCAGAGCAAATAATCCTACTTTTTATCGAAATTAAGATTAAAAAATGTTTTGAGTAATCAAGGTAGACATGCAACTAATCGGATATGATAGAAGATGGTATTATTCATTTCTCGGACAGGAACTAAGATTCAATATTGAGCATAAGTATATTCTTTTTGTCTTATTTATAAGGTATAATGAGAAGATTTATTTTAATTCTTTTTATAAGTACGTCATTATTATTATTTTTTTGGGTTAAATATTATTTTTGCCATGGAAGTTTTGGCTAGGGGGCATCCAGCACCCAGAAGTTTTCTTGGTATCATTTTTGCCCTTAAAGTTTACAAAAATGAGCAAATATGCCCTGAAAGTTTTTTTTAGGAGCAAATTTGCCCTGAAAGTTTTTTGGGAGAATCCTTGCCAAGGCCCAATTAAGGCCCCAAATTGCAAAAAGGGCCCCAACAACTTTCCTCTACCACAAATGGCCCTAGGGCCCTGATGGGTATTTTGTCAAAAACGAAATTACATTATTACCCTTAGTGAAAGTCTAAAATTGAACAACCTCTCTCATCTCTAAATCATTCCAAAACTGATCCCTGCATTCTCTAAATCGGTCTCTTCCTCTGCGCCTCTATCCGTTCTAGTCAGTCTCCACCTCTGCGCCTCCGTGCTAGTCGGTTTGCACCGCCTCCGTCATCGGTCTCGGTATGCGCCTCCGCATTTCGCACCGTCCTGATAGGGCTTGTTCCTATTGGTGAGCACCAACAGGAAGCCTTCCATAATTTCTTATTCTTCCTTTCTCGTCCAAGGTATGAATATTTTTCATCTTTTAGTTCCTACCCAGTAGCCACCAATTTTTTGTCTCGAGCGAATTAGAAGTGAACGAAAGAATGAGTGCATGAAAGAATCATATCAGGAATCATGACATGTTTCTCTTTTCTCATTGCAGATTTTGTTCGCATTTTTGTGTATGTGAAGATTGATGTGGTAAGGAAGTCTATCTGAGGACTGATTTTCTGTTATTGTGTTTTCTTGAAAAAAAAAATATATGCAGAATAGGGCATAAATGTGGCTATATTTAGGAGACATGATCAATTGTATTTAACAAGTGAAATTTTCTTGGGTTTTTCATATTTATTTGATAGGTGGCATCGTGGTTTAATTATGCTCAAGAAACCTTTAAAAGTCAAGACCAAACTTTATGTCATGTGTCTTGCTCTGTTTTATTGGTTTAAAATTATGCCTCATGAGCTTCCTTCCTTGTTCACTGTTATCCATTAAGCAATCTAGCCGGTTATGTTAAATTCTAGAGTGTAGCATGTGAGTTATTTATTATTAGGAAAATTTGAGTTCCTACTTTGACTCAATTTATATGGCGCTAGTTGCAAGCAGAAGTCCTTTAGTAACCATCTTGTAGAAAGTAAAACCACAATCCCCTTACTGTATATTAAGGATGAATTTTGTGCTTACAAACAATCTTTGAAGATTTAAAATTTGTGTTTCTCAGAGGACTGTATTATTGGTAAATTGCTTAAACGAAAGAATACATTTCTTTCTTTCTTAGTGGAATTAGGAAACTTGCTGGAAAATTATATGATGTAGTTGGAAATGCACTTACAGGCCTCCATGCTTGGAGGGTGTTTCATAAGTTAGAATATTGATTTGGAATAACAAAATCTCGATGATTGGGTGCACACCTACTTGCAATCCATTTTCCATGTTTAATTTTATCATTTACATGTTCTTAAGTTACATCTCTACTTTTCTTCCTTTACCTCACTTCTTTTCATGTACTATTGTAACCAACTATTCTCCTGTCGCATGTCAAAACTTGCTGCTCCTATATCCTGTTTTCATTGACATTTCTTTTGCCCTATCATGTGTCAATATACTAACATTCTCAAGCCTCCCCTTTTTTTCCCTTTTTTTTCTGATGATAGCTTAAGCCCGCACTTTGCTTACCTGTATGTTGTTTTCTGGCAAAACTTGATAAACTACTAGAAGATGCACCCTTGCCATTCATAATGCAGCATGCTGCCAATATTTCCAGTGTTAGGCGAAGAGTTTCATGCACCCTTGCTTTGTTCGTTGTTCCTCTGCCTCACAACTTGCAGTTGTTAAGAAGTCTTGAATGACTTACTGGTGACGAACTGGAAGACTTACTTATTTTAGAAGTAGATGATAATGAAAAATCTAATGAATAATAAACCATTTTACTTCTCTTGGACTCTATGTAGAAAGCCACATCAATGGTATTAACAAACTATGCATCTGTCTTTGTTTCTCTACATTTTCTTCTACTATGTTGCATTTATTCATCTGTCAAGTTCTTATTATGAAGTTATTTTGTTACTTTTCTATGTAGGGAGGCGACCTCAAGGAGGCCTTTCTTCCTCATCCCTGACAATTTTCCCTAGCTGAAACCAAGGAGAGGAAAAGGAGGACAAGACTGAACTTCTCCCAATCTTTCTCTCTAGCTACAATCCAAAGTGTTGTCTTTGATTGAAGACTACCACAAGCAGAAGAAGAGACATTAGGGGCATACTTGTTAGGACACCAATAGTTGGTCACAAATATGTATTTATCACAAATTTGTATTCATGAGAATGACATTCACCATTTGTTCTTTTGTAAATTGTCTACTAATGGTAACTTCACAATTTTTATTCAATGACAATAGCAAATTTTTGCTTATTTTTTATATTTGTTCATGGAATGAGAACAACAAAAGAATGGACATGATATTTGAATATGAATGAGAAATTTTTGCGAATGCTGTCACCCTCCGTGAAAATGACCCCTGTTATTGTTGTAAACGACCCCTGTTATTGTTGTAAACGACCCCTGTTATTGTTGTAAATGACCCTGTTATTGTTGTAAACGACTCATGTTATTGTTGTAAACGACCCCTGTTATTGTTGTAAACGACCCATGTTATTGTTGTAAATGACCCCTGATATTGTTGTAAAGGACCCCTGATATTGTTGTAAACGACCCCTGTTATTGTTGTTAAGGACCCCTGTTATTGTTGTTAATGACCCCTGTTATTGTTGTAAATGACCCCTGATATTGTTGTTAATGACCCATGATATTGTTGTTAATGACCCCTGTTATTGTTGTTAATGACCCCTGTTATTGTTGTAAATGACACATGTTATTGTTGTTAATGACCCCTGATATTGTTGTAAACGACCCCTGTTATTGTTGTAAAGGACCCCTGATATTGTTGTAAACGACCCCTGTTATTGTTGTTAAGGACCCCTGTTATTGTTGTTAATGACCCATGATATTGTTGTTAATGACCACTGTTATTGTTGTTAATGACCCCTGTTATTGTTGTAAATGACCCATGTTATTGTGTTTAATGACCCCTGATATTGTTGTTAATGACCCCTGTTATTGTTGTAAATGACCCATGTTATTGTGTTTAATGACCCCTGATATTGTTGTAAACGACCCCTGTTATTGTTGTAAATGACCCATGTTATTGTTGTTAATGACCCCTGATATTGTTGTAAACGACCCCTGTTATTGTTGTAAATGACCCATGTTATTGTGTTTAATGACCCCTGATATTGTTGTTAACGACCCCTGTTATTGTTGTAAATGACCCATGTTATTGTGTTTAATGACCCCTGATATTGTTGTAAACGACCCATGTTATTGTTGTAAATGACCCATGTTATTGTTGTTAATGACCCCTGATATTGTTGTAAACGACCCCTATTATTGTTGTAAATGACCCATGTTATTGTTGTTAATGACCCCTGATATTGTTGTAAACGACCCTGTTATTGTTGTAAATGACCCACGATATTGTTGTTAATGACCCCGATTATTTACAACAATATCAGGGGTCATTTACAACAATATCAGGAGTCATTTACAACAATAACAGGGGGTGTTAACAACAATAACAGGGGGTATTAACAACAATATCAGGGGGCTTTAACAACAATATCAGGGGGCGTTTCCAGCTGCATTTTTTTTTGGGGCTGATGTAGTTGTTAAAGGGGACTGATATTGTTGGTTAACAGGTACCTTATTATATCTCATTTTCCTCCTTCTGCACACACAACTAACAATGACCAGAGATGCAGGAAACAATTGTCGTTCTCATTCATATTAAAATGTCATGTCACATACATCAGAAATTTTACTAAACTTTGTCCTAAATATGAACTCCAGTGTTCTTACACAATTGCTGCAATAAAATCTATCATACAACCACTAAAATTTAGATACACTTAACAAGTCAGCCTATGTACATAAAAGCATTGCTTCGTAAAGGCTCATCTTTGCACAATAACAAATCAATTAACAATTGTGGTATCAATGAACATTGACGTTTACAAAAAATCTGATGGACAAAACATGTGTCCTAAATACAATCAGTATGTTAGCAGACATATCATCCTATTGACCAAAACCAATTGCAGCCTATTTGTTCCTCTTCTCTGAGATGTGCACAATTTCTAAACAAACCAAGTTTTAAAGCATAAATCATTAAGTGAAAAAAAATTGTACACGTTCTTTTGCAAACCTGAACTGGCACAAGACCAAAATGTTAACATTTGATTGTATTTGCAACATATGATCCAACAGTTCATTATTCCTTATGGTCACTTTGAAGAATGAAATAAATTCACCTCTTGATGAAACAGAATTTTATTGAAGTCATGCAGGTTACCATGATTTAGACTTACCATGCATGCTATAACTAATTTATGTTCTATTCTGTTTTGCAAGCAACTTTGTAGTCCATCCACAAAAATCTATAAGAACTAGAGCGTTATCAGTCGAATCAAGGAACATTCTTAATTCCTTTGGATCCTTGAGCGCCTTAAGGGGAACCTCCTCAGGGCACTCATGATATAGGGATGCAACGAAGACAAGATATTTTTCGCTTTAAGTCTTCCTCGATACTTGTAAGATATAGAATAATGGAAGTAAATTATTGTTGTTTCCTCAGTATGAACACCTATAGAATCTGCTAACATCTTCTCTGTATTTCTATGCATATATCTCAGTTTTAAAGGACCAAAATCTACTGTTTTACCATAAACTACAAGGACAAATAAAATTTCAAAATACAGTCTAGTTTATTTAGGGTCAGCTATTAGCATTGATTGTTGATGCTATATGATAAAGGAATCGTCATATTAAAGAGCAAAGAAATTTTGTCAGTTGTGCAATTTATGATGCAAGGCCATAATGTGGTTCTCCCACATGCTAAATTGGTGATTTAATATCCTATAGTCAAAAAGTTGTAGGTGCAGATCAATTTTGTAGTTGAATTGCATAACACCCAAAGTTTAGTATAATAAAACCAGTTTCTAGACTCTCAAGGTCCATGGGAGTATAGTGTGCAACCAAATGAAATTACAATAATTCTTTTAGCCTTCCATACTACAATATTAGGTGATGTCAATAAAATAAAGAGGTTGAAGTTATGAACAAAAATAGGATTTGAAATTCCAAGCTTCATCGAGAAATATCTAAGCCTTTAAGAATTGGGATGAATTAGATCGAAAATGTATTGCCAGGATAGAACTCTGAAACTAGCAATCCAACCAATATAAATAAATACTACTAAGTCAATTAAGTTGTACCTAGAAAATCTTTTCCCCTTACCACCGCTCAATTTCGATAACTTGTTATTTTTAGATTGCTCTCCATTTTCATCCCGCCTATGCGAGAACAAAACCAGGACTTGTCCTCGGTTTATTACTTATTTCACCAAGACTTTCTGTTTCAACTGGTTTGGATGTCCCATCCTGCAAAAGACATAGTATAGGAAATAATACATGTAAGGAGCAAAGGAAAAGTCACAAATTCGGTATGATCCTTGACTCATGTGCGGGAGTAAAAATGGTGAAGAGGAGCAGCACAGATGCAGTCAAAAACTAACTTAGTGGAAAACCAAACAACCTTCCCAAGACATAGATTTCAGACCAAATCAAACTAAGATATATATAGGCATTAATGTGAAGGGGAGAGGAAGAAAACATGGGCAAAGCACACAAGTCTACAATGAAAAGATCAACATAATTATTGACTAGTCACATTGACATAAATGAACGAGACCAAGCCATCACAATAATGACAAATAGAAGAAGAAACAGAGATGTATTATTTTGGGAAGATTGGACTTTAAAACATTAGGGTCATCAAAGCACAAGGCATTGGCGAAAATGGCAATGCTCTAGAATAAGTGGTATTTTTTTTTTATATGAAGCAAAAACATAGAAGATAAGGCCGACTTCTTACATGTAAATCGCCTTCTGTCTGTCATCCCTATGACTTTCTTCACCTCCCAGCCCCTTACCTATAGCAATGAACAACTTCGTTAGAAAAATGTGTCCAATGAATCAATAAAATATAAACTCATATGGACATGAATGGTGATCAAGTATTCGTTATGCCCCCAGAAGCACACGTACATAATCTACAAGCTACATGCAAAGGAGCACCAGATATTTATCAAAGGCATAGACAGCTCTAGATGATTTTACAACCATTTTATAGAAGAAAGAACAGAAAACAGAGATAGCAAAGACATTACACCTATGACATTAAAAATTGTAGCCTCAGGCAAGCTACAGATCTATATCTCTTTCAACTTCCTGATAGTTAAACAATTTCTTTACTTAAAAGGAAAAAATCAATGCTATCTCTGTACTTAAAACAATTTCCGTACATTCCCATAGGACCAACTTCTCACTTGTGCTGATGCTCCCTCAATCATTGGCACGAAACAAGGGGAAAAAGTAGTCTAGATGAAGGCTTCAAAATTTAATCACTACCACAACCAAAAAGGAGTTGGAACAAGGAAGAAGGAGTCTTCTGATGAGAAAATCATCGGCCGCCGAGCGAAGATGCAAATGAACTGAGAATCACATATGGGATTTCCAGAAACAAAACAAGGGACCGAAAAAACCTAATTCCTAAAACATTTCCTACCTTTGGTGAATCAGCAATGGCGACGACGAGACTTTCAGCTTCTGACGGCGACGACGAGAGGAGAGTGAGAATCAAGCAGGCGGGAGAGAGAAGAGGGCAGAGACGATTGCGAGTGAGGGAGACGGACTGAATTTTTCGTTCATTTCATTTGTGTGTGTAGTTGAGGGCATTTTTGTCATTTTACTTAATAGTCAAATGTCAAAAAGGGCCCTAGGGCCATTTGTGGTAGAGGAAAGTTGTTGGGGCCCTTTTTGAAATTTGGGGCCTTAATTGGGCCTTGGCAAGGATTCTCCCAAGTTTTTTTTAGGAGCAAATTTGCGTAAACTTCCGAGGCAAAAATGATACCACAAATGATCAATCCAACGGTTAAGATCAACTGATGGGCAAGATTGTTATATTTGTAAACTTCAGGGGCAAAAATGATACCAAAAAAACTTCCGGGTGCTAAGTATTCCAAACCCAAAACTTCCATGGCAAAATTGGTCTTTATCCATTTTTTTATTAAAGTAGTGTAGTTTAACTTTTTATTTATCATTGTATAAACTTTATTAATAAGAGTAAAGTTAAAAAATATTAAATGTTAAGATAATTCTAATGAGATTTAATTTTTTTAATTATGATGAAACATAACTTATAAATACTATTGAGTCAAGTAATTTATCCATGATTTAATCAGTATTCCTTCCGGTCTTAATTATAAGATAAAGTTAACTTTTTCTGAGAAGTTAAAGAAACTAATTAAATTAATTTAGAGTATTTTTATTTTTTTCTCAAAATTAATTAGTTTGACTAATAAACTAATATATAATCTAAGGATACACAATATATGATATGATTAAGTAACTTATTTAGCTTCTTTAATCTCTCCAAAAAAAAATTAACTTTGTTTTATAATTAAAACTGGAAGTATTTTTTTTTAGAGAATTTTCCCTGACATTGACTTTTTTTTTTTTTTGCTCAAACCCTGACATTGACTTTACTCCTTGCGTCTCAGGGTGCTCTTTTTTTGCGTCATTTCATCTAGTGGACCACGTATTCTGAATTAAATGCATGGGCGGCTTGGCATGACCACAATTTGAAGTTGTTTTTGTTTTTTTGACCAAAGTCACAGTTTGAAATTTGATTGTTTCAAATTTATTAAGGCATGCATGCGTGTAAAATTACAATAGGAAGGTACGAACTTGAGGAGGAAAAAACAATTTTAAATTGAACACTCAATTTAAAATTCAAATTATTGATCCTTGCTACGTAACATGAAAACATTAACAATTTCACCATGAATTAAATTGAAACATGTTGACTCTGACTATATTATATAATTTTTCAAAAATTATTTTCTCACGTGATCTATTTGAAGTTACTTACACGTATACTACTATTGCATAAGATTCTGACTTTAGAGCTCGTCTGGTATTTGCCCCAAAAAAAAGGATAAGAAGGAGTGTATACGTGAGATCGGCTATACGGATTTGACTATGTCATTTGTACTCTATCAATAATTACATCTTTGGATAGATATTATTAACTAAAAAATCTTGCTTTATATATATTCATTATGTATCTTATTTGGTTTTTCTTTACCTCTTTTTAGAAGATTTCATACTACTTGATCAACTCTCTTCACTGACGCACTCAATGAACTTCTTTGAATGTGTTCGAATCATCTCAAATGATTTTTCTACCCATTTTCCCTAAATAGATGTCACTCCAACTCGTTTATGTGTATGATTATTATAAATCTTATATTTTCTTATATGAATACAAATCTATCTTAACATTTTCATCTCGACTATCCCTACTTCATGTTCATGGTGTCCCTTTAAAGTGCAACATGCACTACCATATAATATTGCTAGTCTTATAGTAATGTGATAAAACTTCATTTTTACCTTATTAGATATTTTCTAATCACAAATAACTCCGATAACTTTTTTGAATTTATACCACTACATCTTAAATTCTATGATTAACATCTCCATCAATTTTATGAAGGGTGAAGGAGCAATAATACACATGAGCTTTATCTCTGGGAGCGTCCAGCACCATGAGCTTTTTTTGGGAGCAAAAGTACACACACGGTTAGGATTTTGGAGCAAAAGTGACACAAAACGTTTGGGGAAAAAACGTTGGTTAACTTGGTGTTAACTTACTGTTCATTCATCGAGTTGCCATGAATTCTCTTACACGTGCTCACCCAAGTCTTGAGTTTCTGTAAAACCCACTCATCACTTGTGCTTATTCACAATGACATACACTCACAACTACCACTAGCTGCCATGCATTCGCTTATACTTCCCTATTCATTTCTACATTCAAAGTTCAACCTCCTAGCCTAGGGACAAGACCCAAGGCAAGAGAACTATTATCTCTCAAGGAAATGAACAAACAAACAAAGGGCACATGAAAAAACATATATACATCCATACATAACAGCAAAGTTTCCTATTATTTTCCATCGCAACACATGTTAAACCTCCTCTGTTTTAACTCCTAAAAACAGAGCTCTAGTTTGCAGTGTTGGTTTGCAGGGGAAGATAGCACTCGTTACGGGGATGACTCGGGAATCTGTTGCTCTAAAATATCTTATTAATGGACATTGTTGAAGCTCTGGTTTTTCCACCCGTTTCTTTCCCATATAGTTCAGGGCTTTCGTTTTTTCTCCAGCAGCTTCTAATGATATGTACAATAATGTATTGTTCTTTTAAATTGTGTTCGAGCTTCATTAATTATTGTATTGTGCTTCTTGTACTACGGACTTGGCATCATATTTATTGTCTTGATTATTAATGAATGTGAATAAATATCTAATTGAAACATTTAGGAGAAACGTTGAAAGTCTGCAATTTTTTGATGTTCTTTGATGTTAGGATGTCTGCTGAATCATTTGATTGTTATTTTTACTGACACAGGAATTGGAAAAGAAGAGAAAAGAGAGAGCACAAGTGGTTTATGAGAGGAAGAGGCAACTAAACAAATTAAGGTCAAAGGCTGAGAAGATTGCTGAGGAAAAGCTTGGTTCCCAGCCGAACATCCTTGATCCAGTTAAGTACTGATTTTTTTGGAAAGATCCATTGCTAATGATGTCAAATCGCTACCTGAAAATAAAAAAGAATCAGGATGGAATCCCAAAGGAAATCTCAACACCTTTCCCGCCGATGAGTTGACCAGTAGGTGATGATCTTGTTAGTATGGTGAACGTATATGCTTCTGCGTGTGTGATACTTGTAACTATGCGCTATGAGGCTGGAAAGGCTGCCGAGTGGGACGGTGGTGAGAAAAGTGCATAGACAGGAAAAAAGACGATGAATGAACAGTAAGTTAACACCAAGTTAACCAACGTTTTTTCCTCAAACTTTTTGTGTCACTTTTGCTCCAAAATCCTAACCATGTGTGTACTTTTGATCCCAAAAAAAGCTCATGGTACTGGACGCTCCCAGAGGTAAAGCTTATGTGTATTATTGCTCCTTCACCCTTTTATGAACATAATAGAGCCTTGCATATTAATCATCCCCAAAAAAATGAATTAATAATATCAACTTGATCATTTTTATGTGATCTCAATTTCCTCAAATTCTTTTCCTTTTAGTTTTTTAGCTATAAACTGATGTATATATAAATATTTATAGCTAATATAATCACATCACACCCAACAAAAGCTTCACGCACATGAGGTCATGAGGAGAAGGACGTGCATCCGATTAACCTCACAAATACAAAAGAAGCCTTCAATTCAAGTGTTGATCGATCAGTATTTACTATTCCTTCTGGTTCTAATTATAAGACCTAACTGATTTTTTTGAAGAGATTAAGGAAGCTAATTAAATTACTTTCAAGTGTTTTTATTTTTATTTTTTTCTTCAAACTAATTGGTTTGACCAACAAACTAATATATAATCTAAGTATACACAACATATGAAATGATTAAGTAACTTATTTAGTTTCCTTAATCTCTAAAAAAAAGTCAACTAGGTCTTATAATTAGGACCGGAGGTAGTAATTAATATTGATGTAAGGAACTTGTAACATTACTAGGAGCCAAGAGGCGTGGCTTCGCTGAAATTATGGGGAGACTGAGCTTCTTTATGGCTGCGAGGATAAGGAGGAAGATACACATGATGCCACCTCAACATATTTGACTGATTTAAAGTCAAACTTAATATTGGTAAATGACAAGGTAACGATGTTAAGTTTTATACATTAAACCTAAGAAATTTCTGTTGTTAAAAAAAAAAACCTAAGAAATTTCTGAACACCCACCTCTCTTCATCCAAAATTTTCGGATAAAATTAGACCTTAATTCTTAGTTATTTGAATTTCAAATATATTTAAACGAATTTTGTTGTCATTTTTATTTCAATTAGTATTTAATCATATATTTTTATTAGGTGTTTATTGAAAGAAGTAAAATTTTACAAGTTTAAGATTTAAATCCCTATCACAAATTAACATGTGCCATTGACAACCTTGGCGCGGGGTATTATTTTTTTTCCAAGTTTGTGGTTGCGGATTAAAATCCTACACTACTACCTTGCTTCTCGTTTTAGTCTATTTTAAACCAAAATATTAAATGCAAAATGATTAGAATCCATAGTCAACCGGTAATAATTACTTCTTCCGTACTTAATATACGACTCATTTAAAAAATTGATTTTATTATAAAAGATATCTTTTATATTTATTAATATTTTTTTAGTTATCCTTATTTTGATTGATGTTCCCTTAATAATAATTAACTAAGAGATGACTAGTTAAATATATGTAAAATCAAGTATATATATCCTGACTCTTCCAGGATGGAATTTTTAAGTTCTGGCATCGGGGCTGTATTATTTTTTTTTTTTTTAGTAAAATGGCTTGTTAAAGTACATCGTTTGAGATATAATTTAGGAAAAATTGCACCTAAGTTTCGGAATTTATGAAAAATCTTGTGAGACTTTTTTGTAAGAATTTTCATATGTGAAAAGACACAAATGCCACATTGTGTCTGTGTTGACAAGTCTATGAGTCTATTTTGACAAGTTTATATGCATGTTTTGACAAGTCAATATACATGTATTGACAAGTCGATATGCATGTGTAGATAAATGAGTATGTTTTAACAAGTTTATAAGCCTATTTTGACAAGTCTATAAGAATGTTTTGACGAGTCTATGTGCTTTCATGTGGGTATTTGTGTCTTTACACATGTGAAAAATATTACAAAAAAGTCGTATAGGGCTTCACTGTAATTTTGATATTTTAAAGAGACAATTTTATCATATTTTTCCTTGTTCGGTAACTAGGTGCAATTTTCCCTATAATTTATGAACGTTGGATACCTGTAATTAAAAAAAAAAAATGAATGTTACATTGTTATCTCTTTGAAAAATACTCTAAAATATGGAAAAGATATGGTGATGCCGTGATGAGACTATTTTTAAATTAAAACCAATAAATTACAGTAATGATATCGTAATCCCGTGAGTATAAATAAGCGAGTCTACATTATCAACCTTAATAATGAGAATTTTTTTTGCCGACAACAATGAGTTCTGATCCAGGATTGAATAAAATATGATAAAACGTGATTTTAGGAAAAACTGAGATGTTTGAATCAGTTTTTAGCTTATTTGACTTGTGAGCCAAAAGCTGCTTAAAATCTTAAGTTGGGATTATGAGTCAACTGCTTTAACTTATTATTGCTACGTCATTCAATATTGATTTAAATTTATTTATTATTCCCATTTACCCTTAATCTCTCGTCTCTCATAGGCGTATGTCTCTACTTTTTGTTTTATGTGCGCTTTTTGTAAGGGCTTTAAAAGTCTAGAAGTTTGTTTATATTAGCTTTTAAAGAATAATTTCTGAAGAAAATATGATAAAACTGATTTTAGAGAATAATTTTCAGTAGAATAGATTCTGAAAAAAAAAATTAATTCTAATAAAATGATAGTGTTTATATATTTGTTATTAGAATCATTTTTTCATGTTCAAATTATTAAAAAAAAAAAGACATTAACTAATGTGATAATTGCATATATATAAGGGATAAAGTTCCATATAAAAAATTTTAACATAAAATTTCATAACGAATACCAAGATTTAAATAAATTTATCTATAAAATTTAAATTATAACATTAGTCAATTTTATAAGATGATAAAATAGTTTAAAGATATATGTATTAATAAATTGTATAGAATAAACTCATGTTCAAATAGTAATTATGTTAAAAATATATCTTAGATTGAAATACGTAATATATATTTAAGTTAAATATTTGATAGTTAAAAAATGAAATGTAAAAAAAAAAAATAAGAGGGATTTTTTTTTGTAATTTACGCCAACGAATTGAATTCCAATTATATATGCTCTTGAAAGGAAAAGTAAAATGACACTTGCCTCCTCCAATCCATGGACTGTGATGTTGCATATTTTAACGATTTACACTTAATTATTTTTCCCTTTTGGTTTTTTAAATAATTCACACTATTATCTAATGTCACTCGCTTACAATGTTGTTGTGAAAATCGAGTTTCTACATAAAAATAGAAGGGGTAATAGAAATGTTAATCAAAAGTATATATATATGCATGTAAAAAAAACATAAATCACCATTCAAAATTTAATAAACAACTTCATCTTTAAAATATATAAGTCACATAACTATATAAAACATAAGTCTAAAAATACAAAAAGAGTTTTACAACGTCTACAATCAAGTTGAAAAACATTAAAAGAATAAAGTTTAACAATTCCTAAATTATATCAATTGATTCAAATTAAACCCATAATCTTGCATCAGTTGCATGTCCTCAATGTTCTCTTCTCTTGCTTTTATAACAAATTTATTTGCAAAATTTGAAATGTTTAAATCATGACCATTTATAGGTTCGCTCACTTCAACTTCAATCAAGTTTTCCTCATCATGGGCATCAACATCTAAATTATTTACATCTTTTCAATCTTGTTCATTTTTTACTATCCAATCATCATAGGATGGAAGATCATTAAAATTATATGCATGAGAGTTTTGAGCTTTCTTTTTCTTGCCCAATCTTGAATTGGTTATCACAAAAACAACATCAAGATATTATGCATTTGATTTGGGGGAAATAAAAATAGGTTTTTTTTTTTAATAATTTTTTGTTAGGTAAAACTTACTTTTTTACTTGCGCTTTACTAGGTATCATTGTAGTAAAAACGTAAGTTTTTACACTAATTTTTGACAATAACACTCACTCGCATATAGGTAGATTATCTAATAAACAAGTGAAATGTGAGAAAAGGGATAAAGTTAGACCATATTCCAAGAGTTTTTGTTGCTTCGTCCATCCGCCTTCGTAAAGTCGTGAGCAACAAGAAAATGCGAAGAAAAGTGAAAAGTTTAAGTTGGTAAATTTGTCCCGGAAAATTTTGTATTGTTATATTAGAACTTTTTTAGGTTTAATATTATCCAGAAAGTGTTAAAACAGAGCAATGTTTCATTTTTCCATTAAAAAGTTAACGGTAAACATCAACTTTTTAATAATCAACGTTAGTGTTTTTAATGATATGGTACAATATTACTACTTTTTGAAATTTTCAGAGTGACATTGAATGTGAAAAAACTTCCAGTAACATTTCTCCTTAGTAAAAACTTCTAAAGTAAATTTATACCTAAATCAAAAAAAAAAAAAAAGGAGAGAGAGAGAGAGAGAGAAAGAAGAGAAAAACGACACTATGGGGTTGGGGAAATTACCCTCAGAAAGGGGAAAATTTTGCTTATTCAAAACAATGGTTTTTAAGGGTTGAAATCATGGTTTGGTCCTTTTTATAGGGTACTTGCTTGTTTCCAAAGCACATTAATTATTTTTTTCCATATATGCTCATAAGTAATAAGGATAGTGGGTGAAAGTAATATTTAATATAATATTAGGGTTTAGTGTAATTAGGGCCTGTTTGGATGGGCTTTTATGATAAAAAACATTTTTTTAATGCCAAAAAAATGTTTTTTAATTAATTTATGTGTTTAGATGATTTTTTTTTTAAAAAAATCAAAATTCACAAAAAAAAAAATCAAAATGCTGTTTTTTTTAAAGCTCCAATTTGGAGCTTCAAAAAAAACACTTTTTTTAAAAGTCCATCCAAACGGGCCATTAGTAGGGGTAATATTGGAAGTTACTTAAATTGTAGGACAATTTTATTGACTTTAACAAATTTTATTGGTTTGTGAGAATTGTTAGTTAGTGTCTTATAATAAGAATCAGAGGGAGTAAGTAGCTAGTAAAAGTTGAGACAAATTGCATTGAATGTAATGAAATTTAAATATTCATATTGGTTTTAAAAATAGAATGTAGGAGAAAACGTAGAAAATTTAATCAAGGGTGATTTAGAAAATTTAATCAAGGGTGATTTGATAAATATCATCAACTTTAAGTTCTTTATTCTAATTTTCTCATACTACTACCGTGTGGGGTTCTATAAATACCGTTAAAACAGGATCCAACTTCACATCCCAAACTCTGGACGTCTTTCTAATTTCTATGCCTCCCCCAACAAAAAAAAAAAAAAAAATCCATCTTCACCCACTCGAACAGGTGCGTTTCTCTTCCTCTTTTTATGATTTCATTCCTTGCGGGTTTGAAATCACAATTCATAAGCATGTTCCTTTAGGTGAGTTGAATACTATCTCTGCTCTTAAATATAAGACGCTCTTAAATATAATATAAAATTTATTATGCAAATTGTATTATAACCTTTATCCTATATTTAAACACCAAATAACGTGCCCAGAATCTGGCTTGTATATTATTTAAAATATTAGAATAATGTTAAACATGAATTGAAATATAATGAGAGCCACATGCATGTGTAGACTACAGCTGTTTAGATCCTAGCTATGATTACAATTATAATTCTGATTTAATTGCTAATAGCCAGTTTTAGTGATCTCCGAGGATCAGGGTTGGAATCCCCAACCCACGTTTCACATGTTAATGGAAAACAAATTCTATAAATAATTAGGGAAAAACACTTCTCATGTTGTAGAAGTGTTTTCTCATGTTACACACACATGAAATGGCGGGACCCACGTATATATATAATTCTAATTATATATATATGTGGGTCCCACCATTTTATGTGTGTGTAGGAATCTTTTTCTTCTCATGTAACATGAGAAGTTTAAACCCCAAATAATTAAATATCATACGTTCCTTGTTTGAAAAGGTGGTCATTAATTACTTTGTTTTTTTCCAAATTTAAGTGTGAGTGGATGAACTCTCGTTTTCTTGAAAGTCAATGATAAGTCTATTATTTATAATTTATAGATAAAGTGGTTTATTATTATTATTATTATAGATCTTATATGTATGATACTATATGAGATAGTAATTGACTATATTTTTACGGGTTTATCGTTTGTCATGTCATTTATATTTGTTAAGTCGTTTTTTTTTTTTGGATAACAAAGAGAGACCTCATCTACCCAATAGTGGGAATACTTTTCCATTACAATCTCTACTAATAAGTGTTACTAAATCCTCATACAGCTGGTAAACTTCGTGGTGACCCATCCGTGACTCCAACCCACTCTTCGCTAGGAGGTCCGCTGCTTTGTTAAGTCATTCTAAAACTATGTCGTTTTGAGAGTTAAGAGAATTAATGGAGGGTGTTTTTGTATTTTTGTATTTATATTTATTGTATGAATTTTACCAAAAGACCCTTTAATAAATCCCCTAATCCTAAAACTACATCGTGTTGGGGGATAGTGAAATTAACGAAGGGTGTTTTGATATTTATTATACGTATTTTACCAAAACACCTTTCATTAATTCCCTTAATAACCCCCAAAACAGTGTATTTTTGGAGTGACTTGACAAAACCTTATGTTAAGTAACATGACAAATTATAAACCTTATTTTACACCGTGATTTTAATATTTTGTAATATATCCTCTTCTGAAATTAAGCCGACATATCGTCATATTTGGATGATTTCGTGGCAGGAATTGCGTATTTTATTTTGGGTGGATATTCGTTTGGATCATTCTTACATCAAATTCAAAAAAGATGAACAAGTGAATAATATTATTGTAAAATTGATGAAATGGATATAAAAACTTGACAGATTAATTTTCCTATATATTTATACTCATATTTTCTTTTCCAACTGTGTGTGGGTTAAATATGATATTACGTGGACTTAAGCAAATCGTTATTTAATCATTGCTTACGATTCCAAAATCTAAATTATTGAATTGTTTAAATGATATTCTTGTGGTTTCGTGTGCACGTATTATGACGAAATAATTTTATAAACACCACGACTTAGCATATTGATATATAATTTTAAAATATTAAATTTCATATTGATGATCGTATCTCAATTAGAAAAAAGAATCTTCTCCGTACTATATATGCTTAAACAACTACTCGGAATCTTCGTGGAATACAGACAATGTTTTGCTTTAAATATGTGTATCGTGGCCTTGCTTGTTGTAATATGATTTTGTCACTTTAATTAGGAAATCAGTGATTGAGAAGTAGCCGTTGAGTTGAAGCAGAATGGCTACGGGAAGTAACTGTACGGCTAAATATATGACAGCCACGTCCAATGGGGTCTTCCAAGGAGATGATCCTCTTGATTATGCTCTTCCTCTTGCCATCTTACAAATCTGCCTCGTGGTGATCGTCACGCGTGGTCTGGCTTTTCTCATCAAGCCCTTGAGGCAGCCTCGTGTTATTGCAGAGATTATTGTAAGTTCTTCGTCATACTCTGTTTTATTCACCTGTTCATCTTTTTTCTGGTTTCTGCTCTTATCTGTTCAAGTTCAACCACTGTCTCATTTTTCAACTAGTTACTGTTTAATCAAAGCAATATCACTGTTTGCGAGATGTTAGATTTTGCTCTAAATAAAAACACATGAGCATATAAAATCCTCGCGGCGGAAGACTTAATTAAGAATGAATGTCGGATTTCAATACTATACATGTTCTAATACCCCTGTTCTGCGAGCTGGGAACAGGGGTATTCTATTTTTTCCACGAATTCAGTTTTTGATTTGTGTCTGCGTTTTTCATATAACAAGTAACAATATTG
Source organism: Acacia pycnantha (assembly GCA_025563575.1). Classification (NCBI taxonomy): domain Eukaryota; kingdom Viridiplantae; phylum Streptophyta; class Magnoliopsida; order Fabales; family Fabaceae; genus Acacia; species Acacia pycnantha. The sequence continues at coordinate 699,716 of JAMWYP010000067.1, read as the reverse complement.
TTCATGTGGCAGGGTGGAATACTGCTAGGCCCATCGGTGTTGGGGCGAAACGAAACGTACCTGAATAAAGTATTCCCCCCAAAAAGCCACACGGTGTTGGACACGCTGGCCAATTTCGGTCTTCTTTTCTTTTTGTTCCTCGTCGGGCTTGAGCTAGACCTCAATTCAATTCGCCGGACGGGAAAGAAAGCTCTCGCCATTGCCCTCGCCGGAATCAGCCTCCCGTTCATGTTAGGAATCGGAACATCATTTGCACTACACGCAACTATTTCCCAAGGTGTCAGCAAAGCTCCTTTCCTCGTATTCATGGGAGTGGCTCTTTCCATCACTGCGTTTCCCGTGCTGGCTCGTATTTTGGCCGAGCTCAAGCTCTTGACCACCGATATCGGCCGAATGGCTATGTCCGCCGCAGCTGTTAATGACATCGTTGCATGGGTTCTGCTCGCTCTTGCTGTTGCTCTTTCTAGTTCAGGACGTTCTCCTCTGGTCACTCTCTGGGTTTTATTGTCTGCCTGTGGTTTTATATTAGCTTCCATATTTATCATCCCTCGAATATTTGGTTGGATGGCTCGTCGTTGCCCTGAAGGCGAACCAGTCAGCGAAGGGTACATTTGTGCCTCATTAGCTATAGTGCTGGCGGCTGGATTTCTAACTGATCTAATTGGAATCCATGCTCTGTTTGGTGCATTTGTGGTTGGAGTCCTTGTGCCAAAAGAAGGGCCTTTTTCTTCAGCTCTGGTTGAAAAAGTGGAGGATCTAGTATCTGGTCTGTTACTTCCATTGTACTTTGTTTCTAGTGGATTAAAGACAAACGTGGCTACTATTAGAGGTGCTCAATCATGGGGTCTTCTGGTTTTAGTCGTGTTCACGGCTTGTTTTGGAAAGATTGTTGGCACCATACTTGTCTCCCTTCTCTGTAGGGTACCTGGACAGGAGGCTGTTGCTATTGGATTCCTCATGAACACCAAGGGATTGGTGGAGCTCATTGTCCTTAATATCGGGAAAGAGAGAAAGGTAATCAGTTACATTAAATTGTTCTTATATTTAATAATATAATCACAATATTATAATATCAAATCCTGATCTTAATTAACCTGCACATTTATTTCATTCCATGTCTTATCAAATTTTACTTACAGGTGTTGAATGATCAAACATTTGCTATAATGGTGTTAATGGCTGTCATCACAACCTTCATCACAACGCCGGCTGTGATGGCGGTGTACAAACCGGCGAAAAGAAGCGCAAAAGCTAACTATAAACACAGAACTGTAGAGAGGGAAGATCCAAGCAGTGACCTTCGGCTTTTGATGTGTTTCCACAGTCAAAGGAACATCCCCTCAATGCTAAATCTTGTTGAAGCTTCACGCGGAATTGGAAAAACACAAGGACTTTGCTTATATGCATTGCACCTTATGGAATTAACAGAGAGGTCATCAGCTATAGTGATGGTTAACAAGGCCAGAAAAAATGGTCTCCCTTTCTGGAACAAGGCTCGACGATCTGAATCAGACCAAATTGTAGTTGCTTTTGAGGCTTTTGAGCAGCTGAGCCGAGTTTTTATTCGTCCCATGACAGCAATCTCTGCTATGTCCAACATTCATGAGGACATATGCGAATCTGCAGAGAGTAAAAGAGCAGCAATGATAATCATCCCATTTCATAAGCACCAGAGATTAGATGGAGCCTTGGAAACCACAAGATCAGAATATAGAGCAGTGAATCGGAGGGTTCTAGCTCACGCACAATGCTCAGTAGGGATCTTAGTAGACCGTGGACTAGGTGGAAGCACACATGTAGCAGCAAGTAATGTTTCTTCTTCAATGACAGTTCTGTTCTTTGGTGGTCCTGACGATGAAGAAGCCTTAGCTTATGGTCTGCGAATGGCAGAACATCCTGGTATTGGTCTAACCGTAGTTTGTTTCCAAGTGGAAACCTCAGAACTAGTAGCAGAAGGAGGAGACATTGTAAGTGTTGATATAAACGATGAGACAACAAGTAAGAATAAAGAAGGATTATTATTAGGAGACAAGAAGTTCATAACAAGAGTGAAACAAAATGTGTCAGAGAACAAGTCAGTGAAGTTTGAAGAGAGGAGGGTGAAGGATTGTGAACAAATAGTGGAAGTGGTTAGAGAGTATAATAGATGCAATTTGTACATAGTAGGGAGGAAGCCAGAAGGTGAAGTGGCAATAGCTTTGAAGAATAATAACAATGGGAAAGGTGAGTGCCCAGAACTGGGGCCAATATGTAATTTGCTTATTTGTTCAGAGTTTTCAGCCTCAGCATCAGTGTTCGTGGTGCAAAAGTATCAAGGCCAGAAAGCTGTGGATCGTGCTCACTCCTCGTTTGGCTCTGAAAGGGCTGCATCTATATTTGCAAATGAAGATGAGGACTAGGATTCCAAGTAAAACTCTTGGCTCTTAATTGATCAGCAAGAGAAGTGGGTTCTCAGAATGAGACCCCAGCATGTTCTATACTTAGTGTTTTGTAAATATGAAGCTGCAAGTTAACCATGCGAGGTTTTATCCCACTTTCTAAAGATCAAGTCACAAGTCACAGCCCTTGTAAAGTTGTAGTGTTTTTTTTTTTTCTTGTGTTTTTAAGCAACTTTTATATTTTTTGTAATAAAATCTTGGACCTTGTCCATGTGACCCATTAAATGGTACAATACAATAAAACTGACAATTAAAATATTTCTTTTATTTTAGATTTCATGCACATTGAAGTAATTTTTCTGAAAAAATAAAAAAGTTTAAGATGAATTATCTAGATTAGATATAACCTATCCAAATTTCAGTATTCACTGCCTTAAACATTGATTAGCATTGAAAAGCAAGGCTATGAAATGAATAAATTGAATGTGTTGAATGGTTGCTTGAGCAAAAGAGGGTATGAAGCGCTTGGTGCGAGGAGATGATGACAACTACATGAATCAGGACTTAGGTTTTAGAGGGTTACCCTATAAGTAAATCCGTCAATCGATCCCATGATTTTGAAAAGGGGTCGTTATAGTTCGGGTGATACTGTGGTGGCCATTGAGAAATCATCCATATTCCTTTTCAATGTCATTAATCTTTGGTTTTTTTCCCCCAGGTAATAGAGTCTAGATGCCAAGTTGGTATCATGAACAAGTATAGGTGTGATGGAACTTTCGAGTATTGCAAGTGTTCGCCTTTCCAATATGGGACTCCCAATTCAACGTTGGATTTATGCTTATTTCTTTCAAACCCAGTTTGGGTAGATGCCGGTGTCTTCTCTTTTAAAAGTGACCTTTGTGGCATAAGCTTCTTGTTAATGGTTTTTTCACTTTGTGGCGTCACGGTATGAGGATTTTCCATAAGGTTTATCACTTGCTCATATTCTGTTGATGTGTCTTAAACCTTGTGGTTATGGGAGCTTTCTATCTATGGTCAGCTTCCCTCCCCAGCATCACTAAACCAAAGTTATAGACGCTCTTTATGTATGGCTTATAAGCCTACTTCTGTTGCTCAGCGGGGTCGAATAAAGACCCCTTTCAATAGCTCAAATGTTAGATACAACGTGGGTCACTTATGTGAGTTGGTGGTCCGTGGTGGCATTCACTCATGTCCCTGGTTATCTCGATGCTGCCGAGTAGTATCTACTCCTACCTTTTGGGATGACTTCAAGAAGTGTTTGATTTGGTAGTAATACAGCTAGTTCGAGATGAGACTCAAGCTTTAACTGGTCTTTGAAGTACTGATTCTCTTTTGGGCTTCTTGGTTGCAGCTTCTTATTCTCTTTGTTTCAAAGATTGTTGAGTTATTGAAGGACCAAGGAGGGTCTAGCGGAAATGGTTTGGTCTTTCACAACATGACGAACCACGACTTAAATCATATTTGGGAAAGGTACCCATATTTAATATCTAATAGTATTTTAAATAGGATTGCCTCCAATAAAAAAAATAAGCTATCATTGAAAAAAATTATTGAGTAGGGTTTATGTTTGATTTTACAATGTGTTTCTGTTTTTAGACTTTGAGCCCCCAAATCAGTTTGGCCCATGATTCATTGGTGGTTTTTATACGTATCCTTTTATTCAATAAATTGTCTTTTATATAAAAAGAAAGTGCTGAATGGGGGAAAACATGAATAGTTCAGATTCCAAGCCCGTCGTTTACGATAAAAGAAGAAACCTCGAACAAATGATTCCATCAAATAATCCAAAAAGCCGTAAGAATCGTCGGAAGCTCCACCATATCATCTAATTTTTCCGTCGGCGTCAGGGGCCGATCAACAGAATAAAAGCCCCTCAATGCAGAGAACTAATCAACCACAGTCCACACACCCAAAAAAAAAAAAACAGAGCAAGCATGAAGATGAGAAACGAAACAGTAAAACACTGTTACCTTCTCTTCTTCTTCCTCCTCCTATCAACATTCCACTCTGCTTCTTGTTACAGAAAACCATACACACCCCACAAACCATGCAAGCGATTCGTCTTCTTTTACCACGACAAACTCTACATGGGAAAAAACTCAAACTTATCCAATGCAACATCTGTGGCTGCCGCTAATCAAACACTCCTCGGAAATTCCCAGATGGGAATGTTGGTGATATTCAATGACCCTATCACTAGTGACAGAAGCCTCGATTCTCCTCATGTGGCTAAAGCCACAGGTTTCTATTTCTATGACACCAAGGATACTTATAATGCTTGGTTTGCCTATACAATTATCTTTAATTCTAGTGACTACAAAGGGACGATTAACATAATAGGAGCTGATTTAATGGGAGTTAAGACCAGAGATCTTTCTGTGGTTGGTGGTACTGGTGATTTCTTCATGACCAGAGGAATTGCGACGTTTGAGACTGATGCTACAGAGGGCTTTGATTACTTTCGACTCAAGATGGATATTAAGTTGTATGAATGTTACTAGAATTTCTTGAATTACTCTTGTTTTTGCATTCTTGTTCCTATTCCTTCCATTTTAGGGGACTAGAATGCGAAGTTACTTGGTAGGCTTTTGTTGTTGTTTTATTGCATCTTCCTTTCTGTTTGGATGACTCTGTAATTTGTTCATAAAAATGAAATGCTTCTCTTTGCATTCTTCCTTTTTTTTTTTTGGTTACCAAAAGTTGGGCTTCAAAAAAGCTACAACGGGCTGCTTCACGGGGACCTTTTACTTTGTTGGGACAATATATTGCATGTGGCCCTTTATTATCACCCCACAAGCAAAACTGCTCAAGTCCACGCCTCATAACATTTTATTTATTAATTCTTTGGCTCTTGTTTATTTGTTTTCACCTTTCTATATGAAATGAAATTGAAGTGAATTGGATTCTAAACAATCACTGATACATGTTTGATCAAGTGTGTTTGGATTAATTAGCTTTTGGAGAATAGATTATGAAAAAAAAGGGTATCCGACACCTTTTCTAAACCTTGACCTTCTTAATTGGGTAACTATCCAAGCAACTGGCTAGTTTAGACTCAAGGAGTAATAGTGCGTTATATAATGGGTTATATTCTCTCACGATAAGTGTGTTTATCAGGATTAAAACTCGTGTTCTCATTCTCATGAGGGCAAGACTACTTATCATCTTAACCAATCACTTGTTGATAAAACTCTTTGATAATTGTTTAACAGTTATTATCATCAAATTTTTAACAAATACTCCTATAATAGCTGAAAGTTGATTATATGATGCTTAATTTTAAAAACCACATAAACCAGAATTATATATTTTTATGTTCTTATTATAAAATTTGGTGAAAATATATAGAAGTTCTATCTAGACTTCTTTTGTAATTATAAATATAGGAAGATAATCCATGTACAATTACTATAAATCATTTGGCTCCTTGATTTTAAAAAATATAAATATCAAATTGTGAGGCTAAATATTAGAAAAATTAGCGTGTGGACTTCACATTATGTCCATCACACAAATTTAATTACAGTAAACATTTTGTCAAAAAAATACATCCAAAAACCAATGGTAATTGGGTTAGTAGGTAAAAATAAAATAAAAAATAGATCAATACATGCATCTTAGGCAAAGTCGTGAATTAGCTGCTCCTATTTTGGGTAATATTAAATAGCCACACCAACAACGAGTGGGATGTAATTAATTATAATATGATAAAAGAGGGGTACGGTGTAAGTCGCCTGTTTGGGTTGGCGGTAGGAGCGGTGGCTTAAAAGCTATCTGACTTTTAAAAAAGTTCGCTAGGAAAAAAATCAGGTTATAGATAATGATTTGTGTTTGGATTGATGGTGATAGAAGTGACAGGGCCCACATCAAAAAGTTTAGTGCTTTTTGGTTTTTGGAAAAAGCTAGATTCTGGAGCTCTTTCCTTAACTGACTTTTTGAGCTTTTTTGACTTAAAGTTAAGTCAATGCTCTGAACAATCCAAACAAGTTTTGTTTTTCTTGTTTGGTAACCTCTCATTCCAATTTGGCGGTGCTTCCTAAAATAAAGGGACATGTTGGTTGTAATCTATATACCGCCCACGTTCTTTTTTCTTTTTCAAAAGAAAAAAATTACTTCATTATTTCAAAAATATCGTTTATTACATGTAAATTACTGACAATCTTTATCAGGATCTCTCTCCACTGTAATTAACTAATTATTTAATAGAAACCGACCAAGTCTATATGAGCGTTGGCTTTTAAGCTACTGTATTTTTCTGGGCAATCCAAACAGGTTGATAATTGGACTTTACGACAATAGACTACTAATTTTCTGAAAGTTTTGAGCTTTAAATTTAAACTGTTTGTTGTTTATTTCAAATGTATATATATGTATGTATTTGTACGTGTTCGATGATAGCTTAAAGTAAGACAAAAAAACTCACCGTACAATTTTTAAGTATTAATTATATGATTTTTAATATAAGATATATTTATCTAATATAGAGATATTAAGGAAGCTAAATATATAAATTATTTAGATATAACATATGTGGCATTATTTTTCTAAACTACTTGTGTAACATTATATATGTGTGTGTGTTAGGTATATTAAATTTAAAACTTGATAAATAATACTCCCTCAAGTCCTAATTATAGAAGCTATTTAACCGATTTTGAGGGAATTAATGAGAGGAGTTAAATTAGTTAATTTTACTCATTTTCCTAAAATGTCCTTATATAAATTTAAAATGACACAAGTTGCCCTAATTATAAGTGTTCCTAATTTGCTTTACGTTAGACATCCATGACATATTAGTTTAGTATATATGTATATTAGTTGCTTTTTATATAGCCATGTGTATACATATAGATCTAATTTCCTTTCCACACGCTTTCTAATTGAAATAATTGTCTTGTTATATAAACATATATATGTGTATACATATAGATCTATCTACAATTTTACATACATAGAGAGACACACACATATATTGACACACACAAACACAGATATACATATATATGTACACACATATATATATAAATGCTCCTAATAATAAGTATAAATAGGGGTATTATAGAAAAAAAAATTGACAAAAGTTAAAACTTGCTCCTATAATTAGGACTAAAACTAACTCCAAAATGTGTTCCTATAATTAAGACCGGAGGGAGTATAAGAGATAAAATGAAAAAATGTCTTACATCTAGAATCAAAATGTAACTTCAAACTAGGTTCTACGTTTAATTTAGGAGGTGTATAATATTTTTCTTTTTTGGGGGGGGGGGGCAGAAATGGAATCAAAGATAGTTGAGACCATCAACTCAGAATTAAAGTTTAAGCAAGGTCAAAAACCTCCAAAGCTCGTTTAAATTGAAAATCAAATGTCAACAAGGAACTATAATAACTGTACTTAATTTTTAAAGTTGGTTAAAATATACACTTAGTTCTTTAAATTTTATATGAGGTATACTTTGATTATTTAATTTTATAACGTATACTTTTAGTCATATATGTTTAACACTGTTAATGTTGCTAAACAAGAAATAGTGAGACAATAAACTCAAATGATGATAGTGTAGCTAACAAAGCATTTTTAATTTTTTAATATAATATATTTAAATTAATAAACTAAAATAAATGAATAAATCACTGTAAATGAAATTTGGAATTTTCTATTTAGATTATTAAACTAATATCTTTATATTATAAAATTAATTTTTTTTAATACAATCAAGCTTTTTATATTGACTGATTCATTAGATTTTTAGATACTTTTTAATTTATACATTTTAAATTTAATATTAATAGAATTTAATAACATAGTTATCATTTGAGTTTGTTGCGATAGCGTCTTTCATTAACAACATTAAATATGTTAAAATTATAAGATTAAAAGTATGTTTTATAAAATTAAAGGATAAAAAATATACATCATATAAACTTAAAGGATTAAACTTTAGCCTTCGAAGTTTAATTAAGCTTATATTAGATGCTCGCTAATATGCTCTTACATAGTTACATGTGCCCAAGTGAGCCAAGTCACATCCATTAATTGATAGTGGTAGTTACACTCGAGTATTATTTATGAGTCATTTTTTATTAAAAACATGGTCATATTTATAAGTCTAGTTTTATTTAATAAATGAGATTATGACAATTTTACCTATATTAATTGTACTCATGAAGATATGGAGAGAAGAAATAGTTGGAAAATACACATTTATAAGGGTAAAATTGAAAATTTACCCCATAATCATTGAGTTAATTATCTCTCTTTGGTACTCCCTTTGGTCCTTATTATAAGGTACAAACTAGGAATTGTATTTGGTTCTCTTTATAAGGTACTTGCTTGTTTCCAAAGCGCATTAATTATTTTTCCCATATGTACTCATAATTAATAAGAGTAGTGAGTGAAAGTAATAATTAATATAATATTAGAGTTTAATACAAGTAGTAGGGGTAATATTAGAAGTTACTTAAATTTTAGGACAACTTTATTGACTAGTTTAACAGTTTTTTATTGGTTTATGAGAATTATTAGCTGATCTGCTGATGGCTTATAATAAGAACCAGAAGAAATATATGAGATTTAGTTAAAGGGTTAAGTTGCGATTTGATCAATAAACTATTGGCTTAGGAGCGTCCAACACAATTAACTATTGAGTGGACCAAAAATACCAACAAACTTTTAAAAAGGAGCGCCCAACACAACGCCGTTAACACCGTTAACAAAAAGTTAACCTCCATTATCTAACCGTTATCTAAGGTTCAGATTGGCCAACCAACTCTTACTCCAGGAGCGCCCAGCACAAAATTATAAATTTTACTAAATTAAATAATTTTTTTCTCAATTGTCATTATTCAAAACTACTTGTATAGATATCTATGGACAAAAATTATTCATTCTTTAATTTTGTCAAAATTATAATTTGCTAAAATAAACAAAAGTTTTATTAAAAATATAATTATATGATTTAAATAAAACTCAAGTAACAAAAAATTATATGATTTATTTTATAATAAAACTCACATAAATTAAATTTCTTCTAAAATAAAATAATAATTTTTATGAGAAAAAGAATGTATGATAAATGATATGAGAGAATTAGAGTAAAATATGTAAAAGTGCACTTATTAATCAAATAAATTAGAGTAAATTTATGTATGTATTTTTACTCTATCATGTGAAAATTATTCTTTTCTTTTGATTTTGCCGTTAACTTAATATCATTATATTCAAGATAGATAGTGTATCATTCGGAATAAGTTATACGGAAATGGACACAATTGAGCTTTAAGAACCTACTAACCTAAATTTCTTGCTATAATTTAAAGAGGGAAACAAATTATACTTATAAATTTAGATTAATAAGACTTATATTTAGAAATAAAATGAAAATGAAAATCATATTTTATAATAGGGGAAAAAAAGTATCTTTTAAGTTTTTTGACCAGTAAAAATGTATCTATTAATCAACAAGACAAATTAATGGATGAAATTTTCTTAGACAAATACAAATATCATCATTCAATTCAGCGAATTGACTATATTAGAGTTTTCCAGAGCTTCTTTTTATTATATGTTTATCTAAAAATTCTTAATAGTCACACCTATTTGCAAGATAATCATAAAAATGTTAAGCTCTACTATATCTCCCCCGTTCCAATATATAAGTTTTTTTTTTATGAGGTTCCATCTAACATTATTTGATTAATAAGTGCACTTTTACATATTTTACTCTAATCTCATATCATTTATCATACATTCTTTTTCTCATAAAAAATATTATTTTATTTTAGAAGAAATTTATGTGAGTTTTATTATAAAAATAAATCATATAATTTTTTGTTTAATATATATAATAAATTATAAAACACCTTGAGTTTTATTTAAATCATATAATTATATTTTTAATTAAAAGTTTGTTTATTTTAGAAAATTATAATTTTGACAAAATTAAAGAATGAATAATTTTTGTCCATAGATATCTATAAAAGTAATTTTGAATAATGACAATTGAGAAAAAAATTATTTAATTTAGTAAAATTTATAATTTTGTGCTGGGCGCTCCTGGAGTAAGAGTTCGTTGGTCAATCTGCACCTTAGATAACGGTTAGATAACGGAGGTTAACTTTTTGTTAACGGTGTTAACAACGTTGTGCTGAGCGCTCATTTTTAAAAGTTTGTTGGTATTTTTGGTCAACTTAATAGTTAATTGTGTTGGACGCTCCTGAAGCAATAATTTATTGGTCAAACCACACTTTAATACTTAGTTAAAAGATACTTATAAATAAGATTAGAATGGTATATAATTAATGAAAAGGAGGGTGGGTCATAATTTGATGAGGATAGACCGAACTCCAAAACGTGGTCATAGCAAGAGGCATCGCTGTCAGTAATGCCGCCTTAAATTCCACGGACCTCGTCGTCTTTGGGAGAACTTGCGGTTGGTGGAATATTTTGAAGAGTCACCATGAGATATTGATCGAGTATGTTATTATCGAAAAGTCTTATGACTAGGCAACAAGTTTTGAAATGACTACATATTTATCTTGTTCTGAAGTCTTTTTAGTGATCAATTAAGATCCAGTTTGACCTGAGATCACTCGGCAGGTCGATCATGGAAGGTTTTTATGACATTGGGTGGGACTAAGTTTCAATCCACATCATGCAGAAATAATTCTATGAGTGTTAACTTGCGCGAAAGTTTCAATCCAGAGATATTTATTTCAATTCTTCTACACCATTCAGTTTATTTCAGGCTCGGTATTGACATTAACTTCTATGAGTCTTAACATGCGCGAAAGTTTCTAATTAGACACATGCGTGCATCGAAGTCAAGGGTTGTGTCAAAAAGTACAATACTATTCTGATCCTATTTATAAGTTCATTTTAACCAAATCTCACATATTAAGGAGATGTAGTTAACTTAATGATTATAGGACAAATTTTTAACTTTGCCCTTATTTATGATTGAATATTTTTCAACTGTTTTTTCTCTTTATATATTCATGAGTACAATTAATACGGGTAAAATTGTCACAATCTTATTTATTACATGACTTAACGTGCGTATAAAGTACGAACATCATTAGTATATCGTTAATTAATGTTTGATCTCATTTGTACATGTCCATTTTCAAGGGAGCCGCCAAACTACCAAATTTGATTTGTGATATATATACCTGGATTTAATTAAGTTTAATTATCTCCAAAAATTCAAAAAGACAATTATATATAATAAATTAAATTGTCCCCATGCAAGTTAGATTAAATCCAATATTATGTAAGAAAAACTAACACTCAGGAGCCCAAGTTAATGATTACTCCCATAGTCACTTGGTCAAAAATGGCTTCCCCAGCGACCGCGTTTTGGTACCGAGCGCCTGTCGCATCTGGACCGTCCAGATGCGATCTAGACAAAACCTTTGCTTTTTAAACAAAAAATTATTTTTTTGAAAAAATGTTAGTTAAGAGATTATCTTTATTTTTGATTCTGTACTCATTAAAATATTTTTTTTTTAAAAAAAAATAGAAAGTAAAAAAAATAAGATTTGGACCGTCCAGATCTAATTTGGACGGTCCAGGGGAGAGGAGCTCTCCCTGTCTATCCAAAGGATAGGGATGGAATTTGATTCCGCTTCCCCAGCCAACGCAAAGGCGTAAGATTCTGACGTAATCATAAAACCCCACCCTTGCAATATGCACCCTAACATTCTATGGTAAATATAAGGCCCCCAAGGATTGAAGAAATGGTAGAAATGAAAATAAAAAGAATGGAATGAAACGGGAAATATTTTACTTCAATACGTTTGGTTTGCATTGAAAAAAATGGGTTAATAAGAAACACTACTACAAAAAGTAAATTTAACGACACCCAATTAACGTCCATTTTTTTTGAAAACAGAAGTTAAAAGGAAGACGGTGACATTTTTGAAATTTTGTCTTAACATTTAACAACTGTTTCAAGAAAAACAGTCTTGAAAAAAGACACCCAATTAACGTCCGTTTTTTTTTTAAAACAAAAGTTAAATGGGAGGCGGTGGCATTTTTGAAATTTTGTCTTAACATTTAACGATTGTTTCAAGAAAAACAGTCTTAAAAAAAGAGATTACACCACTGTTTCTAAGAACCGGTCGTTAAATTTATTCAAATAATAGAGAATCGACGGGGGAAAACACAACTTTATAAACAGCAAAAACAAACAAAAAGGTGCCTGCGTAAATACATTTTGATTCTCCCGCCATTGTTTTTTATTATCTGATGTTGTTTTCTCTCTTTCTAATTATTTATTTTTACTTCCTGCCAGGTCGAACCGCAGAGCAGTCTTCATCATCCATTAACTCTTGATCACTTCTTCACTCCGAGCCCTAATCCTCTCTTCAAGCTCATTCTTGTTCATGCTCGACTTCCTGCTATTCCCGTTCTTCGCCTCACTGCCTAGGGTATGATTCTCCATTATATTTTCTCTCATCGATTCTTGATTCTGATTTTTCTCATCGATTCTACTTTCTTCTGTTTTTGAATTTGTGGATAGTGATATGTAATTGCATTGTTTGCAGGAAATAATGACGTTTTGTCCCCTGTTTCTGCAGCTTGAAAAGAACGACTGCACAAATTGTTGAAAAGGCCAAATTGCTTATGGAATTTGTTGATGTTGTCTTCTTCTTCTTCTTACTGTTGTTATTATCTTTGGCTTTTCTAATTTTCCCGCTGGAATGCTTTTCTGCCACTGCTAATCAATTTGGAAAAAAAAAAACGTATAACGACTGTTATTTTAAAAATAGTTGTTGAAGATACAACAACTGTTTTTAAAAAACAGTGGTTGTAAGTCAAACTTTTAACGTCCATTACATTCACGACCCTTTGAAACTAATCGTCTAAGTATATTAAAAACAGACGTTAAAAGTGTATTTTGTAGTAGTGAAAATTTTTGTTTGGTTAGAAGAAAATAAAATAAAAAATGAGGTAAAATACTATTTTGCCAATAAAAATAAAATATTATTTTAAACCATACATGCAGGACACTTAAAGTGCACCCTCGAGTCTCGAATGTGCACATTGTGTACTCACGGTACTCACTCTCGAGTGAACCTCAAATTGAGTGTGCTCACACTCAATTTTAGTGTGGACTCGAGTGCACACTCAAATGTGCACATTGTTTGCACTCTCTTCCTCACTGCTTCATGCCAAACTCTATCGTCGACTTTCTTCCATCCCAGTAACCTTCCACCCAACGAAAGTGGGAGGTGTTTGAGATCTGGGTCTGCAAAATCTTTGCCACCATGGGGTCTGAGTCTGCATCTGAAATTAGCTACAAAATTAAACCTTCATTAGAAACGATTACAGTGACGACGATTGAAGAAGAAAGAGAGGGGTTATTTGGGAATTTACTACTGTCAGAAAATGGCTTCTCACCAATAATGAAAGGAAAATATATTCACATAGATGAAGGAAAATTGGCCGCCGTCAAAAAATATTTTCCTGAGAAAATGGTGAATCAAACAGCCGCCCCTAGTGGAAAATGCGATTTTCCTTTTCCCTCCCCTACTTTTGCAGCGATCCAAACGGACCCTTAATGAGCGATGAAGAATTTTGTACTTCTCTTCTTGATTCAAAATCTCAAGGTTTCAGATATTTAGGGAGTTTTTCCACATTTATATATCTTATTTCTCTGATATATAATATAAGTCTGATTTAATTGTCATACATAGACAAAAAGTGATAGCAATAAAGTTAAATTAAAGTATCATGAAAGTTTAAAGGGGTATTCTTGATATAGGACTTGTGACAATGTACCTCACTTAAGAGCAGATGCCCCGTCGGTTCCACACTACGAACATACCATTGTAACGAGCATCAATTCCAAGGAGAATCACATCACAAAAGCTAACGTGCCATTGGAGTTGTAGAGCTTAGTGCTTGTTTAATATCATGTTTAAGGTCCTCAAAAGTGTTTATTTACGTAAATCGAGACAAAACTCCCCTCACATATTTACCTCGTATACCGTAAATTGTTATTGAAAAACTGTTTTTGAAAGTTCCAATCGCTATTCCAAACAAACATTTATTAGCGTGTTACAGGGAAAAATTGACAATGAGATATAAATGAAAATGCTTGAAGGATTTGTAGTTCCTGTAGAGGAGCATTGCTCCTGTTGCTTGAAGAAATTTTTATTCTTTGAAGAGTATAAGGAGAAGAGATGTAAAAGAAAGCTATGCACGATGTCTTCAATGTGTATGTAGTATTTTTCTTTAGGCTTAATTCACCTCTATTTATTCCCATATATCTTATAGGGAGCAAGTTAGGTTAACCAACAAATTTCATGCATGATATGTTTGAAGACTTTTAGATATAGATTGCACTTCTAATGTTTAAGAAAATATAACACTGAGTTTTACAAAACGATAATTAAACATCAAAGCATGTGGCAAACTCTCAAATAGTGGATCAAAGCGCTAAGTTCGAGCATTGATTGCTTTGGGCATAGCTGGCATTCATAGCATCTGATATCCCTTTAGGGCTATTTGGCAATTGTGAGTAAATTTAAGTCATTGGGGACGTTATTGAGATTATATATGCACCTCAAATTTTTATTATCACCGAGATTAGGGACATTATTGAGATGGATTATATATAATTCAAATTTTTATAATCATTGAGATTATTTTAATTAATGATTATATTATGGCTTGAAATCTATCACGCACCATATATATATTAATATCAATTAATTATTCATTAATGATATATATGTATATTAATATCAATGATTGAGAAGTAAGATGTTATTATTAGATTCATTGAAAGTGATGGACGCAGAAGGAGCGAAGAGATGACGGGCAATTACTACATTAACCGTATGTTTGGTACTAGGGTTTTTGAGGAAAGGAGTGGAGGGGATAAATTGTTATAAGTTCGGATTTAAAAAAAAATGGAAAAGTAGGGTTAGAAATTTTAATAAAGGTAAGATGTAAGATAAAAAAATTAATCAAAAAAAGTTTAACTCTACTTATCTAATTTTTTAAAACCTAACTAAAAAAAAATTCTTTGTCATCGCTTTCCCTCCCCATCATCAATCGCACGCCATAAAACTCACCTACCCTTGAAAGTTGACTTGTCAAAGCTAAACCCAAGTTACGCCAAACTCTCATCAACTGACTTTAGAATTCTACGTATACTTACAATTAATCACTAGAGAAGATGAAGATGATGATAATATCTCACGTCTTTAATATTTGAGTTAGTTGATGGTTAGATTTGGTCAAAAATATAATAGGGAAAATATTGGTAAGGTCTCAAGAAAGATAAAAAATATTAAAAAAAAGTCTCAACCCTAAATCCCTTATCAAGAAAGTCTCTAGGGACTTTTTTTATATTAATTATGAAATTTCAATATTAAAAAAGTCTTGTTGTCAAAATGACTTTTCATGTTATCAAAATAGTTTTTCCTGTTGTTAAAATTTCTTTATGAAAATATTGTTGTCAAAATGACTTTTCCTATTGTCAAAATTTTTCCAAGTTTTTCCTCTGGCGTGTAGAATTTTAGAAACCCCTGGAAAATTTTTGGCAATAGGAAAAACTATTTTGACAATATGAAAAGTCATTTTGACAACAATATTTTTATAGGAAAATTTTAACAACAGGAAAAGCCATTTTAAGAACATGAAAAACCATTTTGACAATGAGACTTTTTAATATTGTAATTCCGTAATTAATATAAAAAAAGTCCCTACGGACTTTTTTTGATAGGGGATTTAGGGTTGAAACTTTTATGATATCTTTTTCTTTTCCTTGGGACCTCACTAATATTTTCCCAATATAATATCTTAATCAACTCTGTCACAAATTTATAATTCACCCACCTCCAAAATTGTATCTTATTGATTGCACACATTAAAATGTTTTTATCTACGGATAATCATGATGAAAAATACTACTCCTCTGATTCTAAATATATAACATAGTTTGTAGTGAAATTGTACTACAAATTATCAATGGCGGATCTACATACTAGAGAAGGGGCAAGTGCCCCCTTAATATTGAGAATTGAGATTTTTTTTTTTTTAAAAAAAATATTTATTTTATAATTACTACATGTTTGAATAATTGTCCACCTTTAAATTAAGTGTCCACCCTTAATACATCAAGACTGCACTTCGTAATAGGATGGGGGATGAATGGTTGAATAATTATTTAGTGCCTTATATTGAAAAAAGATGTATTTGATAGTATTGATAATGAGGCAATTATGATGGAATTCCAAAAAATAAAGCGAGAATGATGACATTATAGTTATTTTTATTGTCATATACTTTTTTATTAAAATAATGTACTTGAACTTATTAGTGTCTACCTTTCATCAGAATTTATGTAATGCATTTCTAATAGTACTCGCCTTACTTTTCTAAATGACAGTTTGTAAAATAATTGTCTCTCTTGTCACATCATCAGTGTTCACTTGATTTCATAAATATTTTTTTAATATATTTTTTTCTTGATTACATTCTTTTATTTTTTAATGCATTTAAAATTTTTATTAAAAATTTTCGGGGCCCCAAATTTCAAAGCTAATTGTGCCCCTCTTCCATAATTTCTCGAGTCCGCCCCTACAAATTATATCATATATTTCAAACTGAAGAGAATAGTATTTTTAGAAACCAACATATATTTATTATAAATAAATAATATAACTAATTTTTTTACTCTATCAAAATTAGTCAACTAAGTTTTATGACGTAATAATGATTGAATCAATGACGTATATATCTAAATTGGTGGAACTGGGAAAATGATATAATCACTGGTCCAACGCCCCACCAGGCCGGACGGGGCTAGCGTCCACTTCTTTTATGATTTACTGTGGTTCTCTTCTTTTAATACTACATCGTTTTGACCTAAAATATATAAGGTGATGTCTTTTTTCTTATTAGGGTACTGACAGGTTTAAAACCGGTACTAAAAAAATACTTTATGATCTTGAAAAAGTATTTTAGGATATTAAAAAAATATTCTGAAGTTTATTTTTAGTAACAGACAATACCCTAAAATATTTTTTCAAGATTAAGAAGTATTTTTTTAGTACCAATCAGTACCCTAAAATATTTTTCCAATAACCCTGAAATATTTTAGTATTAGTTATTATCTTGAAGTATCATTTTAGTAAGTCAGTACCATCTAAAATATTTTTCAAGATCATGAAGTATTTAGTACCAGTCAATGCCCTCTAAAATAATTTTTCAAGATCAGACATCACCTTACCTATTTTATACCAAAACGGCACATTATTAAGAAAAGAGAAGTGGACCATAAAGGAAGTGGACGTGAGCCACGCCCCACCAGGCCACCATCACTTGTTTTTTCTGCCGACAAATAAAATAGTCAATGGTCCAAGTCGTCCCTCCACAGCTCCACTAGTAACGATGGGGCGCATGTCCTTTTCTTCCTTTATTTTCCAACATATATATCACGTTGTGGAAATTAAGTTTTATGAAACTTTCAAGAAAAATATTCCCTCCAGTTCTAATTATAAGATAATATTTATGAGTTTATTTTGGTAATAATTATATAACAACATTCTAATTTTTATCAATTTTTTTTATAAAATACCCCTATTGATATAAATGAGGGATTTTGTAAAATCGACAAGGTAATTGAAATCAATTTAACCTCTATTCTTAATTCTTCAAAAATCGGTTAAATATATCTTATAATTAGGAACGAAGGTAGTACCATACAGAACACAAATCCAATCATTAGAGCAACTAATAATAAGAGCTCCGTCGACGGAAAATATCTTCTAATCAACTTTTTTTATACTTTCCCTTCCTTATATCAAGTTACTACTAAATTAACTGTTAATTATATTTAATTCAACTATAAATCAAAATTAAACTTAATTTGAAAATAAAAATAACCAAATGAGATGGCTACATATAAATTACAAGTCCCTATATATTATTTACTACGTGTTAAAAAAGTGCTTCGAATAAAGGAGATTTTGATCAAATTGGTGCATTATTAGCATTGAATTTACAGGCTAGTGGTTGAGGACTTTTCTCGGTTGATTCTGGCTTTCTTTTTCCCTTCAAACATCGATTTCAAGGCAAGAACGAACAAATAAAACAACAAAAAGTCTAAATTAAAAGACTTGTTTAATTTGATTTTCATTTTTAAAACTGGTTTTTCGGTTTCAAAAAATAAAAAATCAGCTGAGTAAATGTTTGGAAAAATCTCAAGAAAATACTACTTAAATTTTAAAATCATAAATAAGTGATTTCCCAATAAAATAAATGGTCAATTATTTTATTATTCTTGTTAATCTCGTTAATATTGTTATCAACAAGATTTTGAAATTCAGGTGGTATTTTTTTTGTTTTTTCCTAAATGTTTTGTATTTAAGTGGTTTTCAAAATTATAGTTATTTATTTTCGAAATTAATAAAAATACAATATTTTAGAGTTAATTATTTTTGTTATTTTTGTTTAAATTTTTTAACATAGGTCTTCTTTTATATTATCATCATGTACGGTATTTTAGAGTTAAGTATTTAGGGTTTCGTAGCTGTTACTTTTAGTCATTGTAAACAACTAATCCCACTGTGACCACCTTTGCCGGCAGCCACCGTTAGCTATGGCGGACCATCAATATGTATAGAAATATGTGTGAATTTAACTGGAGAGAAAAAATAGATCTAGATCGGAAGCAGATACTCTCCACATCCCTCCTCATCTTTAGATCTGGCCGTCAAAATTTTGATCCAAGGGTTTAGATCATATTTTTCGAACTACCGCATGCGGTAGTTCAAAAAAATGATTTGGACATTTGGATCAAGATTTCGACGGTCAGGATCTGAAAATGAGGAAGGATGGGTAGAAAACTGATGGGCAGAGAAACCGGACTTATCTAGACCTGAATCAAAAACTCCGCTGAAGCAGTTCAACTCAATAGTAGCCAATTTTATTTTTCAACTTTCAAGTTGTTTACAGATTAACATAATTAAACAGATTTTTTTATTTTATTGCTAAAAAACATACTCTCTCCGGTCCTAATTATAGGAACACTTTCGTAGTGCAAATTGCACTATGAAAGTGTTCCTATAATTAGAACAGGAGGTAGTATTTAAAAAGGTAGTTTCCAACAAAATAAAATTAAAAAAAAAATCAAACAACCCCGCATGTTTTTTCCTACACCGTGCGGTCCTTAATATATATACTCTCTTCAATCCATAATATATAGCACTTCAATTATATCACGGAAAACGTAATCACGTTTAAGTAATTTAATATATCCTAAAATGTAAAAAAATCCACTTTTACCCTTCTTGATAAATATGTTTAATTACATTAGGAATATTATTTTAGAGAGCCGGGATATAATCAAGTGTAGAGTTGTAAAGTGAGTATTAATCACAAGGGAAAAATAGGAAAAAAATTTTAATTAAACTGGAGGTGACATATATTTTGGACCATGTCTTTCTTCTAAAAGTGCCCTATATTGTGAACCGGAAGGAGTATATAAGATTTAATTGGGAAGTTGATCTTGATCTTAAATATAAAATCTATTTTCTATATATATATATATATTTATATGTCAATATTCTCCTAATTTACCTATATTGATGTCCCATGCAAGGTTGTCAAACTCACGAGTCTAAGAAACTCGTGACAATGATATAAACTCGATCGTAAATTAATCGGTAAACTCGTAAGAGTTTACTTTTATCATTAAATATGTATTAACAGTGTAAAATTAAATAATTTAAATATAAAATGACAATAATTTGATTTAAATATATTTTAAATCTAAATAATTGAAATTAAATATATCAACATTCATAATTTATTATATTTAATAAAGAAATTTCTATAAAATTCATCTATAAAGCCGTTGAGGATGACAAAATTGAAAAAATTAACACAACCTTGTAAGCTACAAATGTAAAAATGGTAAATTCGGTGTGTAAACTTGTGAGTTCATCTGAGTTTACAAACACACAATTTTACTAGAGACTTAACTCGATTTAATAAGATAAGAACGTAAAAACGGTAAACTCAAGAGTCAACTCCTAATTTACACATATTGATGTCCCATGACAATAATCAAATAAAAGATAGATAAAGATGATTAGATAATTGCACTTTCGATTTTCTAATTTTATGTAAAGTTTTAATTTGGTTTCTTATTTTTTTTAAAAAAAACAATTCTATGACTGGAATATTATTCATGTTAAATGATTATTTTTTGCTTTTATAATTATAATTTTTGAAAATTAAACTTTATATATCATTATTTAAATATGTCTTGTCCATACTTTATAAAATTAAGGATAAATGTCTTGTCCATATTTTATAAAATTCCGAACCAATTAGATTACTGAAAAATATTTCATAAAATTATGGAACAAAAATAAAAACCCACTAAGGATGCATTATTTTAAGAATATTCTTCCACAAAACTAAAGTTGATGCCTAAAATTGTTCTACTCTTTAATTATTGACCGCAGCTTCAATGCTAGAGGTCATTAGCATCCCTTCAGAATATTCCTCAATCGATTCAATCTAGATTCTTCTTTTATTTTCTCTGAGTTGACCTTTATCTCTTAAATTATATTGTTACACAATTTTTTTCAAAAAATAATTCTCTTTGTATAAGGCCTCACAGGCGTGCGGATTACGTATAAATATAAATATAATTAATTGTATATTTGATTTCAAAGAGCCAAATGTCAAATATTAAAACAAGTACACCTATAATAGAAGAAACAAAGTCAAAAAAAAAAAAAAAAGTCAGGAATACCCATTTTTTATGTGCAAGATATAACAAATTAAATGTGGATTTTTCACGCTGAACATGACTTAAAGAATAATATAATCCCAGATATAATATTAGAAAAGTTATGAAACTTGCAACAACAACACTCTGCTGTCTTGTTTTTAGAATGTTCTAATATCTGTCCTATATATATAAATGTAATATTAGAATAATGGGTTAAGGTGCAGAAAAACAAATAAACTATTACACTAGGAGCACCCAACACAACAAACGTTTAATTGGACCACATCTACCAAAAAACAATTAAAAAGTTTAAAAAATCACAATAACCTTTAGGATAAAGTAACGTTGTTAGATATGCAGTTAGAACCCAAACGAAAGTCAATTCTTCCACTCCACTCCCTTTGAAACCCAGAGAATCCCCTTGCGTTCCTTCATCTAAATGGGAGTACAAATGTCTTTCCCGGGTGTGTGTGTGAGATACGAGCATACGAAACGACTCTCGGTCTTCCTTGTGTCTCAGGATTCGCTGCTTTCGCCTGTGACCCAAAATTTTGAATTGCACTGAATCACATCTGCAATCCCAGGAAAACCGAGGGAGGAATCGCACAATCATGGCCAGGTCAGTGAAATTTGAATTGGACACTAGCAAGGGTGGTTTTGAAACGCCCGTTACCCCCGCTTCTGCTTCTCAAAGCAATGAAGAACGCAGAGATCTTCGTTCTCGCTACCAGCTCGTGAAGAACCTTATTCACGGTAATTTGCTTATGTTTCTCTCTCTCTTCATAATTCCGCAGCCTGCGATGGCTCTCATTAGCGAAGGCACCTTGTGGACTGAATGAATTATTTCAGATCCACAGTGGTGACACCCACGACTCTCAACTTTGAGATTGAGGGAAGAGTGAGGGTGAGAGAAACTCCTGGGCATGAATGATTGAAGCAGCGACAAACCCATGTTCACAAAGGCTTGATTTAAACGGTGTTACTTTATTCCTAACAGTATTGCGATGTTTTAAACTTTTTAATTGTTTTTTGGTAAATGTGGTCCACTTAAAAGTTTGTTGTGTTGGGTGCTCCTAGTGTAATAATTTATTGGCCTTTATGCACCTTAACCCTAGAATAATATACCAATTATCGAGAAATTATCAATATGGATATTTTAGGAAGAAATTGATAAAAATTAGAATGTTGTCATATAATTAGGACCGAGATCAACTCTCAAATATTGTTCTATAATTAAAACTAGAGGGAGTATTATTTATGATTTATCAATAATGTAATGAATTTCATATGAAAATTAGTTGATATGTTGACAAAATAATTTGCTTTTGTTCTGAAACGTGTCTAGCTTGACATTTTTAACTCTCATGTTGAAATTTAAAATGTATATATGATGGTAGTAGTATACTCCTTTTGGTCCTAATTATAAGAAGTTGAATTTTTTTAGAGAAATTAAAAAAGTTAATTAAATTATTTTAGAGTATTTTATTTTAATTTGTTTCTCTAATATAATTAGTTTGACTAATAAACTAATATATAATTTAATGATAAACGATATATGATATGATTAAGTAACTTATTTAGCTTCCTTAATCTCTCCAAAAAAAAGTCAACCCGGTCTTATAATTAGAACTAGAGGTAGTATTATTTAATGACAAATCTTGAAATGATAATGAAAATTTTAATTAATACAAGTAAACAATAAAAACTAAAAAGAATATTAGAAAAAGATGGCTTTTTTATTTGCTATTTCCATGATCTTCTAGACTAGTAGATCATAAGGTCGCATTTACATTGGTCAACAAATAAAATAAAGTTATAAATTCATTCCCAGTAAAAAGAATAGTTAAAAATCAATAATTAAGAAAAAAAGTTTCATTACCATCCCAACCAAAGAATAGCAGAAAGTTAAAAAGCTACCCTAAGCCCACAGAATCAGTGGCTAACGCAGAAATTTTAACAACGCGGTGAAATTAAAAAAATACTATATCATGAATAAAAGTATTTGAGATACAATACAAACCTAATATAAAAAAAAAAAGAATTGAAAGAAATATATTAAAATTAAGATTACTTCACTTAACTCTAATAGTTAAAGTTAATAGAGTTAATGGTTTTGATATTTTTGCCCCACTTTTGAGAACTCATATTTATTTTTACACCTTTAAAACATATAGTGTTAGACGCACTTTGAGCAAAAATTCATGACTATTTTTACACATTCACCCTTAGATTTTTAAAAAATAAATAGGACTAGTTTAGTGTAGGTGAAATAAATAATTGTACAAATAATGGAAGTTTTCTAGAAAAATTAAAAAAGTTTTTCAATTATAATTTTTTGTTAAATTTGAATATTTGATATCTTTTATTGCGTTTTGTTTTATTTGACCGTCACTTATTTTTCCTCACTAACCTAGGCGACACCGTTTTGCTATGAGCCAAGTTTGAAATGTTGACCTAAAGCTGTTGGGTTTGAAGTGTGGCGGCAGCCGCACTATTCGTTGTCATCTTCTCCATTGTGCACCTTTCCTTCTTCATCAATATGAACCAGAGCGACTTGGCGAGAAACAGAGAGAGACTTCGTTCTTCTTCTTCAAACTTCCGTTGACGAAAATCAGAGTGAGGACAAAAGGAACTCCGATTTGCCGTCTCTTTTTTCTGAATCTTTTCTGCTTCTTCTCCGATTTGCATTTTATATATATAATATTTTTGTTCCTTAAAATTTTAGAGGGGGCGGCCGCCACCCCACGCCCCCCATGTAGGTCCGCCCCTGCACAGATAGAGTCGGGAAATCAGGCCAAGCCCATCGGGCTGACCCGTTTAAGCCCTGGCCCTGTAGGGCTCGGGCTTGAAAAATAGGCCAGAAATTTGAAATTGGCCTTGTAAGGCCGGCCCTGTAGGGCCTCGGGCTTGATCGGGCCAGCTCTGCAGGGTCTCAGGCCGGCCCGTTAGGCCCGTTTAACTGTAGCATTTTTTTTTAAAAAAAAAATTAATTACCTGGACTTCCACCTAATGGATGTGTTTATTTATAATTACTTAGATTTTTTTAGTTTAAAATATAACCCTTTTTTTATGTTTATTATTATTCTATATTAAAACACATAATTAGTTATTATAAATTTTAAAGAAGAGATATTTTCATATTAAATAAACACATACTTTGGTATTACAATATTATATAAGTAATAAATTATAAATATATTTTGTGTAAAATAAGTATAATTATTTTTACCTGTCAGTAAAATCATGTCTGAACCGAAGAAATCTGCAGACACACACAAAATTACGAGAAGGAAAGTCATTTTGTCGTGAGCATACATAAAGCAATTCCTTTATTTAATATTTTTTTAAAAAAGAAAAAAACATATTCTTTGTGTTTATTTGTTTTTTATTACGAATTAATAAATGTGTTTATTTGTTGAATGATTTATATTGTTTAGATATTAATGTTGATAACATTTATTTGATAGATTAGAACTTTAATGGTTACAATTTACTAATTATATTTCTTTGAAAAAAATCGAAGGAAAAATAGTTAAAATTTAGAATAGTAACTTTCAGGCCATGTAGGGGCCGTGACCCTGGTATTAACGGGTCAGGCTTTGAAAAACAGATGTTTTCCTTACTCCAGGCCCTGTAAGGCCGACCCTGTTGGGCCCTGGCCCTGTCGAGCAGGGCCGGCCCTGATTCCCAACTCTAGCGTCCACTGACAAGTCTAAAGGTGCCTACTAACAAGTTCATGAGCACCCATTGGCAAATTCATGAGCGTCTATTGACAAGTCTAGAATTGGAATTTATTGCAAAAAAAGTCTCACAGGGCTTAAATGTAATTTTAAGGGACTATTGTATTATATTTTTTCTTATCCAGGATCTAAATACAATTTTCACAAGATCTTTTAGGTATAGAAATATCTTAGTGAGTGGATTAGAATCAACCACCTGTTTTTCTTTGAAAAAATGCTGGTAAATAAGTAAAATAACCATCCAATTTGAAGAGGTCCAAGAGGACAATATTTTAAATAATACTTTCTATTATTTTATTGATAATTTTTTCATTTATATTGGTACTCTCATTATCATTTTTCATTAATTTCATCTGACATGTAAAATGTACTGGTAATTTTCAAGTGAACTACAAATTATTGGTCCCAAAGAAACCACAGCTCAAAATATAAAACAAATTATATAACAATGTCTAAAAAATGAATAAAGACCTAGTACTAGCATATCACATTAAGATCCTCTCGTACAAGATGAACCCTACGCTGCTATACAGTTACAGTAATCACAACTCATTCACCATGATGCCCTAGTCCTTTCATTAAATAAATACAACTGTAATGGAAAAATAATAATAATAATAATAATAAGTACAACTGTAATTTTTTTTTGGCCGGCAAAGTAGAACTGTAATTTTGCGCTATTTAAAAATAAACAAATAATACCTTATATAAATCTCATACTTGGATCCGTCATAACTTTTTTGTGCAAAAAAAAAAAATCCGTCATAACTTAAAAGTAAATCACTCACCAATGGGTTGACACAAGTAGTAAGCGGTTTGTGTCGCTTAAGTAAGGTCTCGAGTTTGAGCCTTGTAAATGAAAAAAAAAAACCCCGCTAGGAGACTCTCCCACCATAGCCAGGTGCGCGACGCAGATTTGATCCGGATTAGTCCGGGCGAATATCTGATGAACCGGATAGACAAAAAAAAAAGAAGTAAATCACTCGGGTTTTGTTTGTCAGAAAAAAAAATCAATAACCTAAACATAGAATTAAAATTCAATTTGTATGATTATTATTGAGGTGATAAGAAACCTCACCCATAAGAAGGAAAACATAAGTGGAATCCCGAGAAACGTACTTATTGGGAGAAGTGATAATCCTTTGCCCTCTAAATCTTAAGAAGGAAACCCTTAATCTAATAAAATAAATTTAATTTGTATAATTATGTGTAAAGTAGTCCCTTACAACTTCGCGAAGTAAGGTTGAAATCTCTGTTGGATTTATAAAACATTATATTCAACTTATTCTTTTTTTATTAAAATTAAGTATTGTTCAATTAAATTATTGATAAGTTTTTACTGTATAAAAATATCTAAATTAAACCAAGTAATAAAAATATAATTAGTATTTTAAATTATTTTTACTTAAAATAGACAATTTTTAATCTTATAAATCACTTTTGCTTATTTAATGAGAAAATTGCTGAAAAAAACCCAATTACAAAATTCATTATCTAAACGTACCTAAGACACAGAATCACCGACGCAGTGCAACCCAAAAGAAAGCAAATACCCCTACAAAAATAATAATAACAAAAGAGCCAACAATTCAAGATAATTGGCAAACTGATTGATAATTTATTTTAAGTAATTTTTTATTGTAAAATAAATATGTGAGAAATTTTACGTAATAAAACGTAAAATTAGTCGGAGTTCGGACCCTGAACCAAACCAACATTACATTCGCAAACTAGTAATTTAGCTATGACCATGGTTCTTGACCCGATCCGTCCCTCTAGCTATGACCATATTAACTAGTTAATCAACTTTTTTAATATAATCAAATTTGATAAACATCTTTTATATCAAGAATAAGAGGGAATATTTTATTTTTTCTGTACTAGAAGACTTTTCTACTTTTTCTTCTTGAAAGAAAAGGGAGAGGAATGTGTTTCAAAAGGAGCTCATTTATGTCGTTCAGATGAGATCTAGAAGGTCCATATTTAACTTTGTTTTTTTGAAAGAAAATTTATTTTAATAAGTAGAGAATCTAAAATAAACATAATCATTTAAATAATTATTTTTTAAATTTTTTTTTTTATTTAAAAATCACCAAATAAAAGAATTAAATCTAGATCCAAATCCCATAAACGGCTCAATGGACTGAGAAAACGCGTTCCGAAGATATACCTTTCTTCGGTCCTTATAAAAAGGACACATACTGAAGTAAGCCAAGTCACCTCGGCCTACTAAAGCTAGTCACTCCTCCTTCTCCAAGAAACTCAAAGTCCCCCAATAATGGCTGTCAAAACTTCCACTATTATCATCTTCCTCATGTTGCTTTCTCTATCGTCGGCTTTCCCTAGAAACGTGAATCGACAAAAGCCATGCAAAAACCTCGTACTATACTTCCACGACATTATCTACAACGGAGAGAATGCCAGTAACGCGACGTCCGCCATTGTTGCAGCCCCCCAGGGTTCTAACTTAACCAAATTAGCACCTCAATTCCACTTCGGGAACATCGCAATTTTCGATGATCCCATCACACTGGATAATAACCTTCACTCTAAACCAGTTGGGAGGGCGCAGGGCTTTTATATTTATGATACCAAGAATACTTTCACTGCTTGGCTCGGATTCTCGTTTGTGCTCAACAGTACGGATCACCAGGGCACGATTAACTTTGCCGGAGCTGACCCCCTTATGATGAAAGTCAGAGATATCTCTGTAATTGGTGGCACCGGCGATTTCTTCATGCATCGTGGAGTTGCCACCATCATGACCGACGCTTTTGAAGGTGAAGTCTATTTCAGGCTTCGTGTTGACATTAAGTTCTATGAGTGTTGGTGATGTACGAATTGCCCCCAGTAATTAACACACACGTGTACACACACATATACTACCTCTCATGCTAAATTTAGAACCTAGTTTCACTACGAACTTGGTCATAAATTTAAAACTGGAAGAGTATATATATGGGCGTGCGTTGTGTGAAGTCATTGAGTATGGTCCATATATTTTACATGGAAGTGCGGGAGAGGTTAATTCAAAAGTCTTAACCTCAAGCAAGTCTCACGTATCAAAAAGTAAGTTTCTTGTGCGTCTACTATGTATTGTATGCTTTGAACAACTGTCTTGATCAGTAAAAGTCATTTTCTACTTCAAATCGATGCTTTTTTAATTACTTACTTCTGCTACCTAATATAAAGTTAGCTGGGAATTGAGTTTGGTATTAAATATAATATCCCAATTCACTGTCCTGCCAAAATTAATGTAGGATAGAGAGGAGATATTGAAATGCACTTAGGCAGCGCAGTCTGATAATTAAGCAAGGTGATGATTACGATATAAAGAGGGAGACATCAAGTCTCAGCTAGTGACACGTGTCTGAAGATCACGTGTATGCATAACTACTTTACAACAACTTGCGCAATTGATAGCGATTAGACACTACTATAAAAGATTTTTACGTTTCAAAAAGACGTATTTTTTTTTTTTAAAAAAAAAGAAGTAAAAAATTGGAGGCGTTGAAAAAAAATAATTAATGCTCATTGGGAACAATCAAGTGCCTTATAAAAGGACTAAATAAATTTGTTAGTTAGTGCCTTATAATAAAGACCAGAGGGAGTAGGCCTGATTATTAATTGTACTCATCATGAAAATAGAGAGAGAATAAACAGTTGAAAAATAAATACCTAATCATAAATGAGGACAAAATTAAAAATTTACCTCATAATGACTAAGTTAACTATCTCTCATTGACATATGATATTTGATTAAAATAGACTTATAAATAGGACCATAGTGGTATACGTGCTTATGTTTATTGTGGAGAGTAGAGTAGCATTTTTAACCATACGTACTAGCTAGGTCAATAAATATCACGTACTTCAAAATTCTCTTCCCTTTAGGTAGGGGACAACGTACGTATATGGACCATCAAGGAGTTCCTTGATTTGATTACACTTTCGGCCTATAGATGCTTTAGTAGCAAAAGTCTAATGCGTTGGGCAGCCTTGGAATCCTTGTATCATGCATGCGTGTTCATATGTCTGTGACTGGAAGATCCCCTGTTCAAATAAATGGCATACATTATACAAAAATCAAGGGAAAAATTTAGAAGTCATGGGTAAGAAAATCAATTATAAAGAAGTGTTAAAAAAATCGTATTTATTACTTGTCAAATTTAAAAATTTATGTTCACAAATCAAACTTTTATATTTACAAGTTAAACTTGTAATAAAAGAAAAAATTAATTTCTTGGGTTTTCTCTATATTTACAAATGTTACAGTCTACTAATACTAAACCAACATTGACATTTTTGGATCTGGCTTTAGTCCGATGCATCGGACCATCCGATGCATCTTTTTGCACTTAATAATTTACTGCATGCGGTACAATTTTATTAGGCAAAAAATGCATCGGATGGTCCGATGCATCGGACCAAAACCAGGTCCGACATTTTTGGGGCGTGAAGATTTTGTTTCCTGTACTACAATTGCGTGAGTATACTATATATTCATTTGTTGTTATTGATGAAATGATCATACAAATGATAATGTTAATAAAACTTGCGACCATCAGACTAAATTAAGGTCGTTTCTGTTTTACGTGCCCCGAGTTCATGAATATTAATTATTAATCATGATAGATAATGATACCCGAAGTAATTAAATTTCTTATGTTATATATATTATATATATTACTATATTTTCTTACAAAAATTGTTAGAAAAAATAAATAATTATAGCTAAATGTAATCCGAGATTATATATATATTTCATCGATTCTTCTGGTTATAGCTAGCATCCCTCATCATCATATATATGTAGCATGCCAGCTCTAAAGTTTGACAACGAAGATCATGATCATATTATTATTAATGATAATATTATATATTATGGTTTCTTTTAATTAGAGTAAAATTAAATGATTTTTTTTTAATAAATGCAATAATTAATTAATGGTTAGTTGCTTCAGACTAATTAAAATATATATATATATTTTCATCAATGGTTATAGCTAGCATCTCTCAAGTCTCATCATCATATATAGCATGCCAGCTCTAGAGTGTGACAACGAAGATCATGATCATATTATTGTTAATAGTAATATTATATATGAAACATAATTAGAGTAAAATGATTTTTTTTTTTTAATAAATGCAATAAATAATGGTGAGTTGTTTCAGACTAATTAAAAAAACATATTTTCATTTTTTTTCCTTAAAAAAACATAATGGTAATCCACACATGTCATATCCTTTCCTGCTTAAACAAGGAGACCCATGGCCATGTGGCTTCTCTTTCGTTTCTTTTGACTTTTGAAATTTGTCTCCTTAATAACATAAATACGAACACTTCATCTAAAATCCTGTTCTCATAAACATAACTAGGATATTTTATTTCTCCTTAAAAAACTCGAGTTATAGAGAATGCTCTATATATGCAAAGTCTGAAATGTACCACAACTTTCATGACTTAAAAAATAATATGCTTTTATTAAAAATTTAAATATTATATAAATAGGTAATCTAATTATGTATATAATATGTATGTATCTTTATTTATTCAACATCATCTGGATAAAAACTACTACCTCCGATCCTAAATATAAGAAATTTTATAGTACAATTTGTACTTGCACTACAAATTTAATCTTTAAGGACGGAAGGAATATTTCTTCTTCTTTTTTTCAGCATTAGGCACCGACCGACAAAGCACATTTTGCTAAGTGGTTGAATCTTCAAAAGTCATAAATGTGGGCCTAATGGCATAAGTTAAAGTATATGGGTTATGCTTCAGCCTACAGTGTTGGTAAAATGGAGTGGGTAGTTAGGCCTCTTTTGCCATAAAAATTATTTTTCTAATATTAAACATCCCAACACTTCACGTGTCTATTAAATTAAGAGTATTTTTCCTTACCGATTTTTTTTATTTAAAGTAGATAAAGTAACATCCAACACTTTAATATGTTTTTCCATTTGTATTTAACACCCTGGCTAATTTTATTTATAGTACATTTAGCACCATGCATAATGTTATTCTTGTGTGCTTCCCACTGTAGCACCATAATTTTATTTATTGTGCATTCAGTACCTTAAACCATAAATAAGACTGGGGTAATAGATGTAACTAAAAAATAATAACGGTGGGATGTGACTTTTGCTTCAAAACGGTAGCCATGTGTATATTTTTGCTCCCAAAAAAAACATATAGTGCTGGGCGCTCCCGGGGTAAAGCACATGTGTATTTTTGCTCATTTACCCTAACTTCAAAGAGTTGGATGCTACTTCATTATAAAGTAAAAGGTAAAATTTTTATAAATAAATTTGTTCTATTCATAACGATTTAAAATTAAACCCTAACCAATTTGTTTAAAGAATGAGAGCTCTCATCACTTATGTCATCCAATATTTTGATTTACTTATATTTTTTAAAAAAATTATACAATAATCATTTTAAAATCTTAATGAGTGTTATTTATTGTTTTTACACAATTAATATTTTACCCTAAAAATATTATGAAATATGCTATATCTATTATATATACTAGTAAACCGTACTTGTTTGTCCCTTCTTACTAGTTACTTTTCTAATTAAGGGATACAAGTCTCATTTTTAAACCAAACATGCAAGTCCTAGTTTGAAGCCAAGATGATGAAGATAAACTACAGTGTTGTGGTTTAGTTTTTCAAGAAGAAAAGTGAAAAGTCAAAGAGGAAGATGTCTCATAAAGGAAAAAGGAAGAGAAGATATTGTAGGAAATCCACCGAAACGCGAAGCGAATCTTACCGACACGATAGAGGAAAAGTATAACCTTCATCGTTTTGATTACCCGGAAGGATGCAACGATCTGATAGACTCTTGCAGCGATCTGATAGACTCTCCAAGAACACACGAACAGTCCAAGCTCGCTCTATGATCGATCTTCCGGACTATCTCTCGAGGAATGAGATGGTTGTGTGGGCAACCGTTCGGATGATGAACGTCGCCTCTAGGGTTTGTTTCGATGAAAGCCTCCTATGTTTTGTCTCCTTTCACAAGGAGGAGAAAGTATGTTTATATACTACTACATCCAAGACCTAACCCTAATGCACATGGGCCATGTGGTTCTTGGGCTTGTAGTCTCACTTAAGCCTTATTGGGCTTAAGTGACCAAAGAGCATATTAACCCAACAATCTCCCACTTGCTCTTTAAGGTACAAGCTTGGGATTGGGCTTAAGTGACTAAAGAGCACATTAACCCAACAATCTCCCACTTGCTCTTTAAGGTACAAACTTGAGTTCGTAAACCCAAGACCATGTAGCTCATAAGCCATCATCATCTGATAATATACCCCATCCCTTATCTCGAGCTAGCCTTCCTTATGACAAAAGAACGCCTAAATAAAGTGTCCAACTTAATTTAATAGCTATGAACCTATTCATCAATTGTGAGAACCTATGACCATGTCCTCTATGAACGTATCCATATGATCATATACTCCACAATTGATCCGGACCTTTGAGTTTGTAAATAGTGTGCGAAATAAATGAAAACAAACCTCATTTATTAACATTCAGAAAAAAATGCAATGTCATAATGTCTTGCTCAAAAGGCACAAAATAACAAATGAAATAACAACTACCTAAAGCTATAGCAAATCTGGAATCCTCCTAAGACCCATAGATGAAACATGCCTCTCGAACACACGTTCAGGCAAACACTTAGTAAAAGGGTCAGCAAGGTTCTCGTCTGATGCTATCTTTGCCGCCTCGTAAGCAGCTATATACTCAGCCTCTGTGGCAGAGTCAGCCACACATGATTGTTCTACACTTCTCCAACAAATGGCACCGCCATTAAGGGTGTACACATATCCCGAGGTGGACTTACTTGAGTCAATATCTCCTTGGAAATCTGAGTCCGTATAACCAATGGTTTCAAGACTCCCACTAGAATAGACCAACATATAATCTCTCGTTCTCCGTAGGTACTTGAGTATATGTTTAACCGCTACCAGTGTTCCTCTTCTCGGATCGATTTGTCTGGCTTACTACTCCCACCGAAATTAGCATATATCTGTGCGGTACAAAGCATAGCATACATGAGACTACCTCTGCTTTAAGCATAAGGTATCCTACTCATACGTTCTCTCTTCTCGGGAGTTTTAGGAGATTGCTCCTTAGAGATGAATCCCATGCCCGAAGGGTATAATTCCCTCTTGGAATTCTCCATGCTAAACTGGCAAGTATTTTGTCGATGTATTTAGCTCGGGATAATGCAAAAACCCTATTCTTCCTGTTCTGCATATAGATCTCCTCTTCCAAATTTCCATTTAGAAAAGCAGTTTTGACATCCATTTTCCAAATCTCATAATCAAGATTTCTTTGCAAATGACTAAGAGAATCCGGATGGACTTGAGCATGGCAACCGCGAAAAGGTTTCGTCATAATCCACACCTTCTTTTTGGGAGTACCCTTTCGCCACCAATCTAGCTTTGAAGGTTTCAACCTTCCCGTCCGATCCTCTCTTTCTCTTGTAAATCCACTTACACCCAATGGGTCTTACCCCTTTAGGTGTATCTACAAGAGACCAAACTGAGTTAGAATTCATAGAATCCATTTCACGATTCATAGCCTCAAGCCATTCCTGAGCATCAACATCTCCTAGTGCTTCGTCATAACTCGTGGGATCATCATCTTCATCAATGATGACATCCTGATTTGACTCACCCAACAAGAGATATCTTGCAGGTTTACGAATCAATCTCCCACTACGACTTTGTCGCACTTGATGTTGTGCATCTACAGGGGGTCCATATTATGTGGGTTAACAATTTCTAGATGTGGACCTTCATTAAGTGGATTAACTAATTCATGATTTTGTTCTTCATCATCATGCTGAACTTCGTACTTGAACTTCGGTACTCTCTGGTTCCTGTGTATGTTCTGGTATATTTTCTCCTCTTTGAACAAACACAGGAATAAAAGCTGGAACCGCCTGAGGTTGAGGTGAAACTTGATCTGAGACTAGCTCATCAAGAATAATCTTACTCCTTGGCTTATAATTTGCCATATAGTCCTCCTCTAAGAAAGTCGCGTGAGTGCTCACTATGACCTTATTTTCTTTTGGACTATAAAACAACCAACCTCTCGGTTCCTTTAGGATAGCCTATAAACATGCATACTTCAAGACGCGAGTCCATCTTATCTCGGTTTCATTGCAAGACATGTGCTTGAGCACCCCAAATCCGAATATGGTTCATGGTGGGCTTACACCCTTTCCACAATTCTATTGGTGTCTTTGAAACCGACTTGACGGAGCTAAGTTCAATAGATACATAGCAGTTTCTAAGGCATATCCCGAATGAATTAGAAAGAGATGAATAATCGAGCATAGATCTTGTCATTTCTAAAAGGGTTCTATTTCTCCTTTTAGCAACTCCATTCTCATTGGGGTGTCCTTGGGAAGAGTCTTGATTTGAACACTAAGATGCTTTTCTGCCTCAGCCTTGAACTCTTGGAATTTTCCAAAAGCTTCAGACTTATGACGCATCAAGTACACATGTCCAAATCTAGAGTAATCATCAATAAATGTGATGAAATACTGATACCCACCTCTGGCTTGGACATTTATTGGTCCACATACATCAGTATGTACCAATTCATTGAAGTGTGGCACGTTTTCCCTTGGCCTTGAAAGATCTCTTGGTCATTTTACCTCTAAACAAGATTCACATCTGGTATTGGTTCAAAGTTCAGGGATTTTAAAATCCCACTTTTGGCCAAAACTTGTATCCTGTTAGAGTTAATATGACCCAATCTCAAATGCCAAAGATAAGTCTCATTAATTAATATGCTCAACATCTCTTAATTCAACATGATTAACTTCACAGGAACAGGATTAAGGAAATAAAGACCATTAAACTTTACACGAAACAAATAAAAGAAGATGAACTTCTTATTGAAACCGAGGAATCAAATCAATCACAAACCATGTTTATACAAACAATTAACGAAATTAAATTCCTCTTAAAATCTGGAATAAATAAACAGGTCTTCTAAAACCAAAGTTCGCAATTATCAAAGATAAAACAACTTGTCCCACTGCATTGCAGAGACAAGTTCCCGATTCCAAGCTTCAAATCTCTTTGTCCTTTACTTACGGGCAAGTTATGTTTGAACCATCAGAAAGAGTAACAAACATGGTTAGTGGCTCTGAATCAACGATCCATTTTACATCGTGATTCTCCACTAAACAAGCCTCAATCACATGTAAATTACCCATACTGGTTTATTCAAACGTGGGCAATTTTTCTTCCAATGCCTGTCTGTCATCGCACTTGAAGCACTTGCCTTTGGGTGCTTCATTGCAAGCTGTTTTGGCAACTTGGAATACTGATTTCTTCTTTTTCTTGTTCTTGTTCTTTCCCTCGGGTTTCCCTTAGGTTTCACAGAACTTTCACCAACAAACAATGCACTTCCCTGCTGACTAGAGATCGCTCAAAGACTCTCAAGCTCGTGCATCAGTTGAGTGAGGTCAAGATGCATCTTATTCATATTATAATTCATCTTGAATTGATTGAATTATTCGAGCAAGTGATTGTAAGAGAAGGTCAACTTTTACTTCTTGGTCAAACTTGACCCCATGGTCATCGACCTTCTTGAAGTTTGCTATCATTGTTAGACAATGATCCATGACACTTCCTCCGGACATCACCTGTCTTAGTGACTAAATTCAGCGCATTTTGCCTAGCGGAGAATGCTAGACGTAGCAAACATGCCATCAAGAGTCTGGAGCATTGTTGCTCCACTCTCAATCGTGCTTACTTGCTCCTGAAGGTGACTGGCGAGACTGGCCAAAATATAGCAATGACCGACACATTCGCCTTCTCCCATCTTTCTTCTCTGCTGAAAACGAGTCCGAATTGCATCGGACGCATTTTAGCAAAGCTGCTACTGCATAGGGGTAGTTAGAAAAAAGATGAGCTTTTCATATTGAAGAACAATATCCAAATTAGTTTTCCATTGTTTGTAGTTTGTACCATCCATAGGTTTTTGGCTCAAGATTGTAGCTAAAGGATTGAATGAAGACATTTTTCTGAAATTAAGGAAAAAAACCACACTAATTACAAACTATAATTAACAACAAATGAGATGTAGCGCTAGTAGATTCTAATAACTACTATTCGACATATGGTTCGTCCAAATCGGAGGTCAAGAGGTCCACGAAAAGTGTCCGACGGTGTTGATTGCTCATCTTCTTGCAGTTTCTTGATCTCCAACTTTTACATAAATTCGAAAATTACATAGAAATTCTAAAAGGAACTAGAAAACAGCAAGGAGGAAACCTAATCATATGGGATTAGCCTCCTTGTTACAAATCAAGAAATACAGAGAGAATCTGACCATGGATTAAAGCGATTAACCGAATAATCTTTTTATCTATGAATTATAAACGTATTGACACCATGAAACTAATAACAAATATAGAAATAGATGCCATATTTTTCAAAAAAAATTTGAAAAAATTAATCACATGAGAATAAAATCAAAACTGGTTCTTTTCCTCATCGCGATACGGCTCTGATGCCAATTGTAGGAAATCCACCAGAAACGCGAGGCGAATCTTACCGACACGATAGAGGAAAAGTATAACCTTCATCGTTTTGATTACCCGGAAGGATGCGGCGATCTGATAGACTCTTGCAGCGATCGATAGACTCTCCAAAAACACACGAACGATCCAAGCTCGCTCTATGATCAATCTTCCGGACTATCTCTCGAGGGAATGAGATGGTTGTGTGGGCAACCGCTCGGATGATGAACGTCTGCCTCTAGGGTTTGTTTCTGATGAAAGCCTCCTATGTTTTGTCTGCCTTTCACAAGGAGGAGAAAGTATGTTTATATACTACTACATCCAAGACCTAACCCTAATGCACATGGGCCATAGGGTTCTTGGGCTTGTAGTCTCACTTAAGCCTTATTGGGCTTAAGTGACCAAAGAGCATATTAACCCAACAATCTCCCACTTGCTCTTTAAGGTACAAGCTTGGGATTGGGTTTAAGTGACTAAAGAGCACATTAACCCAACAGATATATCCTAAGAGTGTTGTTCATAATAAGAACAAAATGATAATGATTTGATTTAATCTTCCTCAAATAAACCCTATTATATGTGTTTGCAAGTTAACACCTTAATATAATAATCTAAGAAGTGTTAACTTGAGGGCGTATTATATAGGGGAAATACAATTATTAGTTAGTTGAGATCATCATTAGTTAGTTAGTTAGTTGAAGTAGTTAATCTTTAATTTGTAAGATTTTATAAATAGAGATCTAATTATAAGTGAGATCAATATCATGTTAAAAGACAGGTTAATGTGAGCTAAGTCTCTTTTTAAAGAGGGATGTCCCTCTTAGATCCCTAGAGTTAGAGTTAGTTGTTAATCATTTTTAAGTGAGAAATAATCATTGTTAAATCCAAGTGGGTTATTTTATACTAGTATCTTATAAAAAATCATTTGTTATGAAGGAAGATTCAACTTTATTTTATTAATTAACAAATACGCTACATCTATTATATATCCTAGTAAACCGTACTTGATGATTGTCCCTTCTTATTATTTCTTTTCTAATTAAGGGATACAAGTCTCGACTTACCTTTTTTAAACCAAACTAGTCCCTTTGGTGGTAATGATGGAATTTTTAAAAATTATCATTAACATTTATACGATTGGAGAGGGGAAAAAAAAGATGCATGTGATAATAATATTTTAACTTAAATCGCATAGGACTTTCTTTTTTTAAGAAATAATAATAATTCTACAATAACCCTGTTTTCAGTACAAATCCTACAAGAACTTGATGATTAAAAGTCTTAAAGCAAATCCAAAACTGATCAATAGACAAAGATCCTGCTAAAGCGACAATTACAAATAGGAAAAGGTTGCCATCATTTTCTTTTTTTCTTTTTAAACGGTGGAATTTAGGGGATATATATATAATGAGTTCAATGCTAATAATAACAATCGATTTAGCGTTGAAGAATAAGGACATGACAACTGAACAATAAATCAACAAACAAATGAGCCTGTCTCACTGGTTGATTAGGATTCATTAATTTAATAATAATTTATCGTTAATCTATCCTTGGAAGAACGAGATTTCTCAACCACTCCACAACCTATAATATCGGATGCTTCTACTCAAGATCTGAGATGTAGTAGAGTCGTGCGTGCATTTGATTTGTTATCAACAACTACTCTATCAGATCTCCTTTGACGACGACTCATCAAATGCATATATTTAGAATTAATTATAATTACAATTATAATCCCTTTTATAATTGAAGAGAGTCAAAATTATACCTAA
The DNA here is from genome assembly GCA_025563575.1 of Acacia pycnantha. NCBI lineage: Eukaryota > Viridiplantae > Streptophyta > Magnoliopsida > Fabales > Fabaceae > Acacia > Acacia pycnantha. The sequence continues at coordinate 661,477 of JAMWYP010000067.1, read as the reverse complement.
CCTCTCAAAGTTATTAATTATTAGGGGTAGGTATGAACAGTGGGCGGGGTAGGGTGAGACCCATGTCCGAAGGATGGACGGGTTGCTTTTTGTAGCTCGATACCCTATCTTGCCCGATAAAAGCTATATTCATTTCTAGCTGGGTAAGGGCGGGGTTCCCTGCCTAAGTGGTAATGCCCTGCCCTACCCACATGTTAAAAAAATAATTCTATTTAAATTTTATGAACATTCATGTAGTCATTATATGTCTTAAATTTGCTTTGAATAATATAAACTTCAAATACATTCGATGATTCCATATCTTGGGATATTTCAAAATAAATCTACAACTTGAGTTTTGAAATTTAAAAACTATCGTATATTTTAACAAATATCCGTACTTCAAGAATTAAATAAAATCCATAATCCATTATAAATAAGACAACAAAATGATTGTAATTAAAGCCGTGAAGTTCAAGTGGTTTGCATCAATATCCCCAAGGTTGATCAAATGATGAAGTATTTGGGAAAAAAAAAAGCAACTATAATATATATACTTACTGGGCAAGGACAAACGGGCAGGTGATTGACATACCCTGTTTGATGTCGACCCTACCCACAAAAATGTCCAGCGCCTGATTATACCCAATTTTTCTAGTCTGCTTTTTTTTTGGTTGGGCTTGGACAGGGCTTCTGGCTTTATGACCACCCCAATTAACTACTACGAACTTAATTATTACACCACATAGTAACTAAAAATGAAACACTTCTAAGGAACCTTGCATTGCTTTAATTCATAGTTATGGTTGCGTATATATGCATCGTTGATATGCGTAGCCGTAATTATTTAGCGCTAAACGCAACTGTACCATCTTTGGTTGCACCAAGAAGGGCCTAGCTTATCCAGATCAGACATGGTCCCCCTCATTTCCAATATAATGTCCAATGATTCCCTTAAATCTTAGAAATAAAGTTAAACAAACGCAAAAGGCCTTATTATTTCTTGGCTAATTTATTCTCTTCTCTCCATCAGGACCATCACATGCTCCCTTTGAAGCGAAGCTTCTCTCTATATATATTAATAGCTAGCTTCCTTTTTTGACCCATAATGAATTAATTAACCTCCAACTTGTAATATATATAATTATGTATATACTTTAAGAATGTTCACTCATCCGCGTAAAGTTAAATTCCTATACCAGAATTATTGTTGCAAGCGAAGTGACATGGGAACACATTTTACTGTGATCCATAAAAATATATACAGAAATGAATGCCTTCTTTCATGGGTAAGAATTCTTTATATATATATATATATATATATATATATATATATATATATATATATATATATATATAGTCTTTCTTTTTAATATTCATTTTCTTAACTTGGTTGGTCGCGCGGTAGGGTCAGAGGGCCTTTCTCAAGGGTCAGCGGCGTGCATATGTTGACGCTTGTAGATTATAATTTATACTACTCTCTTGTGTCTTTAATATATGATATATTTAAATAGTTAATATTGATCCTAATTAATATATATAAGAGATTATTTTTATATTTTTCAATCTTTTCATAATTTATCCTTATTAATATTCCATTAACAATAACGAAGGAGGATATAAAATGAGGGAATTAAGGAAAACGATTTGGATGTTTTAAAAAGACATATCATATTAACAAACTTAATTAATTTCCTTAATTAAATCAAATTAAGTCAATATATCTTATATTAAAGATACAAGGGAGTACCATCTTTTTTAAGGGTACATTTGAATCTAAAGTTATATTATGTCACACACATTGCCGCGTGCTTATACTTGCCCTAGCTTGGATAGCAAGTCTATATAAATGAGAGACTTTCTCAGTTTGCCATCACACAATCCAATCTTGGACACAGACATTTAGGCAACAACAAATTAAGAATAATGAAGCTCACAACAGTTGTGTTTCTGTTGTTGTTGGTGTCTGTCGGATCCTCTGCTGCACCCAGCAGGTGGAGAAAAAGAGTCCACGAACCATGCAAGAGACTCGTCTTCTACTTCCACGACGTCATATACAATGGCCAAAACGCTAAGAACGCTACAGCCGCCATTGTTGGAGCTCCAAGCTGGGGCAACAACACCATTTTGGCCGGCCAAAACCATTTCGGTGACTTGGTGGTGTTCGACGATCCGATTACCATGGACAATAACTTTCACTCTCCTTCAGTTGGACGAGCTCAGGGATTTTACCTGTATGATAAAAGAGATATCTTTACGGCTTGGCTTGGATTCTCTTTTGTGTTCAACTCAACAGAACATAAAGGAAGTATTAACTTTGCTGGGGCTGATCCGTTGATGAACAAGACCAGAGATATCTCTGTGATTGGTGGTACTGGCGACTTCTTTATGACTAGGGGTATTGCTACTATTATGACTGACGCTTTTGAGGGTGAAGTTTATTTCAGGCTTCGTGTTGATATTAAGTTGTATGAATGTTGGTAATTCATTATGATGATTCTAGAGTCTTACGATCTGTGTGATTTATCTGGTCCATTCATGATCTCTTGAATAAGCTTGTTGGTTTTTGTTTCTGCTTTTGCTGCTGCTAGTTCTTTTTCTTTTTATGTTTTGCTATGCATTTTGTATTTGGAACTAGGTGGTCGAACCAATTATTGATGCCTCAAGGCCTGGTTCATGACTACCTTCATATTGTTTTTCTCTTGTAATTCAAAATCTGATGAGTCTGTCAGGAATAAGTTGTTTCATGAATCAAGTTTTGTTGGGGTCCATGTGTATTATTGTACTCTTTGATTGATTATATTTATGGAATCAGGATTGTGATTTTCAGTTTTCTTAAGTCTCAAATAACATCTCTCTCTCACACGCATCGGTTGTGACAAGTGATTGTGAGTCTAAAAGAGTAGAGGGGGAAAATCTTTGTCACTGTCAGTTCCCAGAAAACCAAAAAGTGGGGTTTGCTACTGTGGACGGCGGCTGGTACTTGGTCAATCAACCAGTCATATTTTAATTTACAACTAATTAACTTTAGAAAACAACTCAATAATCATTGTTTACCTTTGACGAAAAAAAAGGAACATGGCCCCCAGAAGCTTGTCTACTAGTGACAAATTTGGATTCCCTGAATTATTATATGAGATAAAGTATAAAGATAAATGGGGGAAAAAATGAATTCCACTAATATGAATTCACACGTACTGCTACTTTATTTCTTTGTTTTTTTATATAGAGTAAGGTTTCCTCTCTTAAGGCTTAAATTGTAAATTGTAAATGTTTTTACCTCTCCTAACAAGTGTGCTATTCAAACTTGTATTTTTTTTCTTTACATAGATGAAACCACTTATCATCTTCCACCTAACCATTGGTTGGTCACTGCTACTTTCTTCCTATCTCTTCTTCATCAAGGTGGAAGACAAGGTGGCAATGTCAGTTGGTGGATACAATTTCATTTTTCGAAGACATAATTATCACAGCTGGACCTTCAATCAACGGTTGACCCTCCACCATCTTAATTATTGACATAAAGTTATTGTCCAAATTAATGCAACCAAACACACGCGCTTTAAGAAAAAAGATAACAATTAAAATGCATGTTTTGATTTTGGTCAAAATTATATCACATATTTGACTCAATGTTTAAAAGGGGTAGGATGTGCGGACGAGGGCAGAGGAGGAAAAACAACGTTTTCTTCTCATTGTCTCTCTATACATGGAGAGAAAATGGGGCCCTCCCTCCCACTTTTTCTTCTTCTCCCATTTTATTTCCTATTCAAGAATGAGAAAACTAATTTCTCTCCCAATTTTCCTACTATAGTTTTCTTTCTTCTCTCATTTTCTCTCAATCCAAGCACAACATTAATTTCCAAGCACTGAATTGTGTCCGTACAAATCCATGGTCGAACGAAGTGGAATTGCCTTTAGTATGATCAATCATCCTTCCAAGTTATTTTGATTGAATACGAAACTACGTACAATACATGTATAATCGAAAACCAAAGTCTTATCTTTTTAAATTTATGAAGTCATGTGTTATACGGCCGGGTTGATGAGTAGTCTGATTGAATGAACGAGTACGACCTCAGTCAAAAATACTCTGGAATTATTTCTTAACTTTTAGTGAAAGAAATTATAGGAAATTAAAATGTTAAAAAGCAGTCATACGTACAGATATATATAAAGGATTTATTATTATTTACCTAATGTATCAAATTAAAAGTGACCGTTATGATGAGCTTCATCGTAAGCTTGAAGGAATCAAGAAAAACAGAACAGCAAACCAGCAGAGATAAACTGTATCGAGCTGTGATTCACCCATTGGCTTTGAAGTGAAGCTTGAGCAATCAATTTTCTACAAATTAAATCAGTAAATTTGCATGTGCACTCACACCTCGAATAAAGCTCAAACTCAGAAACTCCAGCTTTATGTAAAAAGGAGTTATGGTGCATCCAGCACCGAAGTATTTTTTTCTCAGATACATCTATCGCCTTAAAGTACATTTTTATACAATTTTGCACTTAACCATTCGTTTGCCAGCACGTTTGTGAAGTGCTCATTGCTTTGCCTCCGGTGAGGTGTTTGTCTCAGGTGAGACAGTTTGGTGGTCCTTATGTGACCTATCTATTCTTTGCCTCCGGTGAGGTGTTTGACAATAATTTACTGTTTGGGGCTCCTTTTGTGACCCGTTTGTTGTTTTCTTTGGTGAGATATTTGGAGTATTATTTAGTCTTTGATGAGACGTTTGAAGTATTATTTGATCTCGGGTGAGACCGTTTGATGTTTGGCTCTGCTAGACGTTTGGAGCATTGTTTGGTCTTTGTGACACCGTTCATTGTTGCGCTTCTACTTTGGTGATTTTCTCTTTGTTGTTCAAGCTCCGATGAAGTCGGTAGATTATCACTTTGTTTGAGTTCTAGGCTATGGATAATTATTTTCTTGAAGATCAAGAAGGTGTGTGCAAGCTGCCTCCAACTTGAGGGGAGTGTTAGGAAATATATTAGGGATTATGGTTAGATTCATATAATTAGGGATTAAGTTAGATCCACAACTGTAGGGTTTACTGTTAGTCTCTCTCTTATATATATAACCATGTATTTATCTTAATTAAAATAACTTTCAGATTCTTAGATTACAACCATTTAAATAATTTAGGGTATCGGATTGAGTCGGTGCTCATCACATTGAAGAACACTTAATTTCTCATCACTTGATGAAATTTCAGTTGTCTAAATTTAATTTGAAAGTCTAAATTCAAAATTTGTCAAAATCAATTTTATGTGATATCTTTATTTAAAATCAATTTCTACTTGTACGATAAGAAGGAGATATTCACGGCCGGGCTTGGCTTCTCTTTTGTTTTTAACTTGAGTCGTCGTCTCCGGGGAAGTACAACTTTGCCGGCGCTGACCCTTTGATGAACAGGACCAGAGATATCTCCGTCGTTGGTGGCACCGGTGACTTCTTCATGGCCAGAGGCATTGCCACTTTGGTCACTGATGCTTTTGAGGGTGAAGGGCATTTCAGACTTCGCGTCCACATCCACTTATACGAATGTTGGTGATTATTGAGTGATTTTCATTCATTTCAAGATATTCTTCTATGTATGACCGATTATTTATTGTATTTTCATTTTTTTAAAAGTAATTGGATGTTGTTGTTATTTATATTTCCTTATTATGCACCAACTAACAAATTTATTTGGCTTTTTTATAAGATTTGTTTGTTCAATTAGCATTAATTATTTGTTTCCATGTCCATAGTTAATAAGGGTAGTGGGTGAAAGTAATAATTAATATAAAATTAGAGTTTAGTGCAATTAGTAGGGTAATATAGGAAGTTACTTAAATTGTATGGCAACTTTATTGACTTTAACTGCTTTTATTGGTTTGTAGATTTGTTATTATTATAATAAGGATAGAGGGAGTATTTCTTATGATCCAAGTAAATTTGACTCATACATAAGAGTTGAGGATTCAATTTAAGAATTTTGTTTTGAATTTATGATTTAATCCGATTGTGTTTTATTTTTTTATATAATATCTTCTAATATTTCATATTATTAAATTAGATTAAACATTGTTAGAAAAAAATTGAAGGATGTCGCTTTATATTAACTTTTGTTTATCTCCTCTTATTCTTTTTTAATTAGAAATAGAATCAAACTCACTATCTTTCATTATAGAAGGCTTTCATACCTTTAGATAGAGGATTGCCTTCATTCATAAAAGTCAAACATCTTAAATTGTTACAGTTCAAGTCAAATTGTTATTTATTTTATTTATGTATTTATTTGCTAAAGAATGATGGCACAAAGCCTCCTTTACAAAGGAAAAATTACACAAAAGGGGAAACTAATCTCAAACATTCTTGATCAACCCACTCTTTAAACTATTAGGACACTCATCAAAGATAGAATGATTGGAAATACCAAATTTAGCCAAAACATCAGCTATCTTATTGGAATCTCTAGAGATAACCCTAAAATCCACTTGCCAACCGAAATTAAGCAATTCCCTAGCCTTTAAAGCAAGATTGATGCAAGAGGAACAAGTATTATCTAAAATTAAACTAATAACATAATCGAATCGATTCCAAAACGATCTTCCTAAAACCCATATCCCAAACCAATTGGAGCCCTTCAACAATGGCTCATTCCTCAGCAGAGTTAGATTGACAAAGACCTAACAACTCGTTGAAACCCACCATTCAATTACCATGACAGTCACGGACCACCTCGCCACAAGTGGCTAGAGAAGATTGCAAGGACATAGCACCGTCGATATTTAACTTTATTTGTTAATTATTGGGAAGATAAAGGAAAAATTAGGCCACCAACAAAAATTGGTTTAGTTGGTAAAAGAGTTAGCTCATAACTATAAGGTTGTGAGTTCAAATCTTATCAATATGAAGACGTTATTGGCGGACAATCTGTAAGTACTTCTTTAATCGATATTTGAATCCGGAGGCATGCGGCCCTCAGACCGAACTCACTTTTTTTTTCAGTACAAAAAACAAGGACTAGGCCATGCTCAAAGAAGATGGAAGGCCCATTCAAGAAAACATAGACTAAGGAATTACTAAGCCCAAGCCCAAAATAAATCATCACGGGGTATGTTAATGGGCTACTTTTTTCCTTCGTACAGCCCAATAAAGACCAAGAATATGCAACAAAACTACCGTTACGGTTGGCAAACGGATAACCACTAACCGATTTATTCCAAAAATAAAAGAAAACCAGATAACTCATTGGTGGCGCCATTCTATAGCTTTCTGTTAAGCTTATCCCAAAACACAACCAACAAGACATTCATTTCTTGTGAAGAAGTAGCCTTCACCTGAGCACAGTGCGTTAAGAATGCGTGGCCTTACTCTCTCTGAGAGCATTTTGAGGCCACATTCACTTCCATCATTTCCCACCCTTCCCAAACCGTTCACCTCTTTTCTTCTCTCTTCCAACAACCATACTTCAAAGCTCGCTTTGGAATCCCCCAGTTCCAATTCCTCCAGGTAAGTACTGTATTGTCGTTCCTGAAGATATTAACAATTGCCACACGAAATTCTTCGTTGTTTATTAGGCATGCACTTCTTCTCTGTTTTGTTGGATATCCATTGGGCTTTGCCCAAATTTTGGGAAGTTCAACCAAATTGCGACTATCTTGTCTTTTATATCATTCCATGTGTGCGCAAACTCACAATGTGAAAGTTGATCTCGCAGGTATTCCCAACGGTGCGCAAATACATTCAGGCAGAGGCTTTGCTGCAATCTACGACAAAATTTTCAAAAATTGAGGGACCCCGGGGTAATTCTCTGCACCAGTGCTCCTTTCAATCTCAGCTTTCCTCTTCTAGTGGGAAGAGATATTTTAGTATGTAGGAAAGAGGAAAGAGGCACGTCTCTCTAGACTTAATCGATTCGGCTGTTTGATTAATTATCGTCGGACTTTATTTTTGTGCTATTGATTGGAAGTATTGTATTGCTGCAACCTATATGATCCTTAGTTTCTCCAACTTTTTTTCACAACTGCCCTAAAAAATTATTTGAAACGCTTCATTGTTTTTACTTTTTCTGGTCTGCATCTTGCAGGATTCTGTCAGAGACTCTTGTTGCACTGATTTATATTTTTTTAGTGTCTATCGTCATGGTAGATGTAGCGTGTTTAATTCATGTGTATCTTGACACAGAAATTGAGTCATGTTTACAAGAATGGCGAATCAACGAGCAACTCCAGTAATTCAAATAAATTGGTTGTTGAGAACTACAACCGGGAATGTCACGTAGATACAGATGTTTTGTCTAATAATTCATCCAGTGGACTCCTGAAGTTTATACTTTTGTTTGGGTTGCTCACATTTCAAGACACTTATCCAGCTGCAGCTTCAGATTTGGCTACTGGGTTCAATTCAGTTCCTATATTAGGAGATTTGGGTGACATTAGCACAGGTTTTGCTTCAGTTAGTAAAATCTCCCTGTCACTTTTATGATCAGACGTTTTTAGGTACTTTATGCACAGTAATACATTTAGAAGGGATGATGGAACTTCAAGTTCCTGCTTGCCCTCATTTGAGATTGAATAGTTATTCAAAAAAGATTAGGATAGACCTATCAATTTTTCTTAAATTTATTTTTAGTCACTTGGATTTTACTGACTGCATCTCAATGATTGATTATCACTTCCTGCATTATTTTTTACAGGCTTTCCTCCTAATTTTTTCTCAGAACTAGGAGACAAGACCTTCTTCATTGCAGTAAGTGTACAACAACCCATGGCTTGCTAATCCCCATTCAAAATTAGAATAACAGAGCAATAAAATTTTAGAATTACTAAAGCATGGTAACCCGTCTGTTAATTTTCATAATTTTATTTCAAAAGATGTTTGTTGGCATAAACAAATTCTTACTCTGAATATTATGCACCTAAGGGCACAAAGTATCTTCACACCCTTTTATTGTTTGTGTTTCCATGCAAAATATATTGTTTATGCTTGGGTATGACAATGATATCTAGTATAATTTGGATATATGCTGTCTTGTGCAGGCACTGTTAGCAGCTAGGAATTCAGCTGTGATCACTTTCGTTGGGACATTTGGTGCACTTGCGTATGCTTTTCTGTTTCACAGTGGCTTACATGTTCTTTATGGTTTATACCTTAGATGGAGTTCCTCATAAGCACTCACTTTGAGTGATAAGTTTATTAAAGTAACTAATGTGAAAATGTTGACTGTTTGGCATAGTCAAAGTGGGAGAATAAAATCCCCTGGAGTCAAATTAGTGTGAAGAATCAGTAGTAAATGGCTTCCTTGCCTTCTGGAGAAAACACGCATTTCCCTGTGCTGTTGCCCTTAAGCATGTGATGTGTCTAAAAGTCAATAATCTCAGTTAAATTGTCTGCATGTTACTAGCATTTAGTTGCTAATTTTTTTTTTAAAATCTGGCTGCCATTTTGTTATTGATAATTTTTCTATATATATAAAACTATAGGTTCTTCTATTATTCGTCATTCTTTAGATTACTAATATCTATCTGTCATTCTCAGGGCCATGACTCTTGTATCTGTTGTTCTTGGACGAACTTTTCATTATGTTGATGAAATATTGCCATTCAGGTACTTGGTTTATTTTCAAGATTATTTTGGGCTAAACTCTATAAAATGGCATGTAGAGATAGATAGAGTATACAAATTGAAATCCTCCTGATGTAGAGATGGATAGAGTGTACATTTGAACCTGACAAAAGACCAAGGCTGCACCATGCAAATGGGAAATTTTTATGTTTTAAACTATCAATGAATGATATAATTGTAATTTTAGATGTCAGGATTTGTTTTTGAGCATTTCTTGTCCTGCCTTTTGCTTTTTGTTTGTAGAATTTAGAACCTTATGACCTGAGAATTCAATCAGACTGATATCTTTATTAAAAACTATCTTTAGCCAGTTTTAGAGTGACTTACACATGACTTGTTCTCTGTACTTTCACAGGTTTGGTGAGACTGATTTACCTGTTGATGACATTGCTGCTGTTGGCCTTCTGGTAAAATATCATCTGCTAGTATTTTCACTGCATCGATGGATATTCTGTGGCTAACAAGTTACATTTTCTGTTCTTATGCAAAGTCATCTCTCAAATTTATGCTTTATTCAATTGACCTCAGGTGTATTTTGGGGTCTCTACCTTGCTTGATGCCTCATCTAGTGATGGCCAAGCAGAAGATGAACAGAAGGAGGTAATATTGGCATTTGATTAATCACTGGTCCCAGCATCATGTGTGCTGAGGATACATGAATTCTGATGCATTGAGTTTCTAGGCTTTGAAATGGTTTTTCACTTTGTAATGTTATTTAACATCCAGTTTTGATACAGTATTTGAATGGTATATAATTGTTCCTTTCTTATCCAGGCAGAGTTGGCAGTTTCAGAATTTTCAGGAAATGGTGCTGGCATACTAGCTGCTGCTAGTACAGTAGTCAGCACTTTCCTCTTAGTTTTTGTTGCTGAATGGGGTGACAAATCATTCTTTTCTACAATTGGTGAGTTGCAAAGCAAAATTTGCCGGACGATAAAACATACTGTCATATATGGGTTGTGTATAATGAGATGTCCTTATGTTTTTCTTTTTGCTCATGTTAAATTTCGGAGGGTTCTATTACTAAAGTGAAATTGGCACACAAAAACTTCACAAGACTTGGATTACATAAGCATTGTGTTTTTTGATGTCTGCTAAAATGCATTTGAAAGGGGTAAGAAATAAATCATTATTTTATCTTATCTACGTGGAACAGAATTATGTTGCATCTAAATAAACAAAACAGTGTGTAAGCAAATATATAAAATGCATGAATATATGAAACCTAAAAGACCATAGGGCTAAGTTGTCACTCATATATGCATGGTTCAAAAAGAGATTACAGATTCCCACTTTCTCTTCCTCCTATGCAGCCCTTGCAGCAGCTTCTTCACCCCTTGGAGTCATTGGGGGAGCACTGGCTGGTCATGGCGTGGCAACCTTGGTAATTCCCTGCTTCAAACTTAACTAGGCCTTGAATAGGAGTATGTAGTGAACATAGTTGTTTACAAAGATCAAATAAATCAATATATTTCATGCGGAAAGTTTCCTGAAGAACAATATTAAAACACGCGAGTTTCGAAAATCTTCGCCTAAAATATTGGAAATCAATCAAATGAACATGTAAATATACTTTTGCTTAGGTCTGCCTCTTAATGATACTAACTCCAATCCTTTAATATAAGAGCTAATTGGGGTTTGGATTTTGGATTTGACCCTAAATATAAGACTTCAATGTACTTTGTTTCCCAACTTCGTAATTCATTTTTCAAAGTATCTCTGTTGATTACTCCAAGTAGATTTTTATCAAAGGCTGGTCGTGATTAAAAAAGGTGCTTTAGGAAAATAAAAAATCAACTTGTTTTTTATACAAATAATTAACTTAACTAATTTTTTTAATATACCTAAATAAATTAGTTAAGTAAAATTTATATTAAGGACTAGAGGTAGTACATCGAAAGCACTATTATATTTGGATGGAAGGAACATTAGGGAGAAAAGAATAGTCTAAGAGGAAAAACTCTAAAAAAGAATAAAATTTTTATTATTTTTCAAAGTTTTTCTTCCCAGTATCCATTGCCCCTATTTTCCTCTCACGGTTGCCTCCATCCAAATATAGTCTAAGTGCTTTCCAAATAAACACCTAAAAGTATATATAGCGGGTTTTGAAAATTTATTCTAAAGCATCTTACCGCCAGGAAATCTCTAATATTTTTCCACAAGTGCGGTGAACTATAGGCTTTAAATGTATCTGTCTAATTAAGAAGACCTTTAATATGAAGAAAAGAGGCATGACTGGTCCAAGTCAAAATCGGTGGGTGGAAAATAACAATGTATTATCCATGATCTAAGTCTAGATACATTGTCAATTACCACCTTCTCACTTTCCCTCAAATTAAGCACGATTAAGTTTTTTTTTTTTACAAGTCGTTCCTCCTTTCTTGCCGTATTTCCACGAAGATTATGGGCTACTTTTGACTCAGTTTCTTTTAAATGCAGCTAGCAGTACTGGGAGGCTCTTTACTTGGCACATTTCTATCAGAGAAGGTAATTTTTGACCTCTTGTGTTCTCTGTGATATTAGTTTCACACTTCAGAGTTCCCTCAATCGGACAAGTACGCCATACTATGTAAACCTGGAGCCTCCTAAATCAATTTGATCACGATAATTAAAATAAAAATAGCATTTTTCAGACAAAAGGACGTGCATTTACTGATTAGGATAGACAATAGAATGAGAGATATGTTCTAGAATTGATTTGTTGAGTTAGTGCAGCGTAGCGTATGGAATCCAGCTTGCGAGATCTTTTGAGTGGTTAATTTAGAGCCAATGAAAAAGAGTATAAAATCTAATAATGCTGCTATGAACAAGAGCAACATGGTAGACGTTTATTTGGAGGCGCCATTATTGGGAAGGAACATGTTCGTTCAACCTGATAAGACATAACCAAATGGAAGCTTCCCACGGTGGGGATGGCCTCAAAGTACCTTACATAATACAAGCATAAGAATATGTGGACATCCTTTCACCCTCTGGTTTATATTCTGTTGATAGATATATAGCACTATGGGCGAAGAATGGCATTGCCTTTGTTATTATTATGATACGATCTTGTGTGTTTGGGAATATACCTTGTTATGCAGCGAAAAGCTAATTTAGAACACTCTTTATTATTCCATTCTTTTGAAGGTCATCGCCTACATCGGAGGTGTTCTCTTTCTTGTCTTCGCTGCAGTAACCTTATTCGAAATTGTGAATTAGAGCTTAAGCCAAGCCTCACCCAGCAAAGTTGGTTCTGTGAAGGTCCCAAATTCACAACCAAGTCACACACCAAGCAGGAACCTCTGGAGTTGTATATTCGTCGTTTTTGTTTATTGGGTTCAGTTTTGTAAGAACAGTGTAATTCTAGTAAAAAAATATGCATGTTGTATTTCACTTATCAAATATCTTATATATAGTGGTTGAAGTATAAATGTGTAACTAAATGAAAATATCCATTACATTCAAATGTCTGTGTGATATCCTATCTTTAGTGCTTGTTTGTATTGGTATTTCAGAAGTGATTTTATAGTGTTCAAAATAAGTAGTTTTGTCTCGACTTAAAAAATATATATTTAAAAAACTTTTTTTTTTTTTTGCTTCTCGCTTTTTCGGAAATACGTGGTAAAATTCAGGGGAATATACAAATTGGCAAGGATAAATAAAAAACAAATTTTCAAAAAGAGCCGGTTAATCTCATTGTTAGTCATTATAAAAGTTTAGTCATATTTTGTATTTTTGTCTTTGTAGTTACAAATTGTAGTTTTAATCCTTATAGTTTTTTAAGAATCTAGTTTAAGTTTAAAAAATAATCTCTACACTTTTAATAAATTTTGATTTTGATTGAAATAGTTAGACCAAGTTAATATAAACCAATAGGAACGAAATCCAAACATTTGATACTATAGGCAACAAAACCAAAATTAGACCCGATTTTGTGAGTGTCTAGGTAACTCTAAAATCGAGATTTTTAAAAAAAAAAAAATCGACAAATCGAGATAAAACTCCTTTAGTATTTTTACCTTATAAATCATAAAGATTTTTTTGCAAAACCTAATTCACACACACTTTATCTATATTTTTTATTTTTTTGATATAAAAATTTTAGAAAATGGGTTGGGTTCACCCACAATCCAAGGGCAAGGCGAAATCTCTTTTCCTCCTAGGTAATGACGATATTGGGTAGGGCAGCCGCCTACATTACCCTCGCGCGTTAACCTAGGCACCAGGAGCAGAGGATGTCTCCCTGGGCCGGACCAACTCCGTGATCGAACCTCTCCCTTTGGTGAGAATTGTCCGGCCCTTTTTAGATTCAGCCCAAAAACGAGGTACTTTATCTATATTATTAGTAATAAAAAGAAAGGTAGGGATGCATGTGGGTTAAGGGGAAAAGTAAGAGAATCATCTTCATCAATGATGACATCCTCGATTTGACTCACCCAACAAGAGATATCTTGCAAGCCATTTAATCAATCTCCCACTACGACTTTGTCGCACTTGATGTTGTGCATCTACAGGGGGTCCATATTATGTGGGTTAACAATTTCTAGATGTGGACCTTCATTAAGTGGATTAACTAATTCATGATTTTGTTCTTCATCATCATGCTGAACTTCTGGTACTTGAACTTCTGGTACTGTCTCTGGTTCCTGTGTATGTTCAGGTATATTTTCTCCTCTTTGAACAAACACAGGAATAAAAGCTGGAACCGCCTGAGGTTGAGGTGAAACTTGATCTGAGACTAGCTCATCAAGAATAATCTTACTCCTTGGCTTATAATTTGCCATATAGTCCTCCTCTAAGAAAGTCGCGTGAGTGCTCACTACGACCTTATTTTCTTTTGGACTATAAAACAACCAACCTCTCGGTTCCTTTAGGATAGCCTATAAACATGCATACTTCAAGACGCGAGTCCATCTTATCTCGGTTTCGTTGCAAGACATGTGTCTGAGCACCCCAAATCCGAATATGGTTCATGGTGGGCTTACACCCTTTCCACAATTCTATTGGTGTCTTTGAAACCGACTTTGACGGAGCTAAGTTCAATAGATACATAGCAGCTTCTAAGGCATATCCCCTGAATGAATTAGAAAGAGATGAATAACAATCGAGCATAGATCTTGTCATTTCTAAAAGGGTTCTATTTCTCCTTTTAGCAACTCCATTCTCATTGGGTGTCCTTGGAGAAGATAATTGTGAAACTATCCCTTTTTGTCGGGTAAGACCGAACTCTCCGTGATAGGTATTCACCCCTCGATCGATCGAAGAGTCTTGATTTGAACACTAAGATGCTTTTCATTTCTCACCTTGAACTCTTGGAATTTTCCAAAAGCTTCAGACTTATGACGCATCAAGTACACATGTCCAAATCTAGAGTAATCATCAGTAAATGTGATGAAATACTGATACCCACCTCTCGGCTTGGACATTTATGGTCCACATACATCAAGTATGTACCAATTCCGCAAATAGTGGCACGTTTTCCTTTGGCCTTGAAAGATCTCTTGGTCATTTTACTCCTAAACAAGATTCACATCTGGTATTTCGGTTCAAAGTTCGTGGATTTTAAAATCCCACTTTCGCCAAAACTTGTATCCTCGTTAGAGTTAATATGACCCAATCTCAAATGCCAAAGATAAGTTTCATTGGAAACTTTTCTTTTCTTTGATGAATTAATATGCTCAACATCTCTTAATTCAACATGATTAACTTCACAGGGAACAGGATTAAGGAAATAAAGACCATTAAACTTTACACCAGAACAAATAAAAGAAGATGAACTTCTTATTGAAACTGAGGAATCAAACTGAACTGTCAAACCATGTTTATACAAACAATTAACGTAAATTAAATTCCTCTTAAAATCGGAATAAATAAAGGCTTCTAAAACCAAAGTTCTCGCAATTATCAAAGATAAAACAACTTGTCCCATCATTGCGCAGAGACAAGTTCTAGCGCCCAAGCTTCAAATCTCTTTGTCCTTTACTTACGGTGCAAGTTATGGAACAATCATCGTAAAGAGTAACAAACATGGTTAGTGGCTCTGAATCAACGATCCATTTTACATCGTGATTCTCCACTAAACAAGCCTCAATCACATGTAAATTACCCATACCGGTTTATTCAAACGTGGGCAATTTTTCTTCCAATGCCTTCGTCTGTCCGCACTTGAAGCACTTGCCTTTTCCGCGTCATTGCAAGAACGCTTTGGCAACCGGAATACCCGATTTCTTCTTTTTCTTGTTCTTGTTCTTTCCCTGGGTTTCCCCTAGGTTTCACGTAACTTTCACCAACAAACAATGCACTTCCTGCTGACTAGAGATCGCTCAAAGACTCTCAAGCTCGTGCATCACTTGAGCGAGGTCAAGATGCATCTTATTCATATTATAATTCATCTTGAATTGATTGAAGTATTCGTGCAGTGATTGTAAAGAGAAGGTCAACTTTTACTTCTTGGTCAAACTTGACCCCACGGTCATCGACCTTCTTGAAGTTTGCTATCATTGTTAGACAATGATCCCGTGACACTTCCTCCGACATCACTGTCTTAGTGACTAAATTGGCCAAGCATTTTGCCTAGCAAAGAGCCGCTAGACGTAGCAAACATGCCATCAAGAGTCTCGGAGCATTGTTGCTCCACTCTCAATCGTGCTTACTTGCTCCCGATCAGGTAGATCAAGATCGCCAAATATAGCAAAATAATCGACACATTCGCCTTCTCCCATCTTTCCTTCTCCGCGCAAAACGAGTCCAATTGCATCGTGACGCATTTTCAAAGAAGTCACTACGCATAGGGGTAGTTAGAAAAAGTTGAGCTTTTCATATTGAAGAACAATATCCAAATTAGTTTTCCATTGTTTGTAGTTTGTACCATCCATAGGTTTTGGCTCAAGATTGTAGCTAAAGGATTGAATGAAGACATTTTTCTGAAATTAAGGGAAAAAACCACACTAATTACAAACTATAATTAACAACAAATGTATGTAGCGCTAGTAGATTCTAATAACTACTATTCGACATATGGTTCGGCCCAAATCGGAGGTCAAGAGGTCCACGAAAAGTGTCCGACGGTGTTGATTGCTCATCTTCTTGCAGTTTCTTGATCTCCAACTTTTACATAAATTCGAAAATTACATAGAAATTCTAAAAGGAACTAGAAATGCAAGAAGGAGGAAACCTAATCATATGGGATTAGCCTCCTTGTTACAAATCAAGAAATACGAGAGAATCGACCATGGATTAAAGCGATTAACCGAATAATCTTTTTATCTATGAATTATAAACGTATTGACACCATGAAACTAATAACAAATATAGAAATAGATGCCATATTTTTCAAAAAAATTTGAAAAAATTAATCACATGAGAATAAAATCAAAACCTGTTCTTTTCCTCATCGCGATACTCGGCTCGCTGCCAATTGTAGGAAATCCACCGTGAAGCGGTAAGGGAATCTTACCGACACGATAGAGGAAAAGTATAACCTTCATCGCTTTGATTACCCGAAGGATGCAAAATGATCTCGAAGACTCTTGCGGCGATCTCGATAGACTCTCCAAAAACACACGAAGCAGCTCCAGTCGCTCGCCATGATCAATCTTCCGTACTATCTCTCGAGGGAATGAGATGGTTAGCGGGCAAACCGCTCGGATGATGAACGCTCCGCCTGGGTTTGTTTTACGAAAGCCTCTCCTATGTTTTGTCGCCTTTCACAAGGAGAGGAGAAAGTATGTTTATATACTACTACATCCAAGACCTAACCCTAATGCACATGGGCCATAGGGTTCTTGGGTTACAAGGGAAGTCCCTCTTAGAACCCTAGAGTTAGTTGTTAATCATTTTTAAGTGAGAAATAATCATTGTTAAATCTAAGTGGGTTATTTTATACTAGTATCTTATAAAAAATCATTTGTTATGAAGGAAGATTCAACTTTATTTTATTAACAAATACGCTACATCTATTATATATATCCTAGTAAACCGTACTTGATGATTGTCCCTTCTTATTATTTCTTTTCTAATTAAGGGATACAAGTCTCGACTTACCTTTTTTAAACCAAACTAGTCCCTTTGGTGGTAATGATGGAATTTTTAAAAATTATCATTAACATTTATACGATTGGAGAGGGGAAAAAAAAGATGCATGTGATAATAATATTTTAAATTAAATCGCATAGGACTTTCTTTTTTTAAGAAATAATAATAATTCTACAATAACCCTGTTTTCAGTACAAATCCTACAAGAACTTGATGATTAAAAGTCTTAAAGCAAATCCAAAACTGATCAATAGACAAAGATCCTGCTAAAGCGACAATTACAAATAGGAAAAGGTTGCCATCATTTTCTTTTTTCTTTTTAAACGGTGGAATTTAGGGGATATATATATAATGAGTTCAATGCTAATAATAACAATCGATTTAGCGTTGAAGAATAAGGACATGACAACTGAACAATAAATCAACAAACAAATGAGCCTGTCTCACTGGTTGATTAGGATTCATTAATTTAATAATAATTTATCGTTAATCTATCCTTGGAAGAACGAGATTTCTCAACCACTCCACAACCTATAATATCGGATGCTTCTACTCAAGATCTGAGATGTAGTAGAGTCGTGCGTGCATTTGATTTGTTATCAACAACTACTCTATCAGATCTCCTTTGACGACGACTCATCAAATGCATATATTTAGAATTAATTATAATTACAATTATAATCCCTTTTATAATTGAAGAGAGTCAAAATTATACCTAACCTCTCAAAGTTATTAATTATTAGGGGTGGGTATGAGCAGGGTAGACCCATGTCCGAAGGATGGACGGGCTGCTTTTTGTAGCTCGATACCCTATCTTGCCCGATAAAAGCTATATTCATTTCTAGCTGGGTAAGGGCGGGGTTCCCTGCCTAAGTGGTAATGCCCTGCCCTACCCACATGTTAAAAAAATAATTCTATTTAAATTTTATGAACATGTAGTCATTATATGTCTTAAATTTGAGCAAAATAAAATAAACTTCAAATACATTCGATGATTTCATATCTTGGGATATTTCAAAATAAATCTACAACTTGAGTTTTAAAATTTAAAAACTATCGTATATTTTAACAAATATCCGTACTTCAAGAATTAAATAACATCCATAATCCATTATAAATAAGGCAACAAAATGATTGTAATTAAAGCCGTGAAGTTTTTGCATCAATGTCCCCAAAGTTGATCAAGTGATGAAGTATTTGGAAGAAAAAAAAAACGCAACTATAATATATATACTTACTGGGCAAGGACAAACGGGCAGGTGATTGACATACCCTGTTTGATGTCTGACCCTACCCACAAAAATGTCCAGCGCCTGATTATACCCAATTTTTTCTAGTCTGCTTTTTTTTTTTTGGTTGGGCTTGGACACAGGGCTTCTGGCTTTATGACCACCCCAATTAACTACGATGAACTTAATTATTACACCACATAGTAACTAAAAATGAAACACTTCTAAGGAACCTTGCATTGCTTTAATTCATAGTTATGGTTGCGTATATATGCATCGTTAGTATGCGTAGCCGTAATTATTTAGCGCCAAACGCAACTTACCATCTTTGGTTGCACCAAGAAGGGCCTAGCTTATCCAGATCAGACATGGTCCCCCTCATTTCCAATATAATGTCCAATGATTCCCTTAAATCTTAGAAATAAAGTTAAACAAACGCAAAAGGCCTTATTATTTCTTGGCTAATTTATTCTCTTCTCTCCACCAGGACCATCACATGCTCCCTTTGAAGCGAAGCTTCTCTCTATATATATTAATAGCTAGCTTCCTTTTTTGACCCATAATGAATGAATTAATTAAACTCCAACTTGTAATATAATTATGTATATACTTTAAAGAATGTTCACTCATCCGCGTAAAGTTAAATTCCTATACCAGAATTATTGTTGCAAGCGAAGTGACATGGGAACACATTTTCCTGTGATCCATAAAAATATATACAGAAATGAATGCCTTCTTTCATGGGTAAGAATTCTTTATATATATATATATAGTCTTTCTTTTTTAATATTCATTTTCTTAACTTGGTTGGTCGGTAGGGTCAGAGGGCCTTTCTCAAGGGTCAGCCGCGTGCATATGTTGACGCTTGTAGATTATAATTTATACTACTCTCTTGTGTCTTTAATATATGATATATTTAAATAGTTAATATTGATCCTAATTAATATATATAAGACATGATTTTTATATTTGTCAATTTTTTCATAATTTACCCATATTAATACTCCATTAACAATAACGAAAGAGGATATAAAATGAGGGAATTAAGGAAAACGATTTGGGTGTTTTAAAAAATACATATCATATTAACAAACTTAACTAATTTCCTTAATTGAATCAAATTAAGTCAATATATCTTATATTAAAGATACAAGGGAGTACCATCTTTTTTAAGGGTACATTTGAATCTAAAGTTATATTATGTCACACACATTGCCGCGTGCTTATACTTGCCCTAGCTTGGATAGCAAGTCTATATAAATGAGAGACTTTCTCAGTTTGCCATCACACAATCCAATCTTGGACACAGACATTTAGGCAACAACAAATTAAGAATAATGAAGCTCACAACAGTTGTGTTTCTGTTGTTGTTGGTGTCTGTCGGATCCTCTGCTGCACCCAGCAGGTGGAGAAAAAGAGTCCACGAACCATGCAAGAGACTCGTCTTCTACTTCCACGACGTCATATACAATGGCCAAAACGCTAAGAACGCTACAGCCGCCATTGTTGGAGCTCCAAGCTGGGGCAACAACACCATTTTGGCCGGCCAAAACCATTTCGGTGACTTGGTGGTGTTCGACGATCCGATTACCATGGACAATAACTTTCACTCTCCTTCAGTTGGACGAGCTCAGGGATTTTACCTGTATGATAAAAGAGATATCTTTACGGCTTGGCTTGGATTCTCTTTTGTGTTCAACTCAACAGAACATAAAGGAAGTATTAACTTTGCTGGGGCTGATCCGTTGATGAACAAGACCAGAGATATCTCTGTGATTGGTGGTACTGGCGACTTCTTTATGACTAGGGGTATTGCTACTATTATGACTGACGCTTTTGAGGGTGAAGTTTATTTCAGGCTTCGTGTTGATATTAAGTTGTATGAATGTTGGTAATTCATTATGATGATTCTAGAGTCTGACGATCTGTGTGATTTATCTGGTCCATTCATGATCTCTTGAATAAGCTTGTTGGTTTTTGTTTCTGCTTTTGCTGCTGCTAGTTCTTTTTCTTTTTATGTTTTGCTATGCATTTTGTATTTGGAACTAGGTGGTCGAACCAATTATTGATGCCTCAAGGCCTGGTTCATGACTACCTTCATATTGTTTTTCTCTTGTAATTCAAAATCTGATGAGTCTGTCAGGAATAAGTTGTTTCATGAATCAAGTTTTGTTGGGGTCCATGTGTATTATTGTACTCTTTGATTGATTATATTTATGGAATCAGGATTGTGATTTTCAGTTTTCTTAAGTCTCAAATAACATCTCTCTCTCACACGCATCGGTTGTGACAAGTGATTGTGAGTCTAAAAGAGTAGAGGGGGAAAATCTTTGTCACTGTCAGTTCCCAGAAAACCAAAAAGTGGGGTCTGCTACTGTGGACGGCGGCTGGTACTTGGTCAATCAACCAGTCATATTTTAATTTACAACTAATTAACTTTAGAAAACAACTCAATAATCATTGTTTACCTTTGACGAAAAAAAAGGAACATGGCCCCCAGAAGCTTGTCTACTAGTGACAAATTTGGATTCCCTGAATTATTATATGAGATAAAGTATAAAGATAAATGGGGGAAAAAATGAATTCCACTAATATGAATTCACACGTACTGCTACTTTATTTCTTTGTTTTTTTATATAGAGTAAGGTTTCCTCTCTTAAGGCTTAAATTGTAAATTGTAAATGTTTTTACCTCTCCTAACAAGTGTGCTATTCAAACTTGTATTTTTTTTCTTTACATAGATGAAACCACTTATCATCTTCCACCTAACCATTGGTTGGTCACTGCTACTTTCTTCCTATCTCTTCTTCAGCAAGGTGGAAGACAAGGTGGCAATGTCAGTTGGTGGATACAATTTCATTTTTCGAAGACATAATTATCACAGCTGGACCTTCAATCAACGGTTGACCCTCCACCATCTTAATTATTGACATAAAGTTATTGTCCAAATTAATGCAACCAAACACATGCGCTCTAAGAAAAAAAGATAACAATTAAATTTAAAATGCATGTTTTGATTTTGGTCAAAATTATATCACATTTAATTTGACTCAAAGTTTAAAAGCTTCTCTCATGTTTTGATAAGAAAATGAACACAAAATTTGAAGTTCTGGCGGATGTGGACGTTTACACTCCGCTTGGATAGAGAGAAATGTTGGGAGGAAAGAAAATGGGAAGAGAGAAAATGGCATCATCTCTCTTGCTTGTATAGACAAGAGAAAATAGGGAAGAAAGAAAATGAGCAAATATGTTAATGACTAAAATAGAGTCGCACGGCTTATTATTTGAATTTTATGGGGAAAAAAAAACACAACAAAGAGGAATAAAAGGGGTAGGATATATGTGCGGACGAGGGCAGAGGAGGAAAAACAACGTTTTCTTCTCATTTTCTCTCTATACATGAAGAGAAAATGGGGCCCTCCCTCCCACTTTTTCTTCTTCTCCCATTTTATTTCCTATTCAAGCATGAGAAAACCAATTTTTCTCCCAATTTTCCTACTAGTTTTCTTTCTTCTCTCATTTTCTCTCAATCCAAGCACAACATTAAATTCCAAGCACTGAATTATGTCCGTACAAATCCATGTTCGAACGAAGTGGAATTGCCTTTAGTATGATCAATCATCCTTCCAAGTTATTTTGATTGAATACGAAACTACGTACAATACATGTATAATCGAAAACCAAAGTCTTATCTTTTTAAATTTATGAAGTCATGTGTTATACGGGTTGATGAGTAGTCTGATTGAATGAACGAGTACGACCACAGTCAAAAAATATTCTGGAATTATTTCTTAACTTTTAGTGAAAGAAATTATAGGAAAATGTTAAAAAACAGTCATACGTACAGATATATATAAAGGATTTATTATTATTTACCTAATGTATCAAATTAAAAGTGACCGTTATGATGACCTTCATCGTAAGCTTGAAGGAATCAAGAAAAACAGAACAGCAAACCAGCAGAGATAAACTGTATCGAGCTGTGATTCACCCATTGGCTTTGAAGTGAAGCTTGAGCAATCAATTTTCTACAAATTAAATCAGTAAATTTGCATGTGCACTCACACCTCGAATAAAGCTCAAACTCAGAAACTCCAGCTTTATGTAAAAAAAGGAGTTATGGTGCATCCAGCACCGAAGTATTTTTTTTTTCCTCAGATACATCTATCGCCTTAAAGTACATTTTTATACAATTTTGCACTTAACCATTCGTTTGCCAGCACGTTTGTTAAGTGCTCATTGCTTTGCCTCCGGTGAGGTGTTTCCCTCAGGAGAGACAGTTTGGTGGTCCTTGTGTGACCTATCTATTCTTTGCCTCCGGTGAGGTGTTTGACAATAATTTGCTGTTTGGGGCTCCTTTTGTGACCTGTTTGTTGTTTCTCTTTGGTGAGACATTTGGAGTATTATTTGGTCTTTGATGAGACGTTTGAAGTATTATTTGATCTCAGGTGAGACCGTTTGATGTTTGGCTCTGGTGAGACGTTTGGAGCATTGTTTGGTCTTTGTGACACCGTTCGTTGTTGCAGCTTCTACTTTGGTGATTTTCTCTTTGTTGTTCAAGCTCCTGATGAAGCTGGTAGATTATTACTTTGTTTGAGTTCTAGGCTATGGATAATTATTTTCTTGAAGATCAGCAGCAGTGTGTGCAAGCTGTTTCCAGCTTGAGGGAGAATGTTAGGAAATATTTAGGGATTATGATTAGATTCATATAATTAGGGATTAAGTT
Organism: Acacia pycnantha; assembly: GCA_025563575.1. Classification (NCBI taxonomy): domain Eukaryota; kingdom Viridiplantae; phylum Streptophyta; class Magnoliopsida; order Fabales; family Fabaceae; genus Acacia; species Acacia pycnantha. The sequence goes on along the minus strand of JAMWYP010000067.1, from coordinate 637,908 downwards.
AGATCCACAACTGTAGGGTTTACTGTTAGTCTCTCTCTTGTGTATATAACCATGTATTTATCTTAATTAAAATAACTTTCAGATTCTTAGATTACAACCATTTAAATAATTTAGGGTATCGGATTGAGTCGGTGCTCATCACATTGAAGAACACTTAATTTCTCATCACTTGATGAAATTTCAGTTGTCTAAATTTAATTTGAAAGTCTAAATTCAAAATTTGTCATTTTTTGAATGATAAAATCAATTTTATGTGATATCTTTATTTAAAATCAATTTCTACTTGTACGATAAGAAGGAGATATTCACGGCCGGGCTTGGCTTCTCTTTTGTTTTTAACTCGAGTCGTCGTCTCCGGGGAAGTACAACTTTGCCGGCGCTGACCCGTTGATGAACAGGACCAGAGATATCTCCGTCGTTGGTGGCACCGGTGACTTCTTCATGGCCAGAGGCATTGCCACTTTGGTCACTGATGCTTTTGAGGGTGAAGGGCATTTCAGACTTCGCGTCCACATCCACTTATACGAATGTTGGTGATTATTGAGTGATTTTCATTCATTTCAAGATATTCTTCTATGTATGACCGATTATTTATTGTATTTTCATTTTTTTAAAAGTAATTGGATGTTGTTGTTATTTATATTTCTTATGATCCAAGTAAATTTGACTCATACATAAGAGTTGAGGATTCAATTTAAGAATTTTGTTTTGAATTTATGATTTAATCCGATTGTGTTTTATTTTTTATATAATATATTCTAATATTTCATATTATTAAATTAGATTAAACATTGTTAGAAAAAAATTGAAGGATGTCGCTTTATATTAACTTTTTTTTTTATCTCCTCTTATTCTTTTTTAATTAGCAAGGCACTGACTGATAATCTAATACTACAAATAGAATCAAACTCACTATCTTTCACTTATAGAAGGCTTTCATACCTTTAGATAGAGGATTGCCTTCATTCATAAAATTCAAACATCTTAAATGGTTACAGTTCAAGTCAAATTGTTATTTATTTTATTTATTTGCTAAAGAAGGATGGCACAAAGCCTCCATTACAAATGAAACATTACACAGAAGGGAAAACTAATCCCAAACATTCTCCCAGCTCCTTAAACTACTAGGACACTCATCAAAGATAGAATAATTGAAAATACCAAGTTTAGTCAAAGCATCAGCTATCTTATTGGAATCTCTAGAGATAACTCTAAAATCCACTTGACAACTGAAATTAAGCAATTCCCTAGCCTTTAAAGCAAGATTGATGCAAGAGGAACAAGTATTATCTAAAATTAAACTAATAACATCATCAGCATCGAATTCCAAAATGATCTTCCTAAAACCCATATCTCAAACCAATTGGAGCCTTTCAACAATGGCTCATTCCTCAGCGGAGTTAGATTGACAAACACCTAACGACCTGTTGAAACCCACCATCCAATTACCATGACAGTCACGGACCACCCCGCCACAAGTGGCTAGGGAAGATTGCAAGGACATAGCACCGTCGATATTTAACTTTATTTGTTAATTATTGGGAAGATAAAGGAAAAATTAGGCCACCAACAAAAATTGGTTTAGTTGGTAAAAGAGTTAGCTCATAACTATAAGGTTGTGAGTTCAAATCTTATCAATATGAAGACGTTATTGGCGGACAATCTGTAAGTACTTCTTTAATCGATATTTGAATCCGGAGGCATGCGGCCCTCAGACCGAACTCACTTTTTTTTTCAGTACAAAAAACAAGGACTAGGCCATGCTCAAAGAAGATGGAAGGCCCATTCAAGAAAACATAGACTAAGGAATTACTAAGCCCAAGCCCAAAATAAATCATCACGGGGTATGTTAATGGGCTACTTTTTTCCTTCGTACAGCCCAATAAAGACCAAGAATATGCAACAAAACTACCGTTACGGTTGGCAAACGGATAACCACTAACCGATTTATTCCAAAAATAAAAGAAAACCAGATAACTCATTGGTGGCGCCATTCTATAGCTTTCTGTTAAGCTTATCCCAAAACACAACCAACAAGACATTCATTTCTTGTGAAGAAGTAGCCTTCACCTGAGCACAGTGCGTTAAGAATGCGTGGCCTTACTCTCTCTGAGAGCATTTTGAGGCCACATTCACTTCCATCATTTCCCACCCTTCCCAAACCGTTCACCTCTTTTCTTCTCTCTTCCAACAACCATACTTCAAAGCTCGCTTTGGAATCCCCAGTTCCAATTCCTCCAGGTAAGTACTGTATTGTCGTTCCTGAAGATATTAACAATTGCCACACGAAATTCTTCGTTGTTTATTAGGCATGCACTTCTTCTCTGTTTTGTTGGATATCCATTGGGCTTTGCCCAAATTTTGGGAAGTTCAACCAAATTGCGACTATCTTGTCTTTTATATCATTCCATGTGTGCGCAAACTCACAATGTGAAAGTTGATCTCGCAGGTATTCCCAACGGTGCGCAAATACATTCAGGCAGAGGCTTTGCTGCAATCTACGACAAAATTTTCAAAAATTGAGGGACCCCGGGGTAATTCTCTGCACCAGTGCTCCTTTCAATCTCAGCTTTCCTCTTCTAGTGGGAAGAGATATTTTAGTATGTAGGAAAGAGGAAAGAGGCACGTCTCTCTAGACTTAATCGATTCGGCTGTTTGATTAATTATCGTCGGACTTTATTTTTGTGCTATTGATTGGAAGTATTGTATTGCTGCAACCTATATGATCCTTAGTTTCTCCAACTTTTTTTCACAACTGCCCTAAAAAATTATTTGAAACGCTTCATTGTTTTTACTTTTTCTGGTCTGCATCTTGCAGGATTCTGTCAGAGACTCTTGTTGCACTGATTTATATTTTTTTAGTGTCTATCGTCATGGTAGATGTAGCGTGTTTAATTCATGTGTATCTTGACACAGAAATTGAGTCATGTTTACAAGAATGGCGAATCAACGAGCAACTCCAGTAATTCAAATAAATTGGTTGTTGAGAACTACAACCGGGAATGTCACGTAGATACAGATGTTTTGTCTAATAATTCATCCAGTGGACTCCTGAAGTTTATACTTTTGTTTGGGTTGCTCACATTTCAAGACACTTATCCAGCTGCAGCTTCAGATTTGGCTACTGGGTTCAATTCAGTTCCTATATTAGGAGATTTGGGTGACATTAGCACAGGTTTTGCTTCAGTTAGTAAAATCTCCCTGTCACTTTTATGATCAGACGTTTTTAGGTACTTTATGCACAGTAATACATTTAGAAGGGATGATGGAACTTCAAGTTCCTGCTTGCCCTCATTTGAGATTGAATAGTTATTCAAAAAAGATTAGGATAGACCTATCAATTTTTTCTTAAATTTATTTTTAGTCACTTGGATTTTACTGACTGCATCTCAATGATTGATTATCACTTCCTGCATTATTTTTTACAGGCTTTCCTCCTAATTTTTTTCTCAGAACTAGGAGACAAGACCTTCTTCATTGCAGTAAGTGTACAACAACCCATGGCTTGCTAATCCCCATTCAAAATTAGAATAACAGAGCAATAAAATTTTAGAATTACTAAAGCATGGTAACCCGTCTGTTAATTTTCATAATTTTATTTCAAAAGATGTTTGTTGGCATAAACAAATTCTTACTCTGAATATTATGCACCTAAGGGCACAAAGTATCTTCACACCCTTTTATTGTTTGTGTTTCCATGCAAAATATATTGTTTATGCTTGGGTATGACAATGATATCTAGTATAATTTGGATATATGCTGTCTTGTGCAGGCACTGTTAGCAGCTAGGAATTCAGCTGTGATCACTTTCGTTGGGACATTTGGTGCACTTGCGTATGCTTTTCTGTTTCACAGTGGCTTACATGTTCTTTATGGTTTATACCTTAGATGGAGTTCCTCATAAGCACTCACTTTGAGTGATAAGTTTATTAAAGTAACTAATGTGAAAATGTTGACTGTTTGGCATAGTCAAAGTGGGAGAATAAAATCCCCCCTGGAGTCAAATTAGTGTGAAGAATCAGTAGTAAATGGCTTCCTTGCCTTCTGGAGAAAACACGCATTTCCCCTGTGCTGTTGCCCTTAAGCATGTGATGTGTCTAAAAGTCAATAATCTCAGTTAAATTGTCTGCGTGTTACTAGCATTTAGTTGCTAATTTTTTTTTTAAAATCTGGCTGCCATTTTGTTATTGATAATTTTTCTATATATATAAAACTATAGGTTCTTCTATTATTCGTCATTCTTTAGATTACTAATATCTATCTGTCATTCTCAGGGCCATGACTCTTGTATCTGTTGTTCTTGGACGAACTTTTCATTATGTTGATGAAATATTGCCATTCAGGTACTTGGTTTATTTTCAAGATTATTTTGGGCTAAACTCTATAAAATGGCATGTAGAGATAGATAGAGTATACAAATTGAAATCCTCCTGATGTAGAGATGGATAGAGTGTACATTTGAACCTGACAAAAGACCAAGGCTGCACCATGCAAATGGGAAATTTTTATGTTTTAAACTATCAATGAATGATATAATTGTAATTTTAGATGTCAGGATTTGTTTTTGAGCATTTCTTGTCCTGCCTTTTGCTTTTTGTTTGTAGAATTTAGAACCTTATGACCTGAGAATTCAATCAGACTGATATCTTTATTAAAAACTATCTTTAGCCAGTTTTAGAGTGACTTACACATGACTTGTTCTCTGTACTTTCACAGGTTTGGTGAGACTGATTTACCTGTTGATGACATTGCTGCTGTTGGCCTTCTGGTAAAATATCATCTGCTAGTATTTTCACTGCATCGATGGATATTCTGTGGCTAACAAGTTACATTTTCTGTTCTTATGCAAAGTCATCTCTCAAATTTATGCTTTATTCAATTGACCTCAGGTGTATTTTGGGGTCTCTACCTTGCTTGATGCCTCATCTAGTGATGGCCAAGCAGAAGATGAACAGAAGGAGGTAATATTGGCATTTGATTAATCACTGGTCCCAGCATCATGTGTGCTGAGGATACATGAATTCTGATGCATTGAGTTTCTAGGCTTTGAAATGGTTTTTCACTTTGTAATGTTATTTAACATCCAGTTTTGATACAGTATTTGAATGGTATATAATTGTTCCTTTCTTATCCAGGCAGAGTTGGCAGTTTCAGAATTTTCAGGAAATGGTGCTGGCATACTAGCTGCTGCTAGTACAGTAGTCAGCACTTTCCTCTTAGTTTTTGTTGCTGAATGGGGTGACAAATCATTCTTTTCTACAATTGGTGAGTTGCAAAGCAAAATTTGCCGGACGATAAAACATACTGTCATATATGGGTTGTGTATAATGAGATGTCCTTATGTTTTTCTTTTGCTCATGTTAAATTTCGGAGGGTTCTATTACTAAAGTGAAATTGGCACACAAAAACTTCACAAGACTTGGATTACATAAGCATTGTGTTTTTTGATGTCTGCTAAAATGCATTTGAAAGGGGTAAGAAATAAATCATTATTTTATCTTATCTACGTGGAACAGAATTATGTTGCATCTAAATAAACAAAACAGTGTGTAAGCAAATATATAAAATGCATGAATATATGAAACCTAAAAGACCATAGGGCTAAGTTGTCACTCATATATGCATGGTTCAAAAGAGATTACAGATTCCCACTTTCTCTTCCTCCTATGCAGCCCTTGCAGCAGCTTCTTCACCCCTTGGAGTCATTGGGGGAGCACTGGCTGGTCATGGCGTGGCAACCTTGGTAATTCCCTGCTTCAAACTTAACTAGGCCTTGAATAGGAGTATGTAGTGAACATAGTTGTTTACAAAGATCAAATAAATCAATATATTTCATGCGGAAAGTTTCCTGAAGAACAATATTAAAACACGCGAGTTTCGAAAATCTTCGCCTAAAATATTGGAAATCAATCAAATGAACATGTAAATATACTTTTGCTTAGGTCTGCCTCTTAATGATACTAACTCCAATCCTTTAATATAAGAGCTAATTGGGGTTTGGATTTTGGATTTGACCCTAAATATAAGACTTCAATGTACTTTGTTTCCCAACTTCGTAATTCATTTTTCAAAGTATCTCTGTTGATTACTCCAAGTAGATTTTTATCAAAGGCTGGTCGTGATTAAAAAGGTGCTTTAGGAAAATAAAAAATCAACTTGTTTTTTATACAAATAATTAACTTAACTAATTTTTTTAATATACCTAAATAAATTAGTTAAGTAAAATTTATATTAAGGACTAGAGGTAGTACATCGAAAGCACTATTATATTTGGATGGAAGGAACATTAGGGAGAAAAGAATAGTCTAAGAGGAAAAACTCTAAAAAAGAATAAAATTTTTATTATTTTTCAAAGTTTTTCTTCCCAGTATCCATTGCCCCTATTTTCCTCTCACGGTTGCCTCCATCCAAATATAGTCTAAGTGCTTTCCAAATAAACACCTAAAAGTATATATAGCGGGTTTTGAAAATTTATTCTAAAGCATCTTACCGCCAGGAAATCTCTAATATTTTTCCACAAGTGCGGTGAACTATAGGCTTTAAATGTATCTGTCTAATTAAGAAGACCTTTAATATGAAGAAAAGAGGCATGACTGGTCCAAGTCAAAATCGGTGGGTGGAAAATAACAATGTATTATCCATGATCTAAGTCTAGATACATTGTCAATTACCACCTTCTCACTTTCCCTCAAATTAAGCACGATTAAGTTTTTTTTTTTTTGGGTGATAGTAATCATGTTATTTCTACTTCTTCAACAAGTCGTTCCTCCTTTCTTGCCGTATTTCCACGAAGATTATGGGCTACTTTTGACTCAGTTTCTTTTAAATGCAGCTAGCAGTACTGGGAGGCTCTTTACTTGGCACATTTCTATCAGAGAAGGTAATTTTTGACCTCTTGTGTTCTCTGTGATATTAGTTTCACACTTCAGAGTTCCCTCAATCGGACAAGTACGCCATACTATGTAAACCTGGAGCCTCCTAAATCAATTTGATCACGATAATTAAAATAAAAATAGCATTTTTCAGACAAAAGGACGTGCATTTACTGATTAGGATAGACAATAGAATGAGAGATATGTTCTAGAATTGATTTATTGAGTTAGTGCAGCGTAGCGTATGGAATCCAGCTTGCGAGATCTTTTGAGAGGTTAATTTAGAGCCAATGAAAAAGAGTATAAAATCTAATAATGCTGCTATGAACAAGAGCAACATGGTAGACGTTTATTTGGAGGCGCCATTATTGGGAAGGAACATGTTCGTTCAACCTGATAAGACATAACCAAATGGAAGCTTCCCACGGTGGGGATGGCCTCAAAGTACCTTACATAATACAAGCATAAGAATATGTGGACATCCTTTCACCCTCTGGTTTATATTCTGTTATAGATATATAGCACTATGGGCGAAGAATGGCATTGCCTTTGTTATTATTATGATACGATTTTGTGTTTGGGAATATACCTTGTTATGCAGCGAAAAGCTAATTTAGAACACTCTTTATTATTCCATTCTTTTGAAGGTCATCGCCTACATCGGAGGTGTTCTCTTTCTTGTCTTCGCTGCAGTAACCTTATTCGAAATTGTGAATTAGAGCTTAAGCCAAGCCTCACCCAGCAAAGTTGGTTCTGTGAAGGTCCCAAATTCACAACCAAGTCACACACCAAGCAGGAACCTCTGGAGTTGTATATTCGTCGTTTTTGTTTATTGGGTTCAGTTTTGTAAGAACAGTGTAATTCTAGTAAAAAAATATGCATGTTGTATTTCACTTATCAAATATCTTATATATAGTGGTTGAAGTATAAATGTGTAACTAAATGAAAATATCCATTACATTCAAATGTCTGTGTGATATCCTATCTTTAGTGCTTGTTTGTATTGGTATTTCAGAAGTGATTTTATAGTGTTCAAAATAAGTAGTTTTGTCTCGACTTAAAAAATATATATTTAAAAAACTTTTTTTTTTTTTTTGCTTCTCGCTTTTTCGGAAATACGTGGTAAAATTCAGGGAATATACAAATTGGCAAGGATAAATAAAAACAAAATTTCAAAAAGAGCCGGTTAATCTCATTGTTAGTCATTATAAAAGTTTAGTCATATTTTGTATTTTTGTCTTTGTAGTTACAAATTGTAGTTTTAATCCTTATAGTTTTATAAGAATCTAGTTTAAGTTTAAAAATAATCTATACACTTTTAATAAATTTTGATTTTGATTGAAATAGTTAGACCAAGTTAATATAAATCAATAGGAACGAAATCCAAACATTTGATACTATAGGCAACAAAACCAAAATTAGACCCGATTTTGTGAGTGTCTAGGTAACTCTAAAATTGTGATTTCAAAAAAAAAAAATTGATAAATCGAGACAAAACTCCTCTAGTATATTTACCTTATAAATCATAAAGATTTTTTTGCAAAACCTAATTCACACACACTTTATCTATATTTTTTATTTTTTTGATATAAAAATTTTAGAAAATGGGTTGGGTTCACCCACAATCCAAGGGCAAGGCGAAATCTCTTTTCCTCCTAGGTAATGACGATATTGGGTAGGGCGAGCCGTCTATTACCCTCAGGCGTTAACCTAGGCACCTAGGAGGTAGGATGCCTCCCCTAGCGCCTTGACCAACTCCAGGATCGAACCCCCTCCCTTTAATGAGAGTATCCGACCCCTTTGTCTTTGTCAGTTGAGCGAGCCCAAAAACGAGGGGTACTTTATCTATATTATTAGTAATAAAAAGAAAGGTAGGGATGCATGTGGGTTAAGGGGAAAAGTAAGAGACGTGGCAGAGCGTAGCCCACCGGTAAGAATCAAAAATTCAAAAGGGATGAATGTGCAAGTGGACACGTTGTCACTCTTCCCTTTTCTCCTCCACTTTCTCACCGTACGCTTGTTTGTCTCTCTCTCTTATATTCCACTTCCCTTCTTTTCTTTTTCTTTCATATTAGGGAAAATTTCCTTAAAACCCCTACGATGTGACATAATTTTAGTTAACTCTTAAAACTTTCTGTATGCTCCTAAGAGTTAAAATAAAATTAAGTTTTATAGGTGTCAAGACAATAATACTCTTCTTTTATTTTTTTTCATAAAAGCATTTACGAGACAAATAAAGGGATTCAAAAGAATTTAGGAAAACAAAAATATTTTGGTTATTTGTAAGACAGATATGGAAATTCACAAGACAAATATGGACATTTACGAAATAGATAAAAACATTTACAAGACCAATAAAAACATTCAAAAGAACCTAGAGAATTTAAAACATTTTGGTCATTTACAAGAAAAATATGAACATTTACAAGACAAATAAGACAAATTACAAATTAAATAATGGTATCATTATCTTTTCACCTCAAAACTTAAATTTCATTTTAACCCAACAGGGTATAATGAAGTTTCAAAGTTTATGAGGTTGACTAAAATTATGTCATATTCTTGAGGGATAACTAAATTTCTCCCTTTATACTACCTCATTATCCTAAATAATAAACTCGGTTGATTTTTTTTGAAGAGATTAAAAAAACTAATTAATTTTTTTAAAATATTTATATTTATCATTTTTCCACCAGACTAATTTTAATTTATAAACTTATATATAATTTAAGCATAAACTACATATTATATAATTAAACAACTTATTTAATTTTCTTAATTAAAAAAAAAGGTTAACTAAATCTACTAAAGCAAATGCGCAAAGCATCTGAATATCTGATTCAGCTTTATGATATTATTATTATAATTAGACATAATAAATAAATTATGAGAGTAAAAGGGAGGGCCCAAGATTTGGAGGGACCAAAGGCGCACATGCTTGACCATCAGAGGAGATTGCTCTCCATTCCCCAAGGCCTTATTATAATATTCCCTCGTTTCTAAATTTTACACTATAAATTTTATCTTATATTTAAAGTTGGAAACAGTAATAAATAAATTAATATTAATATTCATTTCAATTCTAAATATAAGATAGAGATATTTTTTTTAGGGTTTAAATACCTAATTTACCACGGAAGTATTGCTAAGGGAGCGCCTAACACCCGGAAGTATTTTGGGTATCATTTTTACCCCGGAAAGTTTACAAAATAGAGCAAATATGCCCCAGAAGTTTTTTTCGGAGCAAATTTCCCCGGAAGTTTTGTTTATGAGCAAATTTTTGTAAACTTTCAGGGCAAAATGATATCAATCCAACAGTCAAGATCAACTGATGGGCAAAATTGCTATGTTTACAAACTTCCGGGGCAAAAATGATACCCAAAATACTTCCGGGTTCTGGGCGTTCCCTTAACAAAACTTCCGTGGCAAATTAGGTATTTAACCCTTTTTTTAGAGATATTAATAAAGCTAATTAAATTACTTTAAAATTTTATATTTTTCATTTTTCTCCAAACTATTTTATCATACTTATAAACTGATATATAATCTAAGAATTTATATAATTAAATAACTTGTTTAACTTCATTAATCTCTTTGTAAATAATTAATTTTGTCTTATGAGATGGTAATATAATAGTGGCGACTTGGTGTGAACGTGACTCTGGCAACATGCCACGTGCCTCCTAAGTTACAGAATCTCTAGTCGCATATGCTCTCCTCCCATTTGACTTTTTAGTCCAAAAAAAAAATCAGGATTGCCTTTCTTGGATCACGTGGTGTCACTGTCATGGACAGGGTGGATCCTCATGGGACCATCTCACCCCTCCATACCATCCCACGGCTGCCAAACGAACACCACCTCAGCATCCAAGTTCAATCTGATCCGTTAATTTGATCCCTCCCTTTAAAGCACGGTTGGATTCACGTCAGTTGACAATGGGAGGGGAAAGGTGAGAGGGAAAGGGATGTGTATGATAATATTATTACGATGGGAATCAGCGAAGGTGTTGAGCGTTTAGCGATCTCGTTTCGCCACGCCACCCCTTCAAATCTTCAATCCGACCGACTCCTTTCAACTTCACGCCTCTGTTTTTGTTTTTTTAATATAATTTTATTTGTTTTTTTCTTTATTTGCCTCCTCTACGGCTCTACCTTTTTGCTTTTTCCGTATACCATTAAATCCCCTCAGTTGCTTAACCCACCCTTCACTCCCTCTTTCTCTCGATATATACCACTCTGATCCTATTTATAAATCTTTTTTGATTAAAAAATTTGATCCTATTTATAAATCCTTTTTGATCAAAAAATTTGATCCTATTTATAAATCTTATTTATAAATATTTTTTAACCGAATAAATAAGATTGTAATACTTTTACCCATTACTTGTACCAATAAAAATAGAGAGACAATAAAGAGTTAAAATGTATCCATTCATAAATGAGGGTAAAGTTGAAAATTTACCCCATAATCATTGAGCTACCTACCTCTCTTTGGTATGTGTGATTTGGTCAAAAGATATTTATAAATAGGATCAGAGTGGTATGTATAAATATATTACCTCCGATCTTAATTATAGAAACATTTTTATAGTGTAAATCTTATGTTTTATTTATCAAATTTTTGAGTTGACCCTCATTTTTATATTTTTAATTTATAAAAATATATTGAGTTGTAAATAAAGGTGTGCAAGTTATAAACTCACGAGTTTATATATTCATTTTACCATTTTTACGTTTCAATCTTTCAAAATCACGTTAATTTTCTCTTAAATTCATATTAATTTTTTTGATTGGATCATGCTAAGTGGCTTTATATATAAATTTTATAGAAAGTTTTTGTTAAGCATGATAAATTGTTAACGTTGATGGATTTAATTTAACTTATTTACATTTAAAATAAATCAAATTATTGTTCTTTTTATATTTTAATTCTATAACATTAATACATATTTAATGATAAAAGTAAATTCTTACGATTTTATGCTTTGATTTCACGATACAAGTTTACGTTATTCTCACAAGTCTATTTAAACTCGTGAGTTTGATAACATTACCCCACCATTGGCTTTCTCTCCTTTCAGTGGTAGTACTCATATTTTTAACTGATCCATACATGTTAATAAAAACTATTAATTCCAGCAAAAAAATAAAAATGATTAAAAATGTTAAATTTAATAATATTCAGGAAAAATGCATTGAAGAAAAGCTTGAAAAATGAAAAGTTAAGAAATGATCTAAATTATTTATATTTATGAAAAATTGATACAGTTATAATTTTACTTAAAATCTATATTATGTTTTACAAATGTTTAGTTTAATAGCATTAAATTTGTATACGCTGTACATAAAATAATAATAATAATAATAATTGTGCACGCTGTTTTTACAATCCACGTAGGTTAAGCCACATCATTTATATATTAGTTTAAGTCAATGAAGCCCATAGAAAAATTTGTAAATCCATTTCTAAGCTTGTCCTCGATCTGTTTGGATGAAGAAAAATCGAAGCAAAAAACCATTAAAAAATGAGCATATTAAATTCATGCTATTTTTCACTATCTATTATTAAGAGATTAAAACTATTAATTTCTAGGGAAAATCTCTTTAAGATTTTAACAGACAAAGAAAATGTTAAAAAAATCTTACATAAAATGTTGATGTCAAAAAGGTCTCAAAGAGTCTTAAAACATAAATGAAGTTGTTAATCACATTCTGAAAAAGTTGTCAATGAAACTTTTTTAGCATTAGAGTTTTTTGTGAGACTTTTTTGATATTTTTTTTTGTCCTTTAAGACCTTAAAAGGATTTTCCATTTCCCAATTTCTATTGGTATTCCATCCTTGTACCCCACCAAAGCTAATCGCAAATATAAAAGTTCACAATTTTTTGTGAATAATTTTATTTTTTTTTGACAAATGTTATCATCTATTGAATTGAGACTTGAGAGCATTCATCTCATCAACTCCCTTGACTCTTAAATGTAAAATACCCCTCTTAGAAAAAGATTGTCATTTCCTAATTATAGGAAGGCTTTTGTAGTGCACACTACAAAAGTCTTCCTATAATTGGGACCGAAGGAAGTAAGTCCTTTTGCGGATGGTTAATCAGTTTTTCCAAACGCTAGTTAAAAAAATATATTTTCTAATTGTTATCCATATTATAATTTAGAAGGAGAGAACTTCAAGTTTGAGTACCTGTTTAGATCCGTGGTAGAAGTGCTTTTCTAACGTGATTGACGGTGTATGAGATAAGTATATGAAAAAAAAAATTTGTGTCGGTTTGAGTGAACATGTTTTTTTAATATTAATTCAATAATGTCTTGATTAGTGTTTGTTGAATGCTAATTAAAATAAACCCTAATATAGAGTTTCACAAGGTTATTAAATATTGGAAACAATGAAAACATATTTTATTTCCAAACAAGCGAATGAATCAATCAATAAACTTTCCATAATTTTCATAGTCTGTTGGAAGTGATAGAAGACCTAACTAATGAGCTGACATTAGTTTTAAGGGTTAAGGTGCAAAAATAGACATGTATTTTTCTCCGAGGAGCGCCCAGTAACAAATGTTTTTTTCAGGTGCAAAAGTAACTATGTGGTTATAAATTAGGTGCAAAAATAGCGTTTGACCGTTAAGTTTGACTTTTGATCGTTAAGTTTGACTTTTTTGCCGATCGGACGATGACGTGGCATTTCAAATATTTTTTCAAGATCCTTTTAGTATCGGTCAATACCGAAATATTTTTCAAGATCCTAAAATAATTTTTCAAAATTATGAAATATTTTTTTGTACCAATCAAGATCCCGAAAATACTTTTTAGTACCAAATAAGACTCAAATATTTTTCAAGATCCTTTTAGTACCGATCAATACCGAAATATTTTTCAAGATCCTAAAATTATTTTTGCACCTTTGAAATGCCACGTCATCGTCCAATCAAAAAAAGTCAAACTTAACGGTCAAAAGTCAAACTTAACGGTCAAATGCTATTTTTGCACCTAATTTGTAACCACATAGTTACTTTTGCACCTGAAAAAAACATTTGCTACTGGGCGCTCTTCGGAGAAAAGCACATGTCTATTTTTGCACCTTAACCCTAGTTTTAATTATAAGACTTGTTTTACATATTTATAAATTTTCTCAAATTAACCTATTAACATTCTTTTAACAATAATCATGTTGAAGATGGGTGAGGAAAATAGATGATTAGTGTGTTTTAGAAAAATGATATTATATTAATTTACTTAACAAACTTTATTAATTTAATTAAATTAGTTAATTAGGTTTTCTATTAAAATTAAAATTAAAGAAGTATATTTAGACGATAAAACGTGAGAAATGGAAAAAGGAAATTCAATGATGCTAAGAAATGTCATCCTTGTATAAAATAATGATATGGTTAAAGTATACTTTTGACCCTTTAAATTTATACGAGATTTCATTTTGACCCTTAAACTTAAAAAAGTGTGTTTTTAATCCTTTTTGGTTAATACAATTAACTTCACTATCAAAAAACTCAGAGTTAACAAATTAAAAATGCTAACATGTCCCAATTTTAATTCTTTAATATAATTACTTTAATATTCTAATTTTGAAATCAACCTTGTGGAAAGACATGTCAGCGTTTATATTTGTTGAGTTGGCATTTGCTAACTTAACATTTTCTATTTGTGGAATTAATGATGTCAAGCAAAAATTACTACAACACATTTTTTTTAAATTAAAGGATAAAATGAAATCTCAGGTAAACTTAAAGCAGTAAAAATATTTGTTATCTTAATAATAACAATAATAATACATCTAGTATAAAACAAATCATAGCATATGACTATGTTATGTATCATTAAATTATATATCAGTTTATACGTTAATATGAAGTTAGAGCAATTTTTAGCTCAGGACAAGGGGCAGTTTTATTGTCTGGATGCTATCTGAATAAAAAAAAAAAAATTAGTTTGGAGAAAAACCAATAAATATAAATATTTTAAAATAGTTTAATTAATTTCTTTAGTTAAAAAGTTAATTATATCTTACTCCTTCTGGTCTTTATCATAAGGTACTACCTCTGGTCCTAATTATAATACATAGTTGACTTTTTTTGGGGAGATTAATGAAACTTAATAAGTTACTTAATCATTTCATATTTTATGTATCATTAGATTATATAGTAGTTTATTAGTCAAACTAATTAGTTTGAAGAAAAAACTAAAAATAAAAATACTCTAAAGTAGTTTAATTAGCTTCCTTAATCTCTTCAAAAAAGTCAACTAGGTCTTATAATTAAAACCGGAGGGAGTACCAACTAACAATTCTGACAAACCAAGAAAAACAGTTGAAGTCAATAAAGTTACCCTATAATTTAAGTATTTTCCAATATTATGTTTACTAATTATACTAAATTTTAATATTATATTAATTATTACTCTTACCCACTACCTTTATTACGGCACCTTGAAAATAATTAAGTGTCTTATAAAAAAAGACCAAATATATTTATTAGTTGGTGTGGAGAAGAATATATCTTAGAGAGGAATAGAAACGTAACCCTAGCTCCTGCTTTCTCCATCTCACAAAGACAGCCACGTCTGGATCATAGCATGCGCCGTGTCTCTCAACTCGCCATTCTCATCCCTTATTATTGCCATCACTCACAGCTCACCGTTCCTTGTCGGTCTCGCTTGCATTTCTCATCCAAGCACATACTTCTCGTACTTGCCGCCTTTCAAAACCCTAAGGCCCTTCCTCTACTTTACTTGTCCTGGCCGATAATTCCCATTCAAATCAAATCCATGAACTAGGTAACTCTTTTGAAGATCGGAGATGTTAAATCTTAAAATCCTGCTTTTATGTTTTTTGGGTTTCAATCTGATCTGCAATGAGTTATTCCCATCCTATTATGCGGAGTTCTTCTGTCTTCAACGCTATTATCAATTTCGCTATCTTTCTCAGGTCCTTTCCGTTATCATTTCTTTCCTTGGTTGCTCTCGCTGTGTGAATTGGAAGGAGTATGAACTTTGGTTGATGGCTACAAGATTATAATCTTCTTTTCAACTCTCAGTAACGTTGCTCTTTTGGTGCTGATTGAAAAATTGAAAATTTTGATTAGTTTCGCGAACCATATTGTGAAAGAAACACTCTTTATTTGTCCGGCAACTTCTAGTGTTACAAGCCGCCGTTGCATTAGCTCTGATGAATTTGATTCACTTGGGGATTCCTAGCTTCTTTTTCATTACTTACCTTTTCAATGCACAAATTTCGGTCTAAATTCCTCATTTAAGCTCATGGGACTTACTAATTCGATTGCTTCTCATCTATATTTCTGTTTTTCCTGGGTTAATATTCTACATACTTTGAACAAATTGTTGGGCCTCTCCGATTTTATGCATCTTTTCCTTATTTCTTTGACGATTAGATTCTGTCTCTTTTATACCAATTAAGCTATGTTCAGTTGTGTTTACTCGTCTTATCGCTTGTGGTCTTTCTCTTCAGTTATATCTCGTGTAATTTCTTGTGACTCGTAGTTAGAAGTCGCAAACGATTTTTTTTTTTGTGCTAGTCACTTTTTCTCCATTGCCTGTAACTGTGTTACAGTGTGAAAGTGCGTACCTTCTCTTGCATATGTTTCGAGTGTGCTATAATATGTTTTAATTAATCCAATCAAATTAAACATGCTATTTTCACATTTCTAGTCCTGGTCATCATTTTGGTACTGAATTTGTTCATCACCATGTTCCAGCTAAGCCTTACATTTGATCAGTGGGAGAGGCTATTGAAGAATGGATTTTTGTCTTTTAAAATGTTAAATAATTTGGAGAGTGAATGATGCAAGCCTGAATAATTATTTTATAATTTATGCTCATAAGTCAGATGTTGAAATCAAGTTTTTGGCATGTACTAAATTTGAATACTTGGTACATTTTCTTCTGGTATATTAATGAGTCAAAGCTTCAATCTCTTGGAGTTGGTATGTGTTGTGACACTTTTGTGCACTCAGAAATTTGGGATGCTTTATAATGTCTGTGTATCCTTACGGATGTGATCTCTTTCTGACAGGATGATTGATATCCAATCCGAACTTTTGAAGGAATTAGATCTGGTGGGATTAATCTGCTCTTGCAACAACTCATAAGCCCAATCATTGCTTAATCTTCCATTAGATGGATCGACGTGATACCTCAGGATTTGTCAGTGGGGGTGCATCATACCCGTGTAGATACATCTAACCCTAATTCTGTAGAGAGAAGTATATATTTATATATTATTATTCACCCGGAAGTCAGGCAGGCTGTTCTGTTTAAATTGGTTAGAGTTAGGTATTAGTTCAGCAATTGATTTATGGACAGGAGGTTCCAGAACTTGGGTTTCACTGCTAATCATTCTGTTAATGCATTCAATATTTTGAGCAACTCCATGCAAGTTGATGGAGTCGGAGTGGACTATGGCACAGATACCATCCTACGACTTGATTCCCCTTGTTTGTCCGTTCCCTATATGTCCTCCTCAAAGGGAACGAAAAGAAAGTGGGATTTAGTGGATAGATGCATGGGTCAGGGAATTGGCTCTTCTTTGTCTCTTGGGCTTGGGCGTTCAACAAGTTCCTCAGACAGCAAGGGAAGTTCAGCTACTGCTTGCACTGCCATGTCTTCAGCCAAAGAAATCGATGAGGAGTCCTCTATGGATATTGAACTCGACTTTACTCTTCATCTTGGTTCTGAAAAGGAACAGAGTCTGAAAAAACCTGCTACTTCAAATTTTAAAACCTTGCAATTGCAGCCCAAGGTTGATTTGGAGTTGAGCCTTTCCACTGGGCCCTCTGAGTCTGACATTACAAATGTTAATCCAAGCCCTTCACCTCTTCCATTGAGTATGGAGATGCCATTAGCATTGAGTGGGGCACAAAATGCAGATGAGGGGTCAACTTCTTGCAGTTGGAAGGAAGGCATTGTTTTTCCATCATCAAAGACTTCCTTTAATACAGGCACTAGCTTCCTTTCAACCCATGCTTCGGAAAAGTTCAACCATAATCCCTTTGTTTTGGACCTCCCATCAGATACACCAAAAAGTTCAGTGACCTGTACTTCCGGGGTAACACAGCAGCAACAGCCACATCATCGCAGCAGTAATTCTAAGACATGTCAAGTTGAGGGGTGTGGAAAAGGAGCCAGGGGTGCTTCTGGACGTTGTATATCCCATGGTGGGGGTAGGAGGTGTTTGAGACCTGGTTGCCACAAAGGAGCTGAGGGTCGGACTGTGTATTGCAAGGCCCATGGGGGTGGCAGGAGATGTGAATTCCTTGGCTGCACTAAGAGCGCAGAAGGGCGTACAGATTTCTGTATTGCTCATGGCGGTGGTCGCAGATGCAGTCATGAGGGTTGTACTCGAGCTGCTAGGGGAAAATCGGGACTGTGTATTCGGCATGGTGGTGGCAAAAGATGTCAGAGAGAAAATTGCACCAAGAGTGCAGAAGGACTGTCAGGTCTTTGCATTTCTCATGGTGGAGGGCGCCGATGCCTATCTCCTGGATGCACAAAGGGGGCCCAGGGGAGCACAATGTTCTGCAAAGCTCATGGTGGGGGGAAGCGGTGTACCGCACCAGGTTGCAACAAGGGTGCTGAAGGGAGCACCCCCTTTTGCAAGGGCCATGGTGGAGGAAAGCGATGTGCATTCCAAGGTGGTGGAAATTGTACTAAAAGTGTGCATGGAGGCACCAACTTCTGTGTGGCACATGGGGGTGGAAAGAGATGTGCTGTGCCTGAGTGCACCAAGAGTGCTAGAGGACGGACCGATTATTGTGTAAGACATGGAGGAGGCAAGAGATGCAAATTTGAAGGGTGTGGAAAGAGTGCACAAGGAAGCACTGATTTTTGCAAGGCACATGGTGGGGGAAAGAGATGCTCTTGGGGCCATCCTGGGTCAGAATATAGCAACCAACCTGGTGTTCCTTGTAACTCATTTGCAAGGGGCAAAACAGGTCTCTGTGCGCTTCATAATGGGCTAGTGCAGGATAAGAGGGTTCATGGTGGTGTGTCCTTGGGTTCAGTTCAAGGTCCTCGTGTTGGTAAACCAGATGAACTAAAGCAGGGAGTTATCGTCAAAGAAACGAATATGGATGTGAAGAAAATGGAAACTGCTGCTGCGAGTGCTCGTGTCTCAGCTGGTGAAGGTAGCCACATGCCAATGTCAGCTGCTGCTCCGGAAGGCAGGGTGCATGGTGGAATTCTGATGGCAATGCTGGCTGGGAGTTCAGGCCCTGGTTCAGCTAGCAGGAGAGATTTGGTTAGTGATCCATCTGTGCCTAATAAACCTTACATGTTGCCGCAGAATTGGATCTAAAGGCTTGTTATAGCTGCTGTTGTGATATTAGTCTCTGGAAATGGGCAAATTCCATCGCGTGTTTACTCCCTGACATGTTTGATCATTGATGATTGGTAGTTATTTCATCATCCTTGCTGTGGGAGGAGAACTCCAAAGTTGCTTGCTACTCTTATGGAGGGGACGGTGTCGAAGTAGGGTATTTGTAGTACTTTAATTTGGTATTTGGCGTCCGTTTGCTCATCCTCTGTAAATATAATATTTGATAAAACGTTCAGCAGGTTGTGAATTCTGGTCCTACCTGTATGTTCTGTCGGTGTGCTGTGTATTCTACATGTAATAAAAAGCCTTTACCGTAATCGCTTTCGTTGTTAGTGTTTGTTATTTTAATTGTTAGTTCACTGTTTGCGTTAGTATCTGCTTGAGACGGCGCTTGCGTTAGTGTTTATACAAGGCTACGCTCTCTTGGAATTTCATTGGGCTATGTTTAACAAGTTGAACGACAGGGATTGGGACGGTGCAAGACAATCTGATTAGGTGTAATGATGGTGACCGTTAAATTTCAATTTTGAGATGCACATTTGGTTAGAAATAAAACCATTGAGCCTCCAAGTTCAACCAGATAAGTTGTCCTCATTCAAAGGTTGCGAACTGAATTTTCTTATGATTTTGTATCAAAATCTGTTGAAATTCACATTTTATGTGTCAAAACAATTAAATTTAATTTAATGCTACCTTAAAAAACTCTTGACTTTGTAACAAATAAGCTCTAATATATTCAGATAAGTATTAATTAATTAATTGATGATAATAATAATAGAAGGATAATTTCCAACTTAGTTTCTGAAGCTTGGACATGATTGAGGACAAAAATAACAAATCTCGTTTGGTGTTCCCTTCACAAGGTCTCATGCTTGAACTTGGCCATCTTCGACAGCTTGTCCACTGCCTGAATCAAATGGTCAAGCCTAGCCACAAACTCAACCAGTGTGGAAGTGAAATTAGTGAGTGACAGAGCAGCAGTACTCTCCAAGGGTCTCATTCTGGGCAACAAGTCCGAGGTTGTCCCATAATCTCCGTCGAAGGCATCCACCTCTATCGACGGCCACGAATATATTCTCCTCAATTGCCTCCTCATCATCTCGTGGTCAGACTCTGTTTGTTGTGCCGGCGGCGAAACTCCACCACCGTTGTTCTGGGCCTGCATAATTGAGTTCTTTAGAAGGTCCAGCTCCGTCGTTTGGCCTGATACGACGGCGCTGATATTGGTCGACGACAACGAAGACGACATTGACAGAGCATGAGAGAGTTTTGAAACCGTAGGGGGCTTAGATTCCAAAGTGGATGTGAGTATATAAGCATGGAGTTCTGTAGAACGTTGAAGCCTCTCGGTGGAGTTATGAAGCATCTTGATTAGTGCGCTTTTAACACACCACTTCATGTTGTTAATGTCTCTTCCAAGCTCCCTCACTAGCTCTGCCGCTTGCTCTGTCACCTCCTGGATTTCTGACCCCAATGTTATCCGCAGATTGTATGGCGCCTGAAACATGTTTTAGTGTTTCTTGTTTCGTCATCAATCAGATTCATGTTTGGACCAGGAATTAAAAAGTTTTTATTTTTATGAGACTCGTACGTACCTGAATTTGGGAGTGCAGAATACTATGCAATGCCATTACTTCATAAGCACAATATCTTAAAGCAGCTCCCACATTCTCATATTCTGACCATGGATAGAACAAGTGTAGGAATCTTCCATGAGGTGGCTCCCATTTTGCTGAATTAGCCTTCCAAATCATATCATCAAAAAAGCCATAACTATCAATCTTCATCTTAGCTCTAAAACTGAATTCCAAACCCCCTTGACGTATACAAGACTTAGTTGATTTTTTTGAAAAAATATTCATCTTCCATGAGGTATTTATTTTTATCGTTTTTTGTCAAAGTGATTTTTCTGACTTATCAACTTATATGTAATGTGATATACGACTATAATTAAAGCTCTTAAAAAAAAATCAATTAGGTCTTTTATTTAGCACTAACGCGAAATAAATACCAGAGTCTCTAGCTTTGACCCTGAGTTTAAGGTGTTGCGGCATCTGGTATAAGCTGGTTCGTCTGGAAACTCATCCATCACAGTTGTACTGAATCTAGAATGCTCACACCTACCATCGTCTTGTAAATATTTCTTGACACACTCTGAGAATTTTTATGCAGAGACGAGAAATTAAAGTTTGTTTGAAAGCAAAGTGAACGAGTAAATAAAACAGAGCATGGTATTGGTGGGTGAATTATAGTGATGAAGATTCCTGACCCTCAAGTGAATCTGCAACAGAGTCGAAATTGATTACAAGCTGTTTATGAAGCAATTCTCCAGCCCATATGGGAAAAACAAAGACATTGACCAACACTGATATGATTCCACCAATCACCATTGAGTACAAGCGATTCACTACTGCTTTAATGGGGTTTCCCATTCTGTAGCCAGAAGTGATAATTACGCAGTAGGTTACCAGTACCACCCTGAAGCCATACTCGTATTGCTCAAGCCATGGCCACATTTTCATGAATGAAGTTACCGCCGCTTCACACAGGCAAAATCAATAATTCGACATGTTTAAGGTTGGCGCCAAAGAAAAATACAGAAAGAAAGTTTGAAACTTTAGCGTACCAATCATGAAGATACTAAAGCCAATAATAATAGGTTCAGCGACATGACCACAAGACAGAGCTGTCCCAGCAACAGCAACAGCCAAGATTCCAGCAAGTAAACTCCCCAATGCTCGGTTAAATCCTCGGTTAAACGTTGCTCCTTTGAAATCACATTAAAAAGAACAACCGAAGTCAAATAATAACATTAATAATTATTGCTTTAACGTTTCATGCAAGATGTGCTTAGCTCTCCCTCAAACCAATTCCCTGCTAAGACAATTTGCTTAGCAAGGAGAGCTAGGCATAACTGTATTTTATTAAAAAAATTATTTTAATTAGTATAAGACTTAAAATAAAAATAATCTCTTAACATATAAAAAGAAATGATTTTTTATTTTAAAAACCATCATTTAAAAAAAAAAAAACTCAGATTTGGACAACCAATATTTGCTTAGCTCTCCTTGCTAAAGTATAGGAAACCAGGTCCTTAGCGGGGAAATCAATTCCGCCATGTAACGTAGCTTACCTACAGTGTACTCGAATACGAGGATGGAAGTGAGAATGGCCCAAATGGTGTTGGTACCAAGAACTTGGAAAGTTGCTTCGAAGAGTACCAGAGAGGAAACAAGAAGAGCAGCTACTCCAACTTTGACCCCAAATATTGCTTTACCCTTATCTTCCTTGCACATATTCCATACATTTTGTGCCCGAGCTTTACTCAGCTCTCTGCTTTCACATTTCTTGCCACTTTTTGTACTTGTAGGAATGGTTATTTTTATGCTTCCCTCTTTGGCATTCATTCTTAAAGAACTTCAAGCTTCTGCAATTCTGTTACAGTCACAGAATGAGGTACTGGAAATGAGCTCAAGTTTAGTTCAATATATTTTGGAACAGAGAAAGATGGCCATTTATAGTGGAGAGTGGATTTTAAATTGTTTGTGCTAATGGGGAAGGAAGATTGTAGTTAAGAATACGATGTATCCAGTGAAAGAATTGATCCGACAATAATAGAAGATAAAAAAAAATGGAACTAGATATTAAAGAAATCTGATGATAAAAATATGCTTATAGTCTCAATAATACTTCATCTGTTGAGAATATGAATATATAACAAATTGCCAGAGGATTGCATTCAGAAATGTGTCTAAGTTAGTTACCGACAGACGTTTGTTCTTCTTCAAGTTGCTAACATCATCGCATTGGAATGGAAGAATCTGGGATTTCCCACACCTTGTTTGATCATTGGTTTTCTGCAGGGTGCTCTGTTTTATACTCTCTCCTCAACAGTTGAAGTTAATAGCTTTTTTTTTCATAGTTAAACACGATAGATCTTAACTTTTAATTCAGCTGTTCATATATAGAACATGATGTCACTTATTCCCTACATATTCCTCCAGGTCTCTCTAACGATCGATGTTAATCTTAACAATGCGTGCATGAATGGTTGTTCACATATATAACCACCCATTTGAGGAATTTAAGTGCTGTCTGGAAATTCTTGAAGGTACAAGACAGCAGGTATAATATTAGCCATTTCAAGTACAATTTGCCTAACTATAATTACCATACATTTTGGTGAGCATGGTGGTTAACAGTGAAGTATTTAGTTAAAAAAAATGGTTGAAATTAGTTAAAAATAATGAATATATTAACAAAATTATTTTTCTAATATGTCATTGTTTTATAAGTAGGTAGTTGAGAGTGAATACTCCCTGATTTTTATTATAAAGCATTAACTACTAATTCTCATATATTAATAAAAGATAGTTAAGTTATTAAATTTGTCCTATGAATTTTGCCAACTTTGTCCCTCTTTAAATTATGTGATTTAGTCTTTCCAACTTTAAATCTCAATTAATGACAAGGGTAAAGTGGGAAAAAGATAATTGATGAGTCGGTTGGTGCCTTATATTTAGAGCTGAAAATTGCTTCTGATTGATGCTTTATAATAAAGACTTAAGGGAGTATATAAGAAAATGATAATGAGAGAGTATATTAATTAAGGGTAAAATAGGAAGAAGAAAAATACATTTAATGGTCATTAAAAATCAAAGTGGATCTTGTAAAAAGGGATAGACTAATTCAAAAATTAGGATTTTATAGATTGAGGAAGTATTCCTCTTATTTTATTTATAAGTTATTTTTAACATGATTTACACATATCAAGGAAAACCTTAAACTTCATTAATTTTTTCTTAAAACTCAATAACTTTCTAACTTTACCCATATTTAGTATACATTATACATCATGTCAATACAATAATAAATAAAGAGTAAAATTATATATTCATATGAAAAATTTCTCTTTAAGTCCTACAAATATGACTACAAAAATTCTTCTCTTTCCTCCCTGCGGAAGTATTCCTCTAGTGTTATTTATATGGCAGAATGAGAAGGTTTTCCCCCCTTCTATTTATAAGGGTTAAGGTGCGATTTTACCAACGAACTATTGGCTCAGGAGCGTCCAGCACAATTAACTATTAAGTGGACCAAAAATACCAACAAACTTTTTAAAAAGGAGCGCTCAGCACAACGCCATTAACACCGTTAACAAAAAGTTAACTCTGTTATCTAAGGTGCAGATTGGCCAACAGACTCTTATTCTAGGAGCGTCCAGCACAAAATTCTAAATTTTACTAAATTAAATAATTTTTTCTCAATTTTCATTATTTAAAACTACTTGTATAGATATTTATGGACACAAATTATTCATTCTTTAATTTTGTCAAAATTATAATTTGCTAAAATAAACAAAAATTTTAATTAAAAATATAATTATATGATTTAAATAAAACTCAAGGTGTTTTATAATTTATTATATATGTTAAGCAAAAAATTATATGATTTATTTTTATAATAAAACTCACATAAATTTCTTCTAAAATAAAATAATAATTTTTATGAGAAAAAGAATGTATGATAAATGATATGAGAGAATTAGAGTAAAATATGTAAAAGTGCACTTATTAATCAAATAAATTAGAGTAAATTTATGTATGTATTTTTACTCTATCATGATTTTCATTTTTATTTTATTTCTAAATATAAGTCTTATTAATCTAAATTTATAAGTATAATTTGTTTCCCTTTTTAAATTATAGCACGAAATTTAGGTTAATAGTTCTTAAAGCTCAATTGTGTCAATTACCGTATAACTTATTCCCAACGATACATTATCTATCTTGATTAAGTTAAGGGCAAAATCGAAAGAAAAGAATATAAAACACCTTGAGTTTTATTTAAATCATATAATTATATTTTTAATTAAAACTTTTGTTTATTTTAGAAAATTATAATTTTGACAAAATTAAAGAATGAATAATTTGTGTCCATAAATATCTATACAAGTAGTTTTGAATAATGACAATTGAGAAAAAATTATTTAATTTAGTAAAATTTAGAATTTTGTGATGGACGCTCCTAGAATAAGAGTTCGTTGGCCAATCTACACCTTAGATAACGGAGGTTAACTTTTTGTTAACGGTGTTAATGGCGTTGTGCTGAGCGCTCCTTTTTAAAAAGTTTGTTGGTATTTTTGGTCCACTTAATAGTTAATTGTACTGGACGCTCCTGAGCCAATAGTTCGTTGGTAAAATCGCACCTTAACCCTATTTATAAAGCATTTGATTAAAGTTTTGAGATGAATGTATATAATTTAACTCTTCATTTATTATTATTATGTTGACTTTATTCCTCTCTACCGGGTTATTCGAATTGACAGTGACTTAAATTCTGTTCCCTTTTCGGGGAAACTCTGATGTTACAGTGGAGAGTTATTCTGCGAAATCCTTGGAAACAGAGAGAAGAAAGAATATATTATATTCTTGATGAAGAGCAAGAGAGGAAGAGGAAGAGGAAGACATTCATGGAGGGACGCCAAGTTAAGATTGAGGAATATGTACGCTCCGAAAAAAGAGAAGATTTTCGGGGTTTGATTTCCATGTAAGAAACTCTGCATTAATAAGAAATAGAAAATCTCCATATGTTGATTGGAATATATCAGAACTTTAAAGTTGTAAAGTGTGAATTGTGCTCAAAGTGGTACAAAACCCAGGAAGGAAACAAACATTATATATTCCACTGGCTGTACTTTAATAATATTAATGCTGGTAATCACCTGCGTGATAGTAATTTTTATTCCCTTCCTAATTACCATTCG
The DNA here is from genome assembly GCA_025563575.1 of Acacia pycnantha. Lineage (NCBI taxonomy): Eukaryota > Viridiplantae > Streptophyta > Magnoliopsida > Fabales > Fabaceae > Acacia > Acacia pycnantha. Next base: position 611,915 of record JAMWYP010000067.1, on the reverse strand, counting down.
TTTTTCCAGGGCTAAGCATACAGAATAAACAAAGTTCTTTACGTAAAAAATTGAACTCAAATGTGGAAAATAAATTCTGGAGTTTTGTTCTCTGAAAGTGCCGAATAGCAAAATTAGCACTTTCGAAGAGAAACTAAGCCTACTGACTCTACTAAATCATGGAATATATATATATATTGATCACAAACACAAGGAATATGTTTCGGGATAGGATATTGTCACTACCACTTTTTTCACCGTTAGATCAGAATCTCAACTACCTTTATCATTTCTCTCTCCTATTGAGATTCTGATCTAACGGTGAAAAAAGTGGTAGTGACAATATCCTATCCCATATATTTCTTCATAAATCATATTTCAATCTTGTTAAAAAAAAGGACTTTTTTGTTCTACCATAAAATGGACTTTTATCGTTATAATATATTGCTTTAAATAAAATGTTCTTTTTTTTGGGGGGGGGGGGAGGGGAATGGGAACCCATTTTCCGGCCTATTCAAATGATAGGTAAGGAGAGCCCATCCGATCTAGACCATCCAAATCGGATTTGAACGATCCATTTTTTTTGTTTTTATTTTAAAAAAAAATTATTTTAATAGGTAGAGAATCTAAATTAAAGATAATCTTTTAACTAATATTTTTTTTTCAAAAAATAATGTTTTCATTTAAAAATAACCAATTAAAAAAAAAATTAAACCTGGACTATCCAAAATCAGATGGGCTCCCCTCACAGAAAAATGGTTTCGGGGGAGGTGGGGATATTGAATATCAGGGGCGTGAATATTACACTTGTTTGAAAGCTCCAAAGTCAAAAACGGTTCAAGAAAACATGAAAGAAAAAAGAATACAAGACTAAGGAGGAAAGAAGGGTGGATTATAGTAATACTTACCGCCCCTATTTTTAATAAGGCTGAGAAGCACAAATGCACATAAATATTTATCAAAAGTGCATTCAGCACCGTATACAATTTGGAGGTGTAAAAATATCTATAAACATTTAAAATAAGAGCAAATATGCCACCACTGTTAAATTTGACCTAACACCGTTATATATCTATGTGCAAAAAGAGTGTAAGTCCCACTATAAAAAGTAATGTTGTTAGGTCAAATTTAACAGCAATGTCATATTGGATGTCATTTTAAATGTTTGTGGGTATTCTTGTACTTCCAAAACATATATAGTGTTGGACGTATTTTTGATAAAAGTTTATGAGTATTTTTGCACATTTACCTTTTTAAATTTGAGAACCAATTCACTAATTTAATTTATGTTATATTAAATTAGTCAACTGAGTTTTATATTAAGAATTAGAGAGAGGTAGTATGAAGTAATAACTAATCTCTTCATACATTATACCTTGTATATTCAATTTAAGAAATACTCCCTCCATAGGATCAATATTGTTTGAAGAGGTGGTCAAAATTAGTTAGGTGCAATTAATATGTATAAAATAAATTTTATTTTCCAAAAAATATCCTAAAATAATTTATGTATTGACTATACTTAATTAACAATTAACAATTTATTTTAGTAGGAAATTATTGATTTAAGATTTGCAACTTTTGAAGTTATTTTTATAGAATTTTCCCAAAAAATTTTTTGACTCTTAGATTTTGTTCTTGTTTGATATGTGAGATATGGAGGGGAGATAAAAATTTTATGAGTTAGAATTTAAAACGATTGGAAAAGTGGGGTTAAATTTTTTAATTAATTTTGTATACTCTTTTATTTTACATCTTCTTTTTATTTAACTTTTTTAACCTTGCCTCTTTATTTTTTTAAATTTAACTCATAAAAATTTTATTTCCCCCTCCCCTCATACCAACAGCTTAAAGAAATAATTGCCAAGTCTTATGCATGGAAAGAACCATTAAAAAAAAAAAAAGTTTCTGAGAATTGAAAAAGCATTTTTAATGCTGTCTATCAGTCTATGCAAAGCAAGTTATCTGTCGCTTCCGCGGTTGGGTGATCAATTAAATCTTTACTATGACTGTAATTGAGACTTTTTAACATTATAATATCTTAATTTTATTTAAAATAATATATTTTCTTACAAAATAATGATATAAAAATAATTTATTAGTGATAATACACAATTTGAAATATTATCGTAAAATTATTCTTAAAAAGGGTTAATACAATGTTTTGCCTCATTTTAATTTTTGTCTTTCTAAATGCAAAATGGTATGATTTTTTTATTAAAATATAGGGATTAATGTTTTAAACGGAAAAAATAAGGGACCAAAACCTATGATCTGAAATTATAGAGACCAAAACTAAATCGAGAGGAAACCATGAGAACCAAACATCATATTAACCCTTTTAAAAATTATATTTTAGATAATATTTCATTTATAATTTCCTTTTAAGTTTACTATTTCTATTTAAAAAAATTTATATGGGGCTAAAACCCTCGCATTCTTAGTTTGGTCTGCCAAAGCGCCAGTGTTTTTTGGGCAAGCAACTGGGCTAGAGAACACCTACTATAAGGGCTCGTTTGGTACAACGAATTTAGGAGAGGGAATGAGAACTTAACAGAGCTACTCGCCGAAAATGCTTGTGGTGAGCCAAGTGCCTGGAAACTCTGATTCCCGCCAACCTCCAAGCTCCCACAAACTTGGGAAAGTGAGATCCCTCAAAAAGTGGCGGGGCCCTGAAAACTCCCTCGGGACAGTGAATTATTTTGACTAAAAAACCCCTGTAAAATTATAAACCAGAATTGAATCGAGCTTCGAGGTGGAAGAAGGAGTAGACGAAGAAGAAGCTTGAGACGACAATGAAAAAGCTTCAATCGAAGGAGTAGGCAAGGGAGATCAATCGAGGTAAAAGTGTGAAGGGCTTTTCTTTGTTCATTTTGCGCTGTGCGTGGTAAAAATGGCGAAGCCTTGGGTGTACAGTGGTAGAAAATTCTTCTTCGTCTTCTTCTTCTCTTATGTGTGTGGGTTGTTGGGTAATGGTAACGAAGGAAAAGGGGGTGAGGCAGAGATGAGATCTGGTTTTGCTGGGTAATTGTTGTTATTGTCGTTGTTAAGCCGTATCTGATTTTTCGAACATCATTACTCCTGCTCACCTGTTTACTGTACTGGTTAATATTTTTTAATGTAAGTTCAAACTTGACTGTTTGGTTTGAAACTTCAGTGTGTAATTGGTTTTGTAAGTTATTTGTGGGCTATTTCAGCATATCTTGTGTCTGTTTTATGTCATTTAACCTTATGGTTCACATCTAATTTTACTGAGACTTGTTAATTGCTTTCTACACTATTTGGTTGGGTCTGGTACTTGTTGGTCTAGTGTAGTAACTGTCCATAGCCATATACATGCCTAGGGTTGGTTTACCTGTTGTCCAGGGCCTGCTTCCTCTTCATGTTGCTTGGTAACATCAATAGGGTTGGGTTTTATGTTGAAGTTTGCAAACTTTTCTTTACCAAGACACGATTTGGTTTGGCTCCGTCTTTTCTGTCCAATTCGCAAAACAAAACAAAATGTTTTCTGACTTTTTGTGGGAGGGCATTATGGGAATCTTACCGAAGGTTCCCACTTAACCAACACTCAATTCTTCTTACCAAACAATTTATCTTCCCTCTATATTCTCATGTCTACCAAACAACTCAATTTTTTAAAGTTTCCTCTCAATCTTCTCTTCCCTTCTTTAAGTTCTTTTCCCTTCTTAAATGTTCCTCGTACCAAACAGGCCCTAAGTATTCTCATGTGATAAATGAATAAGGAAATTTAATGTTGGGAAAATATATATGGGTCCTTATAGTTTCATCTAGTTTTGAATTAGGTGTTTAGTCTTTTTTCTTCTCTTTATTGGGTCCTTTTACTTTATACGGTTATATCCGTTAGTCCCTCATCTTTAAAACCGTTAAATCAAGATTCACGATGTTAAGAATTCCGTTAGAGTGTGCTAAAGTGGTAAAGAGTTGGACTATTTTAACACTTTTGAGTTTGAACTCTTAGTATTTATGGAGAAAAAACTTATCCACGTCTGAAAAGATTTTATTTTTAACCAACTATTGTACAATATCTTAAAGTTCATTAGTTTATTCACATGACGTATTGATTCAGCCCCAATCGACAGATTAAAAGCCAAAAAATAAAATAAAAAATCAATAGATTAAAAGAAATAAATACATGATCAACCCCAAGAAGCATAAAATTAAATTTAGAAATAGACGTCAGAGAAAAATCAGAAAAGCATGTTATCAAATTAAGAGGAAAAAAAAAGATTTCTTCCCAGTTTTTCATCTACGAAGCATATATGCAAATCAAAAGGTTAAACAATGAATCAAAAGCTTTGTAAATCCCTTAATCATATCTTTAAAGGTTGAACGATGTGATGGCTCATTGGTAGTTTCGATGATCCATCTCTTCCTTCTACAAGCCCCCTTCCTCAAAAGGCCTTAAAGGGCAGCTGCGAGAGAATGAGAGCAGAATATGTTTTTAGGTTTCAGGTAAAAAAAGAAAAAAAAAATTCAGACGTGGCTAATTTTTTCCCTCCATAAATGCTTAGTAAGAGCCCTAGTTGTTAAAGTAATTCAACTCTTACTACCAAGCACCTAGATCAATTGGTTAGGATTGTTCTAACTTAACAACGCAGAAGTGTTTGGTGGTAGAGCTTTCCGTCTTTGTAGTCTAAATTGGCTCGATTTGGATTAATTTGGACCTCGATAAATCCTCTAAATTAAAAGGAGGTAGGTTCAGGAAAGATATAACAATAGAAACTAGAAGGATCCAATAAAAAGAAGAAGAAGAAAGTTTAAGGACTTGATTCAAAACTTGATGAAACTATAAGAAACCCCAAATTTGTCGGTACTATAAGTTTTCGCAACTCAATCTTAAAATTTTTTCTCAATACATCTTATTCAACAAAATTGAAACTTAGCCCTAAACTTTAATATTTGGTGCTTTTATTGATTAGCAAGTATTCAAACAATCAATTAGTCCGACTCAAGGCTTTGCAACTTGCAACAAGGACCCTATGAGTCTTTTTTAACAACGTAACATTTACACTCAGGGGTCTATAGCTTTAATCATTTTAGATTTTAAACTTTAGTTTTCATGAAATATATAATTTTAAAAAAATATATAAGGAGTAATATTTTAAGTTGTTAAATTATCGAGATTTCGTTGTATCAAGTTAAAATTCTGTAATTGGGTTATAACTTATAACTCAGTAAAAACTAAAAAGAAAATCCCATAAAAATACTAATAAAATATGCAATAGACAAATATGTGTAGCCAATATATAAAATCTCATGTTAGATTTAATGTAGGAATTTGAGATTTTCAAATCTGATTAAATGACCAGATTGCCCTAAGTAAAATTTAAAAAAAAGAGAGAGAAGCTCACAACAAACCTCGATATAGCGATCATGTCCTGACTCTTAGAGAAGACAAATAATTAAGAATTGAAATTAACAACATCTGTATAGAGATTAACAACATAATAATTTAAATTAACAACTTCAGTATCATGTTTCATAACTTCATATCCCAAAAATCAACACTTATTAGGTATAATTTTTAGAGCATAAGTTTCATGGGTCATAACAATGTATGTATATAGATTAACAAAATGAGAATTTAGATTAACAATTATGTATGTATATAGATTAACAAAATGAGAATTTAGATTAACAATTTCAATGTTATGTTTCACAACTTCATATCTGAAAAATCAACACTTATCACACCCAGATATAATTTTCAGGGCACAAGTTTAGAGGGTCAATAAACAATATCTGTATGTAGATTAACAACATGATAATTTATATTAAAAACGTCAATACCATATTTCACAACTTCATATATTTCATATGTTATTTCAACTCTGGATCTCTATTGCCACATTCATTATTCAAACATGTTTAATTTATCATAGCAATTGTGTCACTCTTCTCTGTTGGAAAAAACCAGGGAAAAAAAAGAACTAATCGGTATAATTTTGAATGGTCAGTCGCTTAAAACCTATCAAAGCAATTGGATCATCATAATTTTATAATAAATGAAATAGATTTCCAAGCAATTTATATAGGAAATAACATGATCAACACCACCAACTAAATCAAAAGATCAAGAAGGCTAGAAGAGCGTAGATAAGCAAAGAGCAATAGGACTTGGAAAAGATGACAATCTTAATTTAAAAACCAAGTGCCTTATTCCAACTTAGTTGCATATTAACGGTCAGAGTTCCATCAATGTTAACGGTCAACTAACACCCGTAGTACTGGGCGCTCCTAAAACGTAACTTCGTGTGTACTTTTGCTCCAGAAAAAACTTCGTGGTGCTGGACGCTCCCAGAGGTGAACTTCTTGTGTAAAATTACACCTTTACCCATTAAAATATAAGAGTTGAATGACAATTGAGTAAGAAAAACATAAGGATGAAAAATTAATTTCTCATAAAAAATGTCAGGGGAAATCACCCAGGAAAAAAGAAAAGAAAAAGAGGGCCACAAAGCACAGACTCACTGTCGATGCAGAGGGACTTAAATTAAATAATTAAATTACTAAATGAAAAGCAGCAGATCTACATGATAGATTTGTTTGGACCCACACGAAGTTGTCGGGACTTGTTCCGTGGAACCTTTCCAAGGATGTCACTTGTGGGGGAAAAATATTGTAATTTAACCTTTTTTAAGTCTAAAAAATTGGTATATTTTTTTTCTCTATCCATCCCAGAATAAGTGTCACGTACTTTGAAGTTTTGATTTTTTTATCAACATATCGGCAAGTTCGAATGGGCTTTGGAAGCCAATCCGCCTAACTCGTTCAGGGCCCCCTATTTCTCACTTGTTTTTTGCAGATGATATCATGTTGTTTGCAGAAGCCTCAATGGACCAGGTTGCCACCATTAACTCGTGCCTCAAGTCTTTTTGTGATAGTTCTGGATTAAAGGTTAACCATCACAAAACCAGAGTGTTCTTCTCAAAAAATGTGCATCATGTTAGAAGGTCTGAAATGTGTGCCTCCCTGGGGTTCTCAATCACAAGCGATTTGGGGAAATACTTAGGCGTCCCCCTACACCATGAGCGCGTGACTAAGGACTCCTACCAATATGTGGTTGATAAGGTAAAGGTCAGGCTATCTAACTGGAAAGCCAAATCACTCTCCTCAGCTGGTCGATCTATTCTTATTTCTTCGGTTACTACTGCTATCCTGGGGTATGTCATGCAAACATCCTCTCTCCCAACTAGTACGTGTGAATCTCTGGATAAATGTAACCGTCAGTTCCTGTGGGGGAGTACTGAAGAACAAAGGAAAATCCCTTTGGTGGCCTGGGATGTGGTATATGTACGCCTAAAACAAGGGGTGGTTTGGGAATCCGGCATACAAGCTACTACAACCAAGCACACCTTATGAAAATTGGATGGAACCTCTCGGCTAGAAGGGAGGATTTGTGGGTAAAGGTCATAAGGAACAAATATGGATGTGGGTCAGATACCATACCAAAGATTGAAATGAATCGACCTGGATCTAATTTATGGAGAGGGATTAAGCGGACATGGAGTAATATACAGGAGGGAACTGAAGTACTGCCTAGTGGGGGTCTCTGTTGGAGATGGAGTAAGAATGGCATGTTCACAGTTAAATCAGCGTATGATGCAATCAATAATGAAGTGGTGCGCCGGATGCGGGAAAGATATGGAAGTTGCGAGATCCCAGAACGCTGCAAAATGTTCCTTTGGCTTGCTACACATAAACGGCTTCTCACCAATGAGTCCAGGTGCAAGCGTGGCCTAAGTATTGAAGACCGATGTACTGTTTGCAATGGGGGAATAGAGTCCCTGATTCATGTCCTCAGAGATTGCCCAAGTACAACTGATCTTTGGAAGCATCTTGTGCCTGTACAACTTTGGCATAAGTTCTTTTCTTTACCCTTTGACCAGTGGGTCCGGTTCAATATCTGTCACCGAGGAAAGAACCAACGAGCAGATGAATGGAGACACCTGTTTGGAATTGTGTGTTGGTGGCTGTGGAGGAGACGTAACTCGGTTATCTTTGAAGGGAAGGCAATCTCAAACGAGTCTCTTGGCCAAGTAGCATGGCTATGATCAATAGCTTGCGGGGCGCTCGATCCGTTACGTATGCGAAAAACCGACAAAGGGGATGGAGCATAATTCTGGAAACCACTGGAAGTTACCACCACCAGGAACAATCAAGATTAACACGGACGGGCTTTTTCTCATTACACTCCTGGTATAGCTAGTGGAGGCCTTCTTCGAGATGATCATGGTTCTTTCCTCCGCGGGTTCATGTTTAAAGGGCATGATGGAGATAGTATCACGGCGGAACTATGGGGTTGTATTCATGGTCTTAAACTTGCTTGGGACATGGGATACCGAGATGTAATTCTAGAAATTGATTCAGCTGATGTAGCAGACCTGATCAGAAACCCCAGCACCTCAGCGCATGAAGATGGTCTACTCCTCGAAGAGCTTAAGGGCGTGGTTCAACGATCTTTGGAAGGTTGACATTAAACTCATCGGTCGGCCGGGCAAATGCAGCGGCAGACTATTTGGCTAAAGTGAGCCTCTCTTCTTTACCAGGTTTCCAGGTTGTTTTGCATGCGGACCTGGACCTTGAGAGACTCCTCACTCTGGATAAGACTTAGCTTATTTGGTTGCTGTTTGTATCAAAAAAAAAAAATAATTTCAATGAAATTATGATGGAATGCATTGTTGCGGGATACAAGTAAAAATGGATTAAGATTTATAACATAATTAAATGTGTTTTTAGACAGATGAGATAATTGAAAAACATAAACTCAAATTTTGACCTCGTCACCTGGCTCTCCAAATTCGTATAGTCCACGCTTGGTTTTTCATGGGATGAATGGATGATTGTTGCTCCTAGGTTGACTTTCTTATAGGACTCCGTCGCTTCCAAGCTCCAACATCTTCTAGAAGGCATAATGTTCAAATTTAGAATCTTTAAAAGTGCTTATTCACGAAAATAGAGATAAAACTCATTTAACATATTTATTTTATACTTCCTTTGGTGTTTATTATAAGACACTAACTAATAAGTTTATTTGGTCTTTTTTATAAGGCACTTACTTGTTCCCAATGAACATTAATTATTTTCTTTAATGTATGCCCAGGGTAGTGTTTGAGAGTAACAATTAATATGATATTAGAGTTTAATGCAATTAGTAGGGGTAATATTAAAAATTACTTAAATTGTAGGACAACTTTATTGACTTTAATTATTTTTATTGATTTGTAAGAATAGTTAGTTGGTACCTTATAATAAGAACAAGAGGAAATTGAAAAATTGTTTCTAAATGCTTTAATCATTATTCTAAGCAAGTAATATAGACTTTGTAAATTGAAGCTTCCAACATATTTTTGTATAGACTTTGACTTCATATGCTTTTCTCACAATCTTTGTTCATAGTCGATCATTTAAAATAAACACTTTTACTTTTTTTTATAAGTGACTTGTATCTCATTTTGGTAAAACAAGAAAAACATTAAATAGATAATTTTTTCATATTTATCTTTATTTATGAATGGTACATATCTTTTCTCACTTCCCCTTATCTCTCAATATTTACATCTCTTTCTTCTATTATTAATGAAGGGTAAAATTGTTAAAAGCTTATTTATTATCGTAGCAGTTATTTTAAAACAATTTTTTTGATATAAATTACTTATAAAAAAAAATAGAGTGGTAACCAATAATTAAGGGAGCTTAGTAATCCCACAAACTCACCTCTCCTTTTCCTTCTACCCTTTGGCTCCCATGAACTTCAAAACACAAGTAAAAAAAGTCAAACCAAAGTCAAAGCGTTAAGTGTTTGTTTTTTGGGGAAGATTGTATTTCAAGATTATAAATTCATAAAATATGTATTAATGTGGTTTTCTAAATTATTTCTTATTCTATATTATTTTTGTAACTAAAATGGTTTATTTATTTCTTTCTATTTTTTACCAAAAAATGGTTTATTTCCACATCTTTAAAATAATTTCTTTGTGTAATAAAGTTTAGAGTTAAGTATTTTTTTTTTTTGGAAGTTTTAATTAAGGAGCATTGAATACAAAAAAAATTTTGGAGTAAAATTACCCCAAAAATTAACAAAACATAGCAATTTCATACCACGATAAGTTTAACTGTTAATTTTTACTGAAATTTCCACTACGGGCATTCAACCTCCTACTCATTGCCACCTCACCGTCTTCCTCCTTTCCCCTTTCCCCTCTCATCTTTCATCATTTCCGCAGACTATCTTCTCCAGCCTCTGCATCTCCTCCAATAATCCCTCAGACCCTTTATTCTCTCCTTCTTCTTTCACTCTTCTGCTAACTTCTCCTACAACCCTATCATGGGTCGAGCCCAACCCAATTCGGCTTTTCCTTGAAAGACAACCTCCCTTGGTCAATTTTGAAATCGGCATTCCTGAATCCATTGACACCACCACATCCCTCTTGAAATAATTCCTTCATATTCCATGAATGAGGATTTTTTGCAGCAGACTGACCACACGCAAATCATCTATCAACCTCTCATTTTCACCATCAAGTTTAATCAAAACCATTCAGTAACAAATCTAAAAAAACAAAAAAAACATTCTTGAGACATCGTTGGCGAAGACACGGGGCAAGTGTGAATTCTTCCTAAGTTTTTTTATCAACATTTGTTATTTGTTAAACTCACTTGAGGGAAGCTTTGGTTTGAGTATATCATTAATGATGGGGCATGAGTCTTTGAATGGCGGGTTGAGAGGTACTGAGACGTTCTCGTAATCGTACTTGGACACTTCGCCGTTCATCTTCAACCTCGCAACTTGTACATAAGAAACTATACTTGAGCTTTTATCGCCGGAGACAACACTACTACCGAACCAATTTTCGATTCCGCTTAGCGTCGACACAAGGGGAAAAATCGCATGAAGATGTGGGGAATCGGAGGTAAGGTTTGACGGTGTGTATGGAGGAACACAGGTTTCAGGGGTTTGTAGATCAACCCACCCTTGCATACTTCGTGACCGCTCCACCAAAAACAATGACAATTATTCCTTTCCACCAAAATCAACATGGTGTGGTATGAATCTCCAAGGCATCGTCTGAATTGATCTGATCTCCAGAAACACAATCTCCAAAGATGAGAATTGAGAAGGGGATGAAGACAGTGAGGTGGTGATGAGTTGGAGATTGACTCTCACAGCGCCGCGTCGAAGCTCCAGTAAAAAATAACAGTGAAACTTGACATTTTTAACTTCAGGTACGTTTTGTTAATTTTTAGGACAATTTTAATCCAAAAAATACGTTCGATACAAAAATAATACTTATTTCTAAAGTTTAAGTGAGTTAGGTCGGGGACTAATCAAGGTCTGTGTATGCCTCTGGACTCAGAATATTTAAGGAGGTATTTATATATTGTCCGTCAACAAGGTTTTTATATAGATAGTATTTGAACTTATAATCTTATAGTTATAACTTACGAGCAACTCCTTTACTAATTGAACCAACCTTTGTTAGCTTTAAAATTATTTTAACTTTTTCTTAAAAAATCTGCAATAAACATTTTTAATTCTAATTTTCTTGATCTTGGTAGGACATGTAAGGTTTAAATACATATGTGGAAGAAATTCAGCTTCCGCGTCATGACCAGGGGTGGACCTAGAAAATTATAAGGGGGCACGATTGGCGGGGTTTGGGGGCAGCGCCCCCGATTTTTTTTTTTTAAGGAAAATTTTAAATACATTAAAAATAAAAGAATATAAATAAGAAAAAAATATTTATAAAATTAAGTAAATACTGATGATGTAATAAGAAAGGAAATTATTTTACAAACTTGTCATTTAGAAAAGCAAGGCTAAGTACGGTTAGAAATGCAACTATATAAATTACAATGAAGGTAGACACTCAATAAGTTCAAGTACATATATTTTAATAACAAAAGTATATTACAATAAAAATAATTACAATATCACAGGCTTTATTTTTTGAAATTCCATTATAATTATTTTATTATTAATACTATCAAATAAATTTTAATTTCCTAAAAGCCCCGCTGGGAGACTCACCCACCATAGCTAGGTGCGCGACCCGGGTCGGATTCGGATTAGTTAGGGCAAAGCTCTGGATACCGGATGGGCAACCAAAAAAAAAAAATTTTAATTTCCTTATTTTTTAAAATTTCATCATAATTTAAGGGCGCAAGTCATGCACTTAGGTCCGCCAATGGTCATGACACTCCAACGTTATTGACTCCTAAACTCCAAATTTTACCTTGTCCTTCCTATAACAGCATTCCAAATCAATTTCACCTACAAGTCCGTATGTGTAGTTTGTAGTCGTCATTGAGGTTGCCGCCTAATTCTCAGGCCGCCGACCGAGACCATTCTCTCTGCAACTGCCGTTGACCCGACCGTGACCCCGTCTATGGGCAATTGCAGCGGCGTCCCTTCCGCCCAAAACCAACTCAGCTCCGACGGCCCCGACCGTGCCTCACCTACCAATGGCCTCTCCGTCCTTCCTCCAAATTCTGAGCCCACACCACCTGAACGACCTCCCTCCTCCGCCCTAGGCCGCGTACTTGGCCGTCCCTTGGAGGACGTCCGTTCTACCTACATCTTCGGCCGCGAGCTAGGTCGTGGTCAATTTGGTGTTACCTATTTAGTCACCCACAAAGTCACTAAACAACAATTCGCCTGCAAATCCATCGCCACCCGCAAACTCATCAGCCGCGACGATATCGATGACATTCGCCGCGAGGTTCAGATCATGCACCACCTCACCGGTCATCGCAACATTGTGGAGCTCAAGGGAGCTTATGAGGATCGCCACTCTGTCAATTTGGTCATGGAGCTTTGCGCTGGTGGGGAGCTCTTCGATAGGATCATAGCCAAAGGCCATTACTCGGAGCGTGCGGCAGCAAATTTGTGCCGCCAGATCGTAACGGTCGTGCATAGTTGTCACTCCATGGGAGTGTTTCATAGGGATTTGAAGCCTGAGAATTTCTTGTTCCTCAGTAAAGACGATAATTCGCCTCTTAAGGCCACTGATTTTGGTCTCTCCGTGTTCTTTAAGCCAGGTATACTCTCATTCTGTTACTTGCATTCGATTTGGTGGTCCTATTGTACCTTTTTGGCGAACTAATCAACTAATGATGGTTCTGAACTGAACGATTCAAATTTGTGGACAGGAGATGTATTTGGCGATCTTGTTGGGAGTGCATATTATGTTGCTCCTGAGGTGCTTCGTAGAAGTTATGGACCAGAAGCTGATATTTGGAGTGCCGGGGTTATATTATACATTCTGCTTAGCGGTGTCCCGCCTTTCTGGGCTGGTAAGGCTACTGCCTATCCTTTATAAGCTTTTAGAGCTGGAAATTTACTATTGATTTATATTTGGATTGACGCATGAAAGTTCAGATGTTAATCATTGTATATCACATTATTGGTTCAGCTTTCTGCGTGATTTTAAGCTTCAAAAGTTGTTAATCACTGTTTCCTCTTGGAAACCGGCCTTTTTGTCTAACATCTGTCATATTAACTCGACTTTTTTGGCCTTTTATTTGCTTCTCATATTCTCTTCTGATCTTCTATGTGAAGAAAATGAACAGGGAATCTTTGATGCTATTCTTCGTGGACATATTGATTTTGTGTCAAAACCTTGGCCTTCAATATCAAGTAGCGCCAAAGATTTGGTTCGAAAGATGATGCGAGCTGACCCCAGAGAACGGATTTCAGCCGTTGATGTCCTTAGTAAGTTTAATTAGCCGCTGTTTATCCTGCATAAATCTCTATATATACATTAAAGATATCGTTACATGTGTGATGGATCTCAGAGATAAATATGATTTTGCATCTTCAAGTAAACTTTCATGGGCTCTTATTGGTTCACAGTAATATTGTTAAAAAAAAATATGGGAGTACCCTCTCTTTCTATAGTATATGATTAAACATTGCCTGATGCATGGCTTGCTCTTGTTTTGTCTCTCACCAGCTTCTACAGTAAACTTGCACTGAGAACTTCTGAATTTTATCGAAAGAGTAGTGTGCATATACTTATTCAATGATTTATATCATGGTTTAGAAGTGTTTGTTACCTCCCGCCTTTATAATGGTTAGCATGCTTGTTTAAGAAACATAATATATTTTACTGTTTACACACACACATCATACATTACATGCACGTTTTTTGTTGCCCTTTTCTCTTCTTCCTTTTATCTTGTACAATCTTCAAAAGAACATTGGTGCAGTATTTTTCATAGTATTTTGCTTATTCAAATCATCCAGTCATAATAAGAGTTCTACAAATACTCCAGATCATCCTTGGATGAGAGAAGATGGGGATGCATCTGATAAGCCTCTTGACATTGCTGTTTTGACCAGAATGAAACAATTCCGAGCAATGAACAAACTAAAGAAAGTAGCTCTGAAGGTAAATTAGCTGTTATCATCATTGTTGTTTGCAATGGAAATGCCAAAAGATACTAAAAAAATAATAAATAAGAAGGTAGCCATAACTGAACTACATCAAGGTTTAAATGCTGTGATGCACTTGTGCTTTAATGGCATCTGCTTTGTCTGTTAGAGTCTCTGCTTTTTCATTTGCCAAGCTAACCATTGATGTGCAAAGGAAAAATATTATTTATTGCACAAATAAGATTTTTCTGCCATTTGTCAGAAAGAAAAAAGACTTGCTCACTGAATTTTTTTTAAAAAAAAAGTAAAAGCTCAACATGGGTGCTTCCCAAACAGTATGCTTCCTACTTAAATACTCTCATACACACATTTCTTTGATGTGGGACTTGAAGTCCCACCATTGGAGGGCCCAATGTTCAGATTTAGTGTAAAATGATTTATGAAAAAACCTCCTATTTATTTCAGGTAATTGCAGAAAATCTTTCTGAAGAAGAAATCATTGGCTTGAAGGAGATGTTCAAATCTATGGACACAGATAACAGTGGAACTATCACTTTTGAAGAGTTGAAAGTTGGTCTCCCCAAACTGGGTAGTAAGCTTTCTGAGTCTGAAGTGAGGCAGCTGATGGAAGCGGTAATATTTGTTTTGTTTACTTGTTTGATTATACCTTAGCTTTGTCTGCTTCTAGTCCTCCCCACCCTTCCCAACCAAAAAAAAAAAGAAAGAAGAACTTTCTCTGCTTCTAGGAGATTTGAGCTCCATTACTTTTAACGAGGGTGTATGCTCGGTGCTCACAAAGGTTTGCATCCAAGTTTGAAACAATGACCTAAAACACTATTTAGGATTAGAACCTCAAAGCCCAGAGTAGAGGAAATTGTTAGTTTGTATTAAACTCATGCTCTGCAAAAAACGATGTTGGTATTATCTTTAGAGCTGTTTTATATCCCCAAATACCACTTGTCTTGATTTAAATGAACCTTTTCAGTTTACCGTTGTAACATTACTTTTGGGTTCTCAGGCTGATGTAGATGGAAATGGAACAATTGATTACATTGAATTTATATCAGCCACCATGCACTTGAATAGAATGGAAAGAGAGGACCACCTATACAAAGCATTTGAATATTTTGACAAGGATAGAAGCGGGTAATTACACAATAACTTCATAATTAGAGCGTTCTCTTTATTATTGAATCTTATATTTAACTTTTGCTTCTCTCTCTCTCTCTCTCTCTGGTCTTTTTTTTTCCCACCTCTATTTCTACAGGTATATCACTAAGGAAGAGTTGGAATATGCACTGAAGAAGTATAATATGGGTGATGAAAACACAATAAAGGAGATCATTGCTGAAGTTGACGCAGACAATGTGAGTTCCTCCTTCTGAATTTTGTGTCTACAGATTCCTCAAGCATGCAGGCTAACTGCAACTGTGGGAATGGCCACCATACACCATTTGACTTCTAGTTACTTATAATTGCCTCTCACTCAAGAAATTGGACAAAGAACGGCCCAGTTTAGGTGCCATCAAATACAACCCTAAAACAATCAGGGGGCAAGAAAATATCATATAATATCTGTTTGGTATCGGGTGTTCAAGCCAGGTGAAAGTTAGCAGGAAACGTAGATGAAAGTTTCCTGTCTCCGCTTGTATATATGCTCTAGCTGCCGTTTCTTTTTTCTTTCTTTCTTTTGTGTTTTTTTGGGGGCATTTTGGCCATGTTCTTGGGATGCTGGGTCGCTGCTCATAAAATGATTTAGGAAATACATGGGTGCATATTTTGGATTATATAGACATGGTTCATCTTTTTAGGCGGCTTTTACTGCCAATATTTAAGACAATAAAAATGGAAAGAACATGCCTTATAGTAGTAGAGGTGAAATATGGAGAATTATGGAAGCTAACGTTGTTGGTATCTGGTAATCAATCATTCCATATCATTTGAAGCTTGAGTTGTCTGATATGCTTGTTAAGTCATCCTTCGCTTAAAATCTCATCTTTCTTGCAGGATGGAAACATTAATTATGAAGAGTTTGTTGCCATGATGAGAAAAGGCAACCCAGAAACGGTGAACAACAGGCGTCGCAAGTACTAATTGTTTTTTGGTCGGAGGCTTGACACTTGCAAGTAATATTGACTGTCATTATAATCATATTAATAAGAGAATTTACTTGGAGCTCTTGCTTTCAGAAAATAGAGTTTGGATGTAAAGCTTTTGAAGGACTCGTACAGTAAAAAGAAAGTGATGCCGAGATAAAAATGAAGAGATTTACTTCTTCTCTCCCTTTCTCTCTCTTTCTTGAGAGTCAGTTTACAGATTTTAAATTTTAGAGGATCCATTTTGGACTTGTTCTTTGTCTTTCCCCGCTAACTTGTCGACTGAGATTGGCAATAAGGCTCTAGTTTCCGGGTCCTGTGGAACAATTTTGTTCGGTCGTGGATTTTCATATTGGTGGAAACGAAATAGTACGAACAAGTTCTTGGAACAATTTGCCTCATTTATTCAGAAAGTGAAATTTTCAAGAGTTGTCCTGTAGTTTGTGTAATCTGTTATCCTGTAATTGAAATCCTGTAATTGAAATCAAGACTTTGGAGCTTGAGGATTGATTCAGGAGGGTCATGATAAGATCTTTGATCTTTAAAGGGTTAAGTAGCATTTTTGCCCCGGAAGTATAACCGTTATGGTTGTTAATGGAGGGGCAACATTGCTCCAATTTTAGACTTCTGGGGCAACATTGCTCTAAAGAAAACTTTCAGGGCAAAATTGCTACTTAACCCAAAAAAAATGTTAAAACTGCTATTTATAATATCATATATTTTTAATTCTTATTTATATATTATCTAGGGGTGGAAATAGGTTAGGCCAGCCCAGGCTTCACCCTTAACCGGCCAGGCCTGTTCGGCAACAAAGTGGCTTGAGCCTGGCCTGTGGCCTGTTAGAGGCCATTTTTTCAGCCTGACCTGTGCCATGTAAGGAGGCCTATATTTTTAAAAAAAAAATTATAATTAAGCTAACAGGC
Organism: Acacia pycnantha; assembly: GCA_025563575.1. NCBI lineage: Eukaryota > Viridiplantae > Streptophyta > Magnoliopsida > Fabales > Fabaceae > Acacia > Acacia pycnantha. Next base: position 594,519 of record JAMWYP010000067.1, on the reverse strand, counting down.
CACTGACCTACTTCAAAAGGCCAAAAATAGGTCGAATTAGATAAATCAGCGAAGGCAGAGATAAAAAAGAGTTGCATTTTTATTAACGATTCATTATTAAAAAATTAAATATTGAATATAAAAAAGGGTTAAATAACATTTTTGTCCCGAAAGTATACTGTCAGGAGTAATTTTACCTTGGAAGTTTTTTTGAGCGATGTTGCCCGGGGAGTTTTGGGAGCAATGTTGCCGGAAGTTTCTTTTTAGGAGCAATTTTGCCCCTCCGTTAACAACCCTAACTAACCATTGACCGTTAGGGTTGTTAACGGAGGGGCAACATTGCTCCCAAAAAAAACTTCCGGGGCAACATTGCTCCAAAGAAAACTTTCAGGACAAAAATGCTACTTAACTCATCTTTAAATGCTAGCTACTTCAATGCAGAGTAGCAAAATTATCCCCATCGTGTTTGCATAGCTGATGGCGAGCTCACAACAAAATAGTTGTTTCTCCTTTTAGTTGCTTCCCTTTGAATGAGAAAGAAGTTATTTACGCTACAAAATGAATACTTAAATCCAATATAATGTAATTCTGGTAAAAAAAGTGGCCATGTCTGGTATTTTTAATACATAGTTCTTTCATCTGGAATGTGTATAGTTTAATATCGATTCAAACTTCAACCTGTTTATGGGCTCTGGTATTCCCATTGCACCAATCCCCACATGTTAGACGATGATGCTAACATGAGGATATGGGCATGATTGAATCATGACTTCTAATATACTCTTTCGGTCTTTTTCATAAGCAATTTTTGTTCTCATTGCGCAAAATGATTGATATTTAAGATTATTTAAAAACAATAAATATGTTAAATATGTTATATGTTTTTTAAATATACCCCTATTTATTGAAAGTGTATAGAAGAGAGAATGAATGATAAATGATTGAATAAAAGCGAATTATTGGTCAATGGGGATCTTAATATAAACATATGTATTAAATAGGGATAGAAAAGAAAAAAGAAGTTCAAAATGATGGAAATCCGAATTGTTCAAAATTGAGACAGTGAGAAACCACGTTGTGTGCTTTTCCAATGCAGATAAAAATGACAATGCTATCATACATATATGAAAAAAAACAGAGAATGCCAATGCTATGTGAGCCCATGTGCCAATCTGTGTGAATATGTGTAAATGCAGAATACGTTATTGAGACCAATGGAGTTTGCACAAGTGGTAAGCAGCTTGTGTAGCTTAAACAATGTCTCGAGTTCAAGCCTTGTGAATACAAAAAAATCAGTGGGAGACTCTCCCACCATAGTCAGGTGCGCAATGCGGGTCGAATCCAGATTAGTCAGGGCGAAGCTCTGAATACTGGATGAACAAAAAAAAAAAAAAGAATGTTATTGAGAGAGTTTTGTTTTTTTGAGAGAGTTATCTCCAATTAGGTCGTATGATAAAGGCCCATTCAAATGACCATTCAATTCCTATGCTTCTATTTTTTAGATTTTAGATTTTTTTTTTTTTTGTGACAACCACAAACCGACATGACCCCTAGATTTTATATTTTGGGAGTTTTTGGATTAGTTTTTGAAAAATAACTTCTAAAGAAAAAGTGATAAAAGTGATTTTACATAGCAAATTTTGATCAGATTCTGTGAAAACAAATGCCTTTGATAAAACGAGAGTGTTTGAATAATTGTTATCATAATCACCTTTTTATATGTAAATTACCAAAAAGGATATTAGATAATGTAATAATTGCATATAAAGTATAAAATTCCATTTTAAATATATTTAACATCAAATTTCATAAGACAATAATAAAATTTAAATAATTTGAAATAATAAAAATTATAACATTAGTCAATTTTAATAATGATAAAATAGTTCAAAAATTTTGGTTATTAAATTTTTGTAGTATCATGACAGATTACCACAGAAGAATCAGTTCTATGGTCACTAAGGGTGTGCATGGCAACGATTCTATTCCCCAGCACTGTTTCTGAGATGAAATAGTTTTTTTTCTGATTCTGTGCTTTGGAAGAGTTTTGAGAATCAGAAATACGTTTGGTAACACTTTTTTTTTTTACTCCGAGAATCAGAAATACGTTTGGTAACACATTTTATTTTTACTCCGAGAATCAGAAATACGTTTGGTAACACTTTTTTTTTTTCATTCCCATAATCAGAATTACGTTTGTTCACACATTTTTATTTTTATTCTCAGAATTATCTAATACAATACAAATCTATTTCTATATTTTTTGTTTACAGGTTTCATTAACGGTATAAAATAATATCTTTCTTTACGTTTGCTCTCATTTTTTACTATCACATTATTACCTTAATATTATTATAAAAATGAATAAATAAATAAATCTACATTAGTCACATGACTCAACTAAATTTCCATGATATCACAATAATTTAAAGCAAAAATAACTGATGTTGTATTGAACAAAAAAAAATTTATGACAAGTCTCCAATGTATTGAGAAATATGTCTCTTACTCTATCAACATCATATTGGAGGAAATTGATTGTCTCTAGCTAATTGGTTTGCAATATTTTTCTTAATAATGTTTATTTCACCACTTGATCGAAGGGCCTTCATCATTTATAGCCGCAGATGTATGGGTGGTCAGCTGCGATGTTGGGATTTGCATAATGTGCTAGATTTTTGTCTGCTACACTGATGATCCCTAATAAAGTTATGTACTGCACAACATGCAATCACAATGAAAGCTTGCTTCCGAAACGAAAATGGAGGCATTTTTCGTAAAATTGGGAACCTATTCTTCAAAGCTCCAAATGACCGTTCGATTACATTTCTCAAAGAAGAGTGCCTATGGTTGAACAACTCCTTAGTTGACCTGGGTTGATTTCGCCTTCCCCTATAATCATTCAAATGGTAGCGCTCTCCTTTGAATGGTGTTAAATAACCATCCCTTGTTGGGTATCCAGAATCAACGACATAAAATTTACCTACACGTTGACAAGAATTAACCAAAAAATAAATTACAATAATAATGACAATCAAATGTGAAACTAAAGGAAAATGTCATTCATTTTGCTGTACAAACTCATTATACCTGGTGGGGGATGAGGGAATTCCAACCTGGGAGTTTCAAGCGCAGTGTTAAAAACGCGACAATCATTTTCAGATCCTTCCCATCCGGCTAACACAAAAGTGAACTTCATGTCAAAGGAACATGCACACATGACATTTTGGGTTGTAATTTGTTTCCGCCTCTAAATGGTATTTGCTTATTCTCAGGTAGTGTAGCACTTATGTGAGTACCATCTATTGCTCCAATACAATCCTAACATTTAAAATGAAATATTAAAATGAAAAATATTTAAATAAAATTCTGAAAATATAAAAATGCGTAAATGCTTACGAAAAACTTACCTTGAAGTATGGGAAATGTTTAGGATTGTCCCTAATTTCCATTGGAACCATATCTAGAGGTGGTGGTTTAATGATCTCATGTGCTAATTGAAGCATCGCTGTCAACACTTTGCTGAAATACTTGCTAATTGTTTGCCCTGAGCGCTGAAATCTCTCACAAACATTCCTATTTGAACTCCCATGTCCAATCAAGTACAAAAAATTCCTAATTGTTCATCAACACTAACATATCTACTATCCGCTAACCATCCTTTTTGTATCATCAATGTACAAAGTTTGTTGAACACAAATCTTTCCATTCTAAATGCCTCATATATTCTATCTGAGTGGCCAAATCTAAGTTCCAGAACCCATTCAGCACCTGTCAGGCGACTATCTCTAATTGGTTCTTTGGTATGTATTGAATTATTACTAATAATAATAAAAAAGTTTGATATATCAATATCTTCATCTATTGATTCTTCGTCAATATGAGGAGCACCAGCCATAAGAATACTGCATCAATACAAATTATAGTAAATCACATGACTAGATCCACATTAACAAAAAGTAAATCACATTAACAAAAAAAAGATTTACATCATAGTCATAAGAAAAATGAAAATGAAAATATGGTCTTCAATGCCATTAAACAAGACACAATTAAAAAGTTGCAACATAATTTAATTTAAAAATTTATGAGTAACGCTCTCCTCTCAGGAAGAGCCTTTATAAAGGCTACTCTCCAAGCTTGGCTCTCAACCACATGTTTAGCTGCTTTGCTGTACTCTTCATCCTCCAATCCCACCATGTCATTCAATACATCCATTGCAACCTCAATTGAATATGGATCCTCGTTCACTTTTGCAGTAGCAGAATTAGCAATATTATTGTCATATTGGTTTTGTCTAAGCTTAACTAGATCATGCATGGCTTGACATGCCATTGAATAATCTGCATTCCCACTACGCCTTCTACGCTTTGCATTTGGGGTCCTATCTTGTCTATGTAGTACAGGATTGGGCGTCTCAACAGGATCAGGTGCAAATAACTCATCATTAAGCACATGCTCATCTTCTTGATATTCTTGTCTGTGTAGTATAGGGTTGGTCGTCTCAACAGATCGCCATTATTATCACCATCTCCATCCGAAAGTAGGTGTGCCTCAAAGATTTCCACGCCCCATCTCCACTTGCATATACATCCCCAAATATGTCAACTAACTGCTCCCAATACGGAAGGCCATTCTTCGGAATTTCTCCCATTGAGAATTTTCCTGTACAAAGGATTTACTTGACACTGTTATAAAAAATCAACAAATTTATACGAAATCATATGGGACACTATGTTAAAAGTACCTTAACATGGACATCCCATAAAGATGCATCCTCAGTTGTTGCAGTTTTCAAAACAGGGTTCCAACCAAAACCAGATATGCTTAGTAATTTCTTGAAACTTGAATATTCATTTCTAAGTTTATTCATCTTGTTTTTCAGTTGAGGAAGTGTGTAAACAAGCCCCGTTTGTTTATAAAATTCATCTTTCATGCCCTTCCATTCTTTCTTGCTGAAAGTACAGGTTCTTCTATTCCCTTTTTTTACTTCCTCAACCATCAAAGTAACAAAAATCATTGTGTTTTTATCAGTCCATCTTGCTGTGAACCCATCGGATGCCATTCTCCTTACTGATAAGATGTGCATCAATAAATGTTGCCAAAAGTTAAGATCGAAATGAATATTCAACTGTTGTAATATATGACAGCAAACTCTCATCCATTTCTCCTAAAATTACAATTATCACAACCAAGCAAAAAGCAGCCACAATAGCAAGAAGGGCTTAAGACATATTATTTCCTCAAACACTCACACTTCGACAAGCATGCCAAGGAACTCAAACAGCCTTATGAGTGACATAAACGCTACAAGAGTTGCCAATAAAACAACCAGACTACAGTTCTACTGACATATCTTAAAGATAATTAGTAAACCAAGCACACTAACTTCATTGCACTGCCTCCTCCATTCCCAGGATCACCAGCAGTCTCTAATTCCCTTTTAACAGGGAAAGCTGTAATAAAATGTTCCATATGATCTTAAAACAGGACGACTTACATGGACTGACTCAATAATCATCAATTAGAGGCAGTAACACCCCCCCAAAAAAAAAGAAAAAAAGAAAAAAAGAAAGAAAGGAAATACAAAAACAGATTTGGGTAATATTAGACAGACCAAATCACACATATGCATAGTTTAAGAAGAATATGACAGAAAGAAAGAGGTGCATTAGGAGGATGACGTACAGTCTGAACCATGCTTAAGATATTGGGACTCAAAAGAATCTAAGAATTTATCTACAGAGTAATTTATACAACATCACGCAAGTTCTAAGAATAACCAAAGCCAATTTCAGATTTCTAATACCAAAAGCTTGCCGTGACAGCGAACAACTCACAGAACAACTCACACACAAACCGTAGCAATCCGAGAGCCATGGCCAAAAACACAGAAATCCCAAACAAAAACACAGAAATCCAAGATCCAGGGCCAAAAACATGATCGTCGAACCTAGGGCCAAAACCACCCAAAAAAATAAAAGCAGATATTGGGGATGGAGGAGAGTAGAGTACCTGGGATGGAGGAGAATCCAAGAGCCTGAGACGGAGACGGAGCCGGAGCCTGAGACTGGAGAATAAACCGAGAGCCTAAGACGCCTTCACGGAGGAGACGACGGATGAGACTGAGGTTTGAGGAGGAGCCGAAATTGAAGGAGGAGGAGGAGGAGAAGGAGGAGGAAGAGCGGACAAGGGTCGGGCAGGGAGAGGGAAGGACGCCGACGATGGAAGAGAGTCGCGAGAGAAGAGAGCGTTTGGGGGTTCTCGCCGTCGAGAGAGAAGAGAGTCGAGAGAGAGCGTTGCGAAAAGAAAAAAATAGATTCTCATTTTGTGCTCAGAAATAGAAAAGCAGGAATTTTTTGTTTTTTTTTTTCTATTCCCAAAGACAAAAATGAACCGGTTCATCCCGGGAACAAAAAAAAACCGGATTTACCAAACAGATTTCTCATCCATTTGTGTTCCGGGGAGCAGAAATTCACAAAAAACTCATTCCGAAAGCGTTACCATGCACACCCTAAATTATGTCATTAACCTCATTATTTTATGAATATAATTTGATTTATTCAACTTTTCTTCGTTGCTATGCTGAATCTCATGGTCTTGCTAATTAAACATTTTGGGGTTACTTGTATTTATTTTACAAATATGCATTTACTTCAAACTGCTAAAAAAAGGCATGACAATATAACTCAAACAGAAAAGTTCACAAGGAAAGAGAAAAATGGGAAATGGGGAAAGAAAAAGGAAGGGAGAAATAGGAAAAGAGAGAGAAAGAGGAAAGAGAAAATTTTTACTTTTCCAAAATTATGGTTTTGAGTCACAAAACTAGGGAAATTTACCAAAATAATAAATTTTAACAAAAATTCTACCCAATTAGAATAGTTTGGAAAACATTTTTCAAACTAATGCTGACGCCACTAGTGGCGCCAATAAGTACGACGCCACTTCTGGCGCGTATGAATTGACGCCACATGCATCAATTTGAATTGACGCTTGGCGTCAATTATTAATTGACGCCCCACGTCAATTTTTTTATAAAAAATATAATTTTATAATTATATTTAGAATTATAAATAATAATTAATTTAATAAATAATTCACTAATTAATTATTCTCTAACTAATTAATTATTCTTTATTTAAGTTTAGAGTAGGGAAAGGAACAAAGCAATTTTAAAAAGAAGAATGTAAAGTTGGATACCCAGGACATTACCAACTTCCCAGGTTAGATTTTTCCTCCTTCACCCATAGCTCTGCCTCTACACCTCTCCATATAGTCTTATTTAATATATACTTATATAGCGACGAGGAGAGAAGAAGAAAGAAAGCAATGTAATAATAGATTTACTTTGTTTTTAATAAATATTACTCCCTTCGGTCCTAATTATAAGAGTATTTTTATAGTGTAATTTACACTACACAAGTGCTCATATAATTAGGACCAGAACATCATTTAAAAGTTTAAACTTTGAAATGTGAAGCCAAACTTTGAGGGAAAAGTACAAATGTAGCAACTTTTACTAAAAATTGTACCAATTAAAACACATGAGAAAAGATTTACCAAAATAGAGCAGTTAATGACGTCACCAAAAATTGTAAGGGTCCTATATTATCCGTATCATGTATAATAAATTCACTAATTAATTAATTTACTAATTAGTCTTGTATCCTAAAATTTATAATAAATTTTAAATATTTTAATTTCCTTAATTATTATTTAGTATTATTATTTATAATTAATAATAAATATTTAAAATTAGTTAGAGTATAATTAATTAATGAATTATTTATTAAATTAATTATTATTTATAATTGTAAATATAATTATAAAATTATGTTTTTTAAAAAAAAAATTGACGCCTGGCGTCAATTCATACGCGTCACTTGTGGCATCGTACTTATTGATGCCATAAGTGACGTCAGCATTAGTTTGGAAAATGTTTTTCAAATTGCTTTAATTGGGTAAAATTTTTATTTAAAATTATTATTTTGGTAAATTTCCCCACAAACCACGATTTGGAATAAAACAAGACTTTCTCCCCGTGCGTTGCACGGATAAGTTTATTTGTACATTGTTTAAATTAACCAAAATATGCTTCTATATGTTTATTTAACAAATTCAAAACAACATCATATTATATCTAATGAAGGTTTTGAAAAACCTCTCTATAAACAACATTTGTTGTAGTATAACTGGATTTGTTGAAAACAACATCATATTATATCTAAGACCAATTTATGATGAGGCATCCCTAAGCATTTAATTGCATTTAGATATTCGGTGTCATACAAATCCTGTAAACTTTCGTTTGCCTTATCTGTACGACTTGTAGAGTCATAACTAAAATACTCCACGGGTCACCTGGCAACAAAGAACAAATGAATTCATTCAATTTGTTGACATTATTAGATATAGGATTAAGAATGGCCCTATTATTGAGGTAATCTTCGTCCACTACACGTTCTATCAAATTTGGGTAGGCAGATTCAACGATGCACCTAATTTGATTACAATCATCATGTAGCAACAACTCTGAGGGTATCGTGATGTCTGCAATATCATCATGTGGTAATCCAATGTCTCTGTCTTCCACCTATAGCAACCATTCTGAAAATGTTTTAATTTTCTCTTGTTCAACTGGATCGCTCGAAGACTTCAACCTCATATTCTTGGTTAGTCGAAGTAATCTGCATTCATTCCAGAGATGAGAAGCATTGATAGCTGCATCTACGATCTCAGCTCGACCACTTTTTAGTATAACCGGTAGGATTTTCCTGAAATTACCACCCATGATGACACATTTTCCCCCAAATATGTTATTGCACTTCATTAAATCCCTGAACGTTCAATCAAAATCCCTGATACAATGTCTCTTAACCATTGGCGCTTCATCCCAAATAATGAGGTTAGTAGCTTTTATTAAGTTTGTCGTTGGTGAATTATGAGTAAATGAAATATAATCTTCATTAACGTCGATATGAATATAGAACCTTGAATTCGCAATTCTACCCGATGGTAATAGAGTTGCTACTATCCCACTGGATGCTACGTTAAGGATGATTCCACTGTTTGCTCTTACTAAGCTGTCAATGCATTCCATATGAACGTTTTATATGTTTCACCAAATCCATGCACAAAGAAGAAACCCCCTGTTTTTGAAGAAACTGCACTCATTATCTCATCAAATACTTAGTAAGAGTGCAATACCATCGTGTGATAACCCAATGTCCATGTCTCCTACGTGTAGCAACCATTTTGAAAATGTTTTAATTTTCTCTTGATCGACTAAATCGATCAAAGATTTCAGCCTCATGTTCTTGGTTGGTTAAAGTAATATGCATTCATTTCAAAGAAGAGAAGTGTTGATAGTTGCATCAACAATTTCATATTTTAACTTTCCGTTGAGGTCATTGTGTTCTTTCTGTTATATTTATCTATTTTTTTGTTTATTTATCTTAAGGTTCTTTGTCCCAAGGTTAAGACTCCACCTTTTGCTTTCTCTCTCTTTAATCCACTCTTCTTGAAGTGTCAGGTTTTGGGAAGTGTCTTGTTTAAAATATTTTTTATTCAACAGTCAAAGCTTTCTCTCCCATTAATGCTTTGCGATCGGGCATGCATATTTTTGTTGATTTGTTCTTTTATGACCCCCTTCCTATTCAGCTGTAACGAATGAGCATATATGTGTGTATATATTGCATCTCATTTACCCTTTGCCTTTAAATATGTGTGTGTGTGTGTGTGTGACATGACAAACAACCTTGTATGTTGCGCGGAGTTATGTTTTCTAGAATTGCCTTAATCAATGCAATATCATTTTGAATTCATTCATTCTATGAAATATCTCTTTGTAGACTACATTGGTTATCTAATTTGTACATTTAAATATTTATTTTATCAAATAATAATAATAAATAAAAATGTTTATGTACATAAAATGAAGAGTTGTCAACATACAAATTTAAGATTAACTAAAACCATGCATCTTCTTTGGGGATTGAATATAGATTGAGATTATATCTTTTCTTATTTTTATCAAAGACCTTCAAAATCTCATCAAAAAAGTCCACTATTGACCTTTACTATATTAATTCATTTTAATCAAGTTCGATCTAAAATCTCAACGTGAAATTCATAATGAAGGTTACTAAAAATCTCTCACTTCCTAAAAATCATAATTTCTCCCATATATATCATATTGAGTCTTTGTTTCCTAAAAATCTCTCACTTCCTATGCCTTTCGTCTACTTATCCTCCATATTTCGGTTTCAAATTCAAATTTTATATAAATCTCAATTTCCATTTTTTTTATTTCGATCATTATTTCAATTCAGTCTAATCTTGTAGTCCCGTAAGTATCATGAGAATCACATATATAAAATATGGAATGAAAAATATAGAATCGAAAAAGTTTAATTCATGAGATAATCACGCATATTATAGATATTTAGATAGAAAATGTTTCATCAATTTTTATACATCTAAAAAAACAATGGATAATTTTTTCATTAAATTTCCTCCCAGTAAATCATAGTTAACATTTGGTAAAGCATGCCATTATAATAGGGAGTAGATCTTGCATTTACTTTCAATTTTTAAAACAAAAACAAATGAATCTCAAACATAAATATAATTTAAATAAATTTTTTATTTCCGCACTGATATAGATAAAAATAATTAATTATTTTCTCTTGAAATCAAATTCAAGACTTTCTCCCCGTGCGTTGCACGGATATGTAAAAATTGAGCATGGGTTAAATTGAAGAACATATGCTACTATGTGATAACAAAAGCAATTCATAAGAACATCATATTATTTCAAATCAAAGTTTTGAAAAACTTATTTATACACAACATTTTCCGTAGTACTATTGGATTTATTGAATTTATCCAATATAAGTATTCTCAAACCCTTGAAACTCTTGACCCTAGATAGTGCAACATATAATTGCCCATATGAAAAGATTGGACTTGGAAGGTAGAGACCTACATTTGACATTTTCTATACGACTTATAGAGTTGGAACAAAGTACTCTACCGCATCACATGACAACAAAGAACAAATGTAATCATTCAATATGTCATACATTTTCTGTTGTAGGGGTAAGAGTTGAGCTATTGTTGAGGTAATCTTCGTCCACTACACGTTCTATTAAATTGGGGTAAGCAAATTCAACGATGCACCTAATTTTATTTACTATTACACACACACACACATTCATTTTTTTTATCAATTCCCCTTTAATTATAATTCAATTCTAAAAGTAAAAATTATGATATTACACTCGATCCCTTCATCTGCATTGTAAGGTAGAGGTAGACGAGGGGTTTGTCTCTCCTCTTGTAACTGCCTATGAAATTCCACTTTATAGATCAACTCTCAATTCCTTCTGATACTTTCTAATGTAGTCCAATCTATGACTTTCAACCATTAATTGAGTACCCATCAACAATAAATTGATCTCAGTAATTTTTTACCATGCAAAATGACTAACCATTCGGATCTCCTTCTCATTAGACGGAATGCCAAGTATTCCCTATGAATTAGCTTCTTCTTTTTAGTTTTTGATAATGTTTCCTGAGCATGTTCAATTGATGAGCCGTTCCCGTTATCTCTGTATGGAAAAAACAATGGATATTGCAGAGGGAGATATGCCATTTGTAATTCATCTATCCTTTGTAAATCTTCAGATTGTCTTCTTATAATGATGTCTCATTTGGTGTATGAATTATCAAAATCACCAACAATCAGTGCAGCAAGCTCAGAAGTTGTTGGCAAATTATATTTCTTAGACATTGCACTTGAGCTGCTACTTCTAATTAACCTAATGCTAACATCAAGGAACACATTTTGCTTTATTATTTCCATAGCTGATCTATAATGTTTAACTATACTATTGTTCTTATCGAGGCAATCCTTTATCAATTTGACAATGTTAGGATCCAATTGTTCCGCGAGGGTTGAAATGTAAAATAAATAAATTACAACATGTATTTACAAAAAAAAAAAAGACTATTTAATTAAATAAGTGATATTCAAAAAACTAACCTCACGGCTAAAATTTGGTTTAATACTTCATTGTTGGTGTCGTAAATATGCAACTGAGAGTATATGGGAGGATTTCCCTCAGGAGGCTATAAGCTACCGATCAAATGATGGTTCTGACCAGAAAAGACAAATGAATAAGGACCTCTACATTTACTATATATTACATTAAACGATGAAAACGTCAGTGGGCTCTTGGAAATATAATTAGGGTTTACAGCTACACTGCTATTATCATCATTTAGAAGCCTGGCCTAATATTTATTAAGTTTTATAGATTTGCAAAAGTGACCTACTACAAAAGGAATTTGACAGTCAAACTCCCTGAAAGTGATTGTCATTAATGCCCGTATACATCAGTTTAAATTCAAGTTTGATATTAAATTATTTCACATGAAACAGATAAGACACGTTTACTATCTTAATTCATCACGCATTAAAATCTATTAGGAAAAACATTCAGAATTTAAATCATGAATAAGCAAATGTATGGGTGATTATTAACTTGAACATTGTCAGCAGAGGCAGTAATATTTAATATACAATTCCAAGAAAAAAAAACAAAAAAAGAGTCGAATGGGGTGACCAAAATGGAAAAAAAAAAGTTCCAAGGACTACAGAAGTTCAAAAACTGATGAACAAAAAAAAATCTATTCACATCCCCAACACTCTACTCGCAACAGCAACCTCAAGAAAATCTGGATCTAGATAGACACGAGTAGCACCAAGGAAAGTCAACACCTACATGAATAACAAAACACATAAGATGACAAATGCAAGAAACGAATACAATACTGCAATTAAAAAAAGAGTTCAAAATAAACCACCAGTCTCAATTACGTGTACCAAGCGTATTAAATAGGGAGATGAAAGGTAATAAATGGTTAGGTCGTGAGTGGCCAAAACGACGCCTGAATCGAGTGGGTGTTTTCTTCTGACCAAATGTACAGGAATGAATTAATGTTAATACAATTTTCAAGTCAAGTGTCAATCGACATGGTGTTTGACAATCGCATTCCCCCTCTTTCTATGTGTTTTGTTACTGTTACCAATGATTTCTCTGGATTTTTGTTCAAAAGATTCAAAAAAAGAAATTGTTAGGGACAAAAACAACAAATCCCCAAAAAACTTAAACCAAAAGAAGAGCAAGCAAAGAAAGCATTTAGGTTTCAAAAACAACAATCCTTAATAGGAAAGTAGAAGGCATGGGTGAACCACATATAAAATATAATTAAATGATTCACGATAAATTTAGCACTGATTAAACCAGGGAGAACAGAAGTGGCAATATCATACTGATGGAGGCAAGAATCAGAAACGAAACTCCAAATCATAGCTACAAAAAATCAATTAAAAAAAAAACATATTGCATTTTCACATATATACTATTCTCCACCTTCCTCTTTCTCTATGATTTTTTTCCCTTAATAAACATATTATCTGTGTCACCATCAAGCAAGCATTAATTAAAGAAAAATGTATAGGGGAAAGTACCATTGGCCCAAAAAAATTCTAGAACAATTACCTGCCAGTTTTTTTCACATTGACTACACAAAGAAAGTGACCAGAAGTATTTTACATGATAGGGCGAGGAAATGCAGCATTTGAGAAGTGCTTCATCAACATAAAATTGCAACAATCAATGAAACAAAAAGTAAACTAATTATTGGAAGAGAAAATATTTGATGCTTGTGCTTCTCTCTTATTATCACCAGTATTCGGTTGTTTGCACTTCTGTCGACACAAATCTCTGCAAAAGCTTCTTTGGTCCAATCTTTTTCCCTTATTCTCTAACCCGAACTTCCTGAACTGGAGCTCTAAAGGAAAAATCAACACTATAAACAAAGAACAAATCTTGTATAAAAACTGAAAAAGAGAGAAAATAGGAAAAGGACCAGAAAATAACACAAAGAGGGTCAGGAAAAGGAAAGGGATGCCGGAGGGAAGAGGAAGAGCTGCCACATAGAGCTGCAAACAAATCCAAAGACCATAAAAAAAACACGTTGAACTTCAAAATGCGAAATTTAAAGCTAAGGGGTTGGGATTAGTGAGTTACACCAAAATGAGTTAGGGCGGACAAACAATAAAGCGATGAACCACAAATCGCATAGGTTAAAAGGAGAATGAAGAGGAAAAGTCCAAAGCTTGCAACTTGCAAGTGGAAAGGGAAAAATGAAGGCTTTTACACTTTGATTAAGTAAGCTCTTACAGAAATAGAAAAATGGCGCAGAAATCGAACTCTTACAGGAGCTGATCCAAGCTTTCAAGCTCCTCCGGGTATGCCTTGTTTTATTTTCGTCCCTTCTTCTTGTTCTTCACTCCTCTAGCGGCAGAGATGAATGCTGGTGTTTGATGGAAGAGGAAGTCATCGCAGGTTGAAATGGGGGAGTGAAAATGAGAAAAAGAAAGTCCAAGAATGAAGTAGAGGAGAGGTAAGCCTCGGGAAATAAATATAGGGGGAAAGGAAAAAATGCAAATAAATGGTGTGAATTCAGATTTGGAATGAATCATTTATGGATTGCCGTATGGACGGATGAATAGGATCCTAAGTTTTTCAAACTTTTAAATTCAAGTGAATGGGGAAAAGGGTTCATTAAATGGTGCTTTGAGAATTGTATCATGACCACCAATAATACATGAGAAAAAAACAATGTTGCATGGAGAATATAATAGTTTCATTGGAACTCCCGTATATTAAATGGTTGGATGTGACCTTTGAATCTTTTACCCAATGGGATATATTTTTATGCTGACTTTATTTTACCATATAAATGAGGATGCAGATTGGTTCATATAACGATTTGGAGGGGATCCACGTAAGAGCACTAATTAATAACGATTTGGAAAATGGTTTTGAGTATGAGTGACCCAATAAGATGATCAGATTTTACCAGGTGGGATGACACTGTGTACCAATTAGTTGTGAGACACAAGGTTTATAGGTATATATTTGATGATTGATGATGCTTCTCCAATATTTTAAATGTTTGACAACATTTTCATCAAATTATGTTTTTTTGTTTGTTGAAGTCTATCCAAACACATAAATATAGTATATGTAGTTGAATGTAATGAAACTTTTGTTGGAGAAAAAACAAAAAAGAATTAATAGAGACTTTATGATTGTTTGGAACAGTAATGAAAATCTTTAAAAATAATTTTTTAAACATAATTTATAATAGGAAAAATTCATTTCAGGGCCCTTTTAATAAGGAAAATTATAAAAAAGACCCCAAGATTTGGGGCATTTATGAGATTTTTATAATCTTGGGTGAGTTGTTAAGGGGGCTGATATAGTTGTTAACGAGTAGATTTTTAATACTAAATCAGCCCCGTTAACAACATTTTGCTAACAATTAAATCTGTACCTTTAACAACTATATCAGTACCCTGTTAACAACTATATCAGCTCCTTTGACAACTCACCCAAGATTCTAAAAATCTAAAAGCCCTGAGACCTTTTCTGGGATTGTCAGAATCTTGGTCCTTCTTTACAATTTCCCTTGCTAAAAGGGTCCTGAATTTTCCCTTTATAATATATGAAATAAGTACTTCCTCTGGTCCTTATTATAAGACACCAACTAACAAGTTTATTTGGTCCTTTTTATAAGGCACTTGCTTATTCCCAATGATCATTAATTATTTTTCTTCCATGTTTGTCCATAATTAATAAGGGTAGTGGGTGAGAGTAATAATTATTATGATATTAAAGTTTAGTGCAATTAGTAGGGGTAATATTGGAAATAATTTAGATTCTATAATAACTTTATTGACTTTAACTACTTTTATTGGTTTTTGAGAAAAGTTAGTTGGTGCATTATAATAAGGAGCAGGGAGGAGGATAATATGAATGTGGAAGACGCTGAACGTGAAACACGCATTTTGACCATCCACCATGTTCCGTTCCTAAATCTTTAACACGTGTACTGCCTTGGCCCCACCATGCGGCGCTTATCCAGTAGGCTTTGGATGTATTGTAATTAATAGGAGGCCTTCCTCCTCGTTGGGCCGCGAGCTTAGAGGATGTTGCCACGCTGTCACTCAGTGTGACATCGATCCAGTTTTTCTGTCTTCTTTCTTCACCTTTGTTTTCCATGTCAAGTTAACAACACGACATCCGTCCAAGTCATTAGGACCGATACTCTTGGTTTTGAGAAATTCCAATGAAAGTGCATCTCTTTTCAAACTAAAGAGACGACGTGATCGCCGTCGCTCACACCCTTGTGCAGGGCATTCCGCCGTCGTTACTGCTGCCGTAGCAAATTGGGGAAAAGGGGATCCATAATATCTAACCAGAAAAGGGAAAAAAAGTGAGAAGCCATATGCCACAAGTATGAATGAATATTTGGCAAAGTGAAACAAATGAGCAGTCAAAAGACCCGCGGACTGATTCAAAGCTAAACGTTCCATCGCCAAACCCAATACTCTCTCATTCCGGTATTCTTGTTTCGCTATGAGTTCTGACGATTCGGACAGAGAACGAGGTGTTGCCGCCGTGGTACCTTTTCCTTCATCGAATTGGAAAGCTCTTTTTTAACATTTCAACCCTAAAAGTTTACTTTCTTTTTTCCTTTTCCGCTGAAGTTGCTGCAAATGAAATGCATTCGTATCTAGCTCCCGCTTCCCTGCATGTTTGCTTAAAATTCTTCTACAGATTGGATTTTCTTTGCTTCGATTTAAATGACGTGGGTGAATATAGTCATGTTCATAGGCATTATTTTTTCAGATTTTATCTCCAAAGCGAAAATGACATCTGTCGTTTAAAACTTGCTCAGCGACCTTAACATGGATTTCAACAGTGTTAGAGGCATTAAAAAAACTCGAGATGCGTCTGAGCCTTTACAGCAGAAGAAGATAGGTTTACTGTGTTATTTATAGAAGTCTGCAGTGTATGGGAGACGAGAGAACATGTATTTTCAACCCCGCTTGTGAATGAAATTCTGAATAAATAGCTGCTGGAATTTGATTCGGCAGACTGTGAATCTGTATTTATAAGACTAGGACGTCTTTCAAATGATAATGAGCTTCTTAAGTATCGGATGCTCTCTCTATCATCATTTATCACTCTTACTCTTTCTTTTACATGCAAATTGTATGACGTGCACACTTGTGCTGGAAAAGAAACAGAAAAGTAAAGAAGCGGCGGACTACCACTATCTATACTATAGTTATCAGTTTCCTAATTTTCTGTCTTTGGCCATCCTTCTGGATCCCTCATTGTTGAATCAAAAAGGAATTTGTATTTTCTACCCGAAAAATAGTAATTTTATATACAATCTGATTCATCTGAAAATGAAAAGTAAGTCCTGTGTGTTTGATGACTCTCTTTAAACAGATGGAGTGCAGATATCAACGTAAAGCAGTTTTCTTTTTGGCAATCCAGAGTTTAGGCTTTATGATTGGTGACCTAAGCATCTCCCCGCTTTATGTATATCAAAGTATATTTTCTGGTAGACTGCATCATATTCAAGATGAGGATGCAATATTTGGTGCATTCTCCCTGATTTTTTGGACTCTCTCTCTTATGTCATTGTTCAAGTATGTCGTTGTGGTTCTGAATGCTGATGATAATGGAGAAGGTAAGGACTAACTGTCATGATAATGGTGTGGGTTTAGTTCCCTTCTTTTTTTCTCTTGTCTATCTCGATTTAGCATATTACTAATACTTTCAGCTCCTATGCAGGGGGAATTATTGCTTTGTATTCACTTCTTTGCAGAAATTCAAAATTTTGTCTGCTACCTAATCATCAAGCATCTGATGAGGAGCTGTCTACATATCATAAACCTGGTTGTACAAATAGAAATATACCATCCTCGCCTTTGAAAAGACTCATTGAGAGGCATAAGAATACAAAACCTGCTTTGCTTATTTTTGTTCTCCTGGGGGCATGTATGGTTGTTTGTATTGGTGCACTGACACCTGCTATTTCTGGTAAGGGAACATTGATTACTTCATCTGGTATAATGTTTCTGGTTGATTTTCCCCGTTGTGCATTTCTTTACCACTCATTACCTCCATAAGCATCTATGTTGATTGGAATCCAACTCTTGCAGTTCTTGCATCTATCAAAGGGCTGGAAATCCAGGCAAAGGTTACGAATAATAGTAAGTCAAGAAAAATTGAATCTTCTACTTAGCATTAGAATAATCAAGGCCAAAATCATCTGAACAAAATAGATCAACGATTTTTTTATTAATATGGATATACTTGTACTGTTTGTCTGTTTTTTTTCATGGAAGTTGCTGCCTATGAGTTACAAGTTAGATTGTAAGGTAAAGACATGAAATGGTGACAGCAACCAACCGGGGAGTGTGATTTTTACTGTCTTTAGCTTGGATGACTTCCCTCTCTAAACTCTTATACACCAAGCTCATTATGTTATGCTAGGGTTGCAACTGATAGCAAGAAACAATCATGATCTTTTGTTTAAGTTTCCAGTTGTGCCATATGGAGCCAATATTTTCCCTGGCAGCAACTATTACAGACAATTGCAGTTGCAATTGCTGGGGGAAATGGTGACAGCAACCAACCGGGAGTGTGATTTTTACTGTCTTTAGCTTGGATGACTTCCCTCTCTAAACTCTTATACACCAAGCTCATTATGTTATGCTAGGGTTGCAACTGATAGCAAGAAACAATCATGATCTTTTGTTTAAGTTTCCAGTTGTGCCATATGGAGCCAATATTTTCCCTGGCAGCAACTATTACAGACAATTGCAGTTGCAATTGCTGGGGGAAATGGTGACAGCAACCAACCGGGGAGTGTGATTTTTACTGTCTTTAGCTTGGATGACTTCCCTCTCTAAACTCTTATACACCAAGCTCATTATGTTATGCTAGGGTTGCAACTGATAGCAAGAAACAATCATGATCTTTTGTTTAAGTTTCCAGTTGTGCCATATGGAGCCAATATTTTCCCTGGCAGCAACTATTACAGACAATTGCAGTTGCAATTGCTGGGGGAAATGGTGACAGCAACCAACCGGGGAGTGTGGATTTTACTGTCTTTAGCTTGGATGACTTCCCTCTCTAAACTCTTATACACCAAGCTCATTATGTTATGCTAGGGTTGCAACTGATAGCAAGAAACAATCATGATCTTTTGTTTAAGTTTCCAGTTGTGCCATATGGAGCCAATATTTTCCCTGGCAGCAACTATTACAGACAATTGCAGTTGCAATTGCTGGGGGAGGGAGTAAGTTAAGTGAAAAAGGGAAGAGTGGCGGAAGTAGAACTTACCAGGAATTTAGGTATTCTTGATCTAAATAGGGAACGTTCAAGGGATTTCTGACCATTTATTTCCAGAAAAATGGAATTCATAAACATTCAATGCTAGTTTTATTCCCACGGTTCTTAAATTTTAACATTTTTATCCCAGAGCATGTGTTAGTTTGGTCCTACGTCTCTTCCTTGAGAAATATTATGCAATCTACGTAGTTTTATGATGAAAGCTTACATGTATACCGCTAAACAGGTATGTTGCTTGCAATTTCTTGTGTTCTATTGGTTGGAATCTTTGTACTGCAACACCGTGGTGCCCACAATGTGGCCTTCATATTTCCTCCTATTGTGATCCTGTGGTTACTGCTTAATTTCATGGTTGGCATTTACAATGTCATCAAATGGAATCCTAGAGTATATCAGGCTCTATCTCCATATTACATATATAGGTTCTTTCAGGTCACTGGAAAAGATGGTTGGGCTAATCTCGGAGGAGTATTTTTGTGTGTCACAGGTCAGTGCATCATCTGATGCTCAAAATTAACTTAACCTTTATGCTTACCAGATTCATTGTGTGGTCTCTTGGATAACCTCAGGGACTGAAGCAATGTTTGCAGACCTTGGATACTTTGGGCAAGCACCTATAAGGGTATGTATGGGCAATAATTGTTTGACTTTCAATTCAGTAGTTACCTTATCGTTGGCATTGATCAGTCCATGAATGTCTGTTCTACATATTATAATCCAATGATATTCAATTTATTAGCTGCTAGGTTTCCGTCAGGGGGCTGAGAGATATCCTTGTATCTCTATGCCTGTCAGTGTGGCTCTCATTGTAATATGTTTTTAACTTTTTGATGTAACAAAATCAATTCATCTGAGGGATGAATGAATTGGTGATGCACACTAATCCACTGAGATACAGCACTGCCGAAGTTGAACATGCATCTAAGAGTAGATAATGCTCAGGTATAGTCCAAGTTTGCTAAACTATATTAACAAGCAGTGGAGGGATTGAACAGTAAGATCGTGTGTAAATGATATTTGGAAAGGAATATTTTGTCTGTACTATGACAAACTGATATACTATAGCAGAAGAAGTAAAAGAAATCTTTCAATGAGTTAACTCAATAAGGAGTTTATGATACATAGTTTTCTTTATATATGACTATTGGCACTACAAATACGGGCCTTAATGAGTGCTTGTTTCCTCCTTAAACCATGCTATAGAAATTATCAAATTGCTTCTTTTGAAATGTGTGTTGCTATCGTGTACTTTAAAGACTCTTTTCCATGCAGGTTGCATTTTGTTGTGTTATTTATCCATGTCTAGTCCTTCAATACATGGGGCAGGCAGCATTTCTTTCCAAGAATTTATCTTCAGTTCATATAAGCTTTTATGCTTCCATTCCAGGTCAGAGAATCAAAATACTAATATTAAGTGAGATTTGATATACCATCTTATAAAATCCTAAAGTGCATGCATAAAGTTGTTTGCATTTGAATGGACTAATGTCTGGCAAATGCTACTGTTTGAACCCTTTGGCCATAACATTGTCATGGGGATTGTCAAATCTAGTTTAATGCCCAATTCAAGAATTAGTAATAGTCCTGGCTGCTTGGTATGGGGAACCTGTCTAGAGAACCCCCAAAAAAAAAAAAAAAAAACAGAATCGGCTGGCTAGAGTAAAAAACTTGAAAACACAGAAAATATGATAAGCTAAAACCCTAGAAAAACTTTACTAGCAAATGAGGCAAATTAGTTGGGCTAGCGACAGTATCATGCAAAACCAGATTCACTACAATTTTTGGTCTCTATATCTTCTGACAAGAATGCATTTCATGTATTAGTTATCAAGGCTAATTCCTCTACAACTTTGCTAATGCATTTCAGCTTTTGTTGTTTTGTAGACGTCCTTTTTTGGCCAGTGTTTGTGGTGGCTGTTTTGGCAGCAATAGTTGCAAGTCAGGCTGTTATCTCTGCAGCATTCTCAATTGTCAAACAATGCCATGCATTTGATTGTTTCCCTCGTGTTAAGTTTGTTCATTCTAGGCGGTGGATCCAAGGGCAGACATACATACCAGAGATAAATTGGATTCTTATGATTATCAGCCTGGCAGTGACTATTGGTTTTGGAGATCCAATCCATATAGGATATGCTTACGGTACATTATGTTGAAACAACCTGCAAAATCCTGATTAGCATAATATCTCTGTGCAGATTTCATTGTACTTATTAGGCTGTCTATTTTCATATCAGTTTACTTTTTAAGAGAAGTTTTCTTTCTTATGATTTTGAAATTGGATTTTGTGCATGGAGTTTATAGTATTGATGTGATGAACAGATAGCCATCGCTAATGTTAACATAATTTAAGGCAGCTTCTTAATGTTGCCCCTGATAAGTTTGTATATATGCATGACTTTGGATGCATCAGGAGGAATGGCAGAGTTCATTAGTATATTTTTTATGCTCCAATTGTTTTTAAATGTAGAAATATATAAAAAGCCTGCCCGTCCATCAAACCTCTTTTGATAAATCTACTTGTGGTTCTTTGGAAGTTTAGGAACTCACTAGTCAGGAACTGGAAGTTTGCATTGCTTATGCATTTAAATCACGAGCTATTGCAACTTCTGAATTCATATTTGTATATATTAATTTGGTATAAAAATTGGCTTCCATCCTGGTATCTGCATTCTACCCTTTGCATTTGATCCACTCATCCACCAACCATTTGACTTGTCACTCCGGCTCCTCCACATATTGAGGGTATTTACAAGCAACCATGTCATTTCAATTTTCTGGCATGAATGACTAATTTCGGTGGCATTCTGGTTTCCAGTTTATTTTTATGTTAGAAAATACACCAAGTCAGTGTTACTATATAATGTTCGTTTATAATTTATTACTTGTTTTCTGTTGATTGCTGATATGAACGTCTGTATTGCAGGGATTGCTTGTCTAATTGTCACATATGTGACCACATGGTTGACATCTCTAGTCATCAACCTTGTGTGGCATCTAAGTATTGTAGCTGCTCTTGCTTTTCTTATATTCTTTGGTTCAATAGAGGTTCTCTTCCTTTCCTCATATTGCATGAAAATCCCAAAAGGTGGCTGGGTTCTGCTAGTGCTCTCCGCAGTTTTCTTGGTGGTTATGTTTGTGTGGCATTATGGTTCTAGGAGAAAGTATTTATTTGACATGCATAACAAAGTTTCCATGAAGTGGATCCTTACACTGGGCCCTAGTCTTGGGATCGTTAGGGTCCCAGGAATGGGCCTTATCTACACTGAATTAGCTGCTGGAATACCATCGACTTTCTCCCAATTCTTGACCAATTTGCCAGCATTTTACCAAGTGGTCGTTTTTGTCTGTGTTAAGACTGTACCTGTGCCTAGCGTACCACATAAGGAACGCTACCTCATTGGCCGAATTGGTCCCAAATCTTACCGAATGTACCGGTGCATTGTTCGAAATGGTTATAACGATGTTTACAGCGATGAAGCTGATTTTGAGAATGACCTGGTGCTTAGCATAGCAGAATTCATCCAATTGGAAGCAGAAGGCGGTTCTAGAAACCTAGAGGGGTCTGTAGATGGCCGGATGGCGGTAGTTAAGACATCTGGAAAGTTTGGAAAAAGGTTGTTGATGTCAGAATCTGCTATTGCTGAAGAAGGCAGTAGTTTGAGTCTTTCTGAAACCTTGACAGTAAGCAGCAGCAAGTCACCCACGCTGAAGAGGTTGCAGGCCATGTATGAACAGGAATCCCCTGAACTCAACAACAGGAAACGGATCCGATTTGAGTTGCTAAATACGATATATCAAGATCCACGTGTGAAGGAGGAGCTTCTGGAGCTTGTAGAAGCCAAGCGTGCCGGCGCAGCATATATAATAAGTCATTCTCACGTTAAGGCCAAGTGGAACTCATCATTCTTAAAAAGGTCTTCCATCAACCTTTACTCTTTTCTACGTAAGAATTGCCGGGCCCCTGCTGTAAGCTTGAACATTCCTCACATTTATCTGATCAAGGTAGGCATGAATTATCATGTCTAGGACTATTTTCAGGACTGTGAGTATGATATAGTCGACTGGATGAATATGCAAGCAAGCCAGAACATCTATAGGCAAGTTTGTTTCTTATACAGAGTCAATACACACCATATGTTACTATAGGATTTTTGCTTGGCGTGTCTAGAGGAATAGTTTGATATCAAGACGTTTAATCTTGTGATGAATGGTGTTGGGTGCAGGGCGATGAACTCGCCAAATATATACTACTCCAGTCCTAAATGTAAAACATGGCTTATAGCTTATAGTGCAATTTGCTTTACAAGCTTAATTCTATATTTATGACCCGAGGCCGAGGTAGTACTTCCGCTTCCTTGTCCTAGTCTTGGTTTGTCAAGTCGCAGGCACTGTTGTTACACAGAATCACATTTGCTATACTTGGTTTTCCTTTTCTCCTGTGTTTTTCAGTATACAGTCTCGCACTCCTTTTGGTGTCTGTATCTAGAATGAATTTTTTCTAAGGGAACTGTGAAGGAATTATTTTAAAATTTTCATTTTATATTTGTTCATTTGGACTGTTGTAAATTTTATTATCTAGAAAAATAATAAATGAAAATTTCATTTGGTGTCTGTATCTAGAATGAATATTGTTCTGTTCTGATCCCGTTTGTGTAATTTTGTTGGGTCGGACTATTTGTGTGAAATATGTTATCTAATTTATGGTCGACAGTATCAAGCTTTGTAGTTATTTGGTTAGATATAAAAGGTACGGACTATGGAGCAATATAGATATACTAGTATACTACAGTACCTTGCAATGATGTTTTATGTTAGGAATACTTCTATACCTTGTCTCAATTCATAAATTTTTTCATGCCCAATTGAGTACAACAAAGTCATGGTTTAATAAATGTGTTGAGATGTACTTCCTCTGCCTCTAAATATAAGATAAAATTTGATTTTTTTAAGATATTATTAAAGCTAATTAAATTATTTAAAAATATATATATGTCATTTTTTTTAAAACTATTTTTCCTACTGCTATTAGATTAGGACCCTGATTGAATATGACTTATGGGATTAGATTCCCCACTAGACTAATTTCTCTCTTATTTTAGGGGCTGCCCTCACTTGCACCAAAAAAAATTATACCAGATTATATTTATTCCAAAAAATATTTTTGAGAAATGAAAAGTTACCCAACTCTTATTAATTTGGTTTACTCTTATCAAGAGCGTCAATTTTATTTAATAAAGAATATATTAGAAGATATTAATT
Organism: Acacia pycnantha; assembly: GCA_025563575.1. Taxonomy (NCBI): domain Eukaryota; kingdom Viridiplantae; phylum Streptophyta; class Magnoliopsida; order Fabales; family Fabaceae; genus Acacia; species Acacia pycnantha. The sequence goes on along the minus strand of JAMWYP010000067.1, from coordinate 569,989 downwards.
TGTATGAGTTAATTAAAAATTGTTAGAAAAAAATATTTAATTAAAAATGTCTTATAATTAATTAATAAAATTACTGATGGGAAGAAAAAGAATACAATAACTAGACCTAGAGTCCAAAATTTTAAAATAACTAAACTAAGAGTCCAAGATTCTTGTTAACGGATACCCCGCCAAATTTCGTACAAAAACCTTTGAAAACGGGTTCTTCTGTAAGCAAAACCTATCATTTGTTGGCATTTGAATTCCTTCTTCTCTTTGAGCCTTCGACAACAATGCTGGTTTGATGTAAAGGTTTGGAGATTTTTTAGCGTTCAATATATTCTAATTTTTGTCCATGTCAACGGCCTCTTTCGCCCTCTTCTGTCGCTTCTTTTATCCACCCTCTCCGTCTTATTTCTTAACCTCTTCGGATCTTGTAATCTAAGTCAGTCAGTGGCGAATACAAAAAATTAATCAATGGGGTATTACCAGAATTTTTTTTAAGGAAAGTTTTAAATGCATTTAAAAAGAAAAGAATATCAAAAAAATATTCATGAAGTTAAGTGAATACTGATGATGTAAAATAGGAGAAATAATTATTTTACAAACTTGTCATTTAAAAAAATAAGGTTAAGTGCTATTAAACATGCAGCTACATAAATTACAATAAGGGGTGGACACTCAATAAGTTCAAGTATATATATTTTAATAACAAAAGTATATTACAATAAAAATAATTACAATGTCATCCTTCTAGGCTTTATTTTTTGAAATTCCATTATAATTGTCTTATTATCAATGTTATCAAACACTTTTTTTTTATTAATATAAGGTACTAAACAATCATTCAACCATTTATCCCCATCCGATTACGGAGTGCAGTCTTGATGTATTAATGGTAAACACTTAATTAATTTAAGGATGAAAAAAATCTCAATTCCCCAATTCAAGGGGGCACTTGTCCCCCTTCCCTTGTATGTAGGTCCGCGTATGATCTAAGTCACCAAAGAACGTACTAAGCAATATGTAGAACTAGTGAAACATTTTTCTTAGTTCATCTTTTCTATTCCCTCGTGATTTCTAGTGACAAATGAAATATTATTATTGATGCTCTTTTTACTATCCAGAAAAAGAGGAGGTCGAAAGAGTTCTGGTCATTATCGAATTTACACTGTAGCTATTATAATACTCTGTTCTGTTGCGGTTCACACTTTTTTACGCATCGAATGCAGTAAACAGGAGCCTTTCAAGTTTCGTTCCTTTTTTTTTTGCTTTAACAAGAAATCCTTTCTTGCGCAGTCAAGCACTGGAGTGAACCTTAAAAGATTGAAATCTCAGGTGAAAATGGCCAAACTTATTTTTATTTTGTACCTGATGAAGTGTTCACGATGCTTTATACTTGCAGAAATTGAGTATCTTATGCTTTAGGCACGAACACAATTCTTCAGAACTCCTAGATCCTGAAGGTATAAGCCATTATCTTCCCGAGGAGTTGATGAAATTTGAATTTAGCCATTCAAGAATCCTCAAAAGAGACAGGGATTCGACCCCTCAGAAGATAACTGTGTTATTTGCTGTTTATATTATGCACTACTTCATTATGTGAAGGGCTTCTATTGTGCTTTTAATACGGATATTCATATCACGATATCTTTGCTAATTATTAATAATAAAACTTTGCATCATGTATTGCATGGCGCTGTAAAGTGAAAGTAAATTCCTCGATCTCTTCAGTTGGCCCAATTCAAATTTGTGACTTATATTATTAACATGTTCATGAACAAGAGCTAATGTGTAAATACTGTCTAATCTTTATGCTGACCTGATGGATTGATTATGTTTCAGTCTGCTAATACAATGATGACAAAACTTGGCGAACAATGGGTTGTACCGTAAGCTGCAGAGACCATATTACAAGTAAGTATTTTTCCTACTTCAAGCTAGTGTAGATGTTGATTAATAGCATTGCTGAATGAATTCTTTCTAAATGTTTATTCTCCATTTTTTTTTCACTCTGATATATCAAGCAGCAGCAAAACATTGCAAGAATTATTCATTAATCATTTAAATAATGTTGAAAAATAGCTCAATGATCTCTTCTTGACCTCACTTACTAAGCAGACAACAATTTGGTTCTCCGACCTTTCCTTGAATCTTCTTTGCTGAAAGTTGGGCAAATTGCAAAAACAATGTATCATGTAGGTTGTGATTTACTGGGCAACAACAATTTGGTTAATAGGATCTTTGACTGTTTGTTGTGCGACTCATAGATATGGTTGCAATATGAAATCATTCACATATGAAGGAAAGGCACTACATCACTGGTAACTCAAGCACTAGCTGGTATAACAATTCTTTAGCTCTGCCTGTCTTAGTATCGCCCCCTTCCACCTGGTTGGTTCAAGTTTAGTCTGAAAGGGAAATGGTCGTTGGATGTCATCCTCTCACGTTTCCTTGATTCTTTAGCTCGAGCGGTTCAACCAAAATCTAATTAAACCACCACCGCCATTGCCTTGGCCTTAAAGGCATGTTTTATTTCTAATTGTTGAGGAATCATTAAAGGCAATGGTGTTACATGGGATAAAGATATCAACATATGCCCCTTTATGGGAAGATATATTTTTCCGTAGTTTTCTAACGGCATCACTTACCAGATACATGCATGTATGGTGTGCATTACCAGTTAGTTCAATTGTCTTTGTTGTAGCGCATCTCAATTCACAGATGATGCTACCCCATGGATTTCTTGGGATGGTGCTGGTGCAACATTTAACCGATCCAAGAATTGATTTCCACAATGCTCTTGCACATTTTTACAATATCTTTGTTTCCTTGGGCCTCTTCATTAAAGATTAGTACTAGTTTGGCAAAAATAATGTACATTCATGCATGTATTTTTTTTCCCCTCATCGTACAAGGTGCCAGTAAGGAACTTCTGAGGATGATGCCTGACCATTGTATCTTGTTCATATTGTTGATATAAACCTGAAAATGTGAAACAATTCATCTTGGATAACTGGAACATTTTGATTTTGTTTATCCCACACTTACCAATATAGCAAATTTCAACAATATTATATTGCTTTGTGGAATTCTTTTTTATTTTGTAAGTGATAGTGAGAGCCTTCACATTGATGGTTGTTTGTCAAAATTATGCTGTTATATTTATTACTAAGAAATCAGACGTTTCTTATATTTTTAATATCAAAACGTCAATTAACAAGTTCGTCGAAAAAGTTCTGGCCATTATCGCTATAACTGTATGATACTTTGTTCTATTGAGGGTCACATTTTTTACGCATCGAATGCAGTAAACAGGGGCCTTTAAGTTTCGTTCCTTTTTTTTCTTTGAATAGAAATCCTTTCTTGAGCAGTTAAGCAATGGAGTGAACCTCAAAAGATTGTAATACAAATCTGAATTCCAGATATAAGTTTTATTACTTCATGTACAATATTTCCAGTGAAAATAGTGGCAAAACTATCACCAAGAAAAAATGGTGGCCAAATTTATCTATATTTTGTGTACCTAATGTAGCGTTCACGATGCGTTTTACTTGCAAAAATTGAGTATCTTATGCTTTAGGTATGAACATAGTTCTTTAGGACCACCAAAAATTGAAGTTATAGGCCATTATCTTCCTGAAGAGTTGGTGCAATCTGAATTTAGTCATTCAAGTGTCCCTAAAAGAGACTAGGATTCGACCCCTCATAAGGTAACCATGATATTTTCTTTTTATTTGGATGCTGTTGTTTTCCTGTAGAGCATATGGACAATTGGGTTTCCATTTCAGTTTCTCTAGACACAAGGATACATGAATTTACCTGACAATATATTACTGTAACATAAACATTTTGTTCATGAACAAGAGCTTGTGTAAATACTAAGTACTGTCCAATCTTTATGCTGACAGGAGCGTTTGATTCTGTTTCAGTCTGCTAATACATTATTGGCAATACTTGACAAACAATGGGTTGTACCGTGGGCTGCAGGGACCATATTACAAGTATTTTTCCTACTTCAAGCTAGTCTAGATGTTTGGATTATTAGCATTGCTTCATGTTAACTATAAAATTCTGTTGAGTTGAAATTTATGGTATGAGTGGAAGTGAATGAAGTCTATAGTAAGTAAAGTGATTTATGGTGCATTCTTGATCTTCACTCTATCCCTTAATTTCCCCCTTTATTTTTTCTCACTCTGATCCAGTAGACCGTACGTAGCAGCTACACATTCCAAAAATTGTTCATTAATCGTTTAAATATTGAAAAATGGCTCAAAGATCTTCTCCTTGACCTCACTTGTTAGGCAGATAACAATTTGGTTCACCAACCTTCCTTGAATCTTGTTTGCTCAAGTTGGTTGTGGCTGAAGCCCTGTTCACAAGACTGAAACAGAATAGATATACAGAATTTTATGATTTATTTAGAGCAATACTCTCTCTAATTTTTATTATAAGTCACCAACTAACAATTCTCACAAACTAATAAAAATAGTTAAAGTCAATAAAGTTGTCCTACAATTTAAGTAACTTTCAATATTACCCCTACTAATTACACTAGACTCTAATATTATATTAATTATTACTCTCACCCACTACTCTTATTAATTAGGGGCATACATGAAAAAAATAATTAGGGTAAAGGTGAAAAAATACACATGTGCTTTACCCTCAGAAGCGCCCAACACCAAATATATATATATATATATATATTTGCAAAAATGCACATCTCTATTAAAATGACTTAACTCTGTTATTTTTTCAGTGGGCCCCACGTTATTAAAACAAATAAAATTGCCTAACTTTTTAAATTTACTTTATTACCCTCTATCCTCTGCTAAGATTTTGAAATTCGCGGCCGCGGATGTTGAATCAAAAATCCTAATCGCTGGAAAGGAAGGAATAATTCATGAATTGCTTAAAATGACGACATCAGGCAAAGATGCGATGCTAAAGAACGGCTTATCCTGCTTGGTGGCAATCTCAACGTCAAAACGAAACAAGGCGAAATTGGTCCATCTCGGTGCTGTGAAACAATTATCGAAATTGCTTTCACAATCCAAGTGGAGTGTTTCCATCACCGAGAATGTACTGAAGCTTCTAGAAACGGCGTCGACGACTAAGGAAGGAATGTTGCAGATCTGTGAGGACCCAAATTGCGTGGCGTCGATATTGCAGAAGGTCCTAAAAGTATCAAATGTCGCAACGGAGCACGCAATGACTATACTTTGGAGCGTGTGTTATCTATTTCGTGATCTGAAGGCGCAAGAAGCGGTGACGAAGGCGAACGGTTCGACCAAGATTCTGCTTCTGAATGCAGAGCAATTGTTAGCCGGGAGTTCGTCAAATGTGCGCCGATCTGCTCAAGATTTTCTGGGTTAACTCCAAGTCATGCCTCTCTTGCTACCACACCAAGACCACCTACATCATGCCCTTTTGATCAATATTCTCTTTTACACCTCTTCTAATTCGAGAAGAAACACTGATAAAATGTAAATCATACGAAAATTTGTTAGTGAACAGTCATAGTGAAAAGTGAAATTCATGTTTAATTAGCTCGTTGTCCTCTGTCCCCAGATTAGATTTCTCTTTATTTGCCTGCTTTATAACCTTGTTGATCATATATCACAACGGAATAGAAAAAGATTTTCATTTTTCTTTCCTCAAGACAAAAGCCATGAGAAATTCCTGATATCTAAGCGGTTAGGATTCCTTCTAAGAAATCACACCATCACAGCTCTAAAGCCCATGAAATACAGAGAAATTAAGGCTGAACACGAAACCCATAACCCATGAGTCCGCCCACAACCCAATATAATTAAGTCATTTTGAGCCCGCCCAAAAAGATCTATAACCGCCCATTTAAAACTTAAATGCGCGGGCTATGGGCACACCTACGAACTACTCATACCCGCCCATTTAGTATTTTTTTATTAATTACTCATCTCATTCTGCATATGACAAAGGCGTTCTTTAACTCCCTATCCTGAATAAATTTATGTTATGATTGTACTTATTTAAATTTGTGTGAATTGTGATTGTTAAATTTTGAAGATTTAGATTTCAAAATTTAAAATGACGAATATGGATGGATGTTTAATACTTATAAATATTTTTTTCCCAAAAAATAAACATATCAAATATAAATAGGTAACCTGAAACTTGATGAGCTTGCCCATTTATATACATTTAAGAAGTTAGGTATTTTTATTTGTTTTAGTAACGTGGGGCCCATTGAAAAAATAACAGAGTTAAGTCATTTTAACGGAGATATGCATTTTTGCTCCATTTGATAAAATTCATGTGCATTTTTGCACACAAAAAAAAAACATTTGGTGTTGGATGCTCCTGAGAGTAAAACACATCTATATTTTTGCAACTTTACCCAAATAATTAATACTCTTGGAAATAAACAAGTGCCTTATAAAAAGGACCTATTTTATGCCTTATAATAAACACCAGAGGGCAGAGGGAGTACATAACATGCAAGTCTTTGGAATCAGTGAGGGCAACAGGATTATGTGTGACAGTGTCATCAATCTATGCCCCTTTATAAAAAGAGATATTTTTTTGTGGTTTTCTACCGGCGTCACTTACTAAATACATGTCTGTATGGTATGCAGTACTGGCTAGTTCACTTGTCTTTGCTCTTGCGCATTTCAATTCAGGGATAATGCTACCATTTGTATTTCTTGGCTCGGTGATGGGTGTCACATTTAGCCAATCTTGGAATTTATTACCACGCATGCTCTCTTGCAGAGTCTTTGGAATCTCTTTGTCCTCATGGGCATTATATATAATAATAGGCCTGGGATTCCATCAAAGACATCGCAGTTAAGCAAGTGATGTATCATTTGTTCATTCATATTGTTGATCCAAACCTGAAAATGTGAAACAATTCATCGTGGATAACTGAAACATTTTGTAGGGGCAGTTCATATCCCACTTCTTTTTTTTGCTCGGATATCCCACTTCATATAGCAAATTTCAACAATATTGCTTTTTGGAATTCAACTCTATTTTGCTAGTAATAGACTTTTTACATTACATCGTCACGCACTCAAGTGAGCTCCTGTATTGTGTTACTAGTACGATTTCATGCAGAAACCACGAAACTGTTTCCAATACAAAACCAAATATATTAGATGGTTGTTTGTCAAAATTATGCTGATATTGTTTAACTTAAAGCTGAAAAAATTAAAAACTTCCTATATTTTTAATAAGAAAACTTGAATTAACATTATTTATATTCCTTTTTAGCACTATGTTTATATTCTATATTTCTATCAAGTTTTATGATCAAAATAAAACAAGATAATATATAATACACAATCATAAAATAAATTAATATTTGATAATAAACCATTTCACACTCCTAACATGAAAGTGTTACTACGTATACCTTCATAAAAAAAAATTAAAATAAACATACAAATCATTCAAATATAGACTCGATGTGTAGAGACATGATTAAAAAGAATGTGCGACTTGCCCTTTCAAACATCATTATAAAAATTCAATATAATATAAGTCAAAGGTCACTTAATAAAAGGTTAAGTTGCAAAAATACACATGTGTTTTTCTCAAAATCGTATCCAGCACCAAGTGCTTTTTTAAGGTGCAACTATAACTACATGATTACGAATTAGGTACAAAAATACCGTTTGATAGTTAAATTTGACTTTTTTGCTGACTGGATGATGACGTGTCTTTCAAAGGTGCAAAAATACAAATGTGGTTTGGCCAAAAGAGTACCCAACATCTAATGCTTTTTTTATATGCAAAAATATTGTTTGACCGTTAGTTTGACTTTTTTTTATGACTGAACAATGACATGGCTTTTAAAGTAACTGTGTGAAAAAAAAAAATTGCCGAATGGTCACAAGTCTGAGTTGGGAATAATTAATATCACCATCCCTATCCATTTGTTCACTTCTATAATAACACTGTACCTAAAAATTACAACATGTCCAATCGGATATACCACCCTTTGCCCTGCTGAAAATGTCATCGATGACTGACGACATATCCTCCAGCCAGAAAGCGGAGACCTTCCTAGACTAGCATTCTTAATGACATTGTCGCCTCCAATCTATTAAAATTGAACCGTTGTAGCGTCGGTTGGAGTGAGTGTGAATCAGACGACACGTACCCGTTGTTGCCTCAAAAATAGCACGTGAAACTTATACAACTAAAGTGGTGTGTAGATGAAAAATATATCCGTATTGGACCGGTTTTGATTTTCAGGTACATTGTTGATACAAGGGTGAACAAATAATAAGGATGGTGATATTAATTCTTCCCAATTCAGACTTGCGACCAGTTGGCATTTTTTTTTCCAACCTAGTTTCTTGGATAGCTATGCATCATCCAGTCAGCAAAATAAATCAAACTAACGGTCAAATGATATTTTACACCTAAAAAAACATTTGGTGTTTGACGCTCTTTTGACCAAACCACATATGTATTTTTACACCATTGAAAGTCACGTCATCGTCCAATTAGGAGGGAAAAAAATCACACTTAACGGTCAAACGGTATTTTTACACCTAATTTGTAATCATGTAGTCACAATTGTACCTCAAAAACGCAATTGGTGCTGGACGTGATTTTGAGAAAACATATACATTTTACACCTTAACCTCTTAATAAATATATAAAATATAGCATAGCCAGCCCTTTTTTACCCTTTTTAATAAAAGGGTTAGGATTAAAAAGGGTTAAATACTAATTTTGCCATGAAAATATTTATAAGAGGGCACTCAGCAACTAGAAATTTTTTTGTATCATTTTTGCCCTAGGAGTTTACAGACATAATGATCTTGCCAATCGGTTCATTTTGACAGTTGGATAATTGCCCTCTTTGTAAATTTCCCGGGCAAATTTGCTCCTAAAAATTACTTCCAGGACAAATTTGCTCCTAAAAAAGCTTTTGGGGCATATTTGCTCCCTTTTATAAACTTTCAGGACAAAATTGATATCAAAAAAACTTTTGGGTGCTAAGTACCCCCTTACCAATATTTCCATGACAAAAATGATATTTAACCCATTAAAAAATTATCAAAAGCTCAACCCTACGGAACAAACAAAAATGAAATGCTCTCAAGTGCATATTATAATTTCCCGCAGAATAAAAGGCCATCATCAAACAAGGATATGGTACCTTATTAAATCAACGAGTTGTCGTGGTTCATCAAAGCATTATATTAAATGGAATGCTACGCATCGATGTACAGAAAACCCTCCCTGGCCCCTCTTCCCCAAAGACGCAAATCTTTAATATGACATAAGAACGAGACATCCATATAACATAGAATTCCAGTGACGCACATAGAATTCCAGTGACGCCCAAGAAAGCAGCTGAAGCAAAAGTACGCTTAACCTTTCACCTATACCAAAGAACCCTGGAAAAATATAAATTACTAGAAAGTTAAGGCTTTGACAAATAAAGGGGTCCCCAGTTACTAACGGTATACTGAAGAATGCCCAATCACATAGCGCATTTGTCGGCCACTTCAGTCCTTCTTTCTATCTTTCAGAGGTCCCTTGGGAATCTTACTCAAAACCTTGGCATCAAACACTGCATACTGCTTCTTAATCTCCACAGTTGCCTTCTCAGCAAATGCATCCACCTGATCTTCATACTTCTCATAGAGCACGGGCACAGTGTGCAGCAAAACAAAGGCTGTTCCACACATTAGAATATACAAATCAAAATAATATTTCAACTTTCTAAGAGTAAGCAAAGGTCAGTAATGTCAACCTCAATGGAAATAGACAAAGTTCATTACCTATATAGAACAACGTCAAGAAGTTGCACCAACTCCCTACGATAGAGAAAACCCATAATCCGGCAATTACCTATCATATAATATAAAACAGAGCAAAATGTCAGCCAAGAAAGTATGAAGAAATAAGCACAACCTACATTGGTATTTCAGGACACACGTTATAACCACCCATAACTCACTGTTGAACAGCTGCTAAATTATTGATCACCTAGTCAACAAACAAGGTAGATAAGAACGAAGTGATGAAATGCATCCCACATCCCTTTTAACCCACTCATTTTCAGTAAAACCCTACATTCCAATCAGACAATCCATCGTTCGATTTCTTCCCTTCAACCCCTCCCTCTCCAGAGTTAACGCTCTGACAACAATAAATTTTTTATCGGCACGCATGCACCATCTAGCACCACATTCATGATATGACTACAAAAATGTAACTTATAAAAAAATATCAACATACAGAAAGAAACTTCTTGAGATCTCTTCCTGAAGCAGTATCCCTCAAAGTAGCAAACAACCAATTGATCTCAATTCTAAGAGCAGAGGCAAACTGTAGAACAGGTTCCTCCGGGATGTGAACTTCTGGAATACGCGGTTGAGTCCTGATAAAAACTAATTATTAAACCCAGGCAAGAAAAGGAATTAAATTTCATAAACTGAAGCATTGTCTAAACACTTTACTTGTTGATAAAAGCTGAGGCATTGGACCACAAGAACAAAATTGCCAGTGCAAGCATCAGGAAGTGACAGACAAAAGTGAGTAGATAATATTCAAGCAATTCAAACAGAACCCATAAAACCGTTGCAACACCAAGAGCAGAAGCTGATATCTTCTTATTCCTCCATAGCATAACATCTGCCGCTGTTACACGAACAAGCAAATAAGTAGACAGCAGCAAACAAGGCAAAGAACAAAAGAAACCGTGGTGGGGTGCAATTATTGGCCCTGAATGCCAAGGATGCCACAATAATGAAGAATTTGCACCAAACATTACGAATCGAGAAACCATAACCATAGAACAGAACCTAGCCCCAAAAACCACGAGTTGACATCACAGACGAATAACTGTCCATCCGATATAACATTTTAAAGATGTTTTTTATCACAGAATCAAGACTCTAGGGCTTCGATTATGAGTTATGCACTACAAATCTTGTATAATTTACAAATCCAACATATCTGATTCGGTATTTCTCATCATTTTAGCACGAAAATCAAAGCGAATTACTTATAATTTAGTTCAAGGATGTATATACAAAATTCCATAGGAGAAAAAGGTTTAATTATGTCAAAATGTATATATGCAAAACCCTATCCCTATCTCAAGGAAAATGTAAGGACGTGGATCTGTAGTTATGATTTGACTTAAACCAAGCTTAATCACTCACAAGAGGGCTACAAAAAGCATATTGATGACTCGATTCGCAGATTTAAGATGAAGAAAGCTATAATCGAAGCATAAGAATAACAGTACTGTAGATCAATTGGAAACCGAAGTTCTATGACGAGTAGAAATAACAGTAGAAAATGAATCTCATACGTTTTCCGCCACCGAGGACCTTATGAACTGGCTTTTCCCTTCCAAAAAGTCGAAAAATCTTGGATTTGATCGAAGGAGACGGGCTATCCTTCTTCTCGTCGTCCGAATCAGACGAAGACGAGGAGTGGTGATCGTGAACCTTCTCAGATACCTTATCTAACAATGATTCAGACTTTGGTTCCTCGTGCTCGTGGTGCTCAGCCATGATTCAGAAGCTACAAGTTTCGGGTTTCCTCCAGGAGGTGATCGACAAAAACCCTAAGCAGGTTTCGAAACGTCTGGAAAGAGTAAGAAAGCCACTCGAACGCAAAAATGGCCGTTCTATGCTTTTTAGCCTTTAAAATAATAAGGAGGGTGATGAGTGATGACTCCGGTAATGGATTGCATCTTGACCGTTCAAGCGAGCGATCCGTATTCACATGGTTTAAAACGGGATCCGAAATATATCATGACATAATTTCCATCCATTAATTATGTTTGGACTAGATAATACAGTGTTTTTTTATTCCAAAATGAAAGTTCAACATATTTATGATGTAACAAAAAAATGATTTATGCAATTTCGATATAAAACATGATTTATAATAATTATTAATTAATGTCCATATTTTCTTGGGAAAATTCATTCCCCTCCCTCCTTAACCTTTCCTCAAACCAAATATAGGTTTAGTGATTAATTATGTGTGGGATTAGAAAATACAGTAATTTTTTTTTTTCCAAAATGAAGGTTCAACATGATTTATCCATTTTTTGACCCAAAAAAAACATGAATTATTGCAATAATGATTAATTAATGTGCATATTCGTTTTTTATATAAGAAATTTTTTATTATAACTATGCAATGAATATAGTACCTCCCATCCGGACGAGAGCGAAATACACGATAGGAGAAGGTAGCTAGATTGTTAGGTACCCTACCTACCCAAAACCAAATTACTCCCAGACAATGAGCTAAGAGACAGTGAAAGTCAATCCTCTGGCCCAATAGGCAATACCAACTTTACTCGACACAGTCGTGATTTACCAAACGAGAGCAGAAAGAAACCAACCCCGTTTCTAAATCCACCAATCTGGACTCAAATCTTTACTCTCTATAATTCAAACCTAACAGGAAAATTCACGACCCCACCGCAACCAGCTTGGATCAGAGAGAAAGACAATCATACTAAACCGATTGTTGAAGAAGGGATTGTTTGAACATTGCTCAACTACTTCCCCCCACACAAAACGAGTGAAGTGTCCAAAAGATTGCGACAAATTACGATTATGCGATAGAAATCAGTCAATCAAGCCAGGCTTCCTATCATGATCCCATCAGGCATTTCCCAAAAGATTGCGACAAATTACGATTATGCGATAGAAATCAGTCAATCAAGCCAGGCTTCCTATCATGATCCCATCAGGCATTTCTGGATGCACCATACAAAATCGAAGGCAAGTTTGTGTCTTGGTACTAATACGTGTCCTAAATCTCATCAAAAATTTAAAACTTCGATTCTGGTCTTAAGGTAAGCTAAGTGAATCGTAAAATCTCGTCGTAATCGCAGACAGTAAGAGGCCAAGTTGTAGGGGGATTAAACCAAGAATAGCAGCGTAAATCAAAAGAAAACAGAGTGATCAAGAGACCGAGATGGTGGGGAAGTAATAGATTAGATTACCTCATGCGAGTGAGCGGTGAGTTGAAAAGGGGAAAAATGAATGGCCATGATGAGAGGCAAGAAGATGAGTTGCAGAAACATATTTGCGATTTGCGATGTTGGAGAATGGATTGGGAGAAGAGTATTTGGGACATTTGGTCGTCCGCTTCAAAAGCGAACATTCAACGAATATGCCTCTTCGGCTAATAATACTGTATTCTAATGCCAACATTTTCCCTGTCTCATTCGCTGTCTCATTAGGAATCAATTTTTTTTTTTTTTTTTTTGCTCACATTAGGAATCTTTTTTTTTTTTTTTTTTTATTATCTATTTTTGGACTAGCATTGATTGGCCATGGCCGGATCTTCCTAAGATGAGGATCAGACACTCCTGGGGACTGTAACTAAGAACTTTTCTTTTTTTATATATATGAAAGATGGCTAGATGCCAAAGTACAATAAAACAAAATGTTACATGTTACATAAGAAGGGAATTCATTCCCAAACACTCTCGATCAACCTAAGCCTTCAAAAATAAAAGGCAATCACTCAAGATTCTAGACTTGGACAATCCCACCTTTGCAAGTGCATCCGCAACTTTGTTAACCTCTCTCGAAATATGGCAAATAGTTACCTGTCATTCCTTCGCCATCAGCTCTCTAATTTGACCAACTAATAAGCTACTAGAAATAAAGTTAACATCAACTAATCTATGAACAAGATCATGGGCATTAGATTCTAAAACAATTTTCTTAAGCCCCAATTGCCAGGCTAATTTCAATCCTCATAAACCGCCCATTCCTCCGTCGTAATAGCATTACAAATACCAATTACTTTGGTAAAATCAACCAACCACGTTCATGTGCTGTCTCTCAGGATGCCACCGCAACCAGCTCTGGAGGTATTTTGAATCATCACTCCATCAACATTTACTTCCACCCAACCCTCAACAGGAGTTAGCCAAGACCGAACCTGTAGAGACACCTGGCCATTCCTTGGGTTGCTCAAGGATAAATCCTGGAACATAGTAAACTTCCTCCAACTATGCAAAATCATAAGCTCAGGATTCAAGGGTTTCATGAACTCAGATTCAAATACAAATAAGTTCCTCCAGCCCCACAATTTCCATATGGCTATACCGAAAATAAGATTCTAGTAAGGACAACTAGGTTCATCGCCATCCAGTCTCTGAGTCCCGCTGAAAAAAATTGAGACATATTTTGAATCCACTAGTTTCCTTCACATCTATTCAGCATAGGGGCAGTCCCATAGGATATACAGTATATCTTCCATCCAACGTTACAGAAACCACACGTAGCATAAGTTGGAGACCAAGTACTTCTCCACTCATTAGTTGGTAGTTTGTTTAACACCACCAAACATTCCATCATACATTCAGTCTAGACACCGGACGTCGTAATACAGGATATTTATCGCATATTATAAATAAAAGTTGGATAATTCGATAAGTGAAAATTCAATCTCCAGTCTTGTATAATTATAGCATATTTTCTAGGTAGAATTTCTACAAGAAATTAGGGAATTTAAGGGCCAAAGAGCCAAAATGACCAAAATGCCCACTGAAAGGGTAATCAACTTAGAAAATTCATGAAAAATACCAAAATGCATTAAAATGACCAAGTGAATTAGGAGAGTATATTATCCATAATTATGGTAATTTAATAAAATATGAACTTGGGAAAATTGTATAAGAATGTTCAAAAGGTAGTAAAAAGACCAAAATACCCTTGTAATTATGGAATAATGTTGGAGGTATGAAAATACTAAGGTTAATGCAAGAATATGAAGGTAATAAGGCATCTTAATTAAGAAAAATACCAACTATGGTTAAAAGAGTGATTAAGCAATTAATGGCTAATTACTTAAGTGTAAACAAAGGAAATTAAGGGATAATTGTGTGAAGCTCAAAAATTAGTGTAAATTAGGTGGAAATTAGTAAAAATGTATTTACTAATTAATTGAAATTTTGGAGAAAAATAGTTGAGTTTAGGTATTTTTAAGCCTAAATACAAGAATGGACCAATTAGGTAATTTTGTGAAATTTTTGAGAAAAAGTAAATAAATAAATCATTAAATAATTAATTAAATAAATAAAAATATTTATTAATCTAAAATAGGGCCAGCCGAAATACAAGAGAAAGGAAAATGGAAAAAATATATAAAAATGAAATAGAAGAAGCAAGTGGCCAAGTTGCACATTATAAAATTAATATAATTAAATTAAAGCAAAAATTGTGAATAGTAAATCAAAAATTAGGAAACGGATCCTATCTAGAGATCTAGGAATAGGAATCCCAAGGTCAAGGTAAAATATTGATCGGTGAGTTTTTACCTTTAAGTGACCTCTTCAGGAAGTTAATCCGAGGCCGTTTGTGCATTTTCCTAATAAAACAAAATAGGGAAAAATGCATATAGGCATAATTTTGGAAAAGAGGAAAATAAATTCTAACTCAACATTTAGGAATGGGTTTAAATTTATTTTGACATATTTGGAATCAGTGAATTTTTCTGAAGAAGTTGGCATTCTCAGAAATGCGTTACGGCCGAACGCGATCGGACACGTTTTCGAGGAAACTTCAACCTGACCATTGGAGGCCTATATGGAATCAAAATTTAGGTTAACTTGGACATTTCTACTAAGTAAGAACTTGTCTTCAAAGTTGTAAATCCAGAATTTTGAGATTTTTCCGAAATCACGCGAATCGGGTACCGATCGGAGAAAACGGTTATACCGGGCATCAAGTGAGCTAAGTCACCACTTTTGGACCAATGAGGTGCTGCCACACAGCCCCCCTATGTCGACCAAGAGTGTGTGTGTGTGGAAGAAGTGGCTTCTTGAACAAGTTGGATTAAAGAGTTATTACAACTTTGATTTTCAAACAATCCTAAAAATTGCCAAACAAGTCCCTTGTTTTCACCTATAAATACCCCCCCTCCTTCACATTTTCTTCACACCAAAATCCTCTTCCTTTGGCCGAAATCCTAGGGAGAGAAAGTAGAGAGAGAAGCTCACGGGGAAGTTACTGCCAAAGTCTTCAACGGGTAAGTCTTTCGGTCTTTAGTTTTTAGTCTTTATTTCAATAGTTAGTAAGGCTAGGGTAGTCTTTATTTTTATGATTTGGGTATCATATGGGAGGGCTATTTTAGTCTTTATTTTCAAGAATCATAAATGCGTCGAAGTTACGGCGAAATTTTGGGAAGAAAATAGCCTATGTAGCGGAAGCCGGCGAAGTTCGCCAAGTAGGGGTATAGGGGCAAAATGGTAATTTTACCTAAAATGCCGATTATAATGTCAAATTACTAATGGAAGTGACATTATTCTCATAGGATATCTGAAACGTTGATTCTGCTGCCGTTCTGCTGACGCGTGCAGCAGTAGGATTCTTGCACATTTCTCCGTAGAAAGTACGTTTTCGCCGGTAGTACCTAACGTTGCCAACGAAGGTACGGACGCGTCTTGTAACACTAATCTTGCACTCCTTAAATACTTATATGTCAATGATATGTTCGTAGACCGTTATACTGAACAGTTATACGGGTTATAGTTTTGATAACACCGTTTTGTTTTCTAGCGGCGAGACACGACTAATTATCGTGGCACCGGTGAATAGTGCGGTTGTTGTTGTTATTTACCTTATGGGGCTTTACATATTGCTCGTGCTTATGTTTTGTCGGCATAATGATCATGCATCTCTAGTATGCTTATGATATCTTGTTGTATTAGCTCTAGAAATATTTGTTGTCGCATATCTTGTATTGTTTGGGTATGAGGTTAACGTTACGAGATTCAATACGTTGAATTGAATCTCGTTTGTAGCTTCAGTCGGGAGGACCACGGTTCGTGGATCGAGGCAAGTACCGGAGTAGGCATGCGGTGAGACATTTTTCTATCTTTATCGCTTTACGCATTCCTTTAGTTTCTGTTTCTTTACTGTTGTTCCTTTCTAAACCATGGGACTACGTAATCATTACAATGTTACACAATGGTTGATGTTTTGGCTAAGAATCCAAATGCTCTTTCGCTCTATTGCTCCACTCTGATTGTTTGTTTGGAAAAAAAAAAAAAAAAATCCGCATTTCAAACATGGGATGTTACATTTTATGGTATCAGAGCATGAAATTCTGGCAAGTATTTAACTATGTTACCACGGACAGTTTGGTGCGAAGGCAAGGCTAGTCTACGTGGGTGTGCCATAAGTCACTTCGCTAATCCGGTGAGGCCCCATGGTAGACACTTACCCGGCCATTACATTCGGATAACGGAGTTAGGTTCTTAAGCCTTGTAACTTTGAGCATATTTTTGAAAATGAGTACGATACGACCATTGGTGTAAATGTGTAAAGATGAAGCAGGGATAATGGCTAGTATGCCTTTAGAGCGGAGAAACCTGTCGAGATCGGATCATTCATCGATGATGACAAGCGTGTAAGTATTCAGTACATTAAGGTTGTCGGGACGGTCGAGAGTGAATCTTTCTATGAACCCAACATCCTAGACAAGTTCTAACTACGAACGTAACGCCGATAAGCACTATACGATCAAAGCATTGGATGGCGGAACAACGCAAGAAGACTATTAGAAGAGCGTACTTCCGATATGAAGTTATGAATTACGAACGCGAAGGATTTAAAACCACCGGTCATAAACCAAGTGGATGATGTAATATACATTTGCATGTGCATTACATCTAATATAAAAATATATAGGTTTTGATGCCACGTGATGTGTTATTTTCTGACACATATATCTGTATTTAATTAAAGGAAAGAGATAAACATGGCAATCTTAAGAGGTGCCGGTGCACCAAGAGGCCGAGGCCGTGGTCGAGGCCGAGGTAGAGGAAGAGGCAGACAGCCTCAGGATGAAAGAAACAATGAACCGAATCAACCCGGACGTGATGAAATTGAAGAAATGCGTAGAACTCTACAGGAACAAGAGTTCGATTGATACTCTTACGGCAAGACAGAACCAACAGGACCAGGAGGCACAAAGACAATTGGAAGCACGACAACATGAAGAGGAGCGAGAAAATGAAGAAGGAAATAACTACAATGATGAAGAAGAATATCTTGACAATGATGACAATGACAATGAGGAAGAGCCTGAAGGGTCTGACAGATCCCAATCACCACCCAGGCACGGACAAAGAGAAAGGACTACTGGTGGAAGAGCGTTTCCCAACTACGCCCGATCTGTTACGTGGGAGATGTTCCTTGGCGAGTTCAATGAACAGTACTTTCCTCCATCAACACGAGTAATTAAAGAAGAAGAATTCCTGCGAGATCAAGCAAGGAGCCGAGGAGTCTTTCGGCGACTACTTCGCCGTTTACCAACACGTCGCGGTATTCATCATACACGAAAATCTACAAGAATGAGAGCTGGAAGGCTAACCGACCGTAGTAACCGTTTGAAATATGATATAAGGGCAAGGTTAGTGTCTCGGCAATTTCGAAGATGGCCAAACGGTGGAATCTGCGAGAATGACAGAGCGCAACTGAAGGAGCTGCGCAAATCCGGCCGGGGACGAAAATAATTCAAGTCGCGGTGGTTCCAACGCGGAGGTTCCTCACGAAGAGGAAGGCACCTTGGAACAACAACCGGGGTGGAAACAAGAGACCACTACCAACCGGGGCAACAAAATTACCCTGCAGTAGGGATCCCAGACGTGTCCCAACTGCAGATGCGAGACCTCAGAACACTGGCCGGATCTTTGCATTGACAAACGCAGAGGCCAGAAAGTCTCCAGAGATGGTTCAAGGTACCATCTATCTCAATGGAAATCTACTTGAAGCATTGTATGACTCGGGTGCTAGTCACTCGTTTATTTCCTATGATTGTGCAAGTCGTTTAGGATTGCATGCCTGTAGATTGCCATTTGATCTTGTTGTATCTACACCGTTGGGTGTAAAGTCTTTAACCCGATGCATGTATGAATTGTGCTGGCGACGTGGATGGACGAGTTTCTAAAGTGGATCTTATCAGTCTACCTCTTCACGGCATCGACGTCATATTCGATACTCGGCCGGTTAGCACGGCAAACGGGCGATGATCGGCGTGGCAAAAAGGAGATATCATTTGCGGAGACAAGGTTGAAGTGAGCTGAACTTTCTCTCGCTACTGAAGCGTCGGTGCGTGAAGCAAGGATGTCATGCTTTCATGGTATTCTTTTCGATCAAAGTGAAGGTGACCTTTCACTTCGGAGGACATTCTGTGGTGAATGATTTTCTGATGTATTTCCGGAGGATCTTACCGAGTTACCTCTATCAGAAGTGAGTTCAACATTGACTTGATGCAGCACGGGATCAATATCAAAGCGCCAGTATCGTATGGCTCTAACGAGATGCGGGAGTTGAAGAAGCGGTTGGAAGAGCTTTTGAAGAAGGGGTTCATTCGACCTAGCGTTTCACCGTGGGAGCCCCGGTGCTTTTTGTAAAGAAGAAAGATGGAAGTTTCCGGCTCTGCGTCGACTACCGCGAACTCAACAAGGTATTTGTTAAAAACAAGTACCCACTTCCGGATTGATGATCTTTTGGATCGGTTATGCAGTTCCACGGTCTTTTCAAAGATTGATTTGCGTTCGGGATACCATCGGTTGCGAGTTAAGGATGGCGATGTTCCCAAGACGGCTTTGAGAACCGGATATGGGCATTATGAATTCCTTGTGATGCCCTTCGGATTAACAAATGCACTGCGGTATTCATGGATTACATGAACCGTATCTTAGACAACACCTAGACCAATTTGTGGTGGTGTTCATTGATGACATTTTGATATATTCTAAGAGCAAAGAAGAGCACGAAAAACATCTGCGAAAGGTGTTAAGCATACTCAGGGAGAAGCAACTATATGCTAAGGCGAGTAAATGCGGATTTTAGGCCGGAAGTGAAATTTCTGGGCCATGTTATATCTAGCGGCGGAGTTGCGATTGATCCTAGCAAAGTGGAAGCAGTTACGACCGGAAACGGCCGGAGACTGCGACGGAGATCCGTAGTTTTCTTGGTGCAGCGGGATACTACCGCAGATTCATACGGATTTCTCGCCTTGCCCTACCATTGACAAAGCTTACGAGGAAGAATCAACCCTTTATATGGGGAGATGATTGTGAGGGAGAGCTTTCGAGTCTAAGGGAGAGGTTGACTACGACCGGTATTGATTATCCTCGATCCGGATGAGACCTATGTTGTCTGCATGATGCCGGTGGGCAAGGATTGGGATGTGTCCTAATGCGGCCAGGCGGGGTGGTGGCCTATGCCTCTCGTCACCGAAACCTCACGAGTTAAACTATCCTACACACGATCTAGAGTCGCGGCTATCGTGTTCGCTTTGAAGATATGGAGGCATTACTTGTACGGTGTAACCGTAGAAGTGTATTGTGACCACAAGAGTCCGAAATACTTGTTCGATCAACGAGAACTCAACATGAGACAACGTCGTTGGATGGAGTCGATTAAAGATTATACCGGAAATCAAGTATCATCCTGTAAAGCAAACGTTGTTCTTGATGCTCTTAGTAGAAAGACGGTGCGGTATTATACATGATGATACAGAGCGAAAACTGGAAGATTTCGAGACACCGAATCTATCCAACCAAATCGCATGGGTCGGCATGCACCGTGATGCCTATCTTGCTACACTTCTTGCAAGTCAAGGGAGTATGATCGAGAGATGAAGTGGAAAAGCTCAGAAGCAAGATGATTGGGCTATCGAGACTCGTGAGAAGATTTCTCGAGTGAGACCCAAGACTATGACCTATCACTTAGTGGTTTGGTCGTGTATAAGCGGCGAATCTACATACCGCGGTTGATGAATTGAAGCGGTCAATAATGGATGAGGCTCATAAGAGTAAATACACTCTACATCCGGGCATGGTCAAGATGTATCAGTATGAAATCTGAACTTTGGTGGCCGGAATGAAGAAAGACGTTGCAGAATACGTGGCCAAGTGCTTGACCTAAATCATGACACAATTTGGGTAGTTGTTGATGATTAACCAAGTCGAGACACTTTATTCCCATCAAGTATTCACTATTCTCCTAACGATTGGCGGAGATTTATATCAAAGAGATAGTGAGATTACATGGTGTTCCTAAGAGCATTGTCTCGATCGTGATACACGATTCAAATCCCGTTTCGGCAAGCGTTACATGAAGGTATGGGACTAAGTTGAAGTTCGGTTCGTCTTATCACCCACGGTCGACTGTCCAATCCGAGAGAACCATACGTATTTGGAGGATATGCCGCGAGCATGTGCCACTGATTTCAAAGGAAGTTGGGATCAACATCTTTCGCTAGCCGAGTTTGCATATAACAACAGATTATCATGCTAGTATACAAATGGCCCGTTCGAGGCATTGTATGGGCGGAAGTGTCAATCACCATCAGTCTTTAGATGATTCGTCAAAAGCGATTACTGGGCGGATATGCTTGAGCGGACCTGCAGACAGATCGCATTGATCAAGAAGAGACTCTAGCGGCACATAGTAGACGGAAGAGCTATGCCGACAAAAGGAGGAGACCTCTAACGTTTTACGTCGGCGACCATGTATTTCTTAAGTTATCTCCGTGAATCGTGTCTGCGCAGGACGCTCAAGAGGAAGAAACTCGGTCACGATACGTTGGACCATTCGAAATTTTGGCTAAGCGCGAGAAGTAGCTTATCGCTAGCTTTACCCCGAACTCCGAGTAATCTCCACGACGTTTTCCACGTGTCGCAATTGAAGAAGTACCAACCGAGCGGTGATCATGTCATCGAGTACGAGGATGTCAAGTACGGCATGATAATACCTTCATCGTTGAGCCGAATGCATCATTGATCATAAGGAGAAGCTGCTCGAAATAAGACTATTCCGATAGTGAAGGTGGTCCGGAAGGGTTTAACACCCGAAGAGGCAACATGGGAAGCCGAGAGTGACATGAAGGAGAAGTATCCGAGTTCATGGCTCGAAGTTTAGTTAGTATAGATTAAATTTCGAGGCGAAATTTTGTGTAAGGGGAGAAATGTAATACCTTGATATTTATCGGCATATTATAAATAAAAGTTGGATAATTCGATAAGTGAAAATTCAATCTCCAGTCTTGTATAATTATAGCATATTTTCTAGGTAGAATTTCTACAAGAAATTAGGAATTTAAGGGCCAAAGAGCCAAAATGACCAAAATGCCCCGGAAAGGGTAATCAACTTAGAAAATTCATGAAAATACCAAAATGCAAAGAAATGACCAAGTGAATTAGGAGAGTATATTATCCATAATTATGGTAATTTAATAAAATATGAACTTGGGAAAATTGTATAAGAATGTTCAAAAGGTAGTAAAAAGACCAAAATACCCTTGTAATTATGGAATAATGTTGGAGGTATGAAAATACTAAGGTTAATGCAAGAATATGAAGGTAATAAGGCATCTTAATTAAGAAAAATACCAACTATGGTTAAAAGAGTGATTAAGCAATTAATGGCTAATTACTTAAGTGTAAACAAAGGAAATTAAGGGATAATTGTGTGAAGCTCAAAATTAGTGTAAATTAGGTGGAAATTAGTAAAAATGTATTTACTAATTAATTTGAAATTTTGGAGAAAAATAGTTGAGTTTAGGTATTTTTAAGCCTAAATACAAGAATGGACCAATTAGGTAATTTTGTGAAATTTTTGAGAAAAAGTAAATAAATAAATCATTAAATAATTAATTAAATAAAAAAAAAATAAATATTTATTAATCTAAAATAGGGCCAGTAGAAATACAAGAGAAAGGAAAATGGAAAAAATATATAAAAATGAAATAGAAGAAGCAAGTGGCCAAGTTGCACATTATAAAATTAATATAATTAAATTAAAGCAAAAATTGTGAATAGTAATTTAAAAATTAGGAAACTGATCCTATCTAGAGATCTAGGAATAGGAATCCCAAGGTCAAGGTAAAATATTGATCGGTGAGTTTTACCTTTAAGTGACCTCTTCCTAAGTTAATTAGAAGCCGTTTGTGCATTTTCCTAATAAAACAAAATAGGGAAAAATGCATATAGGCATAATTTTGGAAAGAGGAAAATAAATTCTAACTCAACATTTAGGAATGGGTTTAAATTTATTTTGACATATTTGGAATCGTGAATTTTTTCGAAGAAGTTGGCATTCTCGAAATGCTCAAACCGAACGCGATCGGACGCACGCGAGGAAACTTCAATCGGACTGTTGAGGCCTATATGGAATCAAAATTTAGGTTAACTTGGACATTTCTACTAAGTGAGAACTTGTCTTCAAAGTTGTAAATCCAGAATTTTGAGATTTTTCCGAAATTACGCGAATCGGGTACCGATCGAAGAAAACGGTTATACCGGCATCAGTGAGCTAAGTCACCACTTTTGGACCAATGAGGTGCTGCCACACAGCCCCTATGTCGACCAAGAGTGTGTGTGTGTGGAAGAAGTGGCTTCTTGAACAAGTTAGATTAAAGAGTTATTACAACTTTGATTTCCAAACAATCCTTAAAAATTGCCAAACAAGTCCCTTGTTTTCACCTATAAATACCCCCCCTCCTTCACATTTTCTTCACACCAAAATCCTCTTCCTTTGGCCGAAATCCTAGGGAGAGAAAGTAGAGAGAGAGCTGCGGGGGAAGTTCGCCGAAGTCTTCAACGGGTAAGTCTTTCGGTCTTTAGTTTTTAGTCTTTAGTTCAATAGTTAGTAAGGCTAGGGTAGTCTTTATTTTTATGATTTGGGTATCATATGGGAGGGCTATTTTAGTCTTTATTTTCAAGAATCATAAATGCGTCGAAGTTCTGGCAAAATTTTGGGAAGAAAATAGCCTATGTAGCTTAAGGCCAGGCGAAATTCCGCCAAGTGGGGTATAGGGGCAAAATGGTAATTTTTACCTAAAATGCCGCTTATAATGTCAAATTACTAATGGAAGTGACATTATTCTCATAGGATATCCGAAACGTTGATTCCGCCGTTGCCGTTCTACCGCCGACGTACCGCCGTAGGATTCTTGCACATTTCTCCGTAGAAAGTACGTTTCATAGCAGTAGTACCTAACGTTGCCAACGAAGGTACGGACGCGCATCGTAACACTAATCTTGCACTCCTTAAATACTTATATGTCAATGATATGTTCGTAGACCGTTATACGACGCTTATACGGGTTATAGTTTTGATAACACCGTTTTGTTTTCCTAGCGAGGGGACACGACTAATTATCGTGACACCGGTGAATAGTGCAGTCGTTGTTGTTATTTACCTTATGGGGCTTTACATATTGCTCGTGCTTATGTTTTGTCGGCATAATGATCATGCATCTCTAGTATGCTTATGATATACCGTTGTATTAGCTCTAGAAATATTTGTTGTCCGTATACCGTATTGTTTGGGTATGAGGTTAACTGCTACCCGAGATTCAATACGTTGAATTGAATCTCACCGTAGCTTCAGTCGGGAGGACCACGGTTCGTGGATCGAGGCAAGTACCGGAGTAGGCATGCAACAAGACCTGCTTTCTATCTTTATCGCTTTACGCATTCCTTCCGTTTTACGCTTTCTTTCCTTGTTCCTTTCTAAACCATGTGACTACTGTAATCATTACAATGTTACACAATGGTTGATGTTTTGGCTAAGAATCCAAATGCTCTTTCGCTCTATTGCTCCACTCTGATTGTTTGTTTGAAAAAAAAAAATCCGCATTTCAAACATGGGATGTTACAACGTCACTCCAAATAACAATAAATCATCAACAAACATCAAATGAGACACCTTCGGACCTGTTCTAGAGGTAAAGATAGGTTTCCACCTTCCATCCTCCACAACGTCACATATTAAATGTGAGAGTTTATCCATACATAGGACAAACAGAAAAGGTGATATAGGATCCCCTTGCCAGAGACCCCTTTAAGGGAAGAAAAACTCAATTTGGGAACCATTTCATAGTACATTGTATGAGACCGATGAGACACAAGCAATAATAAGATTTATAAATTTTATCTCAAAGCCTACCTCCATAAGGACTTGTTTTAGGAAATCTCATCTCACCCTATCATAGGCCTTCTTGAGATCAATCTTCATAGCTATAAGCCTTTTTTTACTTCTATTCTTGCTCATAATATGTAGAAGCTTCTGACCCACAACAATATCATCTTGTAAAAGTCTTCCTTTGATAAAGCTTGCTTGATAAGGGGAAATTAGGCCGTTTATTACCCCTTTTAACCTCTACGTAATTAGTTTAGTAACGCATTTATAATGTACAAAGCATAGCGAAATAGGTCTGAAATGAGCAACTAATTCTGAGTTGTCTCTCTTAGGGATTAAAGAAATAAGAGTCCTATTCAACTCTTGAATTCGGACTAAACCATTGAAAACACCTTTAATGAATGTGCAAAGTGAAGGGCCTACCTTGCTCCACATCCTTTTGTAGAATATTGGGGGACAACCATCAATACCCGGCGCTTTAAAGCTCCCCATAGAGAATACAATGTTCCTAATTTCCTCATTATTCGAGGTGCTAGAGAGTCCTGTAATAAGTGTTGAATCAACAAGAGGGAATTTGGCCTTGGTCTCAAGCAGAAACGAATCAGCACTATCATCTTCATACATGGCCCTAAAGTAACTGACCACCAGCTGCTTCAAATCCGTATCATTGTCCATCCAAGTACCCATCTCATCTATAAGGGTAATGATCCTAGTTCGCCTTCTCCTCATTTTGGTCTTCAAGTGGTAATACCTAGTATTATGGTCTCCTTTCGTAACCCACTCTGTTTTGGATTTTTGAAACCATTTAACCTCCTCCAACTTCAACAATCTGTTTAATTCTTCTTAGAGCTCCATTCCCAACCTACGTAGATACTTAGAATACGGGTAGGCATTCGCCTTTTGAATTCCTTCTAACCTAACCAGAATCTGTTGCTTTTGTTTCTCCACTAAACAAAAAACCTCCTTGTTCCAATCACCAATTGCCACCTGAAACTTAGATAAAGAAAGATTTATATCATCACCTTCTTCCTATTTATTAGATAAGAAAGCTTCATATTGTTCATGATTAATCCACATAGCCTCAAACCAAAAGAGTCGACCCCTAACTCAAGATTCATGATTATCCCCAAAGTACAAAATAATAGGATTATGATCTGAAAAATTTGTATGAGGGAGTATCGTGAGATAACAATCAGTGCACTCCGATAGGAAGGATGTATTAGCTAAAGCCTTATCAATTCATTCATACAGTCGAGATCAATTTTCCAGCCTAGGTCCTCGCCAAGTAAATTTGGGGTCATGAAACCCTATATCAGTTAGCTAACATGCCTAAATCCTATCTTGGAAAGTCTTGATCTTGGAAAAATTAATTGTGGGGCCTCCAGTCCTCTCATTCAAAGAAATTTTGTCATTGAAATCTCCAACCACCACCCAAGGAGTCAAGATGGCCGTAGAAAAAATCTATAGATCGTGCCAGAGTATTTGCTTGAGTCTCGCCGTTGGAACAACATAGACAGCCATTAACAAGAAAGAATACTTACCTTCCAGAGTACATTGGAGAAGAAGAAATTGCATGCCCTTACAGATCACAGCAACAGTAACCTAGTCCATCCTCCATGCTGCGATTAAACCACCAGATCTACCGACACTCAGAACAAACGCCAACCCATTATACCCAAGCTTCTCCAGACAATGGAATTTCGATTCTTGTTCACTCTTAGTTTCGGCCAAGATCAGCAAACTTGGGAGACTTCCCCTGTAAACAAATCGGAGATGTCAAACCAGGCTTTCGTCACATGCTCCCCTGGAGTTCCAGTAAAACACCTTCGCCATAAAATAAATTTTATTTTATAGAAAACCAGGAACTAAAGTAGGCTGGTAGGATAAGGCCTAATTAAAACCTTTTTAGGATTGGGTCTTAGGGACCACCGACCCATTTAGCCCATCACAATGTTGTTCCTCTGTCATTTCCAGGTTTGGGTCACTATTGCCAGGCCCAGCCCAAAATTTCCCAGACAACCCAACTAGCCTCCCACATTCACCAGGGTCATGTGGGGTTGAGTTATACTCCTCTACCTCTAGAATTTCTTTATCTAGCAAACCCCCTTTTCGCACCTCATTACTGTCTAAAACCTGTATGTCATCCATTTTGCTTTCATCCACGTTCAAAGCCACATTGTTAACCTCAGAACCTCGTTGCTTTTCTCCTCCTTTTATACCACCTCCATCGTTCTTTTCTCTTTCCTCAGTCCCTGTCAGCCATAAACCTATGCACTGCGATCTCCCGCCATACTCTGAATCTTGTTTTGTCTCTTCTTCTTCATTCGACCTTTTTTCTCCCTCAAGCCATTCACAAAGTACAAACACTACAACTCCCTCTTTTCATTCGCACCAAATATTACTATTGGAGAAATATTGTTGGATTTTCCTCTCACGTTGTTTTCTTCCTCCTTGGCCAATACCCAAATCGTGAACCACCATTAGCGGGGCAGAATATACCATTTTGTCTCTCTCTTCCCTACGTGGTTTTTGAACCACTCGCCATACATCCTGAGTCTCTGTCCTAATGTCGTTCTCAGACATATGACCAACATTGACGGCACTTTCTTCACTTCTCTCCATGCCTACACTCAGTGGTAGAGTTAGGATTTTTTGTTTGTGTCTGCACAATTAGTGGGGGTATTCGGGGGCAGCACCCCTGAATTTTTTTTAAGGAAAATTTTAAATGCATTAAAAAACAAAAGAATATAAATAAGAAAAGAAAAAAAAACTTCAAATTAACATAGAAAAATAATAATCAAAAGTCAACTAAGCCATTACAACAGAACAATTACAAAAACATTCTACTTCATTTCTCTTCATAGGTCACTCTCTCTAATGCACCCAATACAAGTTCTAATGCTTTTCAAAGACTTTAGGGTAAATAGCTTAATTCATTCAGCATAATAGAGGCCATTGATACTCTCTGAATGTTAAATCACCTTCAGAATATATACATCGAAAAAGTTAGCAGCTATTAGGCTACCTTGCTTTTATCCATCTAAAAAATAACCTTCAGAATATATCCACTCTTTTGGAGTCACTTATGATGAGTAACTCCAATATAAAAAACAACCTTGTAAAAATCTTCAAAATCAACATGAGCGCTTGTATCAAAAAAGAATGTTACAATGCTGAAGCAATCAAATAAATTTCTAAACATGACCTTCACAATTTTCAGTGACAAACTTTTTATAATAAAGATGACATTGATATTTCTATCAAAAGCACCCAACAGATACATGCTCTCATGTAATCATGATCACATGTTCTGGCATTCCAATAAAACAATTACCATAAAATCATGTAACAGGCGACTAACAAAAATGATCCTGATCTACAGAAATATTTCCACGAGGCTAAAATTTGCAGATGATCAGCAGTTTCAATGATAGGGAATAATAGTTCCAACAAGGAGTAGAAAGAGTTACCCATATAACTGCTTTGATTTTCTCTCATCTTCAAGAAAACACCTTATCATGAGCTCATGAGAAGCTAAACCAGTAAATGGATAGCCAAACTAATAGAGCATATATATTAGATTACGTTTTCAAGGTATCCAACGAGGAATTCATATTGGGCTTGGATATTAAGAGAAAAAAATAAACAAATAATTCATAGTCTTTACTCTTTAGTTTGCTCTTTTTTTTTTATTAGATGTATCTATTGTTTATGCCAAGAGAACTTTATGAAATGAAAATGAAAATCAACCTTCATTATTGTAACATTTGTATCAGTGCCTTCAACCTTCATTTCGTCCACTTTTGCCTGTCAAGAATGGATTTTTTCACTGCCACTTCTAATTGAGTTGTCTCACCGACCCTAACGTCACCATATACAGCTGCTTCTTCATAAATATTAGCTACCTTCAGTGATATGAAACCAATACGAGCAAGTGTTAAAACAGATGCCAGGGATACCGCTGGTTGCCTTTTAGCATCAGCTGTTTTTTTTTTTTTTTTTTGCAAATAAGGGTATTTTGTGCTTGCATGTGCAGACGTTGGCATCAGTGTGGCTCCGCCACTGCCTACACTTCCATCTTTTGTATCCCTTGTTTTGCATTCTTTGGATTTATGACCATACATTCCACATTTTGTACATAACCAATGGAACCCTCATACTCCATATAGTAATCCTCTCCATCCAATGAGAAACCAGATATCAGTTGTTTCCCCAAGTCCACCAGAACAAAAATCCTCGCATAATGACCCCTAAGTTGTCCAGAGGTATTAAGATCAATTTTAATGGTTCCCCTATTCTGTTGCTAATCCACGTTAATGTTTCCCTATCATAATATTCTAGAAAAACGTCCGGCATCCTAACTCAAACCGCCACTTTATCAATGGAATCCCTCATCAATTGAAATTGTGATTCCCTGGCCTAATCGTCAAGTAATAATTGAAGATCATCTAAGGTCCATCAGTCAAAGCATTTATAAAATCCTCATTGTTCGAAAGCTTAACCACAAAGAAACCACTAAGAACTGATGACCACTCCTGACGAATATCTTTCATCAATACCTGGCATCACGTTTTTCTTAAAACCAAAAAAAAAAACAATGTAAGCCTAAAAAATTGAAACACGTCATCTTGGATGATGAATACGTTAGAGCTGTTGCATTTGATTATTCCACTTCGCCGATCCAGAAAGCTTCATGAAGGCCCTTCATTCCTTGGTCATGAGAAAATGGTAGTTGGTGCCTTATAATAAGGACCAGGAGAATATATAGTATGTTAATTAGTAATTAATTACTCCATCTACAGCCAAAGAATGCCGTAAATATTGAACAAAAAAAAAAAAAAAGCTAAAAAATATAAGCAAACATTTAGAACCCTGACATAGTATATGCAAAGAAGAAATATCGTGATCCCCGTCGATTCAAAAATGAAGAAAGCTAAACTAATAGGAGCACTAACCTACGAACTTACCTGATTCATTCAATATTTAAATCAATATTTTTTTGGGGTCAAAAGTACTTATATTAATATTTCAAAACCAGATACACAAAATGATAACCAAAGCAAATACAACAAAGCAAACCAAATACAAGGAAAAATCTAATTATCACCAATTGAAGAACGAGAATAGAAGTAGCATCAAAGACTACATCAAACTCTTGTAGATCCAAGGTTAGAAGTGACATAAAAGAAGTTATTGGTTACAATACCCACCCTATAGACTATAGAGCACACCTTCTTATAAGCATCAGCTACAAATAGAGCAGCTACACAGTAGCCCCGTCTTGAGGTAAAGAACATAAAAACTCAACCTCAGAAAGAAGATCAATGATATCCTGAAGAACGCTTCTACTCCTCCATTGAAACAGATCTGGTGACATCCACCACACACCGAAAAATGCCTATGGCTAACAACAATCCTCTGATAGGTAAAGCACAAGGCGGCAGTGACCATTGATAAAATCATTCCCCAAGGACATGAATCCAAGCCACCCAAAGAGGATCGGATCTATTAAAGTTCAAACAAATTTTCAACCAAGAGGAGTTATTTTCAAATCTCGTAGATCTGTTTATTAACATCACCACTAAAACCCAACAGCACAAAAACCACAAAAACAGGAAGAGAAGACGGACAGCTCGCACAAAGGCGAGGGAAAAAGCTCTCATCGTCTCAAGACAGATCTAGAGAGGAAGAGGAAAAACGCTCCCTAGAGACGATAGAGACCACAGCCAACAAAAATCAAATGGAGGAGGCCGCAGCTGGAAGATCCGAGCTTCGATCTATCTCTTCGATGCAATTGTGGTATGAGATGATGCTCGCTGGTGACATATGGTGATGACACATGCCGCCGGCGAGAGAGAGCCGAAGAAGTGAGTGTTAGAGGCAGAGAAGAGAAAGCGTCGGGAGATGAAGAGACTTGAATGTAACAGCAATAGGATTATAATATTTAAATCAATATAGTACTCCTCCTATTCTAATTATAAGACAACATTTGGAAGATTGTTTTGGTCCTAACTATAGGACAACATTCTAAGTTTTGTTAATTTGTTACTCCTCCCATCCTAATTATAAGACAACATTTGGAAGATTGTTTTAGTCCTAACTATAGAACAACATTATAATTTTTGTCAATTTTTTCATAAAATACTACCTATTGATATAAATGAGGGATTATGTGAAATCAATAAGGTAGTTGAAGTGTAAAATTTATATAAGGGCATTTTAGGAAAATGAGTAAAATAAATTAATTTAACCTCTATCCTTAATCCCTCCAAAATCAGTTAAATATGTCTTATAATTAGGACCGAAGAGAGTAGTATAATACAAAGTTAAAATTTACTCCGTATAATTAATATATTGAGTACCTCATTAATCAATATACTGAGTACCTCATTAATCAAAGCGGCAGATCATTATTCCCAATAATTTCAATTATTCTATCATATTTGTATCATAACTAAGAGAGAATCTCACCCAAATAAAAAAAAAAAAAAAAATCCGATGTAAATTTTACTTAGTGATATGGATGTACTTGTTAATCTCTATAATTTAGTCAACAACATTTGTTAACGGGAGCTGAATTAGTCAACATAGATAGACTCGTCTATAACTATTCTATTCTATGACTTGTCAATAAGACAATTTCATATTCGAATTCTATATCAGATGGGTGGATTCTTTTCATGCCATGTAATATTATATGTAATTAAAAAGGCGATGTGATAAAAGGTAAAAGGTGGAAGCATTGCAGCTGTAATACTGAGAATACTTTACCCTTGTAATTTCACGACAAACGAGTTTCAGACCACAAAAACAAGTGAGCCCACCAAACATGGATGTACAGAAACCCCTTGAACTCTTAAATCTTAAATATAACCCATAATAGACCGAAAAAATCCGAAACAAGATTCTCTCATTAGCAAACTTTCTCCTCATCTCTCATCATCTAATCCAAATCGTAGATTTGACTTAATTTTCAAAAAGGAGGTTGTTAATTTTGGCAGCTATATCAAATGTAGGTCCAGATTTAAAACCGACGAGGAACAATGAGAAAACATCAATGAGAGGATCCGGACCCACAACCAGGAAATCCATCACAATTAGAATTGGAATGACGACCACGAAAACAGCAGAAACGGAAAGAAGAATACTCCTTCCTTCCACTGTACCAAGAAACCCTAAAAAAAATAAACTATAAGAAGATAGCGCCTTAACTAATGACGAGGTCCAAAGTTTTTAACAAGATGTTGATGTAAACCCAACTGTGCAACAAATGTTAACCACTTCAGTCCTTCTTTCTGTCTTTCAGAGCACCCTTGGGAATCTTACTCAAAACCTTGGCGTCAATCACTGCATACTGCTTCTTCATCTCCGCAGTAGCCTTCTCAGCGAAGGCTTCCACCTGATCTTCATACTTCTCGTAGAGCACGGGAACAGTGTGGAGCAAAACAAAGGCTGTTCCTCGTTCATCAGATGAAATATATCAACATAGTATTTAAAATTTCAAGGCCGTAAGTTCTAATCTACAATATAAACCTCAAAAGAAATGGGAAAACTTCGTTACCTATATAGAACAATGTCAAGAAGTTGCACCAGCTCCCCACAATAGAGAAAACCCATAATCCTGCAATAACCTAACATACAATAATACAGAACATTAAAATAAGGGGCAAGAAAGTACAAAGAAATAAGCACAACCAACATTGTTATTCCAGGAAACATGATATTAACGACCCACAATTCACTGTTGAATGACAGTCAGGTTACAATATACTTGTATACAGTCAAATAACAGGGCAGATAAGAACAATAAATACCAAATTCAATCCCACCCTCACTTCTCTGTTTGGCCCATTCCTCTTTAACCCACTAACTTCCTGGAAGACCCACGCTGACAACTCTCTTTCTCTCTAAAACTTGGCCCCGGCTTTTAGCCTTAAATGCACAGGATCGTCATTCCATTTCTTCCCTAAACCCCCACCATCCTCTTTTTTCCTGGGGTTCCATTTGATAATGATACATACTTTAATGAACACACACAAGGTAGGAACGCATTAATGAAATGGCTACGAGTCTGCAAGTTATAAAAGAAAATGAACTTACAGAAAGAAATTTCTTGAGATCCCTCCCTGATGCAATATCCCTCAAAGTAGCAATCAGCCAATTGATCTGAATTCTAAGAGCAGAAGCAAATTGAAGTACAGGTTCCTCCGGGATGTGAACTTCTGGGATCCGTGGTGGAATCCTGATAAAAATTCATTATTAAACCAAGCAACTAACACAAGTAAAAGAATTAAATAACATAAAATTACACATGATCGGGAGGCTTTACTTGTTGATAAAAGTTGAGGCATTGGACCACAGGAACAAAATTGCCAGTGCAAGTATTAGGAAGTGGCAGACCAAAGTGAGTAGATGGTATTCAAGCAATTCAAATAGAACCCAAACAACAGTAGCAACACCAAGAGCAGAAGCTGATATCTTCTTATTCCTCCATAGCATAACAGCAGCCGCTGTGACATAAACAAGCAAATCAAAACACACCAACAAATAAAACAAAGACAAAGGAAACTGAAGAGGGGGGAAATCTAGGCCCTAAATGCCAAGTATGTCATTTTAATGAAGAATTTTCACCATAAATAACAAATCGATAAACCATAATCCCGGATCAGAACCTAGCCCAAAAAGCACTCAATCTGATCTCACGTGGGGAAAAAAGTTTCATCCGATACAACATTTTAAGGATGTGATTCTCAAATTATATAGACTCCAGAATTTTGACCGTGAATTATGCGCTACATAATTATAAAATCCTGAAACACGCGACCTCAGGTTGCATATTTCTCATAATTTCAGCACACAAAATAAAGACGAAATTACCTATAATTAATTGAAGGACGCATTCACAAAATTAAAACAGAGAAACACGCACAATAAAGTCTGGTTAAATGACTTCAGTAATGATTTTACCCAAATCAAGTTTAATCGCAAAAGAGAGGGGTAGAGCCGTAGAGGAATCATTTTCAGACCTCGATCAAAAGATTGTAAATAAGGAAAGGTATAATTAGAGCACAAGAATGGCAGTGTTCAAAATGAATTGGAAACTTAAGTTCTGTGAGGAAAAGAAATGATAAATTACGTACGTTTTCCACCACCGAGGACATGGTGAATAGGCTTTTCCCTTCCAAAAAGTCGGAAAATCTTGGACTGGACCGAAGGAGTTGATTTATGCTTCCCGTCGTCGGAATCAGACGAAGACGATGAGGAATGGTGGTCATGAATCTTTTCAGATATCTTCTCTGGCAATGATTCAGACTTTGGCTCTTCGTGCTCGTGATGCTCAGCCATGATTCACAGACTGAAAATTTCGCGCTTCCAATCGGCAATCACCAAAAACCCTAAAGCTAGTTTCGAAACGTATGGAAGAAATGAGACCCTCGAATTCGAAAGCTATAGACTTGCTTTTTTTCGCCTTTTAAAAACAGTGTGATAACTGATAACGGATAAGTGAAACCGATGGCGATGGGAATGCACCGATTGACGGAGTTACAAGACCCCATGAGATCTGTGGGAGATATCAATTGGGGTCCTCGATGCTTAGCATCCGTTAAACTAGACGGCATCAACTCTCTGATCACTGGGACGCGTGGCGCGTATTTGATTATCGCCGTTTCAAAGTCACGCAATGAGAAAGCGGTAACGAAAATTACAGGTAACGCAGGGACGCACGTTGTCGCAAAAGGACGAGACATAGATCTACAACACGTGGCGTGAGTGGGTCCCATTCGCTCGATATTCTTAGCTCGTAAGTAACCACGACCGACGATACTTAATGGTGTCCGCATACGTAGATTTTTTAAATATTTTTTATAAAAATATATTTATTATTACTTTTTTGACAATTAATTTCTTACGTTTCAATCAAGAACAGATTCAAAATATAAATTATTATTTTAAAATTCCAAGCCCCCAATTGATTTAACCTTTGATTTTTTTTAATAAAATGATAACTGGGGATGGACAATGGACATTAATTTACAAGAATTTGTTAATATAATCTTAAAAGAAACTAAGAAAGTAGGGGCATCTCAGGAAGTTTCATCTGCACGATCTAGAATCTCGAGTTGACCTCCTTCCAAATCAAGAGATGTTTGTTACTTTCCCACTGAGATTATGAAGAAAATGCATTTTCCTTCTCCGAATTTCTCTATGAGTGAAAAGAAATTTGGGGGGAAATGTGGAAGATTCCAGACTATACCTCCTTCTCCACGTTTGTATTGTCACTTTTCCTCCCTCGTACAAACAAAGGAAAAAATTATTCCCTCCCATCATTTTCTCTAATTTTTTCTGAAGTCCCACCGACATAAAATTTTAGCCCGATCACATAAAAACAGGGCAAGGGGGTGCTTGGCAAAGATTGAAAATTCGAGAAAATCTCAATAACATCATCAAACATTTGGTAGCCGTTATAAAAGTGAAGGAAAGAATCACTGGTAAATGAACGAGCTAACACAGATTGAATGACATCGACAAACAGCTTAACTAATGTTCTTAAAGTGAAGTACATAATCGACAACTAACTTTACCTCGTAGGCTTCCGAGACTTGTTTGAATTTAGCCTCTGCCTCTTTCTTATTGTTTGGGTTCTTATCAAGGTGTCATTTCATGGCAAGCTTTCTTCAAATCTTCATCTCGTGGCATTCTTATCAACTGCGAGAATCTTATAATAGTCAACACCCATACTTCTTCGTCTTCCGAGGGTTAGAACTTCGGAACGAGATTCTCGCAAATACTCGATTTTCCCTTTAATGGGTCTTCGTGAAGCTTCGCTTGTTCTTTTGCTATCGAGTGCGATGAACACCAGGAAACGATAGATAGAAAGATATAAGCGCAATCGGCTCCCTTCGATTTGGGTTTTCGAAGGTTTTGGGTGTTTGCAATCGAAGACAGGAACCTTCGATTTTCGCAAATACAAGAAGTTTTCAAATTTCCCCATCTTCAAAGATTCGAAGATGGTGGTTCTTGTATACCAAATTTGCTATAAAATCTCACAAATGAAAATTAACAGAGAAATTTCCCATCTCGTTGCGTCTTCTTCTCCTCTCTCGCCGCTCTAACTCCATCGTAGAATCCTCCACCGTCACCGATGGTTAGAAAAAGAAGGTCTTGGACAATAGAGTGGTTTGTCCTTACCTTCTCGTCGAACCCTATTTGGACTTCAAGCGATCCATGTAGGAGATGGTAGAGGCACGTCCGAGCCGATGGATGTGAACTCCATCTCGGGAAGTCTTGCACGAGCTCCTTCTATGATCTTGATCTCAATCCCAAACACACCCCGCCATTAAATTAAACTCGAAGATGCATACAAAAGCACAAAAGTGGGTGTCGGAGGTGAAATCGGAGGTGGGCGAAGGAGAAATCCTCTCTGCATGTTGTCCTCGCCGTCGAGGTGAAATCAAGGGTGGGTCGAGGTGAAAGTGGATGATGATGCCGTCGAAGTGTAGATCGAGGCAAAATGGAGATGATGAAAAAACTAACAGACGTTGCATATGGATTAACGTTTTGTGCTACTTTCACCTTTTGAAAAGTTTTTGGTATTTAAGGTCCAGTTAAAAGTTGTTTGTGTTGGGTGCGCTTGGGACAATAGTTTGTTGGCTAATTCGCTCATTAACCCTTTTTTCAATCCAAACATAGCAAGATAATGAAGGAGAGCTAATTAGTATTTTACTTGGAGTACCGTTCTCTTCCCCTCCTCTTCCTTTTCATTATTCATATCAACTTTTAAATTGAAAATTTGAATGATTTAGATTTAATGTTTTATCAAAATATTTTTTATTGTAATTTTAAATAGTCATAAAAAAAATTTAGCGGTTTTTGAATTTATTTATTAATATTTTTAGTAAATATTAAATCTGAACCTTTCAAATTCCAATCTAAAAACTAAAATAAATAGTGAAGAGGGAGGTAAGAACAGAAGACCATAGCTAAACCCGTGTGAAAACATTTCCAAAATATTTAGAACCAATGAATACTCAAGCTCGTTAGATTTGGAGATCTATCCCAATAATTTATTATTTAAAATAAAAGCTTAAAAAAAGGAAGCAGGAAATCAAGCTCTAGGATAGTCAAGTGCATGATATTTAAAAACTCGTTTTATCACTGCGATTTTACGTTTTTACGATTTTTTTTTTTCATTAAAACGATTTTACTAATTTTCCAAACGCTTTTATGTTTTTACGATTTTTTTACGTTACGATTTTACGTTTTACGATTTTTCATTTTCCTTCCGTTTTCAGGTAAAATTTACGTTTTCACTACCATGGTCAAGTGAGGTTTTAAACTTGGGAACCAGACACGTCAGCTCAAATAATGCAAAAGCACAAAACATGGCGCATGTTGGAATCATGGAGTTAGTTAGCTCATAACCATATAGACCAAGTCGACCCAGCCAAAAATGAACACTTTGACCTATATAGAAGAGTTTGAAAGCTAGCAAGTCATGTGGCTGTGAACACAATAAACAAAATATCATATGAACATTTTGTACTCGTAATGAGTAAAGGAAGAGTTCATCCCACGCAAATGAAAGCTGGAAAAGAAACAGACCCAATTCCAATGTTCACAAATGTGGTCTGTGTCTTTCCAATGACGTCTAAAAGCCCAGACATAAAAGAAATTAACGACCCCACCTCCAGCTGAGAAAGGATTCACAAATTGGAAAAAGAAAAGGTTTGAACGTGCACAACGAGAAATATGCGTTGGGGACAAAAAGTGGAACACCATGAGCAACCCTCTTTTATTTTACATCTCGATAATAAAAAACCCAAGCCTAATCTCAAATGATGCTTCTAGTTGTCCTATAGGAAGAGGGGCGAACAACTCGAAGAAAACCAGACAACACTATACGACATGAGTGGTTTCTTTTAATGACAATAAGAACCAGAAGGATAGAATTGATCAGTTATTTCCTTATTAGGGACACTAATCGGCTAGCAAAGTCTCAAGAAAGACAGTTATTATTAATAGAGGCGAGGCGAAACTGTAGGATTTTATATGGTTTGCTGTAAAATGCAAGAACAGAAAACAACTAAGTACGAACTGTGATTACCTCATTCGAGTGAAATGTGACTGGAGAAGCAGAAAAGTCCGGGGGCCTAGCTTGGAGGAGCAAGAGCCTGAGTTGTTGCTGAAACATGTTTAGCAGATGAAGAAGAAGAACAAACTTGAAAGTGTTTGAAACAAAAACCAGAAGGATTTGGGTCTAGTTCCGATGACCGTCAGTCGTTGAATTTGTTAGGTATGATATTTGTCGATATTCGCTTCAAAAGCGAACATTGAACGAATATGCCTTTCTACTTCAGACTGGGCATTACCATAAATTCAAATGCCCAAAGGTTTTTTGGTGAAGCTGTATCTATGGTTACGTGGGCCTTTAAAAAACTGAAAATGGGTCAGAACTTTAGAATTGGGCCTGAGGTCATTGGAAAATAAATGGCATGGGTTTCGAAGCATATAAAGTTCTCTTTTGGAGTAGGATTTGAATAATGCACATCCTCTTATCAAAAAAAATAATAATAATGCACATCCAAGAGAGTGATGGGAATACCAACATCCCTTGGCAGAAAGTGGTAAGGGACTTATTCTCCTACCACCATGTCCTCGGTTCGAGGCGTGAGAATGGAGAAAATGGTGTTGGGAGCTCTTCCCCCATGATCGTAGGCCCAACGTGAAGCGAAATCCGGATTAGTTGGAACCGAAGGTTCCAGTGAATCAGGTGGGATAAAAAAAAAAAGAGAGAGAGTGATGGGAATTGGGCATAATGATAAAGCTGATTGGGGGGGAAAAAAGATAAAGCTGAAGAGGGTAAAGTATAACAGTGGTAATGTTCGGGTTGTTGGGAAAAAAATAGTAATGCTTCTGCTTAAGAAAAGTATAATAGTAATGAAAAGCTGATGGACTGCTGCCGTGCTGGTGCAGTTGTGAGTGTCCGTGTCCATTGAAGGCAGATCAAAATCTGAAAGCCACCCGCCTTTATTTAAATCCTTATAAGTTACCTATTTTAATATTCACGTGGTGAGGTTAAGGAAGTTCTTACTTCTTAGGAAAATGAAAAATTGTACAGTTGTTGGACCTGATACTATCACTATTGAAGTGTGGAAAATGGGTGAAGTGGATATGTTGTGGCTTACTAAGTTAGTCATTAAGATTTTATGATCCTATAAAATGCCCGCTGAGTGGAGAAAAAATATTTTGATCCCTATTTATAAAAATAAAGGAGATATTTAGAATTGTGCAGACTACAAAGGAATTAAGTTTATGAGTCATATAATGAAATTGTGGAAAAAGGTTATCGAAAACAAGTTGAGGTTGGAGACTGTTATTTCTAAAAACCAATTTAAATTTATAACGAGCATGTCTACAACAGAGGCGATTTATTTATTGAAAGGGCTAATGGAAAATTATTGGAGCAAAGGAAGGGATTTGCATATGGTTTTATTTGATTT
Organism: Acacia pycnantha; assembly: GCA_025563575.1. Lineage (NCBI taxonomy): Eukaryota > Viridiplantae > Streptophyta > Magnoliopsida > Fabales > Fabaceae > Acacia > Acacia pycnantha. The sequence goes on along the minus strand of JAMWYP010000067.1, from coordinate 530,568 downwards.
GGAAAAAACATATGACCTTATGCTAAAAAATGTACTTTGGAAAGCCTTTGAAAAGAAGGGGGTGCGTGTCGCATACTCGCATATATCAAAGTCACCCAGGACATACATGAGGGGGTGACAACTAGTGTTAGAACTTCTGATGGTGAGACAAAGGACTTTCCTATAAGGATTGGCCTACATCAGGAATCAGCTTTGAGCTCTTATTTGTTTAACCTAATCGTAGACGTTCTAACTTAGCATATCAAAGAGGAGATCCCTAACTATATGTTTTTTTTGCTGCTGATATAGTTCTATTGGCAAAATCCAAGGAGGAAATCAATTTTAAACTTGAGATATGAAGAAGCCCTCTGGAGTTGAAGGCTTTTATCTGAGTAGGAGCAAAACTAAATATATGCATTACAATTTTGATGAGAGACAAATTAGAAGTGGGGTGGAAGTTAAATTGAGGGGGCAAGTTATTCCACAAGTGACTAAGGTTAGATATTTAAGATTAATTATATAACAAGATGATGAAATTGATGGAGATGTTAATCATAGAATTCAAGCTTAATGGTATAAATGGAAAAAACCTACTAAAGTTATTTTTGACCAAAAAGTATCTAATAAAGTATAAGGGAAGTTTTATCGTACTACTATAACACCAGCAATGCTTTACAGTAGTGAATGTTAAGCTCTAAGGGGACAATATGAGCATAAAATGAGAATAGCTGAGATGAGCATATTGAGATAGATGTGTGCAATGGCAGAACTGCCTTGTAGCCCGCTGGGGCCAACCGAACTGACCTTTTAAAATTTGTTAGTATATATATGTATTTATTATATGATATTTTATTTGGCCAATAATTTGGCCCCAGCTAATTTTTTATCTTCTCTATAAGGATAATGTTTGGTTCATTACTCATTGGGCTGTGAGAAAAAAGTAAAATTCTTGTTTGAGATACCTACCGAAAATGTTAGTATTATTTTATATATTGTTTTGATTTATAATTGTCGGTTATTATTTATTTGTATTTTCAAGGTTATGTGATACTATTTAGTAAATACTCCCTCTGGTTCTTATTATAAGGCTGGTACTAACAATTCCCAGAAGTTAATAAAAATAGTTAAAGTCATTAAATTTGTCCTAAAATTTAAATAATTTTCAATATTATCCCTATTAATTACACTAAACTCTAATATTATATTAATTATTACTCTCACTCACTACCTTTTTAATTATGGGTATACATGAAAAAAATATTAAATGCTATTTGGAAACAAACAAGTACCTTATAAAAATAACCAAGCACACTTGTTAGTTGGTGTCTTATAATAAGGACTAAAGGGAATAGTTCAATATGTTTATTTTTTGGCTCGGGCTATTTTTTTTTCTAGTTCCACCACTGGATGTTGGTTATATAAGAAAAGATAAAATTCGTAATGATTGTATACACGAACGAGTTGGATTGGCATCTATAAAAGAGAAAATAATAGAAAATCGTTTGAGTTGGTATGAACATGTTCAAAGGAAGCCATTGAATGCGCCGGTGGAAAGAGTTGATCGAGCAATATGAAGTACTATAAAAAGAGATTGAGGAATACCGAAACGAATACTCAATTAGGTTATAGAGTAGGAATTTTGATTAATAATCTTTCTAAAGATTTGATTTTCGATAGAGCACAATGATGTTATACAATCTGTGTAGTCAATTTCACCTAGTGGGATAAAGACTTTGTTGTTGTTGTTGTAATATTCAAGATACATGCTTGTTAGATTTCTTTTCAAACTAGGGGTCTAATTTCTAAAATAAAACAGATGTTGATTTTTCTTTTTACTTATGTAATGCAGTGACTATCATCACTTTTTAAGCATATATTGTTCAAATGGTATTAGGGTATGAGTGTGTGTTAATTTGTTGTATATGTTTTAAGTAGTTAAAATATATACTATCTCCGATTCTAAATATACGACTTAGTTTACTTTTTTCTAGAGAGGTTAAGGAAACTAAAAAATTACATTGTCATATCATATATGATGTATGAATAATTACAGCGATATTGCTCATTTTTAATAATTTCAATAAAATATTGAACGTAAAAAAAAAAATCTTTTAAATACTTACACTTTCTTTATGAATACTTTAAAGGCAAAAATCACTCTTATTTTGTTAGGCAGGGCCATCCCCTAATTGGAGGTAGTCATGCACTAAATGTTGACATCTCTTCTAATGTGATTTATAGCTTGATTCACCATGCTATAAATGTTTAATAAAGATTAACCCCTTCCACTATATCTTTTAAGGCAAAATTCACTCTTAAACCAATTGTATAAATATCACTAAGATCATTCATTAGCTTCACGTGCAAAAGAGACCTGTGTGCGGGTTTAAAAAGGCAAAGATCGGAATCCTAATTACATTCATCATTTTCTAATGAGTTCAACATAGATTCATCTGCATCATTCTTCCAACCCAAAGCAGTTGTTGGCATTCAGATAGACACCCAACATAATTCATTGGATAACGTGTTGTTCGCAATATTATTATAATCTACAGTCAATCAAATAAGTTAATAATATCTGATGCGCCGTAAGGTCCCGGGTTACTTTTCAGTGATCTCAATCCTAAAATCCTACAAATGCATTCATAAGATAACTGGGAAGGAAAATACTGCTACAACAATGGATAATAGTGGAATTGAAAGCCATGAGACGACGAACGAGATCCGATAAAGATGTTGTGATCATCCCTATTCTGACATTAACATAGATAGCTACGATTCCCCCTCCATGGCTAAACTAGGATGATTCTAACATAGTACCAAAGTTTGGTCATTTTCATGAACCTCTATTATTGGCTTTCAATCCTTTTTAAAAGTATTGCGTCGTTCAAATTAAACCCACAGGGAACACACCTACTCACATTTAGGCAGTGCTAGTGGAACATAGGCCCTTTGACTCCCTTTCATGTCGTCCCAAAGCTCAAAGCATGATGTGAATATATGAATAACCATTAAGGGAATAAACTATAAATTAAATACATAAACAAGAGGACAAATAAATATATATTAGGGGAGGCTTTAGGGAAAGTTGGGGGACATGGCATGCAAGAGGCCATGCACTTTTTGGATATGAATGCCCAATGAAGCCTCTCTGCTTTAAACGGAAAGCAAGCGATGTGAATTTCAATGTAAAATATGTTTGTCACTTGTGTTTTATTCTAATGTTTTGTGCTGTTTATGAATAAAGCAAATCCCAATTTGGACAAAAGGTGTCTATGAAGGTGATGAGATGCGTCGGCCACTCATTCACAAAATCATTACCCGTCTTTTGACTCCATATTATCATTACTGATGGTGCTGTGACGATGAGATTGAATAAGATGCTATTTCTATTTTCCTTCATATTTGATTTTGTTTATTTTTTAATATTTTGTAGGTTTAATCCAATGATTCTGATGTAAATCACCTGAATCTAGTAACTTTTTTCTGAATTGCTCTTTCCGGTCCTAATTATAAGAACACATTTTGGAGTTGGTTTTGATCCTAATTATAAGAATAAGTTTTAACTTTTGTCAATTGTTTCTTATAATACCTCTATTTATACTTATTATTAGGAGCATTTATATATATGTGTGTGTGTGCGTGTGTGTACACACACATATATATATATCTGTGTGTGTGTCTATATATGTATGTAGATAGATCTATATGTATACACACACTTTATATATATATATATATATATATATATATATATATATATATTTATATATATATATATATAACAAGACCATTATTTCAATTAGAAAGTGTGTGGAAAGGAAATTAGATCTATATGTATACACATGGATAAAAAGCAACTAATATACATATACTAAACTAATATGTCATGGATGTCTAACGTAAGGCAAATTAGAAACACTTATAATTAGGGCAACTTGTGTCATTTTAAATTTATATAAGGGCATTATAGGAAAATGGGTAAATTTAACTAATTTAACTCATCTCCTTAATCCTCCCAAAATCAGTTAAATAGTTCCTATAATTAGAACCGGATGAAGTATATTAATAAGTGTCTAAACCAGCTGACTAATTCAATTACATCTGACAATTTTTCACTTGGAGTGTTGGGTTGTCCAAGTGGAAATCTTTTTTATCCTTAGATTTAAACTCGGTACCAACAAGCTAAAAAGTCAATGTACTTACTATATACCACTCTGATTTTATTTGTAGGTTTTTTTGATAAAAAAATTTGGTCCTATTTATAAGTCCTCATTCAAGTAATAAATGAGATTGTGACAATTTTATTCATATTAATTGTACCAATGAAAATAGGGTAAGAAGAAAGAGTTAAAAGATACACATTCATAAATAATGACAAAGTTGAAAATTTATCTTATAATCATTGAGTTAACTACTTCTCATTGATATGTGTGATTTAGTTTTAAAAAAAAACTTATAAATAGGATCATAGAGTGATGGGCCAATCCTTAATAATTATTGCTATTTTTTTTATAAAAAATAAACATCTATCAAGTCAAGCCGTTTACTTATGGTAAATATTGAATACACACAAACACAATTCAATATTTTAGTTATAAATAAATTCCTTTTTGTTTGAATTACTAGAAAAATTTAGATATTTTTTATACCATATCATGGTAGTTCATATTTGAAGTTTTTTTTTTAAAAGAAAAATTCACAGGGTAAGCACTAAATAGAATTTAAACCATCTAAACATGAATGTTATTAAAAGTAAACCATAATTATTACCATGGCCACAAAAAAAAAAAAATAATCATTACCTACACCACATCCTACTTTGATTGAGGCTCAAGTGTCAAGTGGCACATATTACATATATAAATAGGTCTACAGGGTAACAAAAGCAATGTGTGGGATCCAATTTGTAGATTTTATCTGACACATAACTATAATTAAATAAAATTAATAAATCAATTATGTTTTTTGTGTGAGAGGGTGATGTCGTTATCTTTGATAGAAAATTGTAAAAAGGTGGGAACTTGAATTGGGGGTTGTAACAAAAATACAAAAAGAGAGGGTTGCTTCGGATAGGAGGTGGGATCACCTGGAGATTAACTAGAAGCTAAAAAAACAAAATAGAAAAATCAGAAGATGGATAAGATCCAACGGTGGTTGGTGATCCATCATATTGAAATAACATGAGGAGGCCCCACAGTATCATTAGCAGAGGGCCATCAAGATCATTACAGGGAGCATTACTTCTTATATCACTTCCCAAACACTTCAAACCAATCCATCGCTCTTGACTTCCCCTTAACTGATAAATAAATAAATAAATGTAATTAAGTCATTCTCATGTGGGTCTTTCTACGCTTGTCTGCTTCTCTTCCCTCCAACATAATTGACGCCTACGATGGCACCCGTTCCCCGTCAGCATAACTGACGGCCACGATAGCCACAGTTGCTTCGCAGTATTAATTAGCAGCCTTAATTTAGTGCTCGTTGCCTAATGGTTGTTGAACCGAGGGGAGGGAGGGAAGAGATTTTAATATTAGAATTGATGAGAGGGGAGAAATTTTAATATTATTTTGTTTAGTTGATGAGTGGGGAGAGGTAAAATATTTACATATAGACAACTTTATCCTTATTTTATTTAAGTCATTTTTTTGAATTTTATAGAATGTTTAATAATTAAATAAAATTATAGTTTTATAATTATTAAATTGAATAATTATAACTTTTATAGGCATAATAGTCCTACCATGTCAAAATATTAAAGTAGGGATGGAACAGAAAGTCATAAAGATATCATAGGAATATTAAATAATATGCTAAAATATTACCCCTCCCCTCTAAAATATTACCCCTCCCCTCTAAGTTATAAGGCGAGGGGATGAGAAATTTCTTAAAAAAAATCCCCCTCCTTAAATTTTTATGTTATTAAATAAGGGGAGAGGAGCAAAATTTATTTATTTTTCCCCTCAAACCAAACAGACCCTACAAACCTAAGTTCTTCTTTTTTTTTTTTTCTTTTATTGGTCAAGGTTTCCTCAAGTCTTGAAAGGTAAAAGGTTCTTACCTCTCCCAACAAATATGTTTTCTAGTGTTCGAACTAGTGTTCTCCTTCTTATGAGATTAGGTCCATCATGTATAATTCTTTTAAAGACTTTTTATTTAAGATAGGCTCAAGGGAGGAAATTACAATTATGGCCTAAATTATATTATTTTTAATATGTTTTTTTTGTTAAAACCGATTTACTTACCCAAGTATTTTTAGGATAGAATTAGTTTTTATGTCATTTCATATTAGAAAAAAAATATGATCAACCCAGTATAATAAAACAAAATCCAATGTCATTGTAAAGGTACTATTCAATGCCATGCGAGCGGTCTCTTCAATGTTTCTTCCTTTCTTTCTTTTTTTTGTTTGTTTTCCCTAAAATATTGATGTACTCAATTATCTTTTTTGAATATGTCCACACCACCTCAAATAATTTTCTACAATTTTCCCTTTTATAGATGTCACACCATCTCGTTCGCGTATTTAACCATTATGAATCTTATCTTTTCTTGTATAACCACATATTTATCTCAACATCCTTATCTCGACTACCTCTATTTTAGGTTCATGTTGTACATTTATAGCCCAACATTAACTACCATAAAGCATTGTTAGGCTTATAGCAGTGCGATCAAACTTCCATTTTACTTTATTATGTACTTTTCACTCACAAATAACTCGAGTAGCTTTTCTCTATATACCATCCAACTTGAATTCTATTATTAACATCTCCATTAATTTCATCATCTTAATGTATAATTAATCTCAAATATCTAAATTTAGTCACTTACGAAATAACTTACCCCCAATTTAACTTTCACATCACTTCTAACTTGTTAAATCCCCAAATTGCAATGCATAAATTAATCCCAAATTCGCAATGCATATATTCAGTTTTCCAAATCAATGAAAACCATATGTAAATCCTTTTTTACACTCCAATACTTTTTCATTAGCCCTCTTAATAACTAAATCGCTTATGTTGTGGAAATTCTCGTCATAAATCCAAATTGGTTTTCACAAGTACCAATCTCCAACATAAATTTGTGTTCAATCATCTTTTTCCACGATTTCATTGAATGACTTTTAAGCTTAATTTCTATATAGTTTGCATAATTACGAATATCTCCTTTATTCTTATAAATAGGGATCAAAGTACTTGTTTCACCTTACAGACATTTTCTTGAATCGTAAAATCTCATTAAACAACTTAGTAAGCCACAACACACCCTCTACCCAAACATTTCCACGCTTCAATAGGATTACTGTCAAGTCTAACAACTTTACCATTTTCCATTTTCTTAAGAGCTTTATTAACCTCACCAACTTGAATCCTATGGTAAAATGACAAATTGACCTTACATTCTCAAGTGGTCAAATCTTCCAAGTCACAAGTTAACCCTACCCTTCGATCATGGAACAACTTATAAAAGTAGGCTTCCAACCTATTCTTAATACCCCCACCATTACTTGAGAAAAAAAAAATACCCCCACCATTAACTAAAACTTTGCCTTCTTGGTCCTTTTTATACCTTACTTAGCCTAAGTCTCTCAATTTTCCTTCATTGTTCTTTGTAATCTTGTAAATCTTACTTTCCGCGCCTTTATCCTTAACTCCTTATAAAACTCCTCATACACTTTAACATGAGCTTCACTCACTGTCTTCTTAGTCTCATTTTTAGCCAAACAACACATTTCCCAATTTTCAGCATTATTACATAAGTGTATGGCTTTAAAACAATTTTTCTTAATCTTGATTTTCTCTTGAACATACTCATCTTACCGCCAAGTTTCCTTATCTTGGTGACCAAAACCTTTTTATTCTCCCAAATTTGTTTTAGCAACCTTTTGAACCTTTTTAGCCATATTCTCCCACATGATATTAACATTTCCTTGTAACTCCGACATCCTCTCCTCCAAAAGAGTTCTATTGAAAATCCCCCATTCCTCCCCCTTTAGTTGTCACCACCTGAACTGGTCAACGCCTTTGTTTTATACACTTCATACACACATCAAGAACCAATTCCCTATATTCAAATTAAAAATAAGATTTTCAAATTATAAAATATCACACACCATTTCTACACTATATTAAGTTAGGAAATCAATTCAAAGTTTTAAATGAAATTTAAATACTGGGTTCTCACACATTTTCATTAAAAAAAAAATTAGTCAATTTACTTTATATGAGCTATTAAGAAAAAATATCACGAAATCAATTAATATTCATAAAAACTTAAAATCATATATATACTCAAGGTGAGGCATGACCAAGTTTAACATTGGTTGAAATGTTTGGAATAGCGGTTATAAAAGTGATTTTTTTATAATCTGGCTTTTTCAAACGTTTAAGATTTTTAAAAGTCAGAATATATAATGTGATTTATATTTGAATTTACATTTGATAGTTGCATATGTAATTTTTTTTAAACCGAAACTTGTTTTGGATTGGCAGTGACGTAAGTGGCTTATGTGATAATTTTAAGAGAAAAATTAAATTACATAAAAAAAGTAATTTAACTTTGATTTTTTTAAAATTTTAAAATAATTAATTGAATCAATTTTAATTAAAAAAAGTGCATATAAGTTAAATATACTAGCGGTTAAATTATTGAATATTAAGTAATTTATTAATTGTAAAGCACAAACCGTACTAGCGATCAAGATTATTAAATATAATAGATGTGTCAAATATGTCACGTTTCTTTTAAATATACCCCTATTTATGAAAAGAGCATAGAAGAGAAAATAATTAAGAATATGAGAGAAAAAGAGTATAGAATATGAGAGAGAGTGAATAATAAATGATTAAATGAAAGAGAATTAGTGGTCAGTGAAAGATAATTAATATAAATATATATATATATTTAATATGGGTAGAAAATGAAACCGTAGTTTAAATTTTTAGACACAAGAAAAAATTTGTTTATATTAATTAAGAACCATCAAGATGAGGAAAAAAATACTTATAAAAAGGACCAGGAAAGAATATAAAAAGGAGGCATGAAAGATAGCAAAAATATTTAAACTAAAAGGCAAAGACAATAAAAAGTAACTTGTCTTCATTTGTAGCTTTTGATGACTTTTAAAACAAAAACGCTTAATTTTAAAAGCCATCTAAACATAAGTAAATGAACGAATCTAACTTTTAAGCTTATAATCTCCTCATAAGTCATCCCAAAAATATGATGGATATGATTAAGCCTACCTAACCGTCGAATTAACTGATCACCGGACAAAAGGCATCTCAGGTAAAACCAGGCCCTTGTGTAAATTTTGAAATTTTCAGTATCGGATTTTTTATTGTCTGATTTTCTAATGATAGGATTTATATGGGAATGTAAAGTACTTCCCCCTTTTTTAAATGGGAATTTAACATGGCTTTCAGTTCCCCCATACGAAGTCAAAAGCAATCACTAGTACACAAAAAAGCAGGGTATGGGATTCCTCAAATGTCAAAAACACAACCACAAGAGTTAAAATACAATCCACATGATGTTTAGCCAAAAACAAGAGTTAATGTACAAATATTTATTAGGTCGAGTGGTAAGTATTCGTTCTTCCTTAAATAGATCTTTAGTTCAAAGCTGTGAATGTAATATATGGCATTCGTAACCCTTCTCTTCCACCAGAGAGATCGGTCCGGGACGAATCCGGATTAGTCTGGTCCCGATAAATCTTCTAAGTCAAAAAGAGGTAAGTCAAATATACCGAATGCAAATAAAAAGAGAGAGTTTATTTGCATAATTTTGCCTTATATCTGCCACTGCACTGCGTTGGCTTCCCCATTAATAAGCTCTATTTACTATTCATTTATGATTAAGAATATGGTTAAGTAGCAAATTTACCTCAAAAGTACACGCCCAGGAACAATTTTACCCTGGAAGTTTTTTTTTGGCTCAATGTAGCCCCGAAAATTTAAAAACGTAGCAATTTTACCCTTTTTCGTTAAAAAGTTAATAGTCAATGTCACTATTTTAATAGTAAACAATAGTTTTTTAACGGAAAATGACAAAATTACCACGTTTTAAAACTTGTTGGGCTACATTGAACCAAAAAAAACTTTCAGGGTAATATTCCTCATGAACGTGTACTTCTAAGACAAATTTACTACTTAACCCTTTAGGATATATGAAGTGGCTACCCTCCACAAGTCTTATACCCATGTATTCCTATTTCCACCATCCCAACCGATTACACTAATGCATAGTTTCAAAATAAAAAATATATGGATTTGTTTTTTATTCAATTATTTGATTATTCAAGTGGAAAAACCGGGAAAAAAACAAAAAAGTGAAAACTATAAGATTCGCTGAGCATTGATAGATTGTAAAAAACCGGGAAAAATCCAAAAAAGTGAAAACTAGTACATATATGCTTCAAAAGACATGAAATTAAAGGCAAGAGGCAAGTCTCTTGTAATTAGAGTATATTCGCTCTAATTAAGTAGAAATCTCAGCGCATGTTTGGAAATTGAGATAGTGTTTTTTTTTTTTTTTTTTGCTAAAAAATTTTAGGAAAGGGGTTAGGCTCACCCACAATCCAAGGCGGGCGCTTGGAACCCAGTCCACAGGACATACTGGACAGAGAGTACATATGCCTCCACCTCTACTAGCGTTTCCACTGCTTCCTAGACCCCTAGGATGCCTCCCCCAACGCCTTGACCAAGGCAGGGATCGAACCCCCCTTGAGATGAGGAAGTCCGACCCCTTCACCAGTTAAACCCAAAGACAATGGGTAATTGAGATAGTGTTAGAATGACTCAAAAGTCAATTCGAACCAAAAAAAAAAAAAGGCCCATTGGATTAGAAAAAAGATATTTGGGATAGTATCATCAAAATTGGCAGGATGTGGTGGTGTCTTGAGGGATAGTCATGGGGTCTGGATTGCTATTGGCATTTGTAGTGTTAGTACTATTGAGGAGTGGGCAATTCTGGAGGGTTTGAAGTTGGTCTGGGATTTAGGTTTCAGGAAAGTAATGGTTGAGTCTGATGCTATGGATCTTGTTGGCTGTTTGACTGTTGACTCCTATGATTCAGATATCCTTCTTGTTCGGCATATAAGGGATTTAGTTAATAGAAGCTGGTCTATTTCTTTTTGCTACGTTTCTAGACAGTTCAATAAAGTTGCTGATGCTTTGGCTAAGGTGGGCTTTCACAAGTCTGAGATTCTAAGTGCTTGTCCCTTAAGCATGAGAGCCTTGGTTGACCAATAGTGTATGGGATTCATTCCCCTTCCTTTGTAATCTTTTTTCTTGTTTGGCATTTTGCCATCTGTTATATCAAAAAAAAAAAAACTATTTTTTAAAAGTCACGGTCATGTTGAAATAACTTTCTCCTTGTAATAGTCTTTGTGCATATTTGAAGAATTTGAAATTGACTTTTTAATATATTTTTACGGTCTTATTAATTTATTAGTCACTTTCAACATCTTTCAAACATATTAAGAAAAACATTAAATTTTATTAACATTACCTTAAAATTTAACAATTTTCCAACATTACCCCTATTTAATATATCATATGCCACAAAACAAATTTAAAATAATAATAAATGAAGAATAAAATGATATTTTTATATGAAAAAAATTAATGAAACAACTTACAAATATAATCAAAATAAAACTGTTGTCTTTACAGATAAATAGGATTAGACAAATTTCCCTCAAACTAACTTTTTTTAAAAAAAAAAAAAAAATTGGTGAAGAGTTTCATATGTTCAAACTTAGAGTGTAAAATGTTTTCACCATTCCCATCAAATGCCCTTCTTGAGGCTCAAAATTGTGTTCTACTCCTTTTAAAGTTGAGGTTGTTTATCACATCATTTTATAAAAATGTATTCAAACTAAAATGAGTTCAGGTGTAAATTTATTCCGAAAGTTTTTGTTGAAGAGTAATGTTGTTTTGAAAGTTTTTTTAAGTTTAATGTTGGTCTAAAAGTTTCAAAACGTAGTAATTTTGCCACATACTGGTAAAAAAACTAATGTTGACAGTTAAAAACTCAACATTAACTATTAATTTTTTAATAGTAAAGGACAATATTGCTCCATTTTAATACTTTCAGAATAATATTACTCTTCAATGAAAAATTTTCCGGACAAATTTATACCGTGACTCACTAGAAATTACACTATACTCCTCCACTTTTACTCCAACTTCAATAGAGAGCATTCATTTGGATTGGTTCTCTTGTTCACATGTTTTTCTGGATGCATGGGGCTGATATGAGATATATAGTGTGTTGTTTTGTGATCGTCATTATGCAGCAGTGACTGAATAACCACAGAGGCATTTCTTAATGGTATTGAAGGGGCTCCATTCTGCCAAGCTCTGCGTTTTTCTCAGAGAGCTGCTCCATAATTGAGTGGCCTCTCAGATCACTGTCCCTCTTGTGACCTATATATAGGGTCTTCCGTAATTCCCCCAACTTCGGTGTCAATAGTAAGAATATCAGGCAAAGTCAGGACACAGCGGGTAATTTTATATCCATCTAAATAAAAGGCGACGCAACTCTGCACTGTGCCCTCTTCGAAGAGAGAAAAAAAAAAAAAAGTGGCCATTCCACCCTAACATCTGAAAGTGGTCATCTTCGAAGAGAGAAAAAAAGTGGCCATTCCATTTCCCCGGTTAAATAATATTCTTAAATATAAGATAAATTTAAATTTTTTAGAGAGATTAATGAAGTTAAATAAATTAGTTAATTATATCATATGTTATTTATTTTTAGATTATATCAGTTTATAAGTTAGACAAAATATTTTGAAGAAAAAATGACAAGTACAAATATTTTTAAAATAATTTAATAAACTTTCTTTTAATATCTCTAAAAATATCAAATTTATCTTATATTTAAGAATAAAGGGAGTAATATTGTTTCCCGTCCTTAATATAAGAGCCACGTAATTTTTCTTAAACAGATTCAAGAAGCTAAATAAGTTAAATTAAGATATTTATGTTATTGTTTTTCTAAAATAATTTATCTGACTGAAAAATTGATATATAATATAATAATATTCAATATATATTATGATTAAATAAATTATTTAGTTTTTTTAACTTAAAAATAGGAGTAATAATAATAAAAGAGGATTTACATATATTTATACTCCTTCAGTTCTAAATATAAGATATAATTGATTTTTTTGGAGGGGTTAACGAAACTAAATATATTAATTATTTGATCATAATATACTTTATATAGTATATATAATGTATATCAGTTTATAAGTTAGACTAATTAGTTTGAAGAAAAAATGATACCAGTATATATAAATGATGGGGTTTAAACTTCTCATGTTGCATGAGAAGAAAAAGATTCCTACACACACATGGAATGGTGGGACCCACATATATATATAATGCTCATTATATATATACGTGGGTCCCACCATTTCATGTGTGTGTGACATGAGAAAACACTTCTCCTGCAACATGAGAAGTGTTTTTCCCATAAATGATTTAAGATAATTTATTTAACTTCCTTAATCTTTCATAAAAAACTCTAGTCCTTTTTATAAGCAACTTTCTATCTCTTGGAACTGATCTTTAGTACAAGTACGGTATCTTTTGTCCTTCTGTCTCCAAATTTAAACTACTCTTTTCTTTTATACCAGTATTAAATGGATTTGACTTCTCTCCTATAACCCTTTCCATTCTTTTCCCTCCTTTTCTCTTTCCTAACGTTGTGTTAAGATTTTAATGGTCTAGATTTATTATATTATAAAAATATCATTATCATTTTACTTAAATGATACAAAAATAATTTTTACAATTCAAATGTATTTTGCATCTTGTATATAAAAAAAATTATCTTTGAATCTTTAAGGTAGAATTAGAATAATATTTTTATAATATGTTAAATCTTGATCCTTGATATTTTAATCCCGAAGTAGAAAAGAAAAAAGAAGGGGAAAAGATGAGAAAGGGTATAGGAGAGAAGCTAAATTCCTATTAAATATATATATATTTATATTAATAACTATTTACTCACCACTAATTCTCTCTAGTTTAATCATTTAATACCCCTCAACTCTCATATTTTATACTCGTTCACCCTCATTCCATTCGTTTTACTCGGTTAGGAAACAAAAAAGTTACTTTTATAAAAAGGAGGGAGTAAAAAAAGAAAAGGTTGGAGGAGTACGTGAAGGGGGAGATGCCGTAGTTACGCAGTGTATGTACAATGCTCTCTCCACATTGAAACAAAAGCCCCCCCTTCCCTACCTCCATCAATTTTACTGACTTCTCTCACATGTCCCTCCTGCAACTCAGTTAAGCTCCCTGACAGATTAAAGCCAAACCCTAAAACCCCCCCCCTCTCTCTCTCTCTCTCTGTCTGTTTCATCTGTTTAGTGTTTACCATCTTTACTGAGTGAGTTTTGAGTATTGGAAACCTCAAAAATCTTCCCCTTTTCTCCTCCTTTTCCCCCCACTTCTCACCGTCACTTTCTCTCTTCCCTCTCCTAGAAAGCTTCCCACTGAAATCTCCTTCACTGGCTCTCCCAACCATGGAAGCTTTTAGCTTGCTCAAATACTGGCGAGCCGCTTCTTCCCTGCCTCCTGGGGCTCCTCCTCTCCCTTCTCCCGACGCCACCACCATCGTCACCGCCGTTGACTCCGACACTGAAGATGACGACGACGGGCCCTTCTTCGACTTGGAGTTTACGGTACCCGACGACGCTGAGGATGGCCCTGAGAATCTGAATGTAAACAGTAGTGGAAGTGACTCTCCCCTGCATAGCGAAGAGGAGCAAGCTGATGACGACGGGTCTGACGACGGAGATGGTGACGGAGAGTTCAAATTTACGCTCTCTCCGTCCAACAATGATCCCGGTGATCCTAACCTTTCACTCTCTCCTTCCGATGATCTGTTCTTTAAAGGCAAGTTGGTGGAGGTGGAACCTTCTTCTTTTGTGATTAACTCCTCTGATTCCGAACCTAATTCCAAGCCACAGTTCACTGCGTCATTGTTGAAGTCCGCTACCAAGTTCCGTATTTTCATGTCTGCTCTCAAGAAATCCAAAGCCAATGCGTCGGATAAAGAGTCTAACGCGTCTGATGCTCCGAAACAGCCAGAAACTCAGCCGCCGGAATCACAGAAGAAGCCGCCGGAGCAGCAACATCAGCAGAAGAAACTTTTCACTGTGAAGTTTAAAATCGAAGAAGTACCCATTATGTCTCTGTTTACCAGAGATAACAGTTCTCGAGGGGCTTCGGCGAACAAGCCACCCCAGAAGCAGAACACTGAGGAATCACAATCACTCTCTTCTTCAACTTCCGACGAAAAGCGTTTCTCAAAGGAAGTAATGCAAAAATATCTTAAAATGGTGAAGCCTCTGTACGTTAAGGTTTCCAAAAGGTACGGTGGCAAGCTGAGGTTTTCCGGGCAGCTCAATGTGAGCTCCCCAGCCAAGCCAGTAGGGCCAACGCCGGCGGCTACCGCGGCGCAGAAACCCGCCCCGGAAAAACCAGTACCTGAGAAGGCTCAGAAGGCTCCGACCGAAGCGGACAGTTCTGAAACGAAGGGTCAGCAAAAACAGGGGAATCTTCCGGCAGGGTTGAAGGTAGTGTGTAAGCATTTGGGGAAGAGCCGTTCGGCTTCGTCGGCGGTGGCAGCGGCGCCGGCCGGCTCAGTTTCTTCAAGACGGCGAGATGATTCACTTCTGCAGCAACAGGATGGGATCCAAGGTGCCATTTTACACTGCAAAAGATCTTTCATTGCCTCTCCAGGTAAAGAGAAAACACAAATTTTCAATTTTTCCGATGTGGGGACCATTTATGAGTAATTACTGGTTAAGTGAGTCTATCTTAAAACTTTAAGACAATTCAAAGAATTTGATCATTTTTTAATTTTTATTCGCATTTTTAAAACAGAAGGCGAGTCTTCCCAGCTGCCACGTTCCGTGAGCGATCCCCTGCACGAGACATTGCCGGAATTATCAAGAAAATCGACAGTGAAAGGCAAAGACAAGTGCCCTTAAAACATTGTGGGGGCTGTTCCTAAGTCCAAACAATTTCAGAGACGCAAGATTTGAGTTCTTTTCAAATTTCACCGCTCTGTCTGTTAAAAAAGAAAGAAAAATGTTGGGAGTTGGGATTATAGTAAGTCGTTGAGTAGTGATAAAAACTATTGCTAGTAGATTGCAGTAATGTCCCTTACTTGGGACTGTTGATATCATGGCCCTTATTGGTTGGGTCGCTCTTTTGTTTTTTGTTTTGTTTCAAGGATAAACTGTAAAGCTCTTCTTTCCTAGCAAGTGAAAGAAGATCATGGCTTTTCTTTTGTAATGTTATGATCATGTATCTATGTAGCTTAGAGCAAACAGTTTCTTGACCCCTTCAGTAATGTTAGTATTTACTACTAGATTAATTGATGGGTTCATAATTTCCCCCTTTGTTATTTTCTTTTTGGAATGAATGATTATGAAAAATCATCAAGTAAAACTACAGACATAAATTTCTTGCTTATCAACTCCATTGAGCTCTTCAGCCAGAATTAAGGGTAAAAAAAAAAAGAAATTGCATCATGAACTTGAGCTGATCAATGACTCATTTGGTGTACTTAACTTTCTGTGGGGTAAATGATTTAAGATGATATTTCAATCCCTAATTAGGAAATCCCCAACTACTTCAGTATGAATATTTATCATTTGTCTTGGCCTCTTTGGGTATTGTCCCTACTTTATCAAAATCCTCTTATGCACATCTCAGCAATTGTACTAATAGTGTGATGAAGTTTCTTTAAGAATATAATCTCTTGATGCAGTTTCCATGTGAGTCTTGAATTAGACGACCCCATGAAACTTCTCCTTTAAAATAAATAGATTCATCAACATCTAGAAGAACTCCATTGGTTTGGGGATTGGGACCGTTTATCTCCTAAGTAGGCAAAATCTGCAAAATGAGAGACCCAGTTCAATGGTGGAGAAAAAGAAGAGTGAAGGGCATTGATTTTGATATAAAGTTGAGAACTTTAAATAATAAGGAGCATGATGGAGTGTCAAACTCGAGAGTCGAGAGAGGAGAAAAATTGCGGTCAGAGAATTGGGAAAGATGGGGACATGAGCCGTAAAAAAGTGAGATTTTTTCTGTTTGGGGTGGCGAAGAAGAAAAAGAAAAAGAGGATTGGATTCCAAGTGAGTTTCATAATCATCATGGGTGTGAATCTCTCTCTCTCTTTTTTTCCCCCAATTTTCTCAAATCATCCTTTTCTTATCATCTTCCCGTATCACTTTAATTTTATTTATAACTTTTTTTTAAACTAATCATATATGTTAAGAAGAGATAATTAGCAGGGAAATTTTTAATTTTGTTCTCATTTATAAATAAGTATATTTCAACTCTTCTTTTTTCTCTATTTTTATTAATACAATTAATATGAATAAAATTGTCATAATTTCACTTATTATCTAAAAAAGGGCTTATAAATATGATAAAAAAATTTGATAAAAAAGAACTTATAAATCTAAGAGTAAATACACTTTCTGGTCACTGACAAAAAACACGGACCCCATTTTGGTCCCTGACAAAAAAATCGACTCTTATTCGTTCTTTTTATGGGACTAAAAAGGACCTTTTGGAAATTTGTGAGAGATCAAAATATCCACTAATCAACCCTTATTCATTCTTTTTATGGATTAAAAAAGACATTTTTTTTGTCAGGAACCAAAACGGAGTCTATGTTTTTGTCGGTGACTAGAAAGAGTATTTACTCTAAATCTAACTAGAGTGGTAATCTTTAAATCATCCCCATCCAATAAATTTTCACTTTTTTTCTCATCTTTCCAATAAACATCCACATTGACTATCGAGGGATAATGAGAATCTGCTGCCCATTTTTCTCGGTAAAATTAAAGAGAGTGTCCTCTTTCTCTCTGCTGTGTGTGTTTGTTGTTGGAGTGTTGGCCCTCGATGTGTCTGAAGAAGTCTGCCACATTTTGAAATTGGTGAAACTCATTGATGTTAGTGCCTCTCCCACCCCCACTATGTTCATGTTCCTTCATCTGCTTCGTAAAATACTAAATTATTACACGTTACACTTGCACATTTCATTTGTCTTTTTCTGCCACTTATGGACTCTTCAAATGTTTACCACTTGGCCCGCTCTTTTGTTGGGTTTGTGTGGCCTATGTCTTGACCCCACATTAGAATCCGGAGCCCAATTTTCTCAGTTTGACTCGGATTCTGTGTCATCCAATTCAACCATCTTCAATTTTGTTTTATATAACTACATATAATAATGCATCCCATGTGTTTCATCTGAAAAATTAAATTAAATAAACTACTGTACATGACTTGATATAAATACATATATATGTTAAATAAAAGGGTGAACAATATTAAATTAAATAATAAATAACATATCCGATTCATTTTTGTCAAGCATTGATTTGATGTCAACGTTATTGTTATTTGATTATCCACGAATGTTAATACTCTTAAATATAGAAACCATCATGATATTATAAAGGAATATTAGAAAAAAGTAGAATGAATGACCTAGAGGAAAATATATTTATGGAGAAGGATCATAAAAATTATAATAATTTAAAAGGACCAAATATAAAAATAAAAAATAAAAAATAGTCAAATACTTTTAACAAAATCTTCTACATTCACTCTTATATTCTCTTCGAGATTCTATTGGATGGCAATGAAACTGATAACATAGCCAAAGAATCGTTAGAAACGACATCATCCAAACTCCAAGAGTAGTTACTACTTGAAGTCCAAAGAATGGCAAGTATATGTAGCATGCTGTTAGGATCCAATGGCAAGGGAATTGTGCTTTAATTAGTACAAAACTTTTGCAATTTAATTCTAAGTTCTTATCAATTGGTATTTTTTTTTTGTTACCCGTCCTGCTTATCAAAACTTTTAGTTTTGACTAATTCGGATTTGTTCCGAATTAGGTCTACGGTAGTGGGAAAAGAGCTCATAACACTATTAAATTCTTATCAATTGGTATTTTTTTTATTACCCATCTGGTTTATTATCAGAACCTTAAGTTTTGACTAATTCAGATTCACTCCAAGTTAGGCCTATAATAGTGGGAAAAGAGCTCATAACACTTTTTTTTTTTTTGACACGCCTCAAACCGAGGACGTGGTTAAGGGAGAACTTATCCATTGGTATTAGTATGTCTGTGTGTCTTTCACCACACTTGAAGGCCCATCAAACGGTTCGTTTTGGACTGTGCTATTTGGGCATTCCTGCCTAGTGAGTTCGCTTCTATATATCCATCACTTGCAAATTCCGGCTGTCTATACAGCAAATATTAACCCAAAAAGTGGAACTATCTTGTATAAATTGATGATTTGCACAAATATTTACATTATTTCTCTTGACAATAAGCAACAATATAAATGAGCCCCAGACCCAAAAGAGCCAAAGACATATTTCTCTGGTGTTACGCATCTTCAACAGCGAAAAGCCTAGAAATCAACGCCGGTGAAGCAAGCTTCACCATGGGTTGACCCACTGGTCATGTTATATATCACAATACAGTTCATCTTCACCCCAACCTTTCTCTTAAAAAGATTCAACACTTTAACGCTCCCACCCACTTTCGTTAAGCTGCTTATATTTATAGCCTTTTCTCCGATCACATCTCTCCTCAGGCTTGGATTCTCCATTAGCTTCTCCGTATTGATCTCCACCGTGACGTTCAGCCTCGACGTCTTTCTGCCCATGGCCTTCCCCGGTGGCGTCACCCCTTCTCCGATTCCGGTGCCGTTATAGTAAAGCGTGGTGGTGCTACTCCCAAACCTGAAGGTGAAGACGTTGGGATTCTTGACTGAGATATCAGCGATCAGGGTCATGTTCTTCAAATCGCTACTTTGAGTTGAATTTATGAGCGTTACACCGTTAAGTATCAACTGGGGCTCTTTAACGTTGTACACAGTAAAGCTAAATATTAGGAAGGTGACCACGATGACCAATACGATGGCGGTGACGCAGCCGCAGCACTGGACGTTGTTTAGTCGTCGCCCACAAGACTTGTGGCGATCGTTGATGAAAATGGGTCGATGCTCGTAGCTGCTACTAGAATTAGTGAACGACGGTGGAGTCAAGGGCTTGACCTGTTCTCTTTCAGACATGCTTGAAAGTTTTAGGGCACCACTTGTAGGGCAAACTTTGAACCAGTGATTTGATTTTATAGATGAAGCTAATGAACTGGATTGGGCAAGATTAGGATGGAGTTTAGTGCTTAATCTCTATCTCTTGACTTGATAAATCACGGGTCAGTCCATGTTTGGCGTTAACTCATCTCACACGTTACCGTGTCAAATGACTTAGCTTGACTTTCGTTACAATATACTAGTATTTTACTCTCTCCTGTCCTAATTATAAGAACACATTTTGAAGTTGGTTTTAGTCCTAATTCAAGTTTTAATTTTTGTCAATTATTTCCTAAAACACTCTTATGGATACTTTTTCAATAATAATTTAATAATACACCTATATATTCTATAAAGTAAATAATGTTTACAATTCATTAATATCATATATATCTCAATTATATTTTTTTATATAAAATTAGCTATTATGGGTACAAATATTATTGAGTAATGATTATAATTAATGTTTTTTTAGTGATTTGATTACGAAGCATCAGGTATGGGATGTCCTTCCTTTTTATTGTATTTCACGATGACTATATCTCTCATCCCAGCTGTTTGCCTTGATGTAATTTTTAATTTTAATTAGGGGTATTTTCAGAAAATAATTATAATTAACTAATTTAACTTCTCTCCTTAATCTCTCCAAATTCTGTTAAATAGTTTCTATAATTAGGACCGGAGGAAGTATCAATTAATTTTTTTTGGAGACACTAAAGAATATAAGTAAGTTATATTAAAATATTTATATTCATCATTTTTCTCAAAACTGATTTTTCTCACTTATAAAATGATATATAACTTAATGATACACAACATATATTATGATTAAGTTGTTTTATTAGTTTTCTTATATTCCTAAAAAAAATAATCAACTGACTTTTATATTAAAAATGAAGAGTATTATGTGGCCTGGAATCTTCTGTGTTGTCTATTCTAGTTGAAGTATTGTGGATACAAATCAAGTTGATGATCAGGTGAAGTTGCATATTTGGAATAATTAATTTAATTAATTGTTGAAATTGATCAGAAGGAGAGATGGGGGATAAAACAAATTGATGGGTTAATGGCCGGCTGAGATTGACTCTTTGCTGATTGCTCGGTCAAGGCGACCCAACCAAAAAAGAGAGAGAATGTTAATTGACCAAAAAAAAAAAGAAAGCAATTTCAATTTGCTTAGAAGTATGGCAAGAAAGAGACTTGGACTTGGGCAACCAATAAAGCCGAAGCCGTCCTGCCATAATAGCGATTCCGGTTAGTGGGTAGAAATGATTTATTTTTTATCTGACTTTTAAAAAAATAAGATAAGATAAAAATTAGATTATAAATGTTACACTTGTGTTTGGATTGACAATGGCAGAAATAACTTTTTTCAAACGAAAACAAGTTTGGATTATTATTTGAAAATTCAATTAAGATGGAAAAAGATATGAATATTATTGAATACTACATATATTAATATTAATTGTATATATTGTAATAATTGAAGATAAAAATTTATATTTATATTTAAAATTGAAATTGAAATAATATTAGAAAATTGATAAACAATAAGTCGTTAATTAAATATATTTAATGGATAAAATTGTATATAAATTAAAATCAATACAAATGTTTTTTTACAAGTTGACGCTAGATAATAGTAGATTGATAATTGGATCACTTATCCCAAACAAGTTGGTCTCTGATTCTACCACAAACATGATTTATTTGTGTTGAAGATAATGTAGGAATTTTTGTATTAAAACCAAATATACATCTAATCTCAAGAAATGCATGGAACCCCAATACAAAACTTCAATCAAATATACTAATTAAACTCTAAACCTAGAATTTAACTAATACAAAAGATTAAAGGGTTATTATATATGTTAAACAAAAATAATATGATTTATTTTTATTTTAGAAGAAATTTATGTGAGTTAAAAAATTCATTTAATGTTAGTAAAATTTTCGTAGGCCAAATTGCTTATTAACCCATTATAATTGCTCTTTAACCTATTATTAAATTGTCCTTCATCAAGCCTCTTAAATTATCTTCTTCTTTTTTTCAACAAGTATCATATTCATATAATCAATAGATCATTTAATTAACAAATATATCATCAAGTTGCCGGATTTATATTATTAAGTATCAATGTTGATATCTGTTCTGGTGTAGAACTCAGATGTCCGGCCTATTGAAGGTCCGGTGATTTGATATAGGATCTAGATGCTCCTCCCGTATGCTTATAGGCAAGCGTCCAGAGAGAATATGTGATCACGGTACACAGGCGGCGTTTCGCCTAAAGCGTCTTTGTGTGTGCCGTGTGGTGAATGTAGATTAGTCAGGGATTAGAATGTGCGTACCAGGCGCCTAGCTCCTCCGTCTATATATATAGAGTGTACCTGGTCGGTTAACGCCTTGACTCCCATGTTGTGCATGTCCACGGATCGTGCAGATCATCCTGGTCGTGGCTGGGATTGTGCCAACCGCCCTGGTCGTGGCTGGGTCCCACTTGGTGGGTTGTGACCACTACGTGGATTGCCCCTGCACTAGCTAGTGAGATAGTGGGCCTTGACTAGGTCCATAACAGCAGCCCCCAAGCTCGGTTGTTCGTGTCTCGAGCTACCGAGTTTAGTTGTTTGTTTGACTAGAGTACGGATGTCGAATTTTTGTTGATCGCAAGATAACATGATATCCTTGCCCCCAGTAGGGTTGTCCAGTATCTCGGTCACCGGGTCGATATGTTTGTTGAATCCGGATTTCGTGTCGAAGTTACTACCACTCGCTTGACTTTGAGAAAGCATCTATCCGAGCTTCAAAGAACTTCGGAGTTACTTGTCTTCGATTGCATTGCCCCGGACATGTGGTCCGGTTACCTTGGCGATTGTCAAGATCTAACCGCTTCTTCAATTATCCGGGCTCATTTCTTGTGTGGTTAAGATCTCCAAACCCGAGTCTTTCCTGAAGAGGAGCAGATTGGGATTTGCCATCATACTGCCTTGAGCTCATAGGAGGAAGCGATCGGGGGCCGAGGTATTTCTGTAGCGGATCGCCTTTCAAAATGAGCCGAGGTGTTTGACTTTGGCGGACAGCCGAGGTATACGTTGTCCCTTTTCTTTTCCCGTGAGCGCGCCATTGTCCCCGAGCGTTTTCTATTGTCGATTCCTCTTCTCTAAGTCATCATTAGTTTCTGCCAGCTGGCATCCCTCGACTGTCGTGAAGCCGAACTGAGGGGATGCTAGCCTATGCGGCCCTTGGCGCATTTAATGCCTGACAGACGCGCATTAAATGTGCGGGAGATGTGACCCTTACTTCAGAGTGAAAAGTCGCTTTTACCCCCGTCGTTTGGGTTTTCGAAAGCTTTATACCCGCCAAGTCTATTCCTTATTTCACTTTCACTCCCTTGCTCCCAAGATTTTCTCTCCGCCGATTCACCGCCTTGACGAAGTTCAAACTTGCGAGCAACTGTTTCTATTTTCCAATTTCTTGAGCGACCACCCGTTTCTTAGGCGGTATTATTGCTTTCCTATCTTTCTCTTTGTTCCGCTCTGATATGTAAATTCTTCTTTCGTACTGTTTGTGGACATTGGTTCAAGGCTTTGTAGTCTCGTTTCGCTACTAAGTTGCGTCTGTACTTAGTTGAACCTTTGGTTAGATTTCTTCATTGAGTGAATTTCTGCGCAATCCATTCTCAATTCCCACATTTGCGCAACCATCCCCCTGTTTTTGAGTGAGCCTTTTCCTTTTACGCTCGTCGATTGTTGAGTCCTTTGGGAGAGTAGTTCCAAATGTCGAAGGACATAAAAGAAATGACCCCGAAGAACCTGGATGAACTACGCAAACCGTCAGGGGAAGAAGCCGTTGGTGGCTTTGGGGCGATGAATCTTCTCGTCCCACATCGCAAACTGTTGCTTTAACCGATCATCACCGTGGAGGCAAGAGGAAAGCTTCTGGTGGCGGGCAGGCGAAAACTCGAGAAGGCACATCATCGGTTAGGGGAAGTCCCAATGTTTCCTACCCACTTCTTCCCAATCCAAGGGTGTTTAACCCGAGCTTCGACGTGTCCGCTTTTCCGGGCCTTCCAATTAACCAGTATAATGAGGTGGCGAGGCCGGTCTGGAGTCGGGTCCTGTGGCCGAGGTTGATTCCTACATCGGCCCTGCCATGATTGCGTGTACGAATGCTCACGACTTCTTTCGTCGGGATTCTCGCCACGCCGACTCGATTTTGAGCTCCCGCCGACACAATCGTGTCCGGCTCCACAAGCCTCGTCGCCGAGCCCCGTCGACTTAGATTTAACTCTTACCGCAACCGTGGAAACCCGCCTTCAATTTTTGACATCGGGTATGCTAGGAAAATTCTGATCTTGTTTATATTTTCATTTGTGTTAGGTATAATGGCGTCGTCTTCTTCTTCCCATGCTCTTTGAGTCGAGTCCGGAAACGCAAACCGCGCTAGCCCCCACGGGATTTAATTGACCAATTCCCCGGGTTACCCGCGAAGTCTTTGTCCTATCGGTCGAAGCCGACCATAGATGACTTGGACACCTACTCTCTCTGTCTCCCGGAAGAGGAGGAGCCTGTGTGCTCCGTAAGGGAGGGGAGCCATAACTCATTTTTCTTTTTCTACGTTGATTATATCACCAGACTCGGGATTCGCTTTCCATTTTCCGAGTTTCAAATGGCCATCCTCCAATTCCTTGGCGTAGCTCCCTCAACCGCATCCCAATGGATGGGGTTACATGATTGCCTTCGAGTGGTTTTGCAAGAACCTTGGTCTCCCTTGCACCACCTCTATGTTCTTTTACTTCTTCACCCTCATACCTCTCGCTGCGGGAAGGAACCACCAGGAGCTCGAAAGTCGGGACGTCCATTCGGGAATAGCCAACCGACGTTGTTTACCCCGTCTCGACTCTTCAAGCGCTTCAAAAGCAACTTTTTAAAGTTGTCGCTAAGTCTGGCACAAAACCTTGGTTCCTCAAAGGCCCCGACTCTGTAACGGTCGACTGGGAGTTTAACTTGTATTGGTGTCAAGATCACCACAACATGTCCCCTAGTGCTTACAAGGTGGAGCGGTCCACTCGCTAAAGCCCGAAAGAAAAGCCATTGATGCCATCACAGACCATGTGAAGGCAACAGAAACCGTTGGGGCGGCTCCTTGGTGGCCCAATATCGGTCGAGTCCCAAAGATCGGGATGAGATGGTGTCAAGGGCGAGTATGATATTTCCGTTGTTTAGATATTAGCGTTGCTCCGCGTTTCAGTCAAGTATGCTTTGTTTTTCCCTTCCAAGTAACTAACACGATGTCTGTGTTTTGCGCAGGTCTCAAATGAAAGGGCCAATCTATCTATCCGGGATCCCAGAGCCAACCTCAAAGGGAAAAAGAGGTTGGCCTCTAAGGTTGGAGAGTCATCGAAGCAAGCCGAGCCAAAGAAGCACCGTGTCGGCCCCGCAACCGATGCCAGGCGCAGTTTTCTACCCAAGCCTCTCCTACCGTGCCGTCGCCGCTCCTGTCGACCGAGGTCGGGCCGCCGTCTTTGACCGCTTCCCGGCTCCTCCTCGCCCTTCGACGGTCATCCCCGCTCCCATCTATGGAGCAAGGGAATTACCAAGAGTTGAGCATTGCACTCCGCCTCCTCCCCGCTATCAAGAGCCGGTACCCTTGCGGGAAGTCGATGTACGAGATGTCCGTGATATGGGGCATGTTTTTCCAGAGGTGATGGTCGACCCAATCTTTCCTCACCCTTCACCACAAGTATGCGTGAGACTAGCGACTGAAGCGTGCCCGATCGTAACGCGATGAAGCTTTGAAACAATGGCGGCCGCTTCGAACGAGTTCCGTGCTCGTGAGGTCCAAACTGGGAAGGTGGAGTATGCTCGAAAGAGACCGAGGGGCTCTTGGCGGACTCCAACGTAATAATTGAAGGCTTTAAGGCGGCTCAAGCTAGGAGCGAAGAGCAGTTGAAAGCCATGACAGCGAGATGGACAGATCAAAGCCGAGGGGAGGCGTCCTCGCCGCTTCGTCGCGGAGATAACCCGCTTCGGGTTGCTACGGATCCGTGGTGGGCGTTTAAGAACTCTCGCCCGATCCGTGCTTTAAACCCGGGGTAGAGCTCAACCTCGCGGACATCATTTCCGATCCTACGTCGAGGACATGCGGCTTGTCCCCTTTGTGGAACCTCCACCGCCACCTCCGAGACCCGACTAGACGGCGATGCGACCGTGCTAGAAGCCGAGCAGGTGAGGAAGTCTCGACCGCCCCAAGCCTGGGTTGATTTTATTGTTTGCGCCTTTGTATGTTCTCGTCCGTTGTGTTACCGGTATTTGACTTTTGAACAGATTGGTCAATCCGCCACTTTTGCATACGATTAATAGTAGATGGTAACCTAGCAATCATAATGCGTTATATAAGAATCTAACTTTACCAAGTTATTGTGGTCGACCGGGCCAAGGTCATATGAAAATAAGGAAACTGCGAACGCGCTTCTTGGTCATAAGACCATAATGTTTTAAAGTGCTAGTGTCACACTGTCTTATCAAATTCTGGTATTGTAACCGAGTCATCCTAAGGCAAATGAAAATTGCCACCCGCCCGGTTCGGTTTCCCAAAGAACAAAGGGTAGTTGATCGGCCCAAGAGGTTTCGGCCTCCGGCATACGTTTCTTCAAACCATGAAGAATGACCTTATTGGCGGCTTCGCCTTGCCGTTAGGCTGGTGCTCCACGGAAGCAAAGCGATGTCAGTATTCGTATTCATAAATCAAATCACGAACCCGACTCCGAGTGAACTGAGTTCCATTGTTCATTATTATCTCGGTGGTGCTCCAAATCGCGTGATTATATTGACTTCAATAAATCGCCGTACACGGGCCGAGGTAATCGTAGTGAGAGGTTCAGCCTCAATCCATTTGGTGAAGTAGTCCACTTTGCAACAATTAGCCATCGTAGTTGCCGGGTGCGCCTTGAATGGACCAAGGATGTCCATGCCCCATTTGTAAAAAGGCCACGGGTAGAGATGAAATGAAGCTCGGCGAGGGCGCCCAAATGACTCCGGAATGTTTCTGACAACTATCACATTGTTTAACGAGGGTCTTAGCGTCCGCTTCTAACGTTGGCCGCAATAACCTCGCTCGAAGGGTTTTTCGCGAGCGCCTTAGCCCCCATATGCGACCGTTAGCCCCTCCATGTATCTCGGCCAGACATATCCTCGCTTCATTCGGATTCAAACATCTTAGCATTGGAGAGTGTAATCCTTTCCGATAAAGTTGATCCTCGACTATTGTATACTTGGCCGCGTCCCGAACCAACATTTTCGCTTCTATTGCATCTTCTCGGGATGATTCCACGCTCGAGATAGTCTTCAATTGGCTTTTTCCAATCTGCTTCAACCGAAATAGCCATCATGCACACTGGATCTTCAAGATTCTGTTGAACAACTGTGCGATGGCATCCAACTTGCTTAGTACTTGCTAACTTTGACAAGATGTCGGCTCTTATGTTGTCTCCCCGAGGGATATGAGTAACGGTGGCTTCTTCAAAGTCTGACATTATATCCTTGGCTTTTAATAGATACTTTGCCATTAGCGGGCCCTTAGCCTGATACGTACCCTCGATCTGAGACGCCACAAGTTGGGAGTCGGTGAAAACCTTAACTCTTGTGGTCCCATTTTCCTTGGCTTGAAAAAGCCCGGCTATCAAAGCCTCGTATTCTCGCTTGATTGTTGGAAGTAGGGAAGTTAAGATGCAACGAATGCTCAATCGTAACCCCTCTCGGACTCTCAATGATGACTCCAGCCCACTTCCTTTAACATTCGACGATCCGTCAACATAGACATTCCATTCGTCCGCCATCGCATCATCCGTTTTAGTAACCGGTGAGTTCTCGATGAAGTCGGCTAACGCTCGTGACTTGATTGCATGGCGAGCTTCATAGGTGATGTCGAACTCGGAGAGTTCTATCGCCCAATTTGTCATCCTCCCCGCTAGGTCCGGCTTATGTAGGACTTGTCGAATCGGCTGGCTTGTTCTAACAACAATGTGGTGACCCTGGAAGTACGGTCTTAGTCGACGGGCCGCCATGAGTAAAGTGAATGCCACTTTCTCCAGCTTCTGATATCGGACCGGACACCAAAAGCACACTTGGCCTGTTCGACGGATTACGTAAGTTCGAGTTTAGCAAATGTCTGCTCCAAGTCTTGTATGTGACACCGTCGGTCCAAGGTCTTAACGATCATATCATCAATATATACCTCCACATTACGACCGATCTGTCTGCAAAGACTCTATTCATCATCCTTTGATATGTAGCTCCGGCATTTTTTAATCCGAAAGGCATGACGTTGTAGCAGTAATTAGCTCTTTCAGTGATGAAGGCCGTCTTTTCCTGATCCTCCGGGTACATCGCTATCTGATTATATCCGGAATATGCGTCCATGAACGATAACAGCTGGAATCCCGACGCATTGTCTACCAATTGATCGATGTTCGGCATAGGGTAAGAGTCCTTGGGGCATACCTTATTAAGATTCTTGTAATCGACTTCCAAAGAATTCTTGAACGTGAATGTCCAATGCTTTCCTCTTCTCTCGGTCCGTGGTTCCTTTTTCTGTGACACGGAATTGAACCCTGTAGACTTCTAGTTTGTGACAACAAAACTTCGGTCTATTCCAGTACTTAAGATGAATTCCACGCAAAGACATCCCGATTTCTCCTCAGAACTCCACCAAACGATTCTAACTGGGGATAAGTGTTTTCCGATCTTAGTGGTCCGGGAGGGTCTCCTAACACTAGATCTTCCAGGTCTCCAGCTCGCAGGCGCGTCTCTTCACTTCACGGATATCCAACTCCACCGTATTAACTTCATGGTCCTGAGAATCCCTATCCGAATGATCCACCTCTGGATAATCTGATCTCTTTGGGTGTGACGATGATCCGCCCTCGCCGATTCCGACGAGTTTGAGTAACACCGCCGAGACTCCTTTTGGTCCCCCGTAACCGTGACCACGGTTCCTTGGTTGCCTATCACCTTGAGGGTGGACACCAACATGTCCCACTTATGAATGGTAGGCCTTCCTAAGATTATGTTGTAAGGTGATATGAAGTCGGCCACTATGAACCGAACTCTTTCTGACTTGAAGGCGTTCTTGACTCCCAGGGTGAACTGGAGGTCGATATACCCCTTTGGACTCTCCGCCGTCGAATTCCGCTTCTGGAAATTCGTCATCGACCTCAAGAGCCTTGCGCTTATCGTCCTGCTTTTTGAACTTCCGGGGGGGACTCCTGCTGCGGTTCTTGGTTTTTCGTTTTCCACCTTTCCCTTGATGCTCTATGACATATTGTTGAAGTTTTCCTTCACGAACAAATCGTTCGATTGCATCACGGAGCTCGTAGCATTCATCCGTTGTATGGCCTCGCCCATCATGGAATGAGCGATATTGACCTGGTCTACCGGATCTTCGATAGACAGGACGAGGTCGGTCCACCTTCTTCATCTCGGTTGTTGACACCTCCTTCCACACTTGAGACCGAGGCACGGTCGAGCTGCATATTTCTTGTACTTGCTCCGAGTGATCAAACTTACCACCCGGCTCTTGTTTTCGTTCCCCCTTCAGGAGTCCCTATTTCGGTGTCGGTGAAGTCTCGACCCACAGAGGGTGGTTCTGTCTTGGTCGCCTCGGATTGGGGTTGTTTGCCATTCGCATCTGCTCGACGTCCAAGTACTTCTTTGAGCGAGTTATGAAGTCGTTAAGATTTTTTGCGCGCTCCTTTAGGAAAGATTCTGCCAGGCGGGACTCTTTATCGAGGCCATCCACCAACAAGTGAACGTGTACGTCCTCGTTGAGTCCGCGCACCTGCAGTACCGCGTGATTGAAACGGTCAAGATAACTTTGGAGCAGCTCTCCACCGGGAACCGGCGTTTTGGATTTCCTCAGAGAAAGCTATTGTGCATTTGGCTGACATATCTTCGCCGCTGGAACCCATTTGGAGGAATCACCCTGTCACCTCGATTGTTCCTGATCAGAGGTCGGCCTTCTTCGTCTCAGTGTGGGTTTCTCCTATTGGCACTCCTTACTGTAATTTCATAGAACAAGAGTCAAGAAGCAACGCCACAACCTAATTTGAACAATATAATCATCCATAATAAACATTACCAGAAAATCAAATCTAATATGAAAATAGAGGAAGACTAAGGTGGACAGTGAATATAGGAGGAAACGATGGTCAAGCTCCCTGGTTTTTGTATCTCACGGCGCTTTGTTCTCGTTTAAAACTCCAAGTCGTCGGTGATGGTGAGTGAAGATGATGACAGTGGTGTGGTGGTGGAACGACGGAGAGAGGAAAACGAAGGTGAGATGGTGAAGGTCTGATTCGGTGAAGAAGCTCTCTTTCAACACTTTGATCTGGGACCTCGCCGACGACTAAATAAGATGATGAAGGTGAAGCGAAGGTCGTCGTCAAGGACAGAGGTGGACAGAGGTGGAAAGAGCGAGATAAAGTTGAAGATGGTGATGAAGGATGAGAGGTAATGTCGATTTTGAGCTCTCTTCAAGAAGAAGAAGGGTTCGTCGTGTAGCTTATGGTTCAGAGTCTCCAATGCTTAGCCTAACGCTCCTCACTTGAGCGTTCAGCCAAAATGGGCTTTTTTTTTTTAGAAGCTCAGTGGGTGAAAAACTAGCCCCAACACCTTCAAATGGGCTTTTTTGTTCTACTGTGATTTTTTTGTCCTGAACGCTTACCCAAACATAATGAACCGTATTCTTTTGGCATAATATCCGGTCTCCGATTGAAGGTATCTCGATTTCTTCTATTTCTAGTGTTTGTCCTCATAGTTTGAGGCCGTTGTTGTTAAACGATTGTACGGGACTCGATCCCCTTTTATCCCTTTAATTAATATATGGCATTATGCCTCTCTTTTATCAAAAAAAAAAAAAAATCCGGTCTCCGATGATCTTTTTTAATACAAGGTTTGACCAATTTCAACCTTGATAATTACTCCCCCTATCTTTATTATGAGAAATACTTAAAAAGTTGATGTTGGTCCTAAATATAAAATATATTTTTCATATTTGTCATTTCTTTTCATAATTTACCTTATATTGATACTCCCTCAACAATAATTAAAGATGAGGGGCAGTGAAGGAATTAATAAGTATGATTAGGGTGTTTTTTGAAAAATATGTCATATTTACTAACTCAATTGATTTTTTTAATATAATCAAATTAGGTAAATATGTCTTATATTAAGGATAATGATAAGAGGAGTATTTGATTCTCACCCAAATATATTATTATATCCTGCAAAAACTGGAATGCGAAAGGCCACCTGGTGACATATCCGTTTGGTTTTGATGGATTTTATCCCCACGTGCTTGAAATCATGGGGGCGGTAATGGACATATCATTTTGCATAATTTTGCATCCACTGGGCTGTCTTAGCTATGATTGGGCTTTCTGTATAATCTGAGGCCCATCTATTGGTTATTTTTTAAGTGGACTAGTTCAAACGTGATAAACAAGGTCCAAATTCATATTGCGAAAACCAATGAGGAGTGACTAAGGCACCTTCACCTCAAAAGGGAGAAGATTTGATATTCGCTGGTCGATAATGATGGCCTCATTGGTAAGTGATCTGTAAGCGCTCTTTAAGTTTAAAGGCGTGCTCTGGCCTTGGTGAATTTCTAGTGTCTACCCCTATCTATCTAAGAACATGAAAAAAAGAATATATAGGCAGTAGCAGTAGTAGTTGGTTTTTATGTTCACTTTTGCTACACAAAAACGCGTGTACCTCATTTGTAGAGAAAGGGACAGTTTGATACTTTAATTGTGTTCATAATGTGATAGGAGATTCTGTGGGGATATGTTTATAGAGTAAGGAATATGAAGAACTGACAAAGGCATTAAGCATTAAATGCTGTCATTACATATCCGTTATTTTCCTCAACGTCGGATTCAGGAATTCATTACCTAACTAATAGCGCATTGATAGGCACTTAATATGTTCACAATGAAGAAATCCATGCGGCATTGAGTCTGTAACATGGAAGCTTCACGGTGACGCGACTCAACCTCGCAAATTTGGCCACCTCTTGATGCAAACAATTGCTCAAAGCAGCTCAGCGAAACGCGTGACTGAGTAAAATTGATAATACAAAAATGATATGGCCATAATATACATACCAATAAAACATACGCAAAACTGGTTTAAAATGAAACATGATCCTGAAATGAAAGGAAAGATAAAGAACACACTCTACAAAGTATTATTATTATTATTATTAACACTGTAAATTCTGAACTGAATTGGAGGTGAGGTTGAGACGCATGAGGCAAGCCATTTCAGTGGACCTTTTCTTGTCGAAAAACTTGAGAAGACGGACATAGCCAGTGAGCTTTGTGTAGGCTGTTAGATTGAAATCCCTCGAAAGGATTTCACTAGAAAGATTCCCAGAAGACAATACATGATCCCACCTTAAATTCAACGAAACATTTATTGCTCTGTTTTCTCTGCCCTTCACTCTGCCACTCTGCAACTCTCTGTCACCAACAATGGAACCCCCATAGAGCACTTTCACACTACTATTTCCATATTCAAACCTTCCCAAGTTTGGATTTTTGACACTGATCTGAGCAACCATTGTGAGATTAAAGGAAGGTGATGATTGTAAAGTTGTGTGACTCAAGTGATTCACAGAAACCGATTCGAACTGAAGCAGAGGCCTTTTGACTCGCAACACCAAGGATGCAAAAACCAGAGTGATCGCACACAGTATCACGAAAGCTGCCAAGAGAAAGACAAAACACTTGTTGCTTCGTTTCTCGTGCTTGGCTTTGTTCATGGTTGCCTCAACTTCCAAGTCGCGATCGAGTTGCTTATTAGGGGTCATACTCTTTGTATAATATAACAGAAGAAGCCGAAGGAGTTTTCTGTTACAGAAATAAGAAGCCGAAGTATACGAAAGGAGAAGACGAAGCAGAACAAGGTAGAAGGCAGTAGAAGAGAGCAATGAAATGTATTGTATATTTCAGTATATAATCTCTGTTCAAGGCACTTAATATATATAGCAGAGAGTTCAATACATGAGTCTTTGAAATCACTAATTTCCTTTTTTCCAGACTAAAAGTATATATAAAGGGAAATTTAACCAAAACCAAAAGGCACCGCGTTTTGTTCTTGGGGCGTAGGAAACATGAGTAATACCGTAGGAATAAAAGAGGAGGGCCACATGACATGATTCCCAAATCTTAATTATTTTGTTCTCCCATTTGTATGATAAGGTACGATCTAACTCAATTAATTTGCACCAGCTTTTGCTCATATTATTCCCGTATTCAAAGCCTAATGGATTAGCTGTTAAGTAATAGAGGAAAACAGAGTGAAAAAGGCACATACGGCACAGAACTCAATAGCGGCATAAACGATCCAGCTATTTAGGTCTCTTTTAGATTTAGTATCTAAACCTATTTATTTATTCGGAATATTTAAATATTAAAGTGTTTTTCTTTTCTATTTCTTATCTGGTTCTTGACTTTTTCCATCTAAACTAATACTCTAGTCCTTATTATAAGACACCAACTAACAATTATCACAAACTAATAAAAACAATTAAAGTCAATAAAGTTATCCTATAATTTAAGTAACTTCCAATATTACCCCTACTAATTGTAGTAAACTCTAATATTATACTTCCCTGGTCCTTATTATATGACACCAACTAGTAAGTTTATTTGATTCTTTTTATAAGACACTTGCTTATTCCCAAGGAACATTAAATATTTTTTTCATGTATGCCCATAGTTAATAAAGATAGTGGGTGAGAATAATAATTAATATAATATTAGAGTTTAATGCAATTAGTAGGGGTAATATTTGAAATTTCTTGAATTCTAGGAGAACTTTATTGACTTTAACTATTTTTATTGGTTTGTGAGAAAAGTTAGTTGGTGCCTTATAATAAGGACCAGATGGAGTATTAATTATTACTCTCACCCACTACTCTTATTAATTAGGGGCATATATGGAAAAAAATAATTAATGCTCCTTGGGAACAAACAAATGCCTTATAAAAAGGATCAAATACATTTGTTAATTGATACCTTATAATAAGGACCAGATGAAGTACTCCATTTGGTCCTAATTATAGGACATATTTACCTAATTTTGGAGAGCTTAAGAATAATAGTTAAATTAGTCAATTATATTTGTTTTCGCAATATGCCTTTATTTTAAATTTAAAATGGCATCCAGTTACTCTGATTCTCTGTTCTTTGTCGGATCTCTCATACCTCACACACGACTTCTCTGAGCTCTTACACACTCCGGCATTGTCATCTCTCTCAACAACTTCGGTCGACTCTTGGAAGTTTGAAGTGTAATTTGATAGTGATGTCATTATTAAATATGACAAAAGTTGCTCAAAATTATTTTATTAAAAAAAATAGTAGAATTGAGGTGTATGTATCATTAATGAGTTACAAGCATTATTCACTTTATATAATACTCCC
Organism: Acacia pycnantha; assembly: GCA_025563575.1. NCBI lineage: Eukaryota > Viridiplantae > Streptophyta > Magnoliopsida > Fabales > Fabaceae > Acacia > Acacia pycnantha. Next base: position 495,939 of record JAMWYP010000067.1, on the reverse strand, counting down.
TTTGATTATAAGGCATCAACTAGAAATTTTCACAAACCAATAAAAACTGTTAAAATAATTAAATTTGTCCTAAAATTTAAGTAATTTCCAATATTATCCATAATAATTGCACTAAAATCTAATATTATATTAATTATTACTCCACCAACTACCCTTATTAATTATTGGTATACATGAAAAACAATATTTAATGTTCTTTGAAAACTAGCAAGTGCCTCATAAAAAGGAGCAAATATACTTATTAATTGATGTCTTATAATAAGAACCACAGAGAGTATATAGGTGCATTATTAAATTATTATTGTGTTTAGGAGTATTTTGGAAATAAATTGACAAAAATTAGAACTTTATCCTATAATTAAGACCAATATCAACTAAAGAATGTTGTTAGGACATGAGGGAGTATTGTGTTGGACATTGTATTGTATTTCTACAATGTTCCTTGATCAAAACACATTGCACACGACTTAACCACAAGTCAGTTATAAGAAACAGTTTCACAAATTTGTTACTTTCAAGTGGCACTTGTTCTGATGATATCCACGAATCACTGCTTCGCTTGAAGGGAGTATAGTGGTAGCGCAATGTTAAAACGAAAAGTTCAAAAGTTTTGGCTTTAGAAAAAGGTCTGGACCAATTATTTACTCAATATTTCATTGAGTAATATTATCCAACTCTTATGCAGTTACTTCCTCTTGTCCTTATTATAAGACACTAACTAACTATTTACACAAACCAATACAAACAATTAAAGTCAATAAAGTTGTTATAGAACCAGCGCCTAGAGAGCGCAGTGGTATGGATGCTGGCCTTTGCCAACCATTATCAGGGTTCGATCCCTGCCTAGACCACTAGGTCCCTTTAAAATAAAAATAAAAATAGTTGTTATAGAATCTAAGTAATTTCTAATATTATCATTACTAATTGCATTAAACTCGAATATCGTATTAATTATTACTTTCACCAACTACCCTTATTAATTATGGGCATACATGGAAAAAGATAATTAATATTCCTTGAGAACAAGCAAGTGCCTTATAAAAAAGACCAAATAAACTTGTTAGTTGGTACCTTATAATAAGGACCAGAGGGAGTACGTTACTCTTGATCATAGTAGTTGAAATCTCGATTTATCATTGCGATTTTACGTTTTTACGTTTTTACGTTTTTTTACGTTATGATTTTACGTTTTACGATTTTTTATCCCTCTTCCGATTTTACGTAAAATCTCAATTTTAACTACCTTGCTCTTGATAATAGAGATTTTATTTGATTTCAATTTTTTTTTTTTTTTTGCTTAAAGATACATATGCATCTGTTTAACCAAAGAAAATAAAGGTCAGAAGAAGTTCTAGAGTCATGATAATTATTTGAATGAAAAACTAAACATAAAGAAATAAATATAAACTTATCGACACTTTGTTGAAGTCTTGTAGGTAGATATAGTCCTGTAACAAGAAGTTCAATTCTCCTCTGCCACTTCGAATTCATCTAGACAGAAAATCTTAAACTGGTATTACTTAAAGCACCAAAAATTCAGTTGAACACTAGGGACCTTGGGTAACTAAGCACTTAGTTTTAAATCAAGATACAAAAACCAAAAAGTTAAATGAAAAAAAACAACTTAACTTCAACAGTAACTATATCAGCAAAACAACTACCTATCAATCCCCCGTGAAGTAACTGCTGGACAATACACAAGCATTTCACTTATTTTTCTGCAATGCCAAAATTGAGATCTTACATTTAAGACCAAAACAAACCCCTTTATTAGCTCTTTTATTTATTGGGGGAGTATTTTCTTTCACAACTTTCCTAATTGAATGATACTTGGACAAGCTTCGCTTACTTCCATGGAACACAAGATTTTTAACCATTTCAACAACACATTTGTTGTCACAAAAAATCTTGGCAGCAGATTCTTCCTTAAATTTCATATGATTCATAATTTTTCTCAGCCATAAAGCGTAATTCACAGTAGGCATGTGCGTGATGTATCTTGATAGAATGCTAGTTGCATATATAGTGGTGTCTACAGCTTTGTAACTAGTTAAAAGAAAACTTTAACAACTCTGCTGCATAACCTTCTTGAGAAATTAAAAAAGCCCTATGAAACTTGAGGAACTTCAATTCCCAAAAAATAACACATCAACACCATCAATCTCAAATATGCCCTTCATTTGCTTTCTAAATTATTTCACATGACTTGGACGACTTCACTTATGGGTTCACATACATTTGTATGAACCAGCTAGAGCTTTTTAGGACTTTTCTAGAATGGTGATTGGAGCCTTCAAAAGTAATTTTTCAATCATGATTTACGGTGTATAAAATAAATATGTGAGAAGAGTTTTGTCTCAACTTATATGAACGTGCTTATAATAAGCAGCTCCAAACAAATGTTTCATGCTTGGTTTAATTGATTGAAGCTTTATACGAGAAGGATCTATCATTAATTAATTTATCAAGATCTATTTCCGTAGTTAATTGAATAATTCTCATCTAACAACAACATAGTTTACTTGATAAGCTTTGTACTTGTGAAAACAAGACATTAAAGACAAGCTTTGTGCTTGATAGAGTTTTTACACACACAATACGTCAATACCTTTTGCCTTTGACATCCACTTTGTCTTCTATCATCAAACTTTTATTTTGGAAGAATATGTTTTGCCCAAAGTCTTAAATGTTTAAAAGTTTGCTGTCATATGAAGAGGTCAACCACTGTCAGTCATTCAAATCTCTAAAGTATTTATGTTGTGAGGTGGGGCTTTCTTTCTTGTTTTCTCTCTACACAAATCCACAAATATCAATTTTTCTCTCATATCATATGTTGGAAGAGAAAGAAAAGAAAAAGAAAATTCACACACAGAAAATGGCAAAGCAACAGCCCAAGAACACTCTACTGTTTTACAAGCACGCGCGCACATATACCAAGATAAACTATTACAACTTAAGCAAGTAAAGATCAAAAGATTAACTACTGAACTAGAATCAAGAGCAAACTTTATAATTCCAACTTTACAGATAAAAAGGGGGGGTCCTAGTCAGAAAATCATAATAGACATTGCTTGAAATACCAAAAATTCAGCTAAACACTAGAGACCTTTGGTTAATCAGCACCTAGCTTCAAACCAAGCTACAAAGAACAAAAACTAAAAAAAAGAAGCATAACTAGTTAACCACATCAGCAAGTACATCAGCACAACAACTATAGTCTCAGACAGTAGGGTAACGGGAAAGTCATCCAGCTTTTTACATAGTATTTTTATCATACTTGAATTTTGAAAATATTGGCAAGAAAAACTTGATTAATCGAAAGACGCAGTCCGAAGTGACCAAAATGTTATTGTCCTCATTTTTGTTTTACTATATATCTTGGAGAGTAAGGCAGTGGCGGAGCCAGGTTTTAATATTTATATGTGCACAATTAGTGAGGGGCAGCCCCGAAATTTTTTTTTTAAGAAAAGTTTTAAATGCATTTAAAATAAAAGAATATGGACAAGAAAAGAAAAGAAAACTTCAATCTAACATAGAAAAATAATAATCAAGAGTCAATTAAACTATTACAACAGAATGATTAAAAAAACATTCTTCGATTCTTCATTCCTTGAAAATATTGCATTATATCTCCATCATCAATCTTATCAAACGTATCACGTTCAACATAAGTGTGTCAAGAGTTCTCTAAGATCATGCAAGGTGAGTTTGAAATGTCTACTATAGGAGAATTAAATTTCTTCTTAGGACTTCAAATCAAACAAAAGAAGAATGAAATGTTTATTTCCCAAACCAAATACCTGCGAGAGCTTCTTAAGAAATATGAAATGGATCACTGTGACAAAGCTGATACCCCTATGAGCTCGACGACTTTTGTAATATCAAAATTTTTACTTTTAGGATTTATTTATAATTAAGATTGAAATTATATATGATAAATGTATTTAATTTATAATTTTTAAAAATATAAAAAAATGGAAATAGTGGGTATTTGTTGTAATTTGTTTCCCTATGAAATATATATATATAGCAAAATATTTTTGTGGCAGACACAATTAAAAATTATGATAGATTATGTGTATTTCAAAGAGTGCGTTTGATTCAAATTTAATCCATGCATCATCTATGTGTGTGGGTCCATGCATCAACTATGTGTGTGTCATATCTAATGTAAAGGTAGGAATTTAGACCATACGAAGGGGCATCCAGTGGGGCCCTCTGATTCATCAACAAAAAAGAAATGAATAATGGGAATCGAGCCTGGGTCTGAACTGTGACAAAATAATCCACCACCAGACCACTGGTGCATCTTGATGAAAGGTTCCTTCAAAATATATATATATTCTCATAATTTTGTGTCTGCACTTGCACACATATGTACAAGTTTGGGTCCGCCACTAGAGCAAGGTAAGTTGACAGAGCAGCACCTAAAGTAGAGGCGTGAGCAGATCTGTAATCTGTATTATACTGCTATGCTTGATATTAAACCATATTGAAAACATTGCTCCTTTAGAATAAGAATGGCCATAGGCATAGCTACCTTCTATATGTCAAATTTACCCGCCTTGAGCAGATTGTACTTATCCTTACAAGTTATCATAAACCATATTGTGAAATGTGCAGGTGCACATTAGGTGCACATACTTATGTGCTTATTATGTGCTCATACTCTATAGAGGTATGAGCACATTTTTAATTTTTATATATTATATTTATTTAGATTTAAATTATATCTTTTCTAATTTTTTTGCACCAATATCTCAAATTAATTAGCTTCAGTTTGCATTTATCTCAACACCAGATCATGGAAAGTAATTAATTTTGACATACTGCAAAAAAATCAAAAAGTAGCATATAATTTGAATCTAAATAAATACAATATATAAAAATTAAAAATATGCTCATACCTCTATTAGAGGTATGAGCACATAATTGGCACATAAGAATGTGCACCTAATGTGCATTCGAAATGTGCAGGATACATGTTCCTAAAATTGTGCACTGATGTGTCATTATTTTATAATGTATCAAAGTACCGTAATGGCGTAAATTTTTTTATTATTGTTTGTTGAACATATTTGTGACAGATCGCTCTTCAACATAACGTAAACCAATTCAGTAATCACCCTTTAACAGTGAAAAAGAACGGTCACAGTGGGAAAAAAATGTGAAAATATTAACATAACGTAAATCAATGAAGTATCAGATAAGAATTGTGCTCAGGTAGGAAAGTAGGTCAGGTCTTGAATGAATAACCTTGACCTAGACATTTACTATTTATAGAATCATAGACCAATAACATAGTGACAAATGTCCTGATAGGTTTATACAAGAATAATAAACAATACATATTTATTTATTTCTAACTTCCTCCTTCAATTGGAACTCCTTCTGCTTCTTTCTCTTCTCCTTCTTGCTTTGTATGTCTGGAGAATCAGCTGGCTTCTGTTTCTTTTTCTTCTCCTTCCTGCTTTGTGTTTCTGTCAAAACGGGTAGCTGAGATCTTTTTGCTGGTGTTACTGTAACACCGAGTTTATCTCTGAGGGAGCTGAAACGAGGATGACTCAAAGACTTTGTTAAACAATCAGCTACTTGACACTCAGTTGGAACATGTTGAACCTTCAGCTTGTTAGATAATACTTGATCTCTCACAAAATGAATATCAATCTCAATGTGCTTAGTCCTCTGATGATGGACAGGATTCTGAGCCAATGCAGCTGCACTAGTGTTGTCACACCAAATGGTTGGTGTGCGCTGCACTTTCAAGTGTAATTCAGTCAGCAAAGAACGAATCCAGCTAAGTTTCGAAGCTGTATTTGATAGAGACCGATATTCGGATTCACAACTAGAACGAGAAACAACTAATTGTTTCTTAGAAGACCAAGTGACTAATGAATTTCCCAGAAAAACAAAATATCCTCCCACTGATCGTCTATCATCTGGGCATGATGCCCAATCAGCATCAGAATATGCAGCTAGATCAAGAACAGCAGTAGGTTTAATATGAATACCATGATGAATTGTCCCTCTAAGATATCTCAAAACCCTCTTAACTGCTTTCCAGTGTTCAGAAGTTGGTTGGGACAAAAATTGACTTAATTTTCCAACACTAAAGGAAATGTCAGGTCGTGTGTTACACAAATATTGTAAGGCACTGACAGCACTACGATATTTAGTGGGATTTGCAAGTAACTTACCAGAATAAGCAGAAAGAGATTTATGAGCAACCATGGGTGTTGAACATGTGGAAGCATGATTCATATGAAACCGATCCAACAAGTCACAAATGTATTTACTTTGTGTTAAATGCAATCCGGTTGTGTCCCTATGAGCTTCAATACCCAAAAAATAGTGAAGAGAGCCAAGATCCTTCAATGAGAAAATACTATGTAGCTTTTTAGTAAAACAGGTAAGACTGTAGGAGTTGCTACCAGTAACAATTATATCATCAACATAGATCCAAATCATCAAGATTTGATTTTTATCAGAATAAATGAACAAAGAGATATCACTCTTTGAGTTGGTAAATCCCCAAGAAAGAAGAACACTCCTTAAACGATCAAACCAGGCCCTTGGTGCTTGTTTGAGACCATAGAGAGCTTTAGAAAGCTTACAAACATAATTAGGTCTAGAAGAGTCAATGAAACCTTCTGGTTGTTTCATGAATACAGGTTCAGTCAAGAAGCCATTAAGGAAGGAATTATTAATGTCAAGTTGCTTAATCCCCCAATTTAAAGCAACAACAATGGTAAGAATTATTCTAATGGTTGAAGCTTTAATAACGGGACTAAAAGTGTCATAAAAGTCAATACCTTCGGTTTGTTGAAAACCTTTGGCAACAAGTCGTGCTTTTCGTTTAGCCAATGTACCATCAGAATTGAATTTAGATTTGAAGATCCATTTGTTGTCAATAACATTCTGAGAGGCTTGCCGAGGTACAAGAGTCCATGTAGAATTCTGTTGAAGAGCTGTATACTCCTCAAGCATAGCATTCTTCCAAGAAGGTAATTGTAAGGCCTCTTTCACTGATTTAGGAGTGTACTCAGGGACATGAGTGAGCCCAATATAGGGTAATTTGAGCTTAAAAATGCCTCGTTTGCTGCGGGTCTGCATGGAGTGAAGATTAGAATCCATCAGAATTGGTGATGGAGCAGAAATAGTAGCTGAAGGACCTTGATCTAAGGTAGATGGCTCCACTGGAGGTGCTGTAGATGTCCTCAAGATGGTTGGTGATGTAGAAACAGAAGTAACATCACAACTAGGAGCTGAAACAGATGAGGTTACATCACAACCAGAGACAGATTCAGTTGGTGAAGCACACGGTAGGTCTGCTGGTTCTGCTAAAATACAAGGAGAATCAGCTTGTCTGGATAGAGGGAGAACAACCGGATCTGATCTGAGTGTGTTAGCTGATACCAATTCTTCACAAACAGGGGAAATGCTAGAAAAATTCACAAGATCAGAAGATGAGGACTTCTGAAACAGCAAGAACCCATTAGCAAAGGGATAATCAAATTCATTAAAAACAACATGTCGTGAGATGTAAACACGGCCTGAAGAGCTGAGGCATTTAAAACCTTTATGAGAACTACTGTACCCTAGAAAAACACATTTTGTGCTGTGGTATTGAAGTTTAAGTTGATTGTAAGGCCGCAAACAAGGAAAACATGAATAGCCAAAGATTTTCAGATTCTTGTAATCAGGCTTCTTGTTGTACAGAACCTTAAATGGTGACAGAAATTTCAGAATTGAAGTTGGTAGCCTATTAATCAGATATATATTTAGCTGTAGCAAAAGCTTCCCACCAGTAGAAAGTGGGTACATGACCATGAGCAAGAAGAGTAAGGCCTGTTTCTACAATGTGTCGATGCTTGCGCTCAACCCTACCATTTTGAGCAGAGGTGTGTGGACAAGAGTGTCTAAAAACAATACCACTTTCATCAAGAAGAGTCTGAAAATTGTGAAATTCACCACCCCAATCACTATGAAGGGTTTTAATTTTTCTGTCAAAATGATTTTCAACCATATTCTTGAACACCTTAAAAGCAGATAATGCTTCACCTTTAGTTTTTAAAGGATAGGCCCATGTGTGTCGGTTATAGTCATCAACAAAACTAATGTAGTACCGAAACCCACCAACAGATTTTACAGGAGATGGCCCCCATAAATCTGTATGGATTAGATCTAGAACATGAGATGCACGTGACTGGGAGAGTGAAAACGGGAGTCTATGAGATTTTCCAAGTTGACAAAAATCACAAAACTGATGTTCTTCATTAACAAAAGAAATATTACAATCTTTGAGAATTCTTTGCAAAATAGGTCTACTAGGATGACCAAACTTCCTATGCCAAAAATCTACAGTAGGCAGATTGTTACTAGGCCTATTACTACTATTAGCAATTGAAATAAAAATAGTAGCTGAAACTTTTGCAGGGACAACACTATTATCAATCTGATATAAGCCTGGTGAAAGTCCTCTGGTTGTCTTTCCTCGTAGCAGAACACTTTGGCGCCTCTTGTCCTTCACAAAACACCCATGTGAGTGAATTTCAACAAACACATCGTTATTGTCATGAGTGAGCTTAAAACCACTTATTAGTTTCTTAGCCATTCTAGGTGCAACAAGAACATCATTGAGATTTAAAGATTTCAAATGTGACGATTTATCACAAAGCAATCTAGCATTTCCAGTAGCAATAACAGGAACAGACGCACCATTACCCACAGAAACAGAGTTTATACCTGGGGTCACCTCTGGTTCAACATTTTCTGCATTGTTGGTGATATGATGTGTTGCACCGGTGTCAAGATACCATGATGGGTCATCAATAGTGTCGGAAGTGGCAACATAGGCAGAGGCAACATCTGGTATGCGAGGGGGCTTGAAGCTTTTATCAAATCGTTTGTAGCAATTGACCACATCATGGCCATGCTTCTCACAGAGATAACAGAACACTTTGGATCTTCCACCAGAGGATCCTCTTCCACCAGGGGAGCCACGGCCACCACTGGAGGATCCTGAACGTCCTCTGCCCCTTCGACCCCCACGGCCTCTTCCTGGTTGTGAGGGATTTTGACCACCAGAAGAGGATTGAAAAGATAAATTGGCAAAGGCAGTCGACATGGTGGTGGTAGAGACAAGACCGAGCTGCTCTAACCTTGATTCAAAGGTGAGCAATTTGGACTGAAGGTCTGACCAGGACAGACCATCTTTTTCGGATAGAAGCACTACAATGGGTGTATACGCAGTGTCCAGACCGGCAAGAGTCTGTGTGACAAGGTCAGTCATGGACAAGGGAAAACCGGCGAGCCTCAGATTGTCTGAGAGTGACTTCATCTTAGTCAGATATGCCCTCATCTTCAACGTTCCTTTCTTAATCTGCTGAAATTCACTTTTAAGAAAAGTGATTCGAGATTTTGAGTTTTCTCCTACAAACTCAGTCACAGCCTTCCAGAGATTGGCAGAGGTTTTGCAAGACGTCATTTGAGACGCAACTTCGACAGTCATAGTGCCGAACAACCACCCAAGGAGGATCTGGTCGGTGGCAACCCAGTCTTCATACTGGGGGTTGGGAAAAACTTGGTCGGCCGAATCAAGAACATACTCCGGTGGAATAGCTTTGGTTCCCAGAATATGCCTTTCAAGCCGATGACCCCTAATGATGGGCATAAGAGTTGATTCCCATGTCAAGAAATTGTCCCCGTCGAGCTTGACGGGATTCCCTTGATTAAGGGAGCTGAGGAGAGAGTCCGATTCATAACCTGAGGAGATTGAGAAGAAATCTGAGGAGATTGAGCAGAGATCGGAGGATACCCATAGTTGGGAAACGACGGCGGTGGAGTCGGGAAAGTATGAGGTGAAGACAATGGAGGTGGTGCGTTGGTTGAGAGAGGAATGGCTGACGAAAAGAAGGGGAAGTCGGGAGGTGGTCGGGGAAAGTTAGACGGAAAATGAGAAGGGTCAAAAGATGAAGAGAAATATGGAAAAGTGGAGCTGGGAGAAAAAGAGGAAGAAGACAAAGTGTGTGGGACAAATGGAGCAGACGATGATGGAGGAGGGACAGATGTCACTGTGGAGTCTTGGAAAATGGGAGATGAGGGTCCAGCGGCGGTGATAGAAGGGTTTGTGGTGGTTGATTGGATATTAGGGTTCCCAGAAGATGCCATTTCTGGCCTATTAGCTCTGATACCAAGATAAGAATTGTGCTTAGATAGGAAAGTAGGTCAGGTCTTGAATGAATAACCTTGACCTAGATATTTACTATTTATAGAATCATAGACCAATAACATTGTGACACATGTCCTGATAGGTTTATACAAGAATAATAAACAATACATATTTATTTATTTCTAACTATATCCATGCCCAAAGATTTGGGTGTGACGAAAATCGATGAGGCTTAATTCAGTTTATCAAAATTAAAGTACAACAGATAACATATGGTAGCTATAATTGCTGACAGTCAAGGGAAGTTACTGAAAAGCTACCAAGTTGGGGTTAGCTAGCTCTCCATAGTATTCGTTATTACTTGCTAGATGTGATGAGGAATTGAGGATACAATTAATATTCTTCCTGTTATGTTACAGAAAATCTATAAAAGTTGGGCCAATGGAAATTGGGATAACAAGATCCGGACAGAAAATTTAGTTGACCAAATTACATAATTATTACCCGACATATTTATCTAATTTGATTAGATTAAGGAAATTATTTAAGATAGTTAATATGACATGTATTTTCTAAAACACCCTAGTCATCTTTCTTAATTTTCTCATTCCCTCTTCTCGGTTGATAATTGTTGAGGGAGTATCAATAGGGATTAACTTAAAAAAGATTGACAAATATAAAAATTATGTCTTATATTTAGAACCAATTAACTCCGTAAATATGTCTTATATTAAGACCTAAGGAGTATCACTAATTGTTCGCAGCTGAAGTCTGTAACTATAAAATTAAAAATCAAACATGGAATTGATGGTTAGCTAAGGAAGTAATATCTGCAGTTTTATTAAATAAAAGAAGTATGAGTCTCATTTACAAATATATGATAGTATATCCTCTAACCTGGGTAAGAAAATTCAAGCAGAATCTGACTTGAATCACCGGTTCAGCCCTCAAAACTTTCTAGAAGGATTCCCGGAACCCACCGAATGGAAAAATGAGGAAATTAATAAAATTAATCTATGAATAATAATAATAATAATAAAAAGCATCCCTATCCCACTTTCCTTGACCCACTACCTCACTGATGACCTTATCTCTTGCAAAACTGTCCATGTCCAATTCACTATCAGATGTTATTCATTCCCCTTTGCAAATCTATAATATATATATGTATATATGTGTGTGTGTGTGTGGCCTTTCTCTAATATCAACCAGGTCACCGTCCCAAACGCAGCTGTACCGCACTGTAGCGACGTGCTGCTTGCATCTTTTGCTGGCCACACCCACTTGTGTGATGAAAAGCCAAAGCCGGCCCTTATGTACACTGCTTCACTTATATATACAAAAAAGCTGTTTACTTTATTGGACATTGTCGTATATACTCTGGCCGCGTCAATTCGCTAAAACGACAGGTTTCATTCCCAATCGTGGTGAGGTGGTGTCACTTGTACGTTCGCTTAAAAGTGTTCCTTGTGGAACTCAAATTTTGTTGAACCTCTTTCGTTGAACTCAAAGCAGAGTTGGCTCAGTTCTTTGGCCAACACTGGTGCACCACAGTAAAATACCCCTGTTTGGAATCAAGATAGCCTCTATGTCATTAAAAGATGAAAACAAATGCTACCAACGTTGTATTGTTCATGGAATTTTGACTGACCTATTCGTCCATTGCAGTGCTTCGAACATATTTTAGAGAAAACTTTCTTCCAGTTTGGCCTAGCAAAATGAGTTCTAACCTGATAGTATATATGCACCCAAAAAAACAAAAACAAAAAACAATGCACGGTCATTGGAAGGGGGGAAAACTATGGATGATAAGTTGTAGAAAAGAAAATGGCATCAGGACTATCATGCGATTAGATAACAACTAGGAAACTAACGAAGTAAGATAAAGGCTTACCCTAGTCCCAGAAACGATATCAACTCCATTTTTGGCATGGTTTAGTGCTTGGACCATGGTGATGAGAGCCGATCTTGCATCCCCTTCCTCGTATACGCTAGTCAAGTAATTGTGCATTTCAATGACACCCTGAAGCCCATAATTGGACATTGAACGTTAGCAAATGCAGATGAAGTTAAGAATTCTTTCCGAGGAAATGTCGATTGTATATATAACATACCCTTTGATCAAGGTCAGCTACTTCATTCATAACCCCTTTGAACCAATCGAAGGAACCTTGCTCTCTCGTAACCCAGTAAAAATACGCATTTGTAGTCTTTAGTGTTTTCTTCCGCTTTGGAGAAATTTTATTTAGTGAATCTGCGCCCCCTACGCTTTGGTCTGAACCTCTACTTACATCAGAGACTGAATCCTGGACATCAGTATCCACGATTGTTATCTTCATCTTACATGTGATTTCCAAAATGAACTCTCAAATTGTAGTTAGAAAACAGTGTTAGCGGCCAAAACTGAGACTATGAAAAGAAGTCTGCAAATAATTTGGACTCTGTATGTTTAAACTCTGCAGCACAAGCTACTCACCGCCATTTCCTCCATTTTGATAATGTTATTGAGAAGATCTTTCAGAATGCTGATGAAAGGCGTTGCTCCAATTCCAAGACCAACTAGTAACAGGACATCATATTTTCTATAATCTTGTGCTGGCGCCCCATAAGGTCCATCAATCTTAAGCTTCGGCAAACTGTTTTATTAGCCCCAAAAAAAAAATAATGATAATAATAATAAGATGTTTGTATATATGTGATAATCGTTTGTCAGAAGAACAAAGAATTAGAAGCCAATTGCGCACATTCACCTTTTCTTAGTGGTTTCATCAGCCCTAAGAAGCCCACTCTTGCCAGCTACCGGAGGCTCACAGGCTTCTGAGAATACCCTTTTAAGGTCTTGTGTCCAGTCACCCAGTTGCCGAATATGAACACTCAAGTAGTCATCACCAGGGGCAGAGGTAATAGAAAACGGATGCCTGTCAAATATTGTTGCATGTTATTACAAAGTAAGGGAACTAAATGGGCAACGATTTGACTTTCCCTCACTTCCCCATGCTTTCATATTCAAGAAGATAGAAAGATATTTATCACAGGTTTTCTGTTCAGTGGATATAATTCAATAAACAGAGGAAAGTTAAGTCTTCGATTTAATTTTCTTCCTTGTATATTCCCTTGTTTCTTTTTTTTATCACCCCATCATCCAGCCAAGAATTCAAGATCACACTATCTATGTTAAGCTTAACGTAAAATGCGACAACAAAAATAGAAAAACGAGCATCACTAAGGAATCAGCAAGATGCAAAACAACGCAATATAACTGATGTGGCGACTTACCACTCAAACGGAGAAACAGCAGGACATTGCACAAACATGTATTGTCCACTTTTGTAACGAAACTGTGGGGGCTTAGACATTTGCAATGTGAGAACATTTCCGGGATAAATGGCAACCTGAATGTTTTCCACAATGCGCAAAGAGTAAATCCAGTTAACAAGAATGTCAAATTTATAGAAAGAAGGGATGGAGCCTTGCGAGAGGCCAGGTTGGGGGAAAATGCGCTTAGCTAAATGTTTAGATATGTCATACGCCAATTTAAGATTTTTCTGCTCACCTTTATGAGACGGACAGTGTAAAAACCAGACCGAAAGAATCTCAGTATTCTTTCTCCTGCATAAAGTAAAACTGGGACCGCAAGATACATCCACGTCTGTCAAAAGAAATCAACATCAAGCCCTGGTAAATAATCACTGCCTGCACTATTTGGAATTAGCACTGGCAATAAATATAACTTGAACAAAATGTATGTATACCGTTCGCTTGTACCATAGCCGTTTGTCCACGAGGTAAAGAAAATGACCGTGGATGATGAGCAAGACATAGACAATGACAAACAGATGGTGTGAATACCAGAAAGCATTAAAGCCAGTTAGCCTGCTAAATGGCTTGGGCAGCTTAATGTGATTTCTCCTGAACCATTTGGTGGCAAGCGTGAATGCTATAACCATAAAAATCACCATCAATATTCCAGTCACACCCTCGACCCCTCTAACCAGTTTTCCATAACTGGGTTTATGTGGTCCGAACACTCCATGCAAATACTGATTATACTTCGGTTCAGTCGTACCTACAAGTCTTGGAAAATCACAAGCTACATGATCGCCGACATGGAGTATAACACCAATCACAATGGCCGCAGCTATTGTCTGTGACATAAAAAAAAACATAAATTATCACTAAAATTAGAAGGGAAGGAGGGCGCACGCGCTCAAATTACAAAATATACAATAATAATTTAAAATTTTCATCAAATTTATTAGTGTATCCACACTGAACAATCATTTTATGAATTGAATTAATATTTATGTATTGATTACTATGATTTATAACGATTATTAATAAAATTATATTGGTATCTCAATTAAAGAAACGAGGAAATTAATAAATTATCAAGGAGGTTGGCATCTCAATTAAAGAGATTGAGACCAGAGGATTGCTGGGGTGGGCGCGTACCTGGTGAAAATTGATGTTGTCGTCAAAAGGAAGAATGCAAGCCAGCTTGGTGGACCTTAGCCAAGTTATGGTATTTCTACATACAGGTAAAAGGATAATAGCCATGTTGAGCTTCAGAGTCTCAGCTGCACCTTTGGCCGTGGTGAGACAGTAACCCATAATATGAAAGGCATCTTTCCGCCTGTACTGAACAAATTTCCACGTAAATAGCCCAATCATTACTGAAATCCACAATGTTAAAACCCACAGTCTCTTCCAGTTCTCTTGCAAAAAGTAGAGCAGCATGCGGCTCATCCTTCCTAACGGACTTTTCTTCCTTAATCCTTGTAGATTCTGGCTCAATGCTTGGCTTGTGTAGCTGAGCGCTTGGCTGTAGTTGAGGTACGTGTCCTTTTGTAGCAGAAGCGTCTCCAATTGCCATAGCTGCAGTGACAAAATGGCATCCAAAATCAATGCCTCTAAATAATTGGGGAACAAAGGTTTGAATCATACAAACAGGTATATATAACTTTGTCAAGAGAAAAAAAACTTTGTCAAGAGACCGAGGCACATGGGCCTCCGTATTGCACGGTGACGAGGGCTCCTACTATGCAAGAACAATGGTGAAAAAGAACGACCCACCCGGGAACTCAGGCATGAAAAAATACTACAATCTGTCTAATAAAAATAGTTAGAACAATTTTTGAAAAATAGCTTTTATGATTTACAAGATAAATATATAAAAAAAAAAAATTATCTCAATTTATGGAAAAAGACTTTTAAAACTATAGTTTTATTGTTTGTCAAACATGTACCTAACTAAAAACAGGGTAGTGCCTATTGAACTCATGGCTTGATCGTGAAAGTGTTTTCCTTTCATTCTCTCGAATGTGAGTTCGAACAAGGCAAATTCACAAAAACAGGGTAGTAACTAAAAAAAAGAGCCCTTGGTACTCGTTGCAGTGTGGGAACATCCATAGAGTTGGGGGAGAGGGGTATCATACCCTTCTCTCCACTTCCTCTCCGATTGTATTTTTTCCTAATAAGATTATACATCAGTTTTATATTTTTTTATAAATTTCAATTTTTTTATACAACTTACAAGAGTAAAAATGTTAGGTTAGTAGGAAAACCATAATGTATTTTGTAATTTAAAATGCAATTTTTTGCAATTAAATTTTTATTTTTGATTTTTAACTAATTTTGAATTTAAGTTTTTTACCCAAATCATTTGTATTTGTTATCAAGAATAATAATTCCTCCTTAACTTTGTTTCCTAGTTACAAATGATGGCGCTGTTAGCCCTATAAGAACAAGGATGGGCCCTTTTTTGCCACACAAAAAAAAAAAAAAAATCAATTTTCAACATATTATAACATCATCTTATTTCAAAAATAAAATGGAAATAATTATACATTTACTATTGTTCTAAATTTTTGTGCAATTATTTTTAAAATTTATATTTTGGTACAATTTTACCCCGAGTTTTCACTTGGTTACAGACAAAAAGTAAACTATAACAACCAATGCAGTTCTGCCAGGACGAATGAAAGGTCTGAGCAAAAAAAGGACGAATGAAAGGGACATGCAATGCCGGTCAACATTTACTTAATCCCGGAGAATAATTTTAGTGATGTAATCAATCAAACAACCGGATTCATTCAAGTGTAATGTTTATCATCGACGAAATCATTTAACATGCTAAGAGGATTGATTCATCAGAGCGCCAATAAATATATACCCCTATATATATATATATATATATATATATATATATATTTTTTTTTTTTTTTTTTTTTTTTTTTATGTGTGTGTGTGTGCGCACAAATTCCAGAATACGTAATCCCACCTCAATGTAGCCTAGGCCTTCTGGGTCCAACTCCTCCATGATCAGAGCTGCATATTCTTCTGCTTGCTCCTTCAATCTTGATAACCTATTTGCTGAAGCGCTTAACATAATTATCTGGAAGTCAAAGTAGAATTAACAAAAAGATATATGGAACTGTTGACGCTAAATTTCTATAATCAGATAATACGTGGTTCAGAAATAACTTTATATGTGGAAAACGACGATCATACCCCCACCAACCGCACTAAAAACGTAATTATAAGTTCCAAGAATTTGATAAAGTCATCAGAAAAAAATAGAGGAGCCATCGGCCGGGATGAAAGAAGCTTGAAAAGTAAGACCTACCCCACTGACTCTTGAATATAAGCCAACTAATAATTGAAGGTACGGAGATGCTTCAGAACATGGGGAACGTCATGAGTGAGAACACCCAGTTTCTCCATCACCTCTCATTCTTGTTGAAATATTGCTTAAGCCTAAAGTACTAGTTAATAATTATATAAATTGATATTTAATTAAGCTCATCCAAACCTGCTATTCATTATTAAACTCCTGCTGACACCATGGATGCTAGGGACACTTTTCCGCCAACACCAAACTCTATGTTAAAATTTAAATTGAAATAAAAAATGGAATTTACAAGTTTTTTTTTTCTATAATTCATATATGTAAAGACGTAAAATGCGAAACTAAAAAAATATTATTATTCTTAAGCCATAAATAATTTTACTAATCTTTAGCTCTAAGCAGTGACCTGAAATTTAGTTGCCAAGAGTTATTAATTAATTTCCAAGAAAATGAATAGACTGATTAACAAGCAAATTTAATTAATTACAAAAAATAAAGATATGATTCCATCTTCTGAAATAAAATATTTGCTTACCTCCTTCACTTCGTGTTCGGTGATTCTACCGTCTTCGTTCTTATCTACCCTGAGAAGATTAATAAAATTAAATAAAACACGTAAGGATATTATTTGAATTACAAGCAAAGAAAGTATCAAAGTTTTGATGATTATGTAATAATTATTAAAGCAAATGTACAGTGGCCGTATGCCCCATCGCGGCAATTAAGTAAAGTGTTTTGGCCGGAAGAGCAAACTTTATTCAAGAGGACAGTAGTATTTTTTTTAACTAGTTAAATAAATAAACTAATCAAAGATGATTAGTCAATGATTACATGTCGAAGAAGATCTGTAGCCGCGAATCAAAACTCTGATCGGTAATTTGCGACCAGAATTCGTAAAGATCATCTTTGCTGATTTTGTCAATCTTCATTCTTCGTCTACGACCGAGAGCGTCAAACAGTTCCAGGGCGAATTCTTTGGAATCCTTCATCCCTTCAAGAAGACAACATAAACTCATATGTTGAAGAAAAACAAAACAGGAAATTATGCGCCAGATCTAAACAATTTGATGATCCAAACAATTTGCTTGTAATTTTGTTCATTCCAAAATTGTCAAAATCATTGCATTGGAACCCAGGGGAAACCGGAAAATTTTTTCAATTGGAACATAAATTGAACTGAACAATGCAAAAAACTTAACCGAAGATGATATGCACCTATGCATTGAGCAAAATCGGCTCGATGGAGATAACCATCCTTGGCAAGCCTATCAAAATTTCTCTGCACCTCGTTCCACGCATCGACAACATTTGATTTACTGCTGATAAATTTCAGGCTACGGAGTGCTTTGTGAGCACCTAAGCGAGTTCGATCAAGTTGGGCGCGTTGCTTCCTGAGTGCCCGAGCTGCCAAAGCCGTTTCGAAACCACTCCCACCAACCCCCGCGATTCCATTCTGAGCAGAGGAAGAGGATTGAGTGCGCGACGCATGGCTGTGGCTCCAGGAGAACCGCCGGAACTCCGCTTTCAGCTCCTGCGAGAATTGCCTGGCCTTGGCCACCGCCTCTGCTTTCAGCTCCTGAGAGAACTGCCGCAACCTGTTGGACGAGGTTCTTCTGATGGTCGGAGATCTCGAGGCGGACGCCGGAGTTTCATTCCCGCTAGTGAGCATTCCATCTTCGATATTAATGGCGGCAGTGGCCGGCCCAACGCTGCGAAGAACGATGGTATCATCATCCTGAAGATCAAGAGTAACCTCAACAAACTCCTCAGCAGCCGAATTGGAGTCAGTACCGGGCGAAGTACCGGCACTGACGGTCGCCCCGTCGGGGACCGAGTCGGACGCCCACCGGCGTTCGTGCTTAGGATTACTTTTCATTGAACAAACAGGACAAAACAAAACAGAAAATGAATGAATGTACTATTGCGTATTTCTTAATCTTCTTGTTCTCTTTCAAAATTTAATCATGGAAAAAGAAATGTAAGGCAGAAAGTGGATTTAATAGGATGAGAATGAAAAAGAGAGGAAGGCGTAAAGAGGAGAGAAGGAAGAGGGAAGAAGGTTATGTTGCAGAGAGAGAGAGTGGAGGTAAGAGAGGTGAGGAATGAAGATTGAGGAAGAGAAAGAACAAACGTAGGTATGTGATTAAATTAATGGGGGGATTTTAAATATAAAGACGGGGTAGAATGTTGAATAGAGAAAGGAAGAGGAGCTGGTGAGAGGAGTGACCACAAAAAAAGCAGTTTTGGACTTTTGGTGCGGTGTGGATTGACGCGCTTAGACTGGCTTTTTACACGAAGTGGCAGAGCCCAGGGGCTACGCATGGAGAGAGAGAGTCTGTGGGGCCAAGTGCGGGGTTCCAGAAGAAGAAAATGGAATATCTATTTTATTCTGCTGATGGGCCCCACCTTTCCCGCCACCCCGAGTCCACGCCACGCCTCGCCCAGTCAACTCAACCTACGCCTTCTTCGTTTCTTTTTTTTTTTTTTTAAATAATTACTTCCTCTTTCTAAATATAAATAAAGATGATTTTTATAGACATATTAAAAAAAAAATTAAATTGCTTTAAAATATTTATATTCATCATTATTTCTATAAACTACATGCTCAATATCATTTGATTGAATAGTTAATCCAGCTCTTTGTTGTTTGAAGAAATCCTCTTGCCTAATTTATAAACTAATATATAATATAAAGATATGCAACATATGATATGATTAAGTTACTACCTTCCTTAATCTCTCAAAAAAAAAAATCAACTCTATCTTATATTTAGGACTAGAGAGGTATCACATTATTTTCATGAAAAAATTACAAAAAAATATCCTTTGAATTACAAAAATGTCAAAATATCTACTAAATTGCAAAAGGATAAATTGGTAGTTTAGTATGAATATGAGATTTTGAAATTTGGGTATTGATAACTTGAATATAGGAATTTACAACTTGGGTATAAAGATTGACAATTTGAGCTCCTCAAATTGCCACTGTATACACTCAAGTTGCCAATTATCATTCTTAAGTTGTCATTGCTTATATTGAAGTTGTCAACATTGAAACTTCAAAATCTCATTCTTGCAAGATAGTCTGTCTATCCTTTTACTAATTTAGTACTACATCCGATCCTAAATATATGACATAATTTGTAGTGCAATTGCACTACAAACTATATCCTATATTTAGAATTGGAAGAGTAAATATTTTGTGGTTTTTGTAATTTTTGGGGTCAGATGTGATTTTTATAATTTAAAAGGTATTTTTCTATCATTTCCTTTATTTTTCATTTTACAAGTCTACAATTAGAACATTTTATCACACACACAAATTTGTTATCAAAAATATAAATAAGCCTGAAAATTAAAATCTAACTAATTAATAATGGGCAGGACAGAGATTTCTGAATGATATTCAGCATTTTCTTAGAATATTCTATCTATTTTTTCCCCTTCCTCCTTCATGCACAATATATAAAGATTTATATCCATGAGTGAAGGAAGGAAAAATAACATATGATCAATATCCAAAATTGTGGACGAAGCCACGTAACGGAATGGATGAACAAAGTTGCAAGCTAAACAGCGGCTTGATCTTTCTTGACAAACATGAATATATATATATATATATATATATATATATATATATATACACACACACCTCTCTCCCATGAAGAAAACACGCAATATATTTCAATTTCTTCAACGAAACCACCCTTCTTATACGCAATCCTAGTCTTCTCTTTGTGGTCAGTAACTTTTACCTTCATCATAATTTTACCCAAATTTCATGATATAATTAATACTCCTATATCTGAATTCGGGTAAAAAAGAAATTAATATATCTGAATAAAAATAAGATTAGTGGTAATAATAAGAAACCATTTTTCCTACTCATCCTTTGGATGAGTAAGTGGAGTTCTTTTCATCTAGACGGTTCAAGTATAATTTTTGTAACTGTCGGTTTTTAAATGAAAAAATCATTTTTAAGAATATGTTATTTAAGAGATTATCAAAATAAAAGTAAGAGTAGTGGTAATATATTCTTGGGTTAAGGTGCAATTTTACACATGAAGTTTACTTCCAGGAGCGCCCAACACCACGAAGTTTTTTCAGGAGCAAAAGTACACACAACGTTACGTTTTGGGAGCAAAAATACCACGGGCCGTTAGTTGACCGTTAGTTGACCGTTAGTTGACCTTGAGTTGACCGTTAGTTTTTTACTACCGTGGTATTTTGCTCCCAAAACGTAACGTCGTGTGTACTTTTGCTCCTAAAAAAACTTCGTGGTGCTAAGCGCTCCCGGGGGTAAACTTCATGTGTAAAATTGCACCTTAACCCTATTCTTTGGATGAGTAAGGAGAACTCTTTTCATCTAGACCGTTCAGATCCCATCAGGACGCTCCAAATTTAATATTTTTAACTGCCGATTTTTAAATTAAAAAATCATTTTAAAAAACATATTAGTTGAGAGATTATCTTTATTTCAGATTCTCTACCCAATAAAATAATTTTTATTAAAAAAAAAATTATAGACCATCTAGATAGGAAGACCTCCCCTACTCATCCTTTATGGCGTGTTTGGTTTGAGGGAATGAATCCTTAGAAATGATATTAACTAAATTGTCATTAATAAGAAGAATAATTTTTTTTTTTTTGTTAAGAGTATATTTTTTTATTATTAAAATTTTTTCATAGACTATTTTGTAGAGATTAAAAGGAAACCATACAAACAATCAATGAGTACGTAGGAAACTGGGTCCGACGTGGCAGCCAAACGAACGTTTGAATCGAATCCACAAACAATCAATGAGTATATAGGAACGTGGCATAACAAAACATGGACCATTTTCATTAGGAAAAAAAATAAAAAAAAAATAAGTGTGACATGATATTTTTTATGGCAATGCCAAAAAAGAGTAGGGTCAAATGAACCCCTTCGTGACTCTGGCAAGCTACAAGTCTAGAGGAAGAATGATACGAAAAAACACCTTCCCCCCTAAATTGACAGAGATATATATTTCTTATTGACTTTGAATTTAAAGTATATATGAAAGGCCCTCCAACTAAAGTATGTGACTTGTACCAGAAGCTATTTCTTTGAGTTAGGCAGATAACAAATACAGGACACAGACAGATGATCGAGTTCCTTCACATTAAGTAAAAACAAAAACAAAAAGGAAGGGAGAGGAGGAGGAAAATAAAAAAGCATGTTTGACAAATATCACTCACCAACCGCTTCATTATTAGAATAAATGAATAATATTATTATTATTTATTAAAATAAGATTAATAAACGAATGAATCCAACAAAACAGGTTTAAAAAGTCTGCCTAGTTGCAGCTATTTGACGCCATAAAACAGATACTTTCTACCACATGATCAATGAATAACCAAATACACACACAGCACACACTCCACTGGCCACCTAATTTTTTTTTTTTTTTATATAAAAACTTTAGGAGAGAGATTGAGTTCGCCTACAGTTCAATGGTAAGGTGCTTGGAGCCCACTCTGCAAGGAATCCAGGGTTAAAAGTACACATGCTTCCACCTTAACCTGAGTTACCGTTGCTTCGTAGATTCCTAAGATGCCTCTCCCAGCGTCTTGACCAACTCTAGGATCAAACACCCGACTTTTAGTGGAGTGTCCTACCTCTTTGCTAGTTGAACCCAATAACGAAGAGTTACTCGCCACCTAATTGATTTAACTACTCATCGTTCTATTTTTCCATACCATTATGATTATACGGTATTTTAATGGAAACTTCTCAAAAAATAAATTAAAAAATGACTTTCTTGGCTGCTTAGTTGTTTTATTGAATTAATGTTAAATTATACAAAAGATCCTCCTTAAACTTTGATTCACATCCGTTACACATAACACGTTGATATTTTTAAAGTTCAAATTTAACCACCATAATATTTTATTTGTGTATCATGGAAGGAAATATATCCTCTCATTCTTCTCTTTTTCCTTCTGATATTCTCAATATCTCATCTTCATGTTTAGATAAAAAAAAATGGGTGATTTAGTTTTAATATTTCATAAACCTATTATTATACTATTTTATAAATTAAATCCTTTTCTTATTATTTTTTTATATACGACAATCATGGATTGTGTAGAACAACTTTTAACAATTTAAATTTATTTATGTTGATAATAATAATTTTATAAAATATTAAATCCAAGATCATTAACCTCTTACTGTTAATTTTTTAAACCTTTGAAGTATCATAGAGTTTATATGCAATAATTTACTGAAGTTTAAGGGATTTGTATGATTTAACCTAGAATTAATACAAGGTAAAGTAAAATTCAACACATTGATATTTTTTTTAGTTGCAGCCAACATCCTAATTTTATTTATGGTACATCCAGATCTAACATCTTGATGTTACTCCCTCCGGTCCTAATTATAAAACATATTTAACCAATTTTGTAGAGATTAAGGAAAGAAGTTAAAATAGTTTATTTTACTCATTTTCCTAAAATGCCATTATATAAATTAAAAATGACATAAATAAAAGTGAATCAATAACTCCTGCCACATGCCTCTCCAATCTAAAATTTTCTTTTCCATACGCTATCTAATTGAAATAATATTGGTCTTGCTATATATACATATATGTGTGTGTGTGTGTATACATATGTGTGTGTACATATATCTACACACACATATAAACACACACACACACAAAGATATATATGTTTATATATGTGTGTGTCTATATATATTTGTGTGTAGACACACACAGACATACATACATACACACACCCACATATATTTCTAAAAGTTTCACTAATTGGAAGAGTCTACGCACTTATATACATATACTCACCAAAAAACTAAACATACTTGTGAGAATAAAATAGGGGTATTTTAAGAAGAAATTGACAAAATGTTGTCTTATAATTATGACCAAAACCAACTCAAAAATGTTGTATCATAATTAGGACCGGAAGGAGTATTTCACAATACATTAATTCAACACTGGCCTTAAATCATAGATAAGGTCAGGGTATGAGACGTAACTAAAAATATTATGAAATTATGAACGGTTGGATACATGAGGAAAATAACATGAGAATATTGGATATAATATAAATAAGATGAATGTTACTTGAAAAATAACATGAGTGTGTTAAATATACGAAGAAGTATGTTACCCATTGAATTAGTCTATAAAGATAAAATAGTTGGTCGGGGAAGAGCCAGGGAAGGGAAGTTCACCAACCGGCTGAATTTGGATTCACATTTCTTTCTTTCTTTTTATGTTTCTCTCTGGAGACCACAGAATTGAATTCTCAATTCCAAGAAATAATCATAATGGAAGTGAATTACGGGTACGTGTGATCACTGTTTTTTCTGTTTTTGTGAGCTTAATTATATTAGATCCTCTTTAATTAATTTGATCATGTGACTTGGTCTCCAACGTTGACCCCTTTGTTGTGGGATAGGATGTCTCCCACTTTAGATTTTACTTTTTACGTTTACTTGTTCTTCCTCAACTAATAATTATATATACGTGAATTCTAAAGTGTATATTTTATATATTTCCACTTTTTGAACACTTATTTCCCATCGTATGTACACGTTTATCGCGATTTGCCGTTGCCTCCAAAGTATGTTTTTCTCCCCTAACATGATTCCAGCCTACAAATTTTTTCTCCTTTTCACATATATTGGGCTATTTGAAGAGAGGTTTAAGTAGCTTAAAGTTAGAAAAAAATAGCAGTAGAAGAAAAAAAAACCAGAAGTGAAGTGTTTGAGTAAAACTTAAATTCATTAAGTTTTTTTCAAAAAAAAACTATTAAAAGTTAGGAAAAAGCTCAATGGGGTGGCTTTTTTTCCAAAAAGCTTCCCATCACTTCTAACTCTATTAATCCGAACGTAAATTATATTTACAACCTGACTTTTTTTATCAAACTTCTAAAAAAGTCAAATAAAAAATAAGTCATCGTTCGCACCGCTAACCCAAACAGACCAATATTAATTATAACTTATGCTGGGTATTTGAAATCAATTTATTTCAAAGTACGTTCAGCTACCATCCAATAGCTGTTTCGTCAAGTATAAATAAGTTAATTTATTTTAAGGTCAATAATTTTAACCTTATGAATGAATGGATAATTTACCAACTACTGTCTCCTTTCTTGAAAAAAAGAAAAAAAATGAAATAGGCAATAAAATATGACATGGTCAAATTCCATATACACGTGTTCATGATGTTATACTTTGAAACTTGAAAGTCAATCGTTAGTGGAAGCCAGAAACAGGCTAAAAGGAGGAAAATTAAAAGAAGGAAAAACAATAGCTTATTATATCTCAAAATGATGGTACATTTCCATTTCTACCCCCACCACCTTTCTCAGTAATTTTGAGAGAGGCAACCATAAAATAATAGCTAGAAGCAAGAAATAAAATAAATCTCCCAAAATAAGCAACTTCTTTTTCTTAAAAAAAGAGAGCTAGCCACTACACAGCCCCCTATAGTATGTCTGTGTGTGTCTGTGTTTTTTCCTCTTCTTTAACTTGTAACAACGACGTAGGTAACTCAGTTCATATTACTTTGTTGATTAAACAAAAGAACAAGAGAAGATGTCACATTCTCTTGTTTGACAGAGAATTCCGGATTTAATAAAAGCGAAACACATTTATATAAATTGACAAATTAAATCCCCTCACCATTAATACTAAAAAAAACACTTTAATGTTTTTATTTTTTTTGCCGACGCTAGTGAACCCCAAACTTTATCCATCATGTGGGGTCAGTTATATGAATCCCGTTATGTTATTAACCTCTATTAATAACCAAATTTTTGGATAAATTATTAAGCAAAATGCATGCTCAATAATTTCATCTGAGTATTCTCTTATATTTTTCTCTACATTTTTTATAAAAAAATAAATTCCATAATTTTTAAAGTTCATGACATGTTGACTCAAATAAAAATAAAACTCAAAACGTAAAATAAACTCAGAAGACTCAACTCACTCACGACTCACCTACCATCAGTTATATTGATTCAATTTGATTATTTAATTATTTTTTAAGGCGTGTTTGGATACATGGAAGGAAGAGGAAGAGAAGATGGAGATGGAGGTAGGGATTTATGAATAGGTGGGCTTCTAGAAGAACATTACGTATAAAGCCCAGAGATGCCTGGGGCCCACCACAAACTTCCAAGTCAAATGCTCACCAACTCCTATCCCTTGGAATAATTTTTTATTGGCACACAAATAATAATGAATGATACAATTTTATTTTTAAATATTGTCAAATTTTTTATTTGTTGTCATTGCTTTTTTCCATTAATCATATAATCAACATCAAACCGTAATAATACTGCAAGCAAAAAACAAACAAAGAAAAATAATAGAAACGAGGTTCGTGTTCTGTGTTCTGTAAAGTTGAAGAGGTTTGTATGTATTGGCATCCACTACGATCTCCCTCCATCTTTTTCATTGGCCCTCGTGTCGTTTTCTCTCTCCTTTCCATTTGTCGTTTTACTTTTCTCCATTCTCTTGTTAGCACGTGCCTCTAACCATTTAATGCTTTGAAAATTTTCATTCCATTAATTTTTTTTTTTTAAAATTAATTGATAAGTCCATGTAGTTTAACATGATGATCTATAATTGTTTTTGTTAGATCTTTTGATTTTAATCAGGTCCCACTATTTTTTCTTCTTTTTATTAGGTCATTCTAATTTCACATGATTTTTAATCAGCCAAAAGGCTGAAACTATAGAGATTTGATTAATATTAGATAAAATTATGAGGATGTAATAAAAAGAAGGGGGGAAATTACATGAGCCTGAAAATTGGTAAAATTATTAGGACTTGAAAATTAATTTTCTTTTATTTTTTTAATCCTGTTCTTAGTGGGAAGGCAAGAAGCCTACGATTGCTTCAACTGAATCATATATTTGTTGTGAGTCCCATATAGGGGAGTTTCATATCACAACTAAAATATACTTCCTAATTTTAATATAAAATATATTTATCTAATTTAATTAGATCAAAAAAATAAAGTTATTTGAGTTAATTAATATGATATGTAATTTCTAAAACACCTTAGTCATCTTCCTTAATTCTCTCATTCACTTACCTCCTTGATTATTGTAGAAGGAGCAATAATAGGGATAAATTAGGGAAAACATTGATAAATATAAAAACTAGGTTTTATATTTAAAAAAATCAATATCAATTCCCCAAATATGTCTTATATTAAAGACATAAAGGAATAATTTATAAGTTTAGGGCCCTCTTTTACCTATAAACGTTAAAACTTAAAACAAATAAATTGACAACAAAATAAATACCCATTAACAACTAAATCGGTCGTATTAACAACAATATTTTAACAAC
The DNA here is from genome assembly GCA_025563575.1 of Acacia pycnantha. Taxonomy (NCBI): domain Eukaryota; kingdom Viridiplantae; phylum Streptophyta; class Magnoliopsida; order Fabales; family Fabaceae; genus Acacia; species Acacia pycnantha. The sequence continues at coordinate 468,774 of JAMWYP010000067.1, read as the reverse complement.
TAAATCATCACATTAACAACAATATCAGCCTCGATTAACAACTAAATCACCAAATTAACAACAAAATTTTAATAAAAATCTTTTTGCCCTATAGGACCCTTTTAATAAAGTTTAATATTTTATTAATATAATAATAATGATTCTCCTATTTAAAATCAATATCAATTCCCCAAATATGTCTTATATTAAAGACATAAAGGAATAATTTATAAGTTTAGGGGCTCTCCCACCTATAAAATGTTAATCTTTTAATATCATATTGGAAACTTCCTTTAAACCTTGTACTACGTACTTTGTACTCCTAACATTTTCATTCAGAGGATAACCTTCAAGGTAGGTACAAGGTCAAGACGTTCAGTTTAAATTTTATACAAATTAAAACATCGACCTATGTTAAATTGATTTCATAAAACCGTGAAATCCGTTCGAATAATGACAGTGTTGAGCAAAGTGATTGTCCTATCATCACAATAACGCGGAGAATCCGAGGGAATCCAAAAAATGTACTAATTATTTTGTACTATGTTTGAAAGTGAAACCATGCATACTTAATGAGACACACAAAGACCTGGCAATATCATCGTATATATTGGGGCCAAAAGAGGAAACAAAAGAACAAGAAAGAAAGGAACAGAGGTTGAGTAGTCTTAATTTATAGGATAACCAAATATTTTAGGTTTAATAAAACCATTTTTTTGATATAAATTTAATAAAACCATTGTTTGTTAGGAGAGGTGGAGGTGTTGGAATTTGGGCTACCTTCCTATGTGGGAAAATTAAAAGCCCGTATTTGAATTGTTTGATTTGATGAAAAAAAAAAAGAGTTTCCTTATTGTTATTTGTGAGAGAATATTTTCTTAGAGTTTCCTAATTTGAGATTGTGCTTCACTTATTTAAGTGGAGAGAAGGCTAATGAGGTTTTTCGCCGAGGCTAGAGTAAACCGAAGTGGTCAAGGAGGTATAATTATATAGCTATATGAGAGAAAGCAAAAACTGCACGTTCACAAGGCAACCGATGTTTATGTACTCGTTAATGGTTGGATTGGGCTAGAATTTGGTCAGCTGGTTTGGCACATATGATTCGTCATTTTTTTAATGGTAAGATCCTCGTTTGGAGGTCTGATGTGAGAGAAATAATTTGAATGGTCAGGGACATCTTTCTGGGTATTTTCAGCTTCTTTATTTGTTTTCTATCATAAGTTTGTGTCTTTGATTGTTTGGTTGCATGTGTTTATGCATTTGGTTAAGACTATTGTACCTGTTTTAATTATAGTGAATCATATTTTCAACGGTCTTATGACGATCCATGGTTTTTACGCTTGAATTGAGGGGTTTTACATGTTAATAATTTTAGTGAATCATATTTGTTTCCTCGTAGACTGTTACAAGTGATAGAGAAAGGCTTACCATCCGCTGCGCCCTTTCAAACACAACATGGGAAAGCAAAAGAGAGTGGTGGAAAGACAATAACATTGTGGTATGAACAGGAACATTGTATGAAGTATATTGTACGAGTTGATGACCATGACTTCTTGCGGCCGTGAGAGAAATAAATATGAATGAACGACGTCGGAGTACAGAAAAAAGTGGCCCAGTTTTATTAATTTCTAAGACTACACCTTAGTCCACACGTTCTGAGAGATTCTCTTCTCTCATCAATTCATCATGCACATACAGCAAGAAGACGAACTAGTTTTCATTATCTTTATTCCAAGGGGGGAAATGTCTGTGTCAAAAGTCTCAGGGTCTCCACTTCTATTATATTTTTTTATTATTCTTTGCATGCACAAGGACTTTTGTAATCTGTGGTCGGTTCAGAAAAAGAAATATGTGTGTGTCTATATAAAAAAGAAATTAATTAAATAGCAAGTGAAGAGGAGGTTTGGTAGATAATGGCCTTTTGTGGATTGCAAGTAACAAATACAGATGAATAGTGAATAGTAGTAGTTAAACTGCGTGCATGACGAGTCAGAAAATAGTTATAGTTCTTGACCTTAATGAGCAACATATCTCTATCGAAACAAGACTTATGTACAGTACTGGCTGGTTTGTGATTGGAATTTCAACATTCTTGCTACACGCCTCATTACTCTGATTACATTGCATCCTTTTAATTTAACTTCTTGGTTGGTTTGTTAATGTTTGCTGAGTTATGCTACCTGCTAATGAGACTTTTTTCCATTTGTATATATCAGAGAATTCTCTACGTTCAATGCCCTACCTTTCATGGTTTTAATTTGTAAAATACTTTGAGCCAAGCATTTGATTCTCAGGCACATAAAATCTTGAGATTAGGTGTGGACTTTGTATAGTACACGCAGACAAGTTTGATCAAATAATTAACCATATTTTTTAATTTCTGTTTTTGCTGATTCAGTAGTGAACTCGATATTTTTCATTCTTATTCAAAACTGATCCCACACATATATGTATTTTTCCTTTGTTAGTTCTAACTAATCATGGTTTGTGTTGCAAATATGAATCTTGCGTATGAGTGTGTGTGTATAGAGTGTGTGTGTATAGAGAGAGTATAAATTAAATCATACTCCCTCTGGTCGTAATTATAAGACGGGGTTGATTTTTTTTTTTTTTGAAAAGATGAAGGAAACTAAATAAGTTAATTAATCATATCATATGTTGTGCATCTTTAAATTATATGTTAGTTATTAGGCAAACTAATTAGTTTGGAGAAAAAATAAAAATATTCTAAAGTAATTTAATTAGCCTCATTAATCTCTCCAAAAAAATTAACTTGGTCTTATAATTAAAACGAGGAAGTCAACATATGATGAAGAGGTTAATTTGGAGTGGGCTTATATAAACGAGGCGACGTTTTTGTCGTTAAGCAAGTTTTTCTCTTGATGATCCAGCTGATCGATGATTAGATTTACAGCTTGTTCGTGTGTAGAATTTAAGAAAATGACCTTGGGTCTATGACGGACGTTGCTATATTATTGAACATTGTTCAACCATTTTGATCTTCTGGCTTTGTTTTTTCTTTCTCTTTTCAACTTATAGTTACAAGCATGTGTATAAGCTAAATAGAATGAGTGGTTTCTGAGTTAACGATGTGGGGTGTGTTATTATAATAGGATTAAATATCATTTTTGCTACGGAAGTTTTGGCTAGGGGGTATCCAGCACCCGGAAGTTTTCTTGGTATCATTTTTGTCCCGAAAGTTTACAAAAAAGAGCAAATATGCCATGGAAGTTTTTTTAGGAGCAAATTTGCGTAAACTTTCGAGACAAAAATGATACCACAAATGATCAATCCAACGGTTAAGATCAATTGATGGGCAAAATTGCTACATTTGTAAACTTTCGGGGCAAAATGATACTAAAAAAACTTCCGGGTGCTGGGTGCTCCAAAACCAAAACTTCCGTGGCAAAATTGGTCTTTATCTCTATTATAATATGACCCTACAAAGAAACAGGGGAAAATTTAAACTGTTATCATTGAGAGTGGTTTTGATGTCATATATGTGTGTGTTTTATCTAAAAATAAAATCCTAAAGCTACTTAAAGAAATAATCACAACAACAATAATACCTATTCCATGTATAATGAGAATGTGGTTTGTTTTAGGAGCTGAACATGTAGGGGAATAGTTGTTAAGAACAACGTTATTACTGTACTTACTTATTTGGACGTGATTCGACTATCTTTTTTAACCGGACTTTGTGAACAGAGAATGGCGGCGGAGGGAGAGACATGCGGCCGGCCGGACACCGCCACCTTATGAGATGAGTGATGAACAAATGTCTTTTTTTATACTTCTTACCACTAGATAGTGTCCATAAATCTCATGATAGGCACCCAAAGATTCCTAATGAACTTCAATAGGAACTTCTCTTAAAGAAATAATACACTGATCTAGTCGTCACTGAAGCCACAAAGGACAATAAGCTCCAATTGCATCATAGGAATTAGAAAAAAGAAGGTTCTCTTTCTTTTGTATACTTAATAGTTATTATCGTAAATTCTTTCACACATATATATATATATATATATATGAGAAATGGCATACAAGAATATAGAGGACAGGCTATTCAAATCCTGAATCATATGCCTTTATAGGTAAATAATTTATATTCTATTGATATAAAATAAATAAAGGGAAAATGCTGCCGCCAAGGAATATTATTGAGTAGGAGGGGTGTCTGAAGAATGAATGTGGTGGCCTCCTGGGGCTTGTTAGAATATAAGGGTTTAAATAAGATTAGTTTACAATTAGTTAGTGGTTAGAGTTAGTTAGAGGGTTAGTTAGGGGGGCCCTAATCTATATAAGGGGATCCCTACCCTCATCTTTATAACCAAGTCACAATGTATACTTTGTAGAGCACATTGCTCAATTCTGAATATACTTCATTCCATATATTCTTTCTCCCTAATTATCCTCCCTAATTCAATTTGTCTACATGGTATCAGAGCCAGGTTATCTTTTCAAGATTAGCAGCCTAGTAATCAAGATTCAATCTGCACCCAAACTCCTAGTGTACAGGAACAAGGCTTGGCTCTTTGTATTGCAAGCCCAAATTCCAGAAACCATAAAAATCGCCCAAAATTGACGGCCCAGTTTCAAGAAAGTCCAAGAAGTCAGCCACACGAACCGGGTCGATCCAAGATTTGTCATCCTCTTGCACCAAGATCCAATTCGCGCGACAGAAGCGGGTCGATCCAAGATCCGTCATCCTCTTGCACCCGGCTCCTCATTGTTTGCGATACGGGAATCCACGAAAACCAGATCCAAATCTGAAACCCTGAAGCGCCGTCAAGATCTCGCCGAAGGTGGATGTCGGCATGGAGGTTTTCAAGGTTGGAGCCAGAAACCTAGTTCGCGATTTCCACACATCTCACTTGAAGGTTCTCTTGCGTCACTATCTCCGGGAGCATTGAAGATCAGAAAAGGGCATGATCAGAGTTCTGTAATCATCACCGTCGTGTGTCTTCTCCGAGAACGCCACATCCCTGAAGGAGGGGAGTCCAGATCGATGGCCGCCGGAAGAGGAACGAGCCAAGATCGACTGGAACAGTCACGTTCGTCGGTATGCTTCCAGTAGATGCAGTCGAAGGCCGCCGGAAATCCAAGATCCGACTGGATTCTGCCAAGTTCGACGATCAGAACCTGAAGTTCGCTGAGATCGCTATTCTGCTCACGGTGGTGATTCTTGATGGACGACGGCGAACCATTACGGTTCGCTGTTTATGACGTTTTTTGCAGTCGTACCTTACCGGCGTTAGTTTTTCAGCAGGGTGCGAAACCGTACCAGAGAATGATGAAGTCTTGATAGCTGGATTTGGACGAAAGGGTCATGCCGTGGGTGATATTCCTGGTGTCAGATTCAAGGTCCAGGCAAGATCTTGATGAAGCTTTGATGGTTGGAGCCAAGGAGAATACCTATCGCCAGAGTATGATGGTTCTTATACAAGGTTCAACATTGATGCTCAGACCAGGAAGGTATGAGATCAAATTCTTGGTGGATGGTGAATGGAAGCTTTCACCGGAGTTTCCCACTGTTGATGGAGGAATATGTGTTCGTTGATGATGTGGTTGAGCATATGCTTCTTGTAGAGTATCAACGTTATCAATGGTTCCAACCTTTGTTTGGGGAACATGACTAACACGCGTTTTTGCTGATCGTCCTTCTCCATCGAGGGACTTCAATATTCCAGTTCATTGTGTAGGGGATCTCATTTTCCAAAGGATACGGGCAGTCTTTGGTTTAAGGGAACAACCGCGAAGCAGATTGCACATAAGTGTTGGAAGCATTGCTCTTGCAATGTGCAATCAGTATGATGAGCCACAGGCCTAGCCAACAACGTCTTTCCTTTACCGACACCTTTTGGTTGAGTTATTCCAAGACTTTCAAACAGTTCAGGATGTTTGATTGGCAGTTCAATGACCTCTTTTATCTCTTTAATTTGCTGGTCCAGGCCACCAATGTTGACGTAGTAATCTTTGTAATGTCAATACTTTTATCAATACCAACTACATCTCTTGAACTTCGAAGCAATTCGGTGGTGATCCATTCGCATTGCCATGCGGTGGCAAAGAATTTTGCTAAGTCATCATGGGTTTGTTTCAACTTCTATCTCACTGATTTTTGGTCAATTAGCTTGACAGTAGTTGCGTTTGGTGGACAATGTGGATCTCTTTGAATCTGCTTCCTGTTTGTATGACTGTTTTAACATGTTCTTAGTAATGGGTGTTCTTATTGTTGGTGTCTTGGTTAAGTTCTGTAGTCTTCATGCTGGAATTTATACTGGGTCTTAGTATCTTGATGGCATGTGGTACTCAAATGCCTGCAACTTTGTGATTGAGACCGGATGAATCCTACACAACCAGGAATGAGAGTAGAGTTGAGTGTAGAGTAGAGAGCAGAGTTGTCGCCTCCTCGCCCGTCTTGTGATTCTGTTTCAAAGGGAGTTTATTGCAAAAGATATTTTGGGCTGTTTGGGAACTTGACAGATCAGTTACTAATTGGAATTATTTGATTTATTCTTGCACATATTGATGGAGGAGAGGAACAAGCAACATGAAGTTTGCAATGAATGGATGTGTTCTTATAGGAACTCTAAATGGGGCTTATGCTTGAATGCAACAGAAGAAAGTTAAGAAGCTAAGTTCAGAAGCTTAGACTTCATGACTGAATACAGCAGAAGAAAGTTCAGAAGCTTAGACTTCATGCTTGAATATAGCAGAAGAAAGTTCAGAAGCTTAGACTTCATGACTGAAAACAGCAAAACAAAGTTCGAAGCTTAGCTGTTCAAAAATGAATCAGCAAAAGAAGAATAGAGGAAGATTGTTGTGAATTGAAGAAGTTTTGTATTGTATTTTTTGTTAATTGTAAAACTAATTCAATTTAATTCTCCTTATCCCCTTATTTTGTATTGTTCAAGTTGAGCACATATAAGATAAATAGTGTTCAACTTGAGGGGGCGTGTTAGAATATAAGGGTTTAAATAAGATTAGTTTACAATTAGTTAGTGGTTAGAGTTAGTTAGAGGGTTAGTTAGGGGGCCCTAATCTATATAAAGGGATCCCTACCCTCATCTTTATAACCAAGTCACAATGTATACTTTGTAGAGCACATTGCTCAATTCTGAATATACTTCATTCCATATATTCTTTCTCCCTAATTATCCTCCCTAATTCAATTTGTCTACAGGGCTCTACTCATTAACTTTGTAAACACACTAACCATGATTTGGTGGCTGAGAATGAGGCCAGAGAGCCGCTCCTAGGGGACTAATTATATGTATATATATACGGTCAAGATGCAAATTTTTCCCAGAAGATTTTACTCAGGAACAATGTTATCTCAAAAGTATTTTTGAGTTCAATATTGCTTGAAAAATGTGAAAATTGAGCAATATTGCCCCTTATTATTAAAAATGTAATTGTCAACATCAATATTTTAATGTTCAACATTAGTATTTTTAACGACAAGGGATAATATTACTACATTTTGAAACATGTAGGGTAACATTGAAAAAAAAAAAACTTTTGAGTAACATTACTCATCAGTGAAACTTTGGGGTAAATTTACACCTTAATTCTCTGTGTGTGGGCTCGCTAGGCTTGGCTTCTTGAGTTATTTTGTTTCACAAAGCAAAGTTTGAATCTCCATAGAACGAAGTACTCACATTTAATACCGAACAACGCCGTGAACAAGATTATCTCTAATAAAAAGATAGATAGGTATAGTTGTGTGCTTGGGGGGGGGGGGGGAGATTAATACAGCATGGTGTGAGGTCCAAAGGATTTGAGTAGATGGGCTTAAAAGAGAGTTTAGGGGGCCCAGCTTGGCATGTTGGTGTTTCTTTTAGTATCTCGATCGCTTCAATCTTGTTTTGCCTTTATTAAATCACAACGAGGCACCCCTCCTCCTTGGGTTCAATGGGCAAAGGGGTTGGACACTCTCACCAAAGGGAGGGAGTTCGATCCTGGAGTTGGTCAAGGCGTTGGGGGAGACATCCTAGCTCCTAGGTGCCTAAGTTAACCCCTGAGGGTAATAGACGGCTCGCCCTGCCCAACATCGGTATCACCTAGGAGAAAGGGAGATTTTGCCCTGCCCTTGAATCGTGGGTGAACTCAACCCCCTTCCTAAGATTTTCCTATAAAAAAAAAAAAATCACAACGAGGCTTCTTCTTTTTTTTTTTAAACTATGTGTAGGTATTTAGATATGGCAGGCCCGTTTTAATGATTGGTTCAGTCTAAGCTGTATTTTATTTTGGGCCAATAGAAACTGCATTACTTCGTAACATTAGACATACAAGTAGGGCCCATTTGGTATAGGTAAAATTTGAGGAGGGAAAGAAATTTAAAGGAAGGAAAGGAAGGGAAGGGAAGATTTTGAAAATGAGGGAAAATGGTTTGGGGAATATGAGTTGTTTGGTAGGAAGAAAATGGAGGGTTAGTAGTTGGTAAAAAATCAAGAAATGTCTATTTTACTCTCAAAAGTAATTAATTCAAAATAAAAAAGAAAAATAATGTTTTTGCTAAAATATATTTTTTAAAAATATATATCAAGTTTGAACTCGTATAAAAAAAAATCCCGCCAAGTCCGAACATCCCGCCAAATTTAAATTTGAGGGGTAAATTTGTCAAAAAGTGTGAACAATGACTTAGGAAGTTGAGATCCCACCAATTTTGGTGGGATTTGATCTTCCCACATATGAGGGAAAATTGGTAGGCTCGGGAAGATTGGTTCCTGAGAAGATTGGTCTAAAATGCGTACCAAACGAAGGAATTTTCTAATTTTCCTTTCCCTTCCCACCGTAGCCTTAAGAGGTAAGAGATTGACAACCTTAGCCTCACATCACACCAATCTTATTAACTGGATCGCAAGCACAATAATACCTATATCAGTAGCTTAATTTTTTTAAAGAAAAATAATGGAATCTTTCTGCTCCCAGTGCTGCCTTTTGTACAGTTTTTTTGAGTTATGATATCTTCTTTCACTCCAAAAAAATAGAAAAGGAATCTTAGAAAAAGAGCAGGCCAAAATAAAAACCAATGGCTGAAATGTGTAATATAATTCCACCTGTCCAATATGGGAAGATTAAATAGAAGTAGCAGCAACACAATGAATAAGCTGCTTTCAATGTGCCTCAGATTCAACGAAAAACAGTAGCAAAGTCCAAATTCCCTCGGGAGTCTGGACCCCTCCAAGCAAAATTATTAGCCTCCGATCTTAATATGAGATCCAGTTGATTTTTTTAAAGATGTTAAATAAGCTAAAGAAGTTATTAATTATATCATATATTATATATCATTATATTATTTATCAGTTTATGAATAATGCAAATTAGTTTAGAGAAAAATAACGAGCACAAATATTTTAAAGTAATTTATAACCTCTATAAAAAAGTCAATTGAGTCGCCTTATATTTAAGATGGAAGGTGGTATTTGTTGTGGCAGAAACCGCGAGACAGCTCAACATGCTGAGGCTACATGCTCCCAACACTTAACCTCCTTGTTGTTTGCCTGCGGAAGATTATTGCAATTGAATAGGATTTAATAATTGAAAATTGCATACATGTTTGAACAAATGTTACCGACAAGGCTTACATGTAGGGGCTAGTTTCCCACCCCATTGTGAACTAAGGTTTAAATACTATTTTAGTCTTATTTATAAGTCGAAATCACCTAACTCTTACATACCAAATTGAGTTAGGTAATTCATTAATTATAGATCAAGTTTCTAACTTTGTCCTTGTTTATTAATATAGTTCTAAGAACATGAATAAATTATTTTTTATTATAATTAATAGGGTAAAATTGTGATAATTTCATTTATTACTTTAAAACTGGACTTATAATATGAATAATTTTGTTTGTCAAAATATATATTTATAAATAGAACTAGAAAAGTGACCATATTTGATATCCAATAGTGTTTGGAGTTGCCTTTAAAACGAGCTAGTGTACTTTTGATTGGGAAAAAATGGAGAATAACTTTTAGGTACTAACTAGGAAAAATAATATTAGAAAAGTCTTAATTGACAATTGAATTAGTTTCTTTACGCCGCCTCCAAAGGCACTTTTTTATCACACACACACAAAAATAATATTAGAAAAGTCTTAATTGACAATTGAATTAGTTTCTTTAAACACAATTTCTTTACGCCTTCCTCCACACACACACACACACACACACACACACACACACACACACACACACACACACACACACACACACACACACACACACACACACACACACACACACACACACACACACACACACACACACACACACACACACACACACACACACACACACACACACACACACACACACACACACACACACACACACACACACACACACACACACACACACACACACACACACACACACACACACACACACACACACACACACACACACACACACACACACACTCTCTCTCTCTCTCTCTCTCTCTCTCTCTCTCTCTCTCTCTCTCTCTCTCTCTCTCTCTCTCTCTCTCTCTCTCTAAAGGAACAAACTAGCTAGCACTCAAAATTTAGACACACACAGAGATATATGTCATTCTTGAAAAAAAAAAAAGGGAACAAACTAGCTAGCACTCAAAATTTAGCCTTGGAAAACCGTCAGTATTAGAGGGAAAAAAAGCTCACGAGGGATGAGAAAGAAATAAGGGATTGTTTGGTATAAGGAAAATGTGAGGAGAGAAAGAAATTTAGAGGAGAGAAATGAAGGGAAGTGAAGATTTTAAGAGAAGATGAGTTGTTTTGTAAGAAGAAAATGAACAATGACAATTGGTAAAGAATCAAAATACACATTTTACTCTCAAAAGTAATTAATCAAAATAAAAATGAAAATGTTTTTTTTTCATAATTCGAATTTGATACGAATTTGCTTGCATACTAAGACGAATCACTTATTTCAAAAAACGAATTTATGGGTTAAATTCAAATTTATGATGAAACATTTATTTCAAAAGAAAAAGAAAAATTCAAATCATCTCAAATATTCTCCCACCAAGTTCGAACTCGTCTAAGATGTTCTCCCGCCAAATTTGAATTTATCGCATAAATTCGAATGTAATCATATTTTCTTGCTTTGTAGAAAATAAATAGTGTCACTGTTCATGAGGAAAATTGAGTTCCCACTAATTTTATTGGGATTCTATCTTCACACCTTTAAAGAAAGATTGGTAGGCCGAGAACTTAAAGTATTGGGAAGATTAGACGCAAAAAATATACCAAATAAGAGAATTTACTCATCCTCCCTTCTCTTCTCATCCCACCTGTCTCACATACCAAACAGGTGCTAAAGGTGTAGTCTCAACGCAAAATCAAGCCGGCTTTAACACCCATTGCATGCTTATATAGGATTTGAAAGCAATCCTATTCAGCTAAATTATCAGCATATTAAAAAAGTGGTTTATATTTGAACATAAATTTTATAACAGCTATAAGCTTGAAAATATTGCTTCAGTTTTAAAATGAATTTTGACCAAAAATTCAGCGACCTCAAAAACCATATGGAACGTACATCATCTTGGATCTAAATTAAAACCAAATATCATGTGGGGATCTAAATTAACTTTTAAAATTTTTAAAAAAAGTAACTTGGGACATGGCAAACACTAGGCCAAACACATCAGTAATGGGTTTCCGGGATGGAATTGAGAAATTATAAAAGTGAATAGCATGTTCTGTGAATATATGTAAAAATCAGGGCTGTTCAAGTTTCAAAATAAAGCTGGCTTGTTACTTGAACCGAAGCCTTGTGCTTAATAAAGGTATTGTTTAGAAGACATGGTATATACCCTTCTTTATATTTTTATTTTCAAATTTAGTAATTACAATAGCTAACCAATAAGGGTATTGTTTAGAAGACATCTATTGATTTAGATGTATTTATGATATTCATATCATAGATGTTCATTGTTTTGGATTGAGAGGAATTAGTGGCGACTTTTGGGAAGTACTCATTCCGGTTCTAATTATAAGAGCTAGTTGACTTTTTTGGAGAGATTAAGGAAGTTAATTAAATTAATTTAGAGTATTTTTATTTTTATTTTTTTCTTCAAACTAATTAGTTTAACTAATAAACTAATATATAATATAAGGATACACAACATATGAAATGATTAAGTAACTTATTTAGCTTCCTTAATTTCTCCAAAAAAAGTCAACTAGTAGGGAGGGACCCACTGACTTTGAAATTGCACCGACCATCATTTTTGTGCGGCCAAGCCATGGCTGTCTTATCAATATCATACTCCAATGTCTTATTGCGCCATGTTTGGTTTATTTTCTAGAATGGCTTGAATTTATGAATGAATAATTTTCTTGGCTTATATTTGTAGTAGATATGCTCAACCCAACAATTTTTATATTTATATTATAATAAGGCCCTCAAATATTATTTATTTTGGGAGTAGCGGCCTGGCTTCTTGAAAGTTCAGTATAGCGGCGAATTATTAATATTCATGTTAATATATTTGAGTTTGATCGGATTTTGGTCATGAAATTTCATAAGGATTTGATTTGTCTTTAATGGTGTTAAATTTAGCTAACGTAGTTAAGTAATATAAACCAAAATTAAAACCTATTAAAAATATATGAATTTAAATCAAAACTCGTTTAAAAAATACATCATAATAAAATAAATTTGTTAAATGGGGATATTTTTCTCCAATTTTTCCTAAAAAATGGAATTTTTAATTTACCTTTAAAGTTAAACCAAGTTTTATGATTGCATGGTTTCAAATATTGAAGCTAAGTTAATTATCATTTTTATTTGTTTATGCTTTTGTTGGCTTATAAGTCTATAATGGGGCAGCAATGGTGAAAGATGAGGAAATTCATCGAGATAAGAGAGAATTCCAATGGGTATTATATGTGGTACTAATAACTATATATGTTTAAAAAATAAAATATTTAATTTTTTTAATCGCCTACTCTTTTTATCCATATTTGCTGACTGTTGATCCCTATGAAGCAAAAACCAGGATTCAGATTTGCTCAGAAGCTCCCTCTCAGTATTCCTCAGTATCTGTGCATCCTGACCGTCCAAAAATTAATCCAACCGTCCAGAGAGACACCTCATTTTTTTCAAAATACCGCGGTGGTTATGAAAATTTGATGTCTTTTTTTGTAGACGGTTGGATCAATTTTTAGATAGTGAGAATTCACAGATACTGAGGATATTTGAATCCGCAAAAACTATAACAAATTTCACTGATTTTTTCTGATAGTAGGATGACTCAGCTTGTGATCTTAAATTTTGTTAGTAGATTCTTGAAAATAGATCGATGGGGATGAATCAGTGTCGGTCAGTATGAGAGAGTAGATATTTCCGACGGTCACTGAACTCTGATAGTGTATTGAGTTAAGGGTTATTCGGTCACATCAAAATTAATCCGGTAAAAAAGTAGAGATTTTAAAATTATAAAAAAATCAAAAGATCTATTTTTAAAAAAAAAATCCAGGATAACACCCAGATCTGATTGATTTACCAACTGGTTTATCAGTTTTCAGGTTGAACCAGTTTAATAATACGGTTCGCACTTTTTTTAGAAAAGGCACGTGGCAATTATGTGAGAAAAATAATGAAGCGAGAAAAGCATAATGATTAATGAATGGAGAGGAGGAATCATTGTGGACCCCAGGGATAGAAGTGACACCATATTGCGGATAGGAAAGATTCTTTCCGAGGTCAATTCACAGCAGCAATGTCCTCGAATTGGTGTTGGAAAAATAATTTTATGTAATTTTATATATAACTTTTCTTATATATTTACTTAATAAACTATAAATTACGTTAAAAGAATAGTTTCTATTACTAACTGACACATTAATATAACAAGTCATTTAGTGATAAGCATGGTTTTAACTCTCTCAATTTATTAGATCCTTACTGTTAGATCTAATTAGGACAGTATAGATCTAAGTTCTTAAAGGTCTAAATTTTTTAATAGACATAAAATTTAAACTAAAAATAATCTCTTAACTATTATTCTTTTTAAACAATTATTGTTATTTAAAAAATCATCATTTTAAAAAAATTCAAATCTAGACGATACACTCCGATGATTTGAAAATACTAAGCACAGTACTTAATACTGAAACCATAAGGGCTCGTTTGTTACAAAAAAGATTAGAGAATGAAAGGGAAGATCCCAAAGTTTTCATGGTTTTTGGGTGTTTGATAGACATAAGATCTAGTCAGCATCTTCCGGTGAGTGCTCATCCTCCCATATTTGAGGGAAGATGTTTTCCATCCGAAAATGGAGGGAAAGCTGCAATCTTTTCAGGAAAGTGTTTTTTTCCTTCCAAAATTAGCTCTGGTTCTTCTTTTTCTCACTTAACCAGCATCAAATTTTTCATACCAAACATTTCATTTTTTCTCAACTTAAGTTTCATTCCCTTGTATATCAAACGGATCACATTTTTAAAATTCCCTCTCAATCTTCCTTTCTATTCCTTTCCCTCATTAAATCTTCTTCATAACAAACAGGGGTGGGAACTACTCCAATAACTCAACCACTTGGAATTTGGAAACACTATTGTCTTGCCCCTCTCATGATATTTTCCCATGAGACGAAACTGCCGCTGAGATATTTTACCCCTACCCAAAATGCATCATTAAGAAGCCACGATTTATCGCCACGTAATTCTAATTTCATAGATTCGAATACTCCACCAATCATTAACATAAAATATATTTAGAGAATTGATATTGGTCTTAATATAAATATAATTTTCATATTTGTCATTATTTTCCTAATTTATTTGTATTGGTGCTCCTTCAAGAATAACAAAGGAGAAAAATGGTGAGAGAATTACAGAAAATAACTGAGATTTCTTAAAAAATACATGTCGTATTAGTTAATATTTAACCATTATCATCCTAATTAACTCAAGTAACTCCTTTAATCTAATCTAATTAGATAAATATATATTATATTAAGGATCAAAACAAGTACGTATATCTTACTTTCACTGTGTTAAGAAAAATAGGTAGATCTGTGAAGATAGTTTGGATCGATTTCAACAATTTTTAATTTAAATTAATTTTGTAGTGAGGCAGGATTTAAGACCTAACATAAATCATATTATAATAACTAATTTTGAGCCTAATTTGAGGAATCTAATGGAGGACAAAAAACTAGATGGACAAGGGAGGTGTAGGGTAAGGTGGACTTGCGGCATGGGTCGGTTTGAATATGGAAAAGTTCTAACAATTCGCCTGCCCTTCCCATCAGCACGTCGTCAAAAAGCAAGAGCCGTGTTCCATCCTCTTCATTCCTTCCTCTCTCACTTCTTATCTCTTCAATAATCTCTCAACTAATAGCATGAACACCACAGACAAAACAAAGCAAGAAGCGGCTCTACACATAAGAACATTCACAGCCACACAAAAAAGTGCCACCAAGAATTGCCAAAAAGGCAAATGGAAGGAGGAGGGGTGTTTTGTTATAGCACGTCTTCCAAAGGACTTGGGCTACCGGAGTGAACTAACATGGTTCAAAACTTCCCATACAAAAAGAGAGTAGACAAACGAACAGGTCCAAATGACAGAAAGTCAGAAACAGAGATGAACGAATAAACTCAAGCTCCAGCTAACTTAAGAGGAGAAATTGATGCTTTTGTCCAATGCACTTTGCCTCCACTGCACACAAAACACGCCATTTTTTGCCACAAAACACAAAATATTTTTTTCAAGATCATGAATCATTTTTTCCAAGATCATGAAGCATTTTTTCTGTTTCAATCGGTATCCTCAAATATATTTTTAGTACAGTACCCTGAAATATTTTTTCAAGATTATGAATTAATATTTCTGTATCGATCAGTATCCTGAAGTATTTTTTAAGTATCAGTCAATGCCTAAAATATTTTTTCAAACCAAAAGGGAAAAAATAGGGAAAGCTAAGTAGTTTTCGGCAAAAAAAGACGCGTTTTGTATGCAGCGGAGGCAAAGTGCATCGAACAAAAGCCGCATCCAAAAGCTACAAACCTGGAATAACACACAAGTAGAAACCTAACAACAGCATAAAAGAAGGGAAAATTACACTCAGGTCCCAATGAAGGAAAAAAATTACAAAAAAGTCCCTTGAAATCACAAAATTACAGAGAAGTCCCAAGTGAATTTTTGTTGTAAATACATACATTTCCTGTTGTAAATGATTTGAGACTTTTTTTATATTATTTGTACGGAATTAAAATCTAGGTTTTTAAATGTTGTTGTAAATACATACATTTTTTGTTGTAAATACATACATTTCCTGTTGTAAATGGTCAGGTGTTTAAATGTTGTTGTAAATATATGCATTTCTTGTTGTAAATACATGCATTTCCTGTTGTTAATACAAATAATATAAAAAAGTCCTTTGGGACTTCGATTTACAACAGGAAATACATATATTTACAACAACATTGAAACACCTGACCATTTACAACATGAAATGTATGTATTTACAACAGAAAATGTATGTATTTACAACAACATTTAAAAATATGGATTTTAATTCCGTACAAATAATATAAAAAAAGTCCTAAATCATTTACAACAGGAAATATATGTATTTACAACAGGAAGTGTATGTATTTACAACAAAAATTCCCTTGGGACTTCTGGGTAATTTTGTGATTTCAATGGATTTTTTTGTAATTTTTTCCTTCCTTGAGACCTGAACGTAATTTTCCCATAAAAGAAACCAATGAGCAGCCTTCTAAGAAAATATCTCTAAATTTTTTCCCACATTACAACGTGCAATGACCAAGTGATTTTAAAATAAGAAATATTTGGCTACTTTAGACTAATTTTAAGAAAAAATATAATTAATTAGTATAATATTTTTTATCAACTTGTTATTATTTTTTTTGGGCCAAATCTTTTTATCAACTTGTGTGAATCAATCACCCTTTACAGAGCATATATTTTTAATATATAGAATATATAGAATGTGTGACCCCTAGGCCTAATGGCCTATCCTATGCTCATGTGACCCCCATTATATTTGTTAACGCGGCAGGTTATGCTTATCACTCGTTCTCAGTGCTTACCAAAACCAAAACCATCTTTTTACCTGCATCAATTATTCCTTTCTGGTTATGGTAACAAAATAAAAATCCCGATTAAAATTAGTTCAACTATGCATGCTAAAATACTCAGTAAAATGCAACTTGACACTACCACCCTTTTCTTTGGTTTTGTTTATAGGTTTACCTTTACTTTTCATTATTTTAAATGCATGTTGGAGATCAGTCCAACAAATCAATATACATGTTGGATTCTATTTGACTACCCTTGCTGGCCTCTTTTGGACCCATAAACTGCTCATTTGTTGGATTAGGATGAATTAATTATTCTCCTTTTCATCTCTCTTCCCAATAAACAATTATAACTTCCGGTGGTCTATTTTTTTGTATTTCTCAAGTAAAAGTCATCAATATTGATACTTGAGTTGTTAATAGTGAAGTTGTAGACGAAATATTTGTAGAATAATTCTTAATAACTTTCACTAAAGCTCCGACTTTTTGTTGTTGTTGAATTTCTTAGGCAGAAGTTGTCAATATATATATATATATAGCAATGTTAAAGTTGTAAACAAGATATTTGTTGAATATTTCCTAATAGCTTTAATCGAAGCTCCAGCTAGCTAATCTTTTTTTTTTTTGAATGTCTTAGACAAAAGTTATCAATATATATACCTAAGTTGTAAATAAAGTATTTGTTAACTTTAACATTGCTATTAACAAATCAAGTATACATAGTGACAACTTTTGCCTGAGAAATTCAAAAAAAAAATATTAGGCCACCATTTACAACTTAATATCGTTATTAACAACTTAAGTATCTATATTGATAACTTTTGTTTGAGAAATTCAAAAAGATATATTAGGACACTGGAGTTTTGGTCGCTGGCATGGACACTAGAGCTTTAGTGATAGCTGTTGTGGTTGAAGCTCCGACGTTTGGCGACCGGCGACCGGCAAGAGGTGTTAGGAATTTTTCAAAAATATAAAAAGTAAGGAAACTTGTGTGATTTCACACGCTTGTCAAGATTTCAAAACCATTCAATTTGAAATTATTGAAATTCATCATTTTTATTTATCTTTTACATATTTTGATAGTATTTTTTTGTTATTTTTTTATTTTAATAATAATAATAATATACAAATTATACATTTTTTTCATCAGTATAAAAAGATCCCACATGCAGCAAGTGGTGGAACAACATAGAACAACAACAGAGTTGGTGTCCTTGCTCGGCAGAAACAAAAAAAAAACAGTGGAATTGGCGTCCCTGCTCATCAGATATGCTAAGCAGAGAGATTCTGGACTGTCCGATATGATCTACACAACCCATGTGTAAATAATTAAAAATCTATATTTTTTAACAAATCAGATTTCAGGAGGCTCTCTTCCTTTAATAGAGCTTGTGGTGCAAAGCTAGCCTGGAAGTTGATTATAGGTGCAGAAGGGTTATGGGTGAATGTCCTACAACATAGATATATGATGCGGGAGCAGGATTCTCTTCTATTTTACAAGGTTGGGGACTCCAAGGTGTGGCGTTTTATCTCCTCCCAAGAGAGTATTATTAACAAAGGGTCTAAATGGAACGTTCGCAATGGTCAAACGATTAATTTCTTTCAAGACAATTGGTTACTTGAAGGTTTGAAAATTGAAGATCACTGCAGAAGAAGTTTAGGGGAGGCTGAAAAGAATTCTACTATCATGATTGGGTTAAGGAGGGTGACTGGGACCTTCGGAAACTCGTTGACCTGGTTCAGCCGATGGCAATTCAGAGATTGATTGCCACTGCCCCTCCTAGAAGGGAGTTGGGTCATGACTTTATGGTATGGGGTGCGGCTAATAATGGATCCTTTTCTATTAGAAGCGCGTACTTCCTTGTGGAAAATAATCCCCAGAATTTAAGGTGTAGCCTTTTCAAGCATATTTGACGTTGGCAAGGAGCGGGGAGGATTAGAGTCTTTATGTGGTTGGTTATGATCAACAAGTTACCGACTAACGATTGACGTAGCTCTTGGTCTTCGGTTTCTCCTTTGTGTGGATGTTGTCTGACAGATGTGGAGGATTTAATCCATATTCTAAGGGATTGTTGTTATGCTAAGAGATTATGGTTGAAAATGGTGGAGCCAAGATTTGCTGCGCAATTCTTCCATGCTGGGCTTAGAGATTGGTTATCAATGAATTTGATAGGTAGTATGAGTAAAGGTATGGGCTCCTCATGGAATATCATTTTTGGAGTTACTATCTATATGCTCTGGAAATGGAGAAATTTGTCTATTTTTAATGAGGATTTTGTTAAACCTGTACACCCTGAATTTGTTATTCGGTATTCTTGGAGATCCTTTTATATGTCGCAGGATCTGGGCTCAGGTTCGGTTGATCCTGATTTGGGCTCCTCTCAAACTCGGTCTTGGAGGGCCCCTCCGGTGGGGTGGACGAAACTCAAGGTCAATGGTGCAGCGGCAGTGCAGTTAGAAGCAGCTTGTTGTGGTGGGGTTGTGCGCAATAGTAATGGCCAGTGGGTGGTGGGTTTCTCAAAAACGTTGGGCACCTGTAATGCTTATGTGGCTGAAGAGTGGGCGGTGCATGAAGGCCTACGTTTGGCATGGGATTTGGGCATTAAATCAGTTGTGCTTGAATCTAATGCCTCTGATGTTATCTCAAATTTGACTAATGTGAATTCCAATTATGTTAGTTTGATAATGTTTCAGATTAAGGAGTTGTTGAGGAGGGACTGGAGAGTTATTTGTGTTTGTAGTCCGAGAGAGTGCAACCGAGTGGCTGATGCATTGGCAAAAGTGGGTATCAATAGGTCGAATATCTGAAGCGAATGTCCCCCTTTTTTAAGGGCGCTGATTGACGCTGACTGTTTGGGTGTTATGCCCTTTTCTGTGTAATTTCCCTGCATTGTAGTTTGGCTATTAGCCATCATTAATATCAAAAAAAAAAAATCAGATTTCAGACCGTCCAGATTATCCAAAATCTTCTAACTCTTCCAACTTAGAAGATTGCTGAGTAGGGAAGCTGTGTCCGACAATAGCCGGGTTAGGTCAGTCTCTTCTCTGGCACCAAGAAAGCATTCCTGCCTCCTCCAATTTTGTCACGGTTGAATTGTGGCACATTGTGAATGGAAAACAGCAAATTAATTTTCTTTAAAAAATGCCAGTCCTCCCTCTTGACTGTCTTTTAAGTTTTAAATTCTGATTTGCGTCTCTTTCTTGAGAAAACTTTTCCGTATAGATATACCCAAAAGACCCTAAACTCACACTCGAATGGTAGTACCAGACAAGAATTCTGGAATCTTAAGCCTCCTTCAATACAACGACCTAGGAACACACACGTGTCCTCTTTCTCCAACACTTGTTAATTGCTCATAAATTTCACCAATACTTCTAATCTAATTATAACATCCTCGAGTACCTCAACCTTGTCCCCAAAAAGTCCCTTTCAGAAGGAAAAAAATCAAAAAGAGAGAAAGAAAGAAAGAACAAGCCACCAGCTGACCAGCCCTAGTAACTGTAGAAAAGTTTAGAGAGGAGCATCAGCATTGACGCCCTACACAACATTCCAAAAGACATTGTGTGAGTAGATCGGTGTAACCCAATATGTCATGTTTTCATTTGCTTCCCTCATCATCACCACCACAATTTTAAATTTTTAACCAAAAGCCCAATATATTTTCTACTCAAGAGAATAAATAAAAAATCAATTAAACGTGTGCGCGTGGGACCTCTATATATATGTCGAAGCTCGAGGTCTACATAACTATTTAATTGACAAGAAGCAGATATACAAATAGGGAGTATCAGAGAGAAGGAAGAAGAAGATGAGGATGTTTCCAAAGTTCAGATGGCATTCAAGAGCGGTTCATGAGGAACGAGATAGTGAGCAGGAGAAGAAGGCGTACCCGAGAACCGAAGGATCTCCGTGCGAATCGCTAACAGTTTGGAGGAAATCACTTGTAATGAGTTGCGAAGGATTCACGGTGATCGATTCTGATGGAAACTTGGTGTATCGCGTCGATAACTACATCGAACACCCAGAAGAAGTCGTTCTCATGGACGGCGCCGGAAAATCCGTCCTCACCATGCGCCGCCGAAGGGTATTTATCACCTCTTTCCGTCTCATTCTTCAGTAGTTTCGGAACAATCTGTTATAATTTGGATTCAAGTTATTCACGATATATAATTGTGATTGCAGAAACTTGGACTTGGAGACTGCTGGTTAGTATTCGACGGCGAAGTGGGTATCGGATCAACGGAGAGTCCAATTTTGTGTGTGAGGAAGCATGTGAATATTTTACAAGGAAATACCAACAACGTTCTGGCGTACGTATACCGTGGGACTTCAGATAAACGACATACGTTTTCAGTTGAAGGTTCTTACACTCATAGGACGTGTAAAGTGTTGGATGAGTCGAAGGAGGTGGTTGCTGAGATTAAGAGAAAGGAAGCCAATAGCAAAGGCGTGTCGTTTGGAATAGATGTTTTTCAGTTGATTGTACAGCCGGGTTTTGATGCAGGTTTTGCCATGGCCCTCGTTTTACTCCTTGATCAAATGTTTTGTTGACACTTTGATTTTTTTCCCCTATTAGCCACGAATCATACTGTGTATGAATATTTTAAGAAGTAATACTGATACAATTCCAGTTTTGGTCTCTCATCATGACACCTTGTTCAAAAGGCAGAATGTTACTTACATTTTTCTATTAATACTCAGCCAAATGATTGTGCTATGTTATATACAACTGGGAGCTTAAAATTACATCACTTGAATCACTGAAAGTGGCAACAATTTCGTTGCTGCCATGATATACAATAAAGAAAAAGCAGCCTTTTTCACTAACAATTTAAAAATGATCAATCTGAATTGTGCTTTCTCTTTTCCAATCCATCATATACGCTTCACACTTCAGATCACCAGGTCAGATTCAATCTCTGCAATTGTTGAGAGGCTTCATGATCTTGGGTTAAGGTCTTCCTTACTTTGCGACCTCATAATACCATCTGGGTTTTGCTTAAGCTAGTAAGTTGGAATGTCAATCAAGTAGAGATTATGCAGCAGCAAATAATCTTGGACAGTGCCCATCAATAAGACAAAAAAGTAAAGCAGTGACAGAGGGATAACAAGAAAGGTATTGCCCTGATTGCAAGTTCAGAATATTACTTAACGTTCCTTCAAAGAACAGAAACATTGATAATTCCGAACGGTATAACCATCAGGGTCAACATCTTAAAATTATTGAAGTCCATGGTCACCGAATTTTAAGAGCCTAGGATACGATTTAAGCCGCATATTCTACATCATGCGGGAACAATGCAAATGGAGATTTTAAGTGGTCCATTACTTCTGGATGTTCACATTGGCCAAACAAGACAAATACAGAGAAAAAAGAAAGCTGGTATACAGAACACAGTTCAACAAGAGTCCATGTAGACGAAACCAATAACATCCTCTCTTATCCATCTGGCCTCCAAATTTCGCATTTTTAGGAAATTCACAGTCAAATACCGCCCAAAAGGAAGGTTTTGGGGGACGGGGGTTTGAAGAAGATAGGGGTAATATTAAATATAAAAAGTACTAAAAAGTTAGGTGTCCATAGAAGTGATGGCACCTACCTGGCCCATTTTAGCTGAGAATTAGTTCCATAGTGACATCCAGATGCATTGAACCTTGGAAATCCTGCAAGCTTGGTATATGAGGCAACTGCTTGTCTGAGCATGGATCATAACTACTGAGGTAATGAGCAGCTCGGACACATCCAGGACCAAAGACTCAAAATCCTCGTATGTAGGGAGTGCAATGCGTTTCAAGACCTGCTTCAGTTGATACAATGGAGAGTGAAGTGAAGAAGAGGGAGTATCAGCTTCAGTACAACAATCTTGGATGTCAAATGAGTACAATAACAAATGAAAAACCTTATTAGCACTGTATTCAGTCTTAAGCCAAGAACGATGACACCCTTGAATCCATCGGTACTCACTTTTGAGTTTTGAAGTGAATACGCATCTGCTGCGCAATATTGCCATTTATTCCCAATCCCACGACTTTCTACAACACAGCCTACCCTCAAATGGCAAATAGACATTTTTGGTTGGGGAGAGCTATCTATCTTGGCCATATTTGGGACTGGATGGACAGACTTGGGCAACTGAAGAATAAAGCAATTCTTTCTTACTAGGTTTACAAAAATTTTGCTCATATGTGATGCTTTTCCCCCTTTAGCTTTGCACAAACTTCAACCAACCATTACACCTTCTAAAAAAGGACAATAGAAAGAAAAGGAATGCAGATTTGTAGTGTTAAACGATAAAGAAATCATTCCAATGTAGAACCTCAAAAGAAAATTATTACTACGTAGTTACTATGCAAAGATATTCGTACACTCACCCGCATGTACAATGGTTACTTGTGGGTTGGTGACATAAATGGAATATTCTATGGGATGGTAGATCAGAATATGCATCACTTTATTGATGCATGTTTGCATGATTGGTTGGAAGCGAACCATTAGATAATATGGAAAACATGACAAGATCATATTACTAGGAAGCCTATATTTTGACGTACAGAGTTAATATAGCTAAGCCACTTATGGTAATCGCAATTTTAAAGAAACAGAAATTATGACACTCTGAAGATCCGCAATCACAAAAGTCTGGAGAGTGGATACTAATCCCACTGATAATCACTGTGATAATAATATTTAATAGGGTGAAATGCATTGCGACAGATATGCAATCCTAAAACATGGTTGTGGTTCAAAAAGCATCAGTTTGAACAAAAACGAAATATCAACAAAATAAGTAAAAAATGTAACCTGAAGTCAATCATATATAGACAGAAAGTTTAGCTACTTTTAGATCAGCACAAACTCCAGAACAAATTGTTGTTTATGGCCTTACTAGCATTAAAACTGGAGAGAGAAAAGCAAAACTTCAATGCATTACGTATTTAATTAATCATGGCACAGAGGTACATACCGCAATCAGTCTACAAAACAATTTTACATTTTAAAAAGTAATTTTCTCACCGCGCCTGCTGGGCGCTGGCATTGCTCTTTTGATTTGGTGATAGATTTTATTGATACCAAAAGGGAAACAATAAATAGACGGTTAGGAGCAAACTATCTATGCAGATTTACTTCTCAGAAAGAATAAGATCAAGTACAAATTACAGAGTCAAGAGCTATACCAGGAGAATTAGACTTTACATGATTTGTCTTTTAGCAAATATTCTTTGACCCCCCAATTCCATTCAGGTTTGCAGAATCTTCTGCCCGGCAAATCACCTTTTCTGCTTTTCTTTTTAACAGCATACCTTAAAGTCTGGAAGTAATTTCAGGACCTTTTTTTTTTCTTGCTTTGCACGTTGTTGGACATTTCATCACTCCCAAAAGATGCCAGCCGACTAGAATTCTCACATAGCCCAGTCTCTGAAAAAATTAATCCAAGGAGAGCAACTAAGTGGCTCTAATCCGAATTGCAGCATCAGTTACAATAATAGTCCTGGGTATGTTTATACTACTCCTTCCAGTAATTATATCACAAACCCCCCAAAAAAAAAAATCACCATTTAGAACCAGGCAATGGTGAATATAAGGAGAGAGATAAAATGTATGCGAAAACTAGAGACAAATGACAGCAATAGACTTCCCTGAAAAGGGGACAAGTCTAAGATATGTTTAACTACTCCGGTTTGCAAACACACATAAAAATTAAATACTAACCACAATTTAAACAAATCATATAGTATTTACTTCACCGAGTGGACATTGCAACGCACCGTGGACAAGTTCAGCATGTTCAAAGGAGGCCTTACCGGCAGTCTGCCAATGTTCTGGCAGAGATAACACTGCCGGTGTGAGGTGTACATGTGTTCTCCAAAGTTGAAACTAGTAAGCTAATTAATGATAAACAAACTAAAAGATAACCTGGAATGCCTACATAAGTGTTCAATGGAAGTTAGAAGGCCATTTAACGGCTTGAACAATAGAGCAGTATCCGATAAAAGGGCCTGTACTCTTTAGCATTAAAACTGCTCAAGAAATCATGGACAACACAGAGAAAACAATCTCTCTTGCGATAGTGACAGGGATATACCGAGGTTAAACCCATAATGAGCCTTGTGGACGACCTGAACCTAGGTCTTAAACGAGGAGATGAGCATCCCTGCCACTAATTCATGTTGCTCGATGGGAATCCCCTAATGCTCGATTAACGTACCCTCTGCCTCTTTGACCGAAGCACCAGACCTAAGAAAACCCTCCGATGCATCAGTTTTGGTGCTGCTGTGACGTCTACTGGGAAGGGCAATTCCCCAGCATCCATTGCAGAAAGTGAGTAAGAGAAAGCCTTTTTATCACAACATGAGTGAGCGATTCAGAAGAGACAGCAAATATCTTCGCATGGTCAAAACCGAAGCGAATAATTCACGAAATGAGAAACAATGGTATCTCCATTCACGCTCGTGGATTGAGGCCAAAAATAAAAAATTCTCGTGGGCAAATTTCGAATACAAATTCAGTGAGAAACATATTCGCGGGCTGAAGTAAAGAAACTGTGGTCCGAGATGCGGTGCGTCGCGCATTTTCCTTGATTTTTTTTTTTTGAGTGAAAAGGAATTCTATTGATAAGAATGATTAGAAGGAATACATCAAAGCAAGAAAACTATAACATGAAGCTAAGACTATCAACATTTCATAGTATGTGCAGACAAAGACTTAACATGAGCAATGATTCCATCGTTGAATGTTTGATCGTCAAAAATTCTCCTATTCGGAACGTCCCAGAGCTTCCAGCATGAGAGATAGAAGCCTATTTTCTAGGAGACTGACAAAGAACCAGATTGAATAACGTGACTCAACCAACTCTGAATAGGTAGTCGAAAAAAGTCAGCACAAAGGTCAAAAGGCAGAATTTTCTTCCAGACCATCGAAGCCACGGGGCAGTCTTTAAAGGTATGATCCAGACTTTCAGCATCATTTTGACAGATAGAACACAGTTTGACATCAGTCAGCTTCCTTCGAAATCTCTCAGCATTGGTTAGAAGTTTCCCTTTGAGAAGGAGCCAAACAAAAGTTCGAACTCGATGTGCCATTGGGAGCTTCCACAGAGTGGACCAAACATGATTAGCATCATTCCAATTCAGGGATTCCAGCTGTCGATAGGCTGATCTAGTGGAGAAGTTCCCTTTTGGAGTGAGATTCCAAGAACAGGAATAAGGCAGGGGAGGTTGTTGGATAGAGATGGTAGAGATTTCTTCCAAAACTGCAGGAGGTAAAAAGTGTTTGAACAAAGGCCAATTCCAAGAGCTATCTGCTAGTACAAACTCTGAAATTACCTTGTGAAGTTCATTGTCCTGGATGGGCGAGTAAGATATATTTTTCAATGGACCAAAATCTCCCACCCAGAAATCATTCCAGAAGCAGATCTGTGAGCCATCACCTGGGAGCCATTTGATGTGGAAAAAGGCATCATCCCATAACTTTAGAAGGTTCCTCCAAAGATGGGACATGCGAGAGCGGCTGGCTACCACCCCAAGATCAGATACAACATATTTCTGCCTCAAGACACGGACCCAGAGGGAGTCTTCCTGGGAATTAATTTTATAAATTAGCTTCATCAAGAATGCTTTATTCTGAGATTCAAGATTGAGTAAGCCACAACCTCCATGGCTGATTGGTTGACAGAGGTCTTTCCATTTAACCAGGCTAATACCCTTTTTGGCTTTGGAGTATCCCCAGATAAACTTCTGAATTATCTTCTCAATTTTTGCTAAGCAAGACGGAGGAAGAAGAGTACTTTGCATGGTGTAAAAAGGTATAGATGCCAAGACGGACTTGGAAAGAGTAAGCCGTCCAGCCAAGGAGAGACTATGACTCTTCTAGCCTGCTAATTTAGATTGAATTCTATCAATGATGTAGCCATAGGTAAGAGAAGAGACTCTACCAGTCAGCAAGGGAACACCCAAATATTTTCCAAGGGAACTTGACTTGTGGAAACCTAGATTGTCGTAGATGGCCTTACAGACACAATGGTCAGTATTTTTAGAGAAAAATATCCTGGTTTTAGATTGACTTACCTTGAGCCCAGATGATTTGGAAAATTCTTGCAAGGTTTCATGAACCAAGATAGCTTGCCGAGGGGTGGCTTGACCAAAAAGAACCAAGTCGTTTGCGAAAAAGAGATGGGAGAGGCGGACTCCCTGTTGACCAATCTTTATTGTCTTCCATTCCCTAGACTTTACTTTCATCTCAATAAGCTGAGATAGGCGTTCCATACACAACACAAAGATGTATGGAGACAGGGGATCACCTTAGCGAACTCCACGCTGAGGATGAAAGGCGTTGGTGGGCTTGCCATTCCATAACACTTGCATAGAATTAGAAGAAATGCAAGACATAACTAACTTGACCAGCCAGCTTGGGAGACCAGAATCATGTAACGTATCTGCAATGAAATCCCAACGCAATCTATCAAAAGCTTTTTCTAAGTCAACTTTGATGGCCATCCAGCCGGAGCGTCCCTTCTTCCCTTGCATAGAATGGATTACC
Source organism: Acacia pycnantha (assembly GCA_025563575.1). Classification (NCBI taxonomy): domain Eukaryota; kingdom Viridiplantae; phylum Streptophyta; class Magnoliopsida; order Fabales; family Fabaceae; genus Acacia; species Acacia pycnantha. Next base: position 441,212 of record JAMWYP010000067.1, on the reverse strand, counting down.
TCCTGTGTAATGATGATATTGTCGGTGATGTTCCTCCCTTGTATGAAACTAGTTTGGTATTGACTGATTAGGTCCGGGAGGATTGGCTTTAAGCGATTGGCTATGGTCCTTGAGAGAATTTTGTACAATACTGAGCAGAGGCTAATTGGGCGGAAGTTACTGATATGACTAGGGGAAGGCACTTTGGGGATAAGTGCAATTAGCATGTGATTTAAAGAGGGAGGAAGTGGAGACCCAAACCAAATGTTGCGAACCAAGGCAAGCACGCTAGGACCAACGGTGCTCCATTGAGATTGATAAAAAAGGACGTGGAGGCCATCGTCACCCGGAGATTTCAGAGATTTCATCTCGAAAAGGGAGTGCTTGATTTCGTCTAAAGTGACTGTTCGCTCAAGAGTTAGAAGGTGATGGTCGGCGATCTGTGGAAAAGCACCTCTTACCGGGGAGGGTGAAAAACAAGATCCTCCAGAGAGTAAAGAGTGTTGAAGAATTCTTTAGCATGGTTGGCTAAGTTTGCTTCGTCCTTCATCCAAATTCCTTCCCTGTTTTTCAGTTGAGAAATACAATTTCGTTTCCGTCTGAGAAGGGCCTTCATATGATAATAGTGAGTGTTGCGATCACCTAAACAAACCCAATCTGAGGAGGATTTTTGGAGCCATAGGAGCTCTTCTTGAAAGCATACATCTTCAAACTCGTCCCTGAGCGACAATTCCAACTCCGAGAGGAAATCAGAGGAGATGTTCAGTTGATCCTCCAATTTAACCTAGATCCCTCGAATTCTGCTGAGGAGACGTCTCTTAAGCTTGCCAATGACATCAAAAGTCTCGATATTCCATCGAAGAGCTTCATCAGAGAAGGATTTGATACTGTTCATTATCCAATCGTCCTGTCGCCAAGATCGTTGGACTAACGAAGAGAAGTCCGGATGGGTAAGCCAGGTAGCTAAGAACTTAAAAGGTTTATGGGCTGGGTGACCAAACAGATAAGGATTGGTTTGTGATCAGAGTGAGTTTTTGGAAGGTGATCCACTTCGAAGTCAGGGAATGCATGGAGCCAATCCGGGTTACATATGGCCTTGTCCAATCGCATGAGAAGCGTGCCCCTTCTCCATGTGAATTTTGGGCCTTTGAAGCCCATATAAAGAAGTCCATTACAATGGAGAAAGTGATTAAATGATTGACATCCCTGGGCCTTGCGAGTCGAACCTCCTCTTCTTTCATCTAGGCCTAAAATTGCATTAAAGTCTCCAATTAAGAGCCAAGGAGAGGAAATGGATACAGCCATGAGATTTAGATCAGCCCAAAGATACTTCCTGAATTGCTTCTGGGGACATCCGTATACAACAGTAAACAAGCAGCTTGAGTTCCGGTTTACCCAATCAATCTTCATATGAATAAATTGGGCCTAATTCTCAAGAATAGTTAAAGAAACATTTGGGGACCAAAGGATCCAAATGCCTCCAGAGAATCCCACAGCTTCAACTTTATGAGAATGCTGAAATCCAAGCTTCATTATGACTTTATCAGCAATAATTCCTGAAATTCTGGGCTCCATAAGGACAAAAAACATCTGGTTTATAGATAGAAACAAAGGATTTAAAAATGAAAGGAAACTTCTTTTTAGAAGCTCCCTGACAATTCCAAGTTATTATTGACATTAAAAAATTAACTGGAAGGATTAGGGTTAGGAGTAACCCCCTCGATAAACACTCTAGAGTCTGAAGGTGCAGGGGCACCCTGGATTTCCCTGCAATTTCCTTGATGTAGCGGATTGAGGGCCCATCAACATTTGGGTTGGGCTTTGCACCCAAGGGATGAATAGTGACTCTAGAGGCAAGCTTATGGCCCCTAGGATTGGATTGGGGATCATTGCCACTAATGGGATGGTGGCTCGGCCCAACAAGACTATCCTAGTGACGATGGGGAAGCCTTGAATCAGCGATGAGAATGGTAGAATGGTGGTTTGTGTCAAGAGATGTGGCGGCTACTTGAGAGGCATAATAGTGCGAATTAAAAATATTGTCCTGATTCGACGTTCGGGTGATCGACTGATGCTTTCCAATACTAGGTTCAGTCCTTAAAGGTCCTTTTGTCTCCTTCCCTTTCTTCCTTTGGAAGGAAAATTCCGCGTGAGGCGTCGTATTACCGTTAAGGGGGGCATATACTAGCTGTCTCTCATCCTCCAATTGAGCCACGTCAGCGAGAACGTTATACCTCGAGGTAGTGGCCACACCACTATCACCTGATGGTACACCTTTTTTGCCTCCTCTGTCATACGTACGACGAGGACGGCGCTGCACCTACATCCACTCACCGAAATCACTTTTTTCTTTTGACAGAGTGGCAGTGGTCGGAGCACCTGCATTCTTGACAGGTTGTGAGGGGCTTCCGGCATGGCTCCGGCGGCTGCTACTGAGTTGCCTGGGCAAGCTTCCTTGAGATGACCATAACGTCCACAATCGAAGCAGATAGCTGGTTATCCTTCATATTCCACATATATCAGTTCACCATCTACCCGAATCTTGGACGTGAGCGGCTTCGAGAGGTCGATGTTAACTGCAAGTCTTGCAAACTTGCCACGATCACCAGAATCGGTGTTGTAGTCTACGTGTATAACGTCTCCAAAGACGCTTCCAATGGATTGAATGATGTTCTTGTGGTAGTAGCGAGCAGGAAATATTGGCAGACGAATCCATCCTACAATCTGGTTGACAACGTGTTCATGGGGTTTGAAAGAGGGAGACCGTGGTTGTACCGTAAGGTAGTGCCCAAAGATCAACTAGGGACCGTTGAGCAGAGCATTTTGATAATCCATATCATCCTCGAATCGCACCAAAAAACAATCATCATGGAGATCAATAATTTTTATCTGGCCGGAAGGTTTCCACAGATTTTGGAGTTGAGGTCGGAGAAAGCGATAATTGATTTTACGCCCCAAAAGCTTAACTACAACCGCCAGGCCCATCCTCTGGTTTAGAGCCTCTTGGACATGGGATGCAAAATCAACAGTGGGGATGTTTCCATTGAGACCAATGGCAACATCACCCTGATGCCGAACAAAATCTGGTTCTTCCTCTTCGGGGGGCTTGCTATCTGAATTCAAAAGTTTGTCCTTGAATGACAGGGCTTTAGGATTAGTAGTGGGGATATCCTCACCCATTGGGGTGTCTTGCTCAGGAGGAGGCAAAGGGGTCTCAGGGACACATTCATCTGATGTGCACGAAGCTGGGGTGATGATGGGGGGAGATTCCACGGGGATATCATCCTCCATGTTATCGATCAGTTGTGGTGTCTCGTCAAGCTTAGCGCGTTTCGAGGATTGGTCCTCACCGGGGTGTGGTGGTGGTTCATTTTTCAGACCAAAATCGAATGGAACATGGTGTTGCATGGCAGAGGAGTACGTAGGGGTTTAGAGAGAAGGAGGAGCTTCTCTCTCTAAACAGCTCAATGTGAAGTAATGAATTGTTTAGGCTTGTTTTGGTTTACGAATATTTATTTACATAAACAGAGATAAAACTTCTCTTATATATTTATATTATACATTATAAATTAGTATTAAAAAACTGTTTTTGAAGGTTCTAATCACTTTTCTAAACAAGTACTTTGTTGACCAAACAAAAAAGGAAAGGATATAAAGTGTTTTGATGAATTTGGATCTCTTTTATTTTCTCTCCGTCTATCTTAATTTTAATTTTGGAAAAAATGATAGAAAAAGAATTTTGAAATTGTAAAATGTCAAATTAGGTATTTTCCATAAAATGAGTTATAAATTGTTTACTATGTCTAGTCATTGCCTTAAATTTGATTTGAGATTTTATAATTCTTTTTGGTGAAAGTTTTTTCCCCCAATTTTATCAAAGTTCTTTTTTTTTGGTCATTTTCCCTTTAATTTGTTACAATTAAATTTCTTTTATCTTTTTCCAGCCAAAGATGACGATTAAATTGCTCGTAATGCGTTTATCAATTTTTTTTCTTTCTAAATTAACTCTATTGATATTCTCTCGAGTTTCAACAATAATTGGGTATAAGAGATAAGGAAATTAACAATGATGATTAGACTTTTTCTAAAAATATATATCATATTAACAGACCTCAAGAGTAAAGAATACTATCTCCGGTCTTAATTATAAGACATAGTTGACTTTGTTTGGAAAGATTAAGGAAGTTAAATAAGTTACTTAATCATTTTATATGTAGTGTATCTTTAGATTATATATTAGTTTGTTGGTCAAATTGATTACTTTGAAGAAGAAAAATAAAAATACTCTAAAATAATTTAATTGGCTTCTTTAATTTCTTCAAAAAAAATCAACTATGTTTTATAATTAGGACTGGAGGAAGTAATATAAAACCTCACTAGATGTGCCTTTTGTGACATTAGATTCGGGTTCGATCCCCACGTTATGCCTACTGTTTGGATGCGTTAGCTAACTTTAAGTCAAAAAATTTGAAAAACCTGTTTGTACAACACTTTGCAGGAATGTTTATATGTATTTTTTGGGTGTTTTCTTAACTAACATAAACGGTTAATGTTAGTTGACTTTATAACGGTGACATTTTTGCACTATTTTAAAAACTTTCATATATATACTTTTGCACATAAAAATTAAAGTGTTATGTACTGACAACAAAAATACTTCATCCATAAATTTACACTTTCACCTTTTTTTACGCGGTGAAGAGATGAAGATTGTGCGAGCGGGCCATTGACTACTATTGCCAAAGCATTCCATGCAAAAACTAATACATCGATCGGTCATTCATAATATTCATTGCTGTTTCATCTTCTAATTTAATTCCAATAATTTCTTTCCATTTGAAGGACATAGAAAATGAACCAACGCAACGGAAGAAGAAGCATGCAGATTCCATATGATCTCGGTTCATGCATGGATCTTACTTTTCAATGCCAAAAATGGAACGAGCTAGTTAAAACAATTGATTCATTCTTATTAATACCCATAAGGTATTGTTATTTATGACAGTATTTTATTTTCAACTTATTTTAATGTCTGGCCGACAAAAAAAATATATTTACAGCTATTTTTAGAGAGAATCGATGATGATGAATGAATCACGACAGGCTTATTTTCTTTCGTTCTTTTTTGGCCAACAAGAAACGATAACAATTACAAAAATTGGCAAGCATCGGTGCTTGGCGGCTAGGGGTGGAAACAGGCCAGGCCAGGCCCTTAACAGGCCAGGCCTGTTTTGCCACAAAGAGGCCTGAGCTCGGCTCGTGGCTGTTACGAGCTATTTTTTCTGAGCTGAGCTCCTCGTATACAGCTCTGATAGGCTCTGTGAGGCCTGTTAACCCCCAAATTTTCACTTTGCCAATTTTTGGAGTTATCCATTTCTGCACAAAAACTGACGCTTGCACCAGCAAGGAACTACAACTTGTTCTCTTATTCCCCTAAGTCAAACCAATTAATGCATTTGAGAAAAAAAAACCAATTAATGCATAAACTTAGAGTTTCGAAAGAACCTCAAACGCCCTCAAAAATCAGTATTTCGAAGCAACCAAAAGAACCTCAGAACTTCAAACTCTAATGCACAATTACTTCAACAAACTAAAGCCCTAAGCTTAGCATTCCCGAATTCTATCGAAAGGTTCTCTGATTTCAATTTCAATTTCAATTCCACTACTATGCTTTACCACATCCATCCCGCCAACAGCCCCAAAATTAACCCAAGATTCAAGACTAGAAGCAGAAAACATAACATACCCATATTCGAGATTTACCCAGTCCAAAAAGAACTCAGAAGCCAGAAGGAATCCCCTTTAAAGATCTGCCGAATAGCCAGCACGACTCCAAGCGAAGCAAAACATGGAATTCCCTGAGTGAGAAAAGCTACAAAAGGTGGGAGACAAAGATAAATCATGAAACCAATCAAAAAATCAACACGAAATAGAACAAGCAGGGAAAATACCAGGAGACTCTCGCCGGAACGACGATGACGAGGATGCGACGGTCGAAGGACGACGGTGAGGACGAATCGCTGCCTGAAATTAGGGAAAACTCGACGGTGAAGCAGAGTCGACGGACGACGGTGAAGCAGAGTCGACGGACGACGGTGAAGCAGAGTCGACGGACGACGGTGAAGCAGAGTCGACGGTCGACGGAAGCAACGTCGAAAAGCTGAAATGGGATTAGGGAGTAGGGACTTAGGCAAGCCGCGGCGCAAGGTAGATGAAGAAATTGAAGAATGAAGATTGAGCAATGAGCAGCTAGGGTTCGAGAGTGTGAGACACTGAGACTAAGAAGTTTTTTTTTTTGATACTTACTAAGAAATGAGATAGTGAGATCTGACTATCTGACCGAACTTGGGTTTTTTTTTTCCTTAGAAATTAGAATGGGCCTGTAGGCTGTAACAATTGGCATATATGTTAAAAAAAAAAAAAATAGCCTTTCCTTAACAGGTCGGCCTGACAGGCTTTACAAAATCTAGATTCAACTCGCGTCGGCACCTAATTATGGTGGGAGAGTCTCCCAACGGGCTTTTTTGCATTCATAAGACTCAAACTCGAGATCTTACTTAAACGGCACAAGTCACTTACCACTTGTACCAACCTCATTGGTATGTGAAATGTAAGTTAACACGTTTATTCAAGTAAAGAATTTTGAGTATTGGAACTAAATACTTGTAAAAGGCTCATTCGTTAAGAAGGGCCCAGACACTGTGTTTAGGGCTACAACTTTTTTTAACCCAATAACTCAAGTCAGAGTTCTCACAGCAACAAGTGTATCTTTCAAGTATCACCTAGGAGGAAGGGAGATTTCGCCCTGCCTTTGGATCATGGGTGAACCCAACCCATTTCCTAAAATTTTCTTATATAAAAAAAAGTGTATCTTTCAGGATTTGAGTTTGTGTTCTCTTTCTTACGAAGTGAGATAACTTAATTACCATTTTAACAAACAACTTACCACTCTGGTCTTATTTATAAATCTATTTTGACCAAATCTCACGTACCAAGGAGAGGTAGTTGACACAATAATTAAGTGGGTAAATTTTCAACTTTACCTTCATTTATGATTGGGTATTTTTCAATTGTTTCTTCTCTCTCTCTCTTTATGGATATAATTAATATGGGTAAAATTGTCGCAATCTCATTTATTACATCAAACTGGACTTATAAATAGGACCAATTTTTTTTAGTCAAACTAGACTTATAAATAGGATCATAGTGATATTGATTATTCCTGCAATGTTATGATTACCTACCAATTACAAAGAATATTTACAAACAGCTATCAACATGTGGCCACTATTTGTGGATAAAACACTCTTTTTATTTTATTTTATATATATATAAATTTTAGGAGAGAGGTTGAGCTCATCCACAGATTAAGGGCAAGGCGTTTGGAGCCCACTCCGCAAGGAATTCAGGATTAAGAGTATACATGTCTCTACCTTAGCCTGAGTTACCGCTGCTTCGTAGACCCCTAAGATGCCTTCCCCAGCTCCTTGACCAACTTCATGATCGAATCTATTCCCTTTTGATAGGAATGTCTCACTCCTTTACCAGTTGAACACAAAGACAAGGGGTATAAAATGCTTATTTCTTCATGACAATTGGATAAGTCCTTCTTAGCACACAGTAACGCATCGCACGGGCCATAACGCTGTCCACAAATATTTAGATTCCAATTGGGCTTCCGTTTGACGATGTTTCCTTCTTCTATACATACGTATACATGTATACTCGCGTGCGTGTATATACGTCCAATATTAAATAATTTATTTAATTGGACGTGTCATATTTGACTAAGAATTAAGGTTTTGCATCCGATTTGACCCGCCCCAAAGATGTTTCACATATTTTAAATAATACTAATTTATTTACATTTGTATTATCTTACGTGTTAATTTTCTAAATCACCTTAAAGAAAAAGCAAAACGCGTTTAATGACATTATGATAAATTCTTATATAAACCTGATTTGTGATGTCATCTACGATTTAACCAATTAAAATATAACAATTTATGAGTTAATTTGACACCTCCTAAACTCCTAAATATTAGCTGACATATTAATAAACTTAAAAGATTTAATAAGATTTCATTTTTCATTATTTGTAAAATCTCAATTAAGGAATTTATTTTTTTTAAGAAAAATAAAAATAACATAAGCAGTTAATTAGGATTAATATTTGAATTGTGGTATTTTAATTGATTTGACCAGACGCGCGCAGCATTCACACAATAATTTCTTTGACTGTATCCCAAAGAAGGGTTGTTGTTTTTTTATTTTTTCCTTTTATTTTCCTAACAAGTTTTTTAAGTGAAAATGACATAAAAATGCCATTTGAATTATAAAAAACCCAAAATGTTTACTAAATTAGTAAAAAAATAAATAGGTAACTTGATAGGAATTTAGGCTTTGAAGTTTGGTAATGACAATTTGAGTATATGAATTAACAACTTGTATATAAAGAGTAACAACTCGAGCTCCACCCATTGTCACCTGTATATTCAAGTTGCTAATTGTTATTTATAAGTTGTTATTATTTATATTTAAATTGTTAACACCCAAACTCCAAAATCACATTCATACCATATTACCTATTTATCATTTTACTAATTTAATAGATATTTTGAGATTTTTATAATTTAAATGTTATTTTACTGTCTTTTTTTTCCCTTTTTTTTGCTCGAGTTTTCAGACTATTGTCATTCAGTAATTTTTGAAATTGATGGGGTATTATGTTAATGTTATAAACATTTAAAATTGTAATTTATTTAAGCCTATAAATTCAATGAGGAAATGGGTACTGTACTCTGGCAATTTGGGGCGCGGATAACCCCATTGGTCAAGTGTCGCCAGCGAGCGGGAATCGGCGGCCACGCTCCTCTCCAGTAGTCGCTGTCTACCCCAGTTATTCTACATTTAAACATCATATATCACATATATGTGGGTGGATGTATATTGATATGTATCCGTATACAGCAAGTGGTGTGATTCTCTTGGCGTTCGCTTCTTTGACATAAAGCCCTCTCTCAGAATCCCAAGTTTCTGTGCTCTAACCGCTTTTTGTTTTTTCTCCGTATAAAGAGGATTATCGTAACGTAGGGTTTCAGTTTTCTCTGACAGATTGAATCTCTGGGTTTCCTTTCCTTTTTGATGGACGAAAACTTGCTCGACGATATTATCCGGCGGCTTATCTCGGCTAAGAACGGCAGAACGACGAAGCAGGTTCAGCTTACGGAGTCCGAAATCCGCCAGCTCTGTGCCTCTTCCAAGGAGGTCTTTCTCAACCAGCCTAATCTTCTCGAACTCGAAGCACCGATAAAGATTTGTGGTAATTACGGCCATTCTAATTCATTTGGCTAGAGCCGTCAGTATTAATTTGTTGGGCCTGATTCCATTTCATGGGTCTTTGATTAGTTTGTATAAAGCATTGATAATGTTCACAAACAATTGACTTTAGGGGGTTGTATCTGCTTCTTGTTCCCTTCACACTGGCCTTCCTTTGACCGCCCCATGTCCAATTCGTAAGTGATAAATTGTTATTGAGTCTCATGCCCAGCTATTGGTAATGATACGGGACTTTTGGATTAAATGAAAAGGATTAACTTTACTACTGTATTGCTGCAATTTAGGTTAGATAGCTGTTAATCGTGCTATTTTACGAGAAAATTGTTTAAACCCCACGAATTTTGCAAGTTATGCAGAGAGTGACTCAGTATAGGTCATGATCATGAGTTCATGACTACTGAAATGGTAGAGTCTGTATCTTCAATACATCACTGGCCTTTAAACACTGACAAAATTTTATATATGATGTCAGGATTCAGGTTATCTCTAGGTATCTAAGGTCTATGCAATACTGTATCACATTGGTTTTTATAATATATTTTCTGGATATAATGCAATGATCAGATGTTTTAAAGTTTAAGCCTTCTTAAGGCTTGTTATGTCATATAGAAGCGTTTTAAAGGTCTCTCTTCCTGTCTGTGAATGCTATAAAGTTTCTGCTCTTTCAATAATTGCTTATGAAAGGAACCAAGTTTGCAGGAAGCACATAGAGATATTTAACTAGTTTCTGCTAATTCTGCTCTTACAAGAAGTAGAAGGTGCAGATACTTACATTGGTTTCCCTAGAATTTTTCTATTGCTAATGATCCACACTGGATTGTGCACAATCAACGGATGGCTCCTTCATTAATCACAGTCATTCCTTCCTTGTCCATGACTGCTTGGTGGTGCATAATCTATGCCTAAATGTGTTTGCATATATGAATTAAGGCATCTTAGTTGCTAATAGTGTATCAGCCTTTCTCATTTTCTAATTAGTATCTTTTTCTATGTAAGGGAAAGCATTTTATCTGTTGGTTCAAAAAATTTAAAACAGAATCTAGGGGGCTGAAAAAGTGAACAATGAAAAGAGATTTATGTATTGATTCTGTTGTATATGGTAAGAATAAGAACACAGGTTCTCATAAAACAGGGAACTTAAATGGTGAATTATTGGTTCCTTTAACTTGACTAGGTTAGAGGACAGAGAGAAAATGACAGGGAATATAGTAAATTATCTAAATCTTTGTCAAAAGGGTGCTCTTTCTTTTCTAAAAAATAATTGAATTTTTTTAATGAAAGACTATCAGTAATAAAAAAAAACTATGTACAAAAGCAACCAACCTCGATTAATCTATCCTCTCATCATCTACCGCCTCACTAATGTTAGGGGCGGATGATCAAAGGTGCTAGAAACCTCATTTCTAATATTACCCTACCCAGCTAAGAAGTCAGCTTGAATATTGTCCTCTCTATGGAGTATACACAAACATTATAGTAATTATCCTGTCCCTAGCAAGCATCTCTTTGGCTTCCTCAATTACATCTCTATATGGATGAAATTCCACATTTTCCTTCAGAATCAGATTGTAACCATGCGCAGAATCTGTAAACACTTTCAGATTCAGCCCTTTAACCCAGCACATCTTGAGCCCCGTTATAATTGCTTCAAGTACAGCAACAGTTGGTGCCTTGGTGGCACTTTCTCCAATTTTCTGCTAAAACCAATTACCCATTCTCCTCTATTGTTTCGCTCAACACCTCCACACACACTACCTCTGTTATGCAGAACAGGCCCAACTTCCAACTTGCATTTGTTTACTGTCATCTCTATCTGATGAAGCTTAATTGTTTACTCTTCTTCCCTTGATATTGACATTGGTTGGCCTGCTTTTGAGTCCCTGATACTGCTTTATTATTGTTCATGCTGTGTGATTTGACAAATAGAAAGTCTAAACATCCTCTCATGAATTAAACACAAACAAATCAAATTAATTTTACAGGAGAGATTCTTCACATGTAATCATGTCCAGTTTCAATGGTAGTTTGTAATAATTTGTTTATCCTTGTATCTGTAAATGTTGAACATTGGGTGACCATGGTCTGACTTGCACATATCATTTTCAGGAGATGTTCATGGTCAGTTTTCAGATCTTTTAAGGTTGTTTGAGTATGGAGGATACCCACCAGAAGCCAATTATTTGTTTCTTGGTGATTATGTTGATCGTGGTAAGCAGAGCATAGAGACAATCTGTTTACTTCTTGCATACAAGATCAAGTACAAGGAGAACTTCTTTCTTCTCAGGGGAAACCACGAATGTGCTTCCATAAATCGTATATATGGATTTTATGATGAGTGCAAGAGGAGGTTTAATATTCGCCTCTGGAAGACATTTACAGACTGCTTTAATTGTTTGCCTGTTGCTGCTCTTATAGACGAGAAGATCCTTTGCATGCATGGTGGGCTATCTCCTGATCTTAAAAATTTGGATCAGATTAGAAATATTGGTCGCCCTACTGATGTGCCTGATCAGGGTCTTCTCTGTGACCTGCTGTGGTCTGATCCTGATAAAGAGCTTGATGGCTGGGGAGAAAATGACCGGGGTGTCTCATTTACATTTGGAGCTGACAAGGTTGTTGAATTTCTTGAAAAACATGATCTTGATCTGATTTGCAGAGCTCATCAGGTAACAAAACATGAGTTTTGGACTGAATTTCTTTTGGATTGACCATCTTTTGCTATATTATGTAAGTTGCTCATAAAAAAGGTGGTTGTTGATGCTGAGAAATTTTAATGTAACATTATGTGTCTGTTTGGGTTAGCGGTAGAAGCTGATTTTCTAACATGATTTACAATGTACGGGGTAAGTATATGAGAGGAATTTTGTCTCGACTTGCGTGAATGTACTTCTTGAACGCTAACCCAAACAAGCAAATAGGTACTCAATGGGATTTTCAGCTTCAAAACCCTGCATTTAACATGCATTTGCTTGAACTTGGAATTTATTTGCATGAGATTTTACAAAAAATGAAGTGGACTGCAGAGGAGGAAATGCCCGCAGCCTTGTACAAACAAAGGTCTTTACTATTTAATTGTATTTTAATGGTGACTAATGAGCTCAACTAATAGTGTTCATGATCATTTATTTACCCTTCATGTTCAGTTGTTTGTTCCTCCGGTAACACTTTGAATGGGCTGGATTCCAGATTGGGGCTAAAGTACTTAAAGGTTGTTATATTAAGGCACTTAAAAGTAAGAAGAGGGACAGAGATTATTAGATAGTGCTGTGCAAGGATGACATTTCTTGCTTACAGAATAGTGTTAGGGTAGTGTAGAAAGAAAGAGAAAGAGGAAGGGAGAAGATGATAAGACAACGAGAGAAAGACGCCCCTCCCCTGCCCAGGGGGGCGCTGGGCTGAAAATTGCACTAGTATATCCAGAATTGACATAGGACAGTTCAAATCATAGTTACCCCCTATATATACGTAATTGCTAGCTTATTTGTTTATTATTTACAATTACAATGAACACATCAAATAGTCTTGAGTGTGTGAACAATAGATGACCGGGGTTTCTGCGCAGTATGGGAGCATGGGACCCTCTTTTGTTTCTGAAATCTCAGTTATCCATTGCACCCACATCCTTCATATTTACCTAAGAATTTCTCCACATGGGGGGCTATTGCATGCCTGTGACTTTCTGGAAAATTTTGTGCTTGCCATCTTTTGTCTCTGTTCATTACTTCTCTTTGATTCTTTCATTTTCTCCATATTGGTTCTGTGCCTCTAGAAATGAGAATCTGTTTATATGAATCGGTTTTATTTATGGCCACAATCTGCGCTGAATATGATCTTCTCCTAACACATGGGCTTTTATCTTTTTCCTTTTTTATCAGCAACTTGGTGCTACATTAATATCAGGTTATTCTACTTCTTTATTAGTTAATTTATTGTACATTCTCTAGTTTTCTATCTCTGCTGCTATAATTACGTTTTTGTATTGTACCCATGTATATCTATGCTAAAACGCTTTCCTTTTACGTGGTTTCCTGTTCTTTGAATTATTCTTGATTAAGGGAGGCTGAAGATCTGAACTGATATCGCGTGTTAAATTTTGGCCACTGGATTGCAGGTTGTTGAAGAAGGATATGAGTTTTTTGCAAAGCGTCAGCTAGTGACCATATTCTCTGCCCCAAATTACTGTGGCGAGTTTGATAATGCTGGTGCCATGATGAGTGTGGATGACTCCTTGACATGCTCTTTCCAGATCCTTAAAGCTTCTGACAAGAAAGGGAAGGGTGGATTTGGAAACAGCACGCAAAGACCAGGAACTCCACCCCATAAGGTAAAAGCAAATGGAAATCATTTTATACGCATGCCCTTGTCAGTATTTACATTTGTGCTTCTTTGACTGTGTGGAGGGATACATGTGTACATTTGGATGCAAATCTGAAACAAAATCATTAGGTTTGTCGATTCTGGTCGAAGTAACTATACTTGGAATATTGACAAATATGTAGTTAATCTGAATGCATTGTTGCACATATCAATGAAAATGTATGGAATCTCTTGAGGAATTTTCATATACAAAAAATGGTATTGTCTGTGATGAGGCCTGTTTGTTTGGGAGCATTGCAGGCCTGAAACTTCGGATTTTATTCCTTTGATGTAGTCACAGGAAAATATTTAATTTAATAGATATAAAATAAAAGTAAAAAAGAAAAACAGGAGTAAAATTTATGGCTATCATGACCTTCTTTAAAGTAAACCTATGCTTATTTGTTGTTATTCGCAATCTATTGATGGTTATTTTTTATTTTGGGGTATGTTTTGTTCAAGGATTGTTTGTGGATATTTCTGTTATATATGTCAAATTACTATAGCATCCATTAATTCTTAAATGAAAATAATGAACTTTTGTTCACTTAACGAGGAGTGCTAAACCTACTTTCACGTGTAAAATCGTTGGCATCCCTCTCCTGTTGTTGATGCCATGTATGAATGCATAATTTGTGGGTTTTCATATATCTTGTCACTTTCTAAATTTGATTGTCTATATATATATATATATTAAAGAACTTTTTGAAAAGCCTGGAAACTTGCCCCCTCGTCATTATATATATATATATATATATATATATATATATACACACACACATATATATATATATATATATAACCTAGTACCCTTGTTATTTCAGGGTGTGAAGGGTTGATTAACACAACATGGAAGCAGTAACTGAGGTGTGTTGAGCGGGATGGAGGCTTGTGTTCTTATTGCCTCCTCATGATTCACAAAGTTGTATGATGGCTTCCTTCCTTAACAAACAACCTACAACTGATGACCGACAAGGGATGAGGCCCTCCCCCCTTATTATTTTGTTTCCTGCTTTCCTTTTAAATGACTCCTTTCTTTTTTCTTTATATGTAAAATCGATATTCAAACTTCATTAGTTGGCAACATGCATTGCTTATTATCCATCGAAATTTTCATTTCAAACTGCATCAACTTTGCCCAATCAATATCAATATATTACCATAAAATATAAAATATACTTCCTAATTATAAGACATAGAGGAAAGGTTTCTTTTTGTCTTATTTATAGTTACTTCACTAATTTTTTTAATATCAATTATCATTTTGTGAACTTTGTTGTGATGGGGTATTGTGTATAGTAAATAGGGGTAAAGTTAGTTGTTAAATTTTAAGGTATAGTTACCTGGTTTTAGTGGAACATGTTAAATTTTAAGACATAGTCACTTAAAATAGAATTAGAAGTACAAGTTAGATATTATTGAGTTGTATAATATATGAAAAAAATATGTTATATAAATATGTAGTTTATTTAAGTGATCAATTTCATATATTCTACAATTATTTTTCCTTTTAAGGTAAAAGGAACATAACCAAAAAATGAGGACGATTTATATTCTTAAAAATAAGTGGGTTAGATTATGCAAGTATTTTATAATGAGTATTTAATACAGATGAAGAACATGGAAAATGTTCTCAACTTCTAATTATTTCTAGTCTTTAATATAAGATCCACTTTATTAAGGACTAGAGGTGGTATCATTCATTTGTTAGAACCTTATATTTTAGTCTATAATTTTAAAAATTACTCTAATAAGTGATTGGAAAATGCTATTATCCCCTCTTTTTATTCAAACAATTATTATCTTTCCAAACGATAAACTAACAAGATTTCGATATCTTTTTAAAAGAAAAGGGGAAAAAAAAAACAAGATTCCGATATGGGCTGATTAGCATGCACGCTCCACGGATACTGATATGCTAAAAAAAAAAAACAGTAATGGCGTAATACTTTTGTTTTTTGTTTTTTAAGAGTCCTACCTTTTGATTGTCATTATTATGGTTAAATCCTGCTTTATTAGCATCTGGTATTGATGGGTTTTCCACTTCTCCCCATTTTTTTACAAAAGTAAGGGCCCGTTTGCTTCACGAAACTTGGGAGAGGGAATGAGAACTTAACAGGGTGCTTTGCTGAAAACACGTTTGGTGCGCCAAGTGCCCAAGAACCCAAGTTTTTGGGCCCACACCGGGCCCACCACTCTTCCCTCATATGTGGGAACTTGAGATCTCACCAAAATTGGTGGGATCTCAAGTTCCCACGTCACTATTCACATTTTTGGACAGATTTGCCCCTGAAATTCGAACTTGGCGGGAAAGTTCGAACTTAACAAGAACATATTTGTTTAAAATATATTTTAGCAAAAAAAAATATTTTTCTTTTTTATTTTGAATTAATTTCTTTTGAGGGTAAAATAGACATTTCCTAATTCTTTACCAACTATCACCCCTTCATTTTCTTCCTACCAAACAACTCAAGTCATCTTCCCTCATCTTTCAAATCTTCATTTCCCTCCTTAAATGTTCCCTGAACCAAACGGGCCCTAAGTGGAACAAGTTAGGCCCTTCACTCTGTGCATTTGTTAAAGGAGCTTTCAGAGGTTCTGTTTCTTTGGAGGTGTCAAATAGGACTCTTATTTCTCTAATTTCTAAGAGAGAGAATCTAGAGTTTGTTGCTTACTTAAGGCTTGTATCTCTATGTTTGGTGCACTATAAATATGTAAACAAATTAATTACGCAAAGGTTAAAAGGGGTGATGAATGATATAATTTCTCCTTATTAAGCGAGCTTTATCAAAGAGAGACATTTACAAGATAATATAGTTACTAGTCAGGACTCAGGAGCTCTTCCATATTATGAGCAAGAATAGAAGCAAAAAAGGGCTCATAGCTATGAATATTGATCTAGAAAAGGCGTACAATAGGGTGAGATAGGAGTTCTTAAATCAGGTTCTCAAGGAGGTATGATTTGAGGCCAATTTTATAAATCTCATTATGACTTGCGTATCGTTGGTTTCATACAATGTGTTATAGAATGAAGCCCAAATTGAATTTTTCTTCCCTTGAAGGGGTCTCCGTCAAGGGGATCCTATTTGCCTTTGTTGTTTGTTTTGTGTATGGATGATGTCTTGCACTTAATATGTGATGCAATTGAGGAAGGTAGTTGGAAGCCTATTTTTACCTCTAGGGCTGGTTTGAAGATTTCACATTTGATGTTTGCTGATGATTGACTATTATTTGGAGTGACAACTGAAGCTTAGATGGGGTGTATGATGGAGTGCTTGGAAAAATTTACCAAAGCATCTGGGGGAAGATTAACCATACAAAATCATCAATCTATATTTCCCCAAGGGTATCGACGCATGTAAAGAATAAGATCAAAGAATTGTCCAAGATGCAGATATATTGTGAGATTGGAAGGTATATTGGATTTCCTCTTACTAAGAATAGGAAAAGTATAGAGACTTTTAACTATATTATTGAGAGAATCCATTCTAAACTATCGGCTTGGAAGTCTAAGTGCTTGTCTATGGCGGGGCGCATTAATTTAGCCAAATCTATATTTAGTTCCATTTCTTTGTACCCAATGCTAGTTGCAAGATACTGAGGGGAGTGTGTCAGGAGATAGAAATATTTGCAGAGGAACTTCATTTGAGAACCCAAATTGTTTTCATCCGGTTGGTTGGGATCTTATAATAAGACCGAAGGAGTATGGGGGACTTGGGTTTAGGAGGCTGTCATCTCTTAACCAAGCTTGTGGTACAAAATTGGCTTGGAATTTGATAATAGGAACCAAGGGCCTATGGGTGGATGTTCTACAGGAGAGGTATATGCTGCGTGAGGAAGATACACTTTTAACTTTCCTTTATGGAGTTTCGAAGTTGTGGCGGTTCATCACTTCCCCGAAGAATATTGTTGATCTGGGATCTAAATGGCAAGTGAGAAATGGAATGTTGGTTAATTTCTTTAATGACCATTCGTTATTGAAAGGGAATAAAATTAAGGATCTTTGTACACGACAAATATCAAAGGAGGAAGACCAGTCCGCTGTGTTTGAGAGGGTAAAGGATGGTGTTTGGGGTTTTAGTAGGCTTGCTGATGTGGTATAGCCAGCAATGATTCAGAGACTGGTTGCATCCGTTCCTCCAAGAACCGATGTTGGGCATGACATCATGGTCTAGGGTGTGGCTAGTGATGGTAAGTTCACAATTAAGAGTGCTTATTTCCTTATTGAAGAAAATCCTCACACTCTAAATATTTGTAGTTGGAAAGATGTGGACTGTATTAGAGTCTCCATGTGGATGATTATGCTAAATAAACTACCAACTAATGAGTGGAGAAGTACTTGGTCTTCCTTTTCTGCCGTGTGTTGTTTCTGTAACGCGGGGTCAGAGGATACAATGCATATTGTGCGAGATTGTTCATACACTAAGCAAATGTGGATGAAACTGGTTGCTCCACACTATGTTTCTTAATTTTTTTCAGCAGACCTTATAGACTGGTTGGCTATGAACCTAATATAAGCAAACTTGGCAAAGGTATGGATCCCTATTGGAATCTTATTTTTGGTGTAGCATTATGGAAATTGTGGGGTGGAGAAATTCATTTATTTTTTAATTGAATTTTGTGAAACCCATAAAGCCTGAGTTTATTATTATGCAAAATTGGAAGAAGCATAACATGTTCCAGGATCTGCACTTGGGTCACATAGGGGCTAGCCAAGCTCCTAATGAGATTCGGTCTTGAAAAACTCTGGTTGAGGGTTGGGTGAAACTTAATGTTGATGGGACAATTGTTACACACCTACCGGCCTCATCTTTTTAGGTGGCGGGTAGTGTGATCCTTGACTTTTATTCAATTTTAAATTACTCACCCAGATTATTTTACGTCATGCATTAGAGTATTAGCAGCAGAGCATACATCGGTTTGACAACTATATACTGGTAAAATAAAATGCTGAAAGGTAAATTTCTCTAGAGGGATTAAATATACAGTCATCCCGAATCATAATGCCCAAAACAAATATATTATAATACAATCATCCGGGGAACAAAAAAAAAATCACCATTAGCCTCCACCATCAATACTCTAATCTAGCTCCGCGGTCTTACCTTTATCTCTTGGCACCACCCTAGAAGAGCTACCTGAAGTCTTACAAAAGTCTGGGATTCATAATTGGATCATAGAGTAACCATCAATCTCATATATATTACATATGCAATGCATGCAAGTAACCATAATTAGGAAAAACACCATAACACAAGGCATTCAATACAACACGCGTAGTAACATAAAAACAACATACCACATATGCAATGTTAACTGCAGAAGGACCAACAAGTCCTAATAAACGCAGGACTGTTCAACAAGGCCAGTCTCGAATCCACAGCGCTAGGAAAAATCACAGTAGTTGAGCCTCAAACCCAAACTACACTGAATGCACAAACGCTTGTCCCACTCACGAGACATGGATCCACAATCATGGAAAACAGACATACAGAGTAATACAAAAACATATGAGGATTAAGGTTATTACTTGGCAGTCGACCACAAAAATCAATAAATTTTCCGGTGCGTAAATAAGAATGATAACCCTAGAATAATAAAATATAAATATAAATAAATCATTCTCAATAAATTTTTTGCTTGTTAATTTGAAATAAGGCTTTCTCAAGCATCCATAATCACTAAATTCCTTTTCTTACTAAGGAATTTATTATTAATAAAAATCCTTCTTGTTTTCGGCCATAGCCATAAATTCTAGAAACAAACACCAATCTTCAAAAATTCTTAACTAATTATAGAAAAATCTATTTGAGGTGGTTCAAAAATCCAAATGACTTTTATCATGTCTTTTTTTTTAAAGAAAACCCTTTTGGACCATTCACAGTCGAAAATCCAACCACAGACCAAAATATCATCGCTGGTTAGATTTGTTTTCCAGTTTCAGGGTCAGTTTTCAAAAATTTGTTTCTCTTAGAAAAAAACTTAAAAAAAATAAAAAATTATATATCAAATTAAACCTTGAGATGTCTACTTTATGCTTGTAAAAATTCATAATTTTAGGAGTTCATTTACTATGTCAAAACTTTTGCACAAACCGACTGACTCTACATGATTTTCACAAAATAGTTTTCAATGCTTTGAAAGCTTTCACCCTTGGCTTCCAAAATCATGATCTAAGTTCATCCTCATAAAAAATATCATTCTAAACACTTGAAAATCATTAAAATCAAATCATATCCTCATGTTCAAACAGCTGGTTGAAAATCATGATTTACAAGCAACATTCCAAGTTTTTATTTTAACAACATATTCCTTCTAAATCATGCTTGATCTATCTTTCTAGGCCATAAGTTTTAAATTTAGTCTCATATTCATTCTCTTAATCAACCAAACAGACCCATTTCATAAAGAAATACTCAAGGATATAACCATTTCCAAGCTCAACAACCTTGAAATCATAAGGAAATTAGAGTTGAAGCTTACTTGTTCTTGGATTTTTAACTTCCTTGAATCTTTGTCCTCTTTGTGCTCCAAGATCTATTCGGCCTAGGCTCCTCCAAACACGATGAGAGAGTTGGCTATTAAGGTCTTGACCCATTGAAGAAGGTGGAAGAGGATAGGAAAAGAAGTTATGACTTTGGTCTTGATCTTTAGCTCCCTCCTAGAGTTCTTGTGTTCCCAAGTTAGCTTCTTTCTCTCTTGCTCTCTCCCTCTTGTTCGAAATTCAGCAGCCCCAAATGAGAGGAATGGGTTTTTAAAATGTCCCTCCAAGCCTACTTGTTCCCCAAGAATAATTATGGCTTCCTCTAGAAGGTTTCTCTTTCTTGATTTTTCTATAAGTTTTTAGAAAGCTTGGCTTGATCCTTACCTTTTTTTTTTCCTTTCTTTCCCTATTTGGCCGAGACATTAGGGGCTGTTAGGGAAAAAATTTTGGCTTTGAACTTTCATTAAATGATGTGTCTAATCATCCTCCTTTCATAATTAAATATTGACTCATTTTCCATAATTTTTCTCTAGGTCCTTCTAGGTAATTCCTTAACTTGTTGCTTAAGTCACTTGTCTTGATCCTCTCTTCCTTGCCTTGGTGACCGAAATATTAGGGGCTTTTTGGGAAAAATAATTGTGTCATCTAGATCTCTCTCTTGGCTCATGAATTTATGAAGTTGATGATGTAATAAGGATGATGTCATGTTGCTTACCTATGCATGACTTCGTTTGTTTTCAAATTTCAAACTTAGCTTCTTGATTAAGCCACTTACCTTCTAGATAACTTTAGAACTCATGAGTTGATGATGATGTCATGTAGATGATGTAATCATGACCTTAGGTATTTCAAATTCCAAGAGTTGGCTTCTTTAGCAAGCTTCTTGATTATCTTCCAATGAAAGTTTATTGACTTCTAATTATGTGTAAGTCTTCTTGAACAATATTTTTGTCCTTCTTACTCCTTCTTTTGGGCCCAAAAATTGACTTAATCAATTCATTTAAAAAAAAAAAATTAAGTCTAAAGACCAAAATACCCTTGTTAAATATGCCTTAATCTTGGTTTGTTCTTCAAGTTTCATGCCTTTTCTCTCTCCCTTACCTTTTTGGACTAATTTTGCTTCTTATTTTAGGCATCCAAATTGTCTTGACAAGTGTCAAGTTTCCATGATTCAAAATCCCCCTTGTTGACCAAGAAACATTAAGAATTATCTAGATATTTTTGCAAGAATTTTCTACCATTTTCTAGACTTTTCTTGACCTTATCCTTGTCTTGTTAGCCAAGAATATGACTCATCAATACGCCATGAATGAGGGTAGTTAGATGTCACTTCACAAAGTACAATTGTTTCTTCATCGTGACACTTGTTAGCCTAAGGTTCTATAGGCTATCATTATGTCTAAACATGCATTAATTGCATTGTCATTTCTTTCTTCCTATTGGCTACAAACTTGACTTTAACCAAGATGTTTTTAGGTCTTCAAAAATGCCTTTTGTACTTTGTAATCATGACATGACATGTGCCATCTATTTACTGGGCCAGCATAAAAGTAACCTTGTACCTTGTCATGATGAAGGGACACATGTCATGATCTTATTAAACTAACACAAAAGTATGTCATCACTAGTCATTATGACTTTACTTTATTAAAGTTACTTTATCGGTGCTTTCCTGGAATTAAAAGTAACCTTGTACCTTGTCATGATGAAGGGACACATGTCATGATCTTATTAAACTAACACAAAAGTATGTCATCACTAGTCATTATGACTTTACTTTAAAATAATATTTTTAAACCCTAACGCTTTATTAAAGTTACTTTATCGGTTGTCCCATCATTTCTTCAATATATTTATTTCTCTCCCTTTGTCTTCTCATTTATTTCAAATCCCCACCTTTTCTTGTTCGGTTTTTTGTGTAGATGCTTTTAGGTTCATAGCTTCATTTATTAGGGAACCTTTTATGTGTTTGCCATCCAACAATAACCCACTTTTCTTCCTGTACGTGTATTTGAGAAAAAAGTCCAGCACTTTCATTTTTTTTTTAATCTTAATTGGAGTGTGTGTATATTTCCTTGGGAACTTCCTTTGTACCCTCTCATTCCCCTTACACAGTTATGCCCTCTTGCTCGGCTTGCAAAAGATTTTACTACATATATCGACATGACGCATTTGTTTAATGCTTTTCTTTATTTATTTATATTTATATATATATTTATATATATATATATATATATATATATATATATATATATTATATGGATCTATTGCAACAGCATACCAAGACCTTTTATTTAAAATTAAAGGACTGAATCATCATATGTATATGTGTATGTATTGTAAATTGATATTTTATATCAATTGAGAAACAATGCCACATACCGATGTTTTTAAAAAATTGTCATATGCGACTTGCTTGTGTATATTTTCGCTCAACTAATTGTCTTATACCTCTCGGTGGTGCTCCTAGACATAGTTGGTATTTTAATGTGGCATCCTTTCCCTTATACCTCAGGACATAGTTGGGTGGCATCCTTTCCCACCGAATTTACACCATATAGGTCTTTGTGCCTTTTTTTCATTGGCACTTTAATTCCACGGCTTATACATACTAGGTCCACTGACCCGTATAGCCGAGTTGCTTAGTCCCCGAGAGGCTTCCTATCTCTCGACATTCTTGGGACTCTTCCCGAACTTGGCTTAGTCATTCGCATAATTTAGGCTTATTCTCAATTCTCAGGACCTAGAATTCAGGATATTACAGCGATGGTAAGGAATACGTCAAAAGCTGTTTGTGGTGGAGTTTTGAGGAATAGTAATGGGATGTTGATAGCTGGATTCACCAAAATGATAGGTACTTGCAGTGCTAGTACAACGGAGGAGTGGGTAGTTTATGAGACTGAGATTAGCCTGGGATTTGGGTTTGAAGAAAATTATTTTAGAATTTGATGCATATGATGTTATTAATAGATTGGTTGATGATAATTTTACTTTTGGTAGCCTATTAGTTGTATAGATTAAAAAGTTGATGATTAGAGATTGGCTGGTTATTATGTACCTTATTCCGAGAGAGCTTAACAGGGTGCTGATGCGCTTGCAAAGGTGGGATTAAACAAGTCTGATATCTTGAGTGATTGCCCTTTGTATAAAACATGTAATATATTTATAATTTTTTATCAAATTAACTCTTTAAATTTCCTTAACAATAATGTAATTGGAAAGGGCCGAATTGAATTAATGAATATAATTGAAGTGCTTTAAAAACATATTATATTAATTAACATTTTTTATCATCCAATTTTTTTTTATATATAATAAAGATGGCTAAAAACCTACATTAAAAGAAGTGTTCTGGTGTAAAACACAGATGTCTAGCCTGGTAGGCTAGTGCTTTGATATTGGATCGATAGGCTATTCCTGAATATCTATGAGGCAAGTATCCAGGAGAGCGTGGGATCACTGTACACAAACGAGACTTTCGCCAATGGGGGTGATGTGCGTGCACAGTGTGACATTATGTAGATAGTTCAGAGTTTAGAACGTGTGTACCTTAAGATTTGACCGTTGTATTTATAAAGTGTACCTTAGGTTGGATATCGTGGGCCTCGCGTGATCTTTGGCCCGAGCATCTGCTATATCATGTCTACAGATATTCCTTGATTATGGGTGAGTTAGGATCCTCCTTTATATTAGATAGATTCTGATATGCATTATCTCTACTGTTGGGCCATCCTGCTATTGGGCCTGATATAGGTCCATAATAGTTGCCCCCAGCCCGGTAGTTCAAACTTTTGAGCTGTCGGGATGTATTTTGCCCCCAGACAGGTTATCCGAGATAGTTTGATGTGTCCCTGGCTCTCTTGCAACTATACCGTACTTTGCCGAGTTGGGTTACATTGAACCCGGCTACGGAAGTCATTCACTCAGGGATTCGAGGTAATGTCAAGAGGTTCAAGGTTCCGAGGTATTACCAAGAGGTTTGAGGATCCAGGGTACTCGCCAAGGGTTTTGGTTGACATACCGCCAAGGGCTTCGAGGATCCGAGATGATTGCCAAGGGTTTTGCTTGACTTCGAGGTAATGTCCCTTCTGCATTCACCATCATTGCCCCCTGACACCTGGCTTCCTTGGATTGGCGATGGGTTATAACCGTCACGCCTAGTCGCCTGCGATTTTCGTGCGCATTTAATGCACCCATCACATGCCATACGTCACCCCTGCTTTTAGGGTGAATAGTCTCCTTTACCCTTGTCGCTTGAGTATCATTTCATATTTCCCTCCATTCTTTCCACTTCACTCGTTCTGGGCGTTCTCTTCTCTACTCTAAAAAACTTTGGTTTTCTTGTACCAAAAATCTCTCAGCGACTCTCAGATTCTACTACTTCATACTTCTCTGGCTTTCAATTGCTCAGGTATGTCCTACATTTCCCAGCGTTTATCTATTTTCATTTTGAAGTTCGTTGGTTCTGCGATTTTTACTTTTCACTTCTTCCTCCCCGTATCGTAGGTAGGCTTGTCTTTGGGTTTTCTGGGTGAGTTTTGGTTAGAATTTCTAGGTAACCTTTGAGTTCTAGTTACATTCTCATAACCGTATGCCCTTGTTCGTGGGGGTATTCGTAGTCTAGTTTTGCTCATTTTGGTTTCCCCCACCCTCCTTATCAAACATTTTATGTCTCTCTAGGTTTCAACTTCCGATGTCGATGGGTAAGGTTAACCACTCATGCTCTTCAAGTTAGCATTTAACTCTAGAAGAGGAAGAAACACTGCGTGCACGTTATCCTCGAACTAGTTTTTGGCTTCTTGGCTCTCCTCTTTTTGAGGAGCAAAGGCCAGCCACCTTGCTCCGCAGTGGGTCTGGTTGGAGGAATGTTGAGGGGTCTCAACCCGCCGCCGCTAGGTCTCATAATCCCGGTTCTGCCAACATTAGGCCTTGCCCCTGGAGTCGGGGTGAAACCGAGGTCCTCCCGGTACAACCTATCAATTTTTATGAGGCTCCCCTTTGCGCAAGGTCGGAATCCCTTCCTGATGGGTACCTCGGCCCCTGCTGGGACTGTATTGCCTCGAGTTCCTGTTACATCGCGAGTGGCGAAGATTCCCTGGCCAATATCACCCTAGGTTCCTGCCGTCATAGGTCATCCTCTGACCCTAGCCCGACTGCTGGGAGTTGGCGTTCTCCGGGTCCACCCATTCTTCATTCTTCACGTAGTAGCATGCATATGTCAGGTATTCCCCTCTATGCTGATTCTAGCATTTTTGTTTTTGTTATAGGTGAATGGAGTCGTCGTCCTCACCCCATAGTTCCTGATTCGATGCCGGCGAGTCGGACTCCTCCAGTCCTCCCAAGGTTTTGCTCGACAAATCCCCCTGGGTGACGCATAAAGTCTTAAGGACCCACTCCTTAATGACTGCTGCTGATATAGACATCCTGGGTTTGGAGGGATTAGATGGATGCCTCCTGAGTCCTCTCGATGATAATGAACCAATTTGCTCTACCCGGGAAGTAGGATACACCAACTTCTTTTTCTACAGGATTACATGTCCCAGCTCGGTATTCACTTTCCATTTACCGAGTTCCAAATTGCTGCTTTGAACCACCTCCATTTGGCCCCCTCTCAACTTCACCCTAATGGGTGGGCTTATCTAGTCGCCTTCGAGCTCTTGTACGGCTCCTTCTAGGAACCCATACCCTGTACTGCTACCCTATTCTTTTACTTCTTTTGTCCTTTTACTCCTCGCTCTGGGAAGGAATCAGCCAAGTTGAAAGGGTTGACTTCCCTCCGGGGTGATCCCGATAGAAAACTTTTCTTTTGACCGCCTATTCTGAATCTTTCAAACATTTCAAGAATAGCTTCTTCAAGGTGGTCGCCAAGCCTGGGGAACAACCTTGGTTTCTAAAAGGGGCCGAGTGCAAAGACGTGGGATGGAGGTTCCCTTTGTATTGGACTATTGACCATCACAAATTGACCTCCACTTCCTATCAAATCAAACCTGATGATCTCCCAGCTGAAGAGGTTTCCTCTGTAGATCAGCTGACTTCATACGTCAATGTACACGACGTTAAAAGTGCGGCCTTTTATATTAACTGGCCTGGTGCCGGGTTGGGGTTGGCAGCTAGTATGATCTCTTTTGTTACTTGTCATAGACTCGTGTTTATGTTTTTGCCTATACTATATCCAGGATGAATTCTGACTTTCGTGTTTGTCTTGTAGATCAAAAGATGGAGGAGTTGTCGCAGTATTTGCCCTATGTGAACCCGAATGTCGGTGCGTCGAGTAAGAAGGTAATTAGGAAACGTGTTGCCCCCGAGTCCAACAAAGGAAAGAACAGCGCAGCGTCTCAAGTAGCAGCAGCCAAGAAAACGAAGACCTCGGACAAACAAGGAATTTCTCCCTCTTCTCCTACTGGTCAGATTTCTGGTCCAACCGACCTGGGTTCGACAGGGAAGGAGGTTTCCCCTTCGGATCCGCTAGCTCCTCCGTCTCCAACCAAGATTCTTGCCGCACTTCCTCCTGCTTTCAAGGTGAGGAACTCGGCGTTGTGTTTCTCCCTCCCTGCCAATTTATGAATGCCCTTCCCCTATCCGACATCGATGAACGGTTGGTTCACGACGTGCAAGATTATGCATGTAAGTTTGTCGGGTCGGCGCAGGCGGTGCTTCATTTGAAGGGAAAATATGTTGGGGTCGCGGCTGAAATACGACGTATGAAACTGGAGAATAGGGGTGGAAATAGGCCAGGGGCTTGTGGCCTGGCCTGTTAAAAGCCTGGTCAGGCCTGGCCTGTCAGGCTAAAAGGCCAGGCCAAGGCCTGTTTTGTCTTAACAGGCCGGGTCTAGGCCTCCAAATAGGCCTGTTTGGCCTGACAGGCAAGCCTGTTAAGAATAATAATAATTATTTTTATAAAAAACAATTAATATCCCTCCGGCCTGTTTACATTAGGCCTGTTGTCGGCCTGTATACTGTAGGCCTGTTTCCGGCCTGTAAAAAATACAGGCCTCTTAACAGGCCACAGGCCAGGCTCAGGCCAAAATTTTAGCCTGTAACAGGCCACAGGCCAGGCTCAGGCCACTTCCTTGCATAACAGGCCTGGCCTGTTAAGGGTGAGGTCTGGCCTGTTTCCACCCCTACTTGAGAAGGACGAAGTCGTGGAGGGGAGAAAGAGGGCTGAGGAGGAGCTCAACTCGTCCAAAGTCGCTATTGGGAAAGCGATCGAGGAGCTTTTGATGACAAAGGATGCTCTGGAGAGGACGACCTCAGACCTTGCTGGTGTACGGGCGGCTCACTCCAAGAGCTTGGATGTCGTGAAGTCCCTGCAAGTCCAACGCGGCGAGCTCATCACCCGAACTAGAAACAACAATGGCCGCCCTTACAGACGAGAAGAAAGCCCGCGTCGACTGCGTGGAAACCCTGAAGGCGGCCACCACGGATTGCTTCAAAATGGCACTTGCGCAGATCCGTCATCTGAACCCCGAGGTGAGTTTAAACACCGTCGGGTGTGATCACCGGGCTTACATTAAAGATGGCGTTTTGATCCCGCCACCTTCACCTGGGAATGACTCGATATCCTTCGTGGATGAAGACCAAGGTGGCCAGGTCGGCGAAGAAGCTTCCTCCGCTGTTCTGCCCGAAGGGGATGGAGTTCCACTGGAAGACGCAGCCCCTCCTAGCTAAGTGTCGAGTGTTCGTCGGTCTGTTTATGTGCCGGTGTGTTGTAACGGTTTTCTTTGTATGTAATTGGTGTCCTTTGGACGAATCAATTATCAATATTACTTGCATTTACTCTTTTGACTAAGTCGAGCTTACTTTTGTGTCTTTCATTCCTCGCCTGACGAATTTACTTTTGCAAATCCCAATCTGTGTTGGTAATTTTATGACCGGACCAGCGTCTTAATTATGCAGAATCTGTTGATATTCTTCCGGTACTAAAGACCAGGTATATGGGTAGGGGTTTTCAACTTAACCGCACTACTGCGTTCCGATTCTGTTGTCCGATATCTTAACCAGGATAAGGGCAAACTGTCACATGTTCAGCCGCGGTGTAGGAACGCACACTTAAACATTTTGACCTGATCAGGGTCTGAATGACAATTCACCTTCTTATCTAGGAGTGAGTTTTGATGCATCAAAATATTTGCGAGGGCTAATAATAATGGCCTCGCGTAATTTAAGAACTCGGGCTCGCTAGATCCGGTGTTAGCCTTTTAACCATGGTTGGTGTATGACTGGGTTCAATGACCCGAGTCTTTGTTCATTCCCTTGTAGGTATTTGGCGCATAGTTAAATAGTCTTGAAATTGAATCTCCATTGAGGAACTCTTCACTAATTCAAGAAATAATTCGCTCCAAAGAGCTAACAACTTCAAATACGGAAATTGCATAAGCAGAAAAAGAAAATTGAAATGGAAATACTGAAATCAAAATAAACTAACTCGGACATGGTTTGTCCGACACATTATGCATGCGGTAACTAGGTCTAGCTGTAGTAGTCCCTTAGTTTATCGGCGTTCCATGTCCTTTTGATTGGCTTCCTTGCCAGGGTCTCCAGAATGTAAGCTCCTTTATCGAGCTTCTCCTTAACCCGGTAATGGCCTTCCCAATTTGCAGCTAGCTTGCCATCCTTGGCGTTTTTGTTTCCGACGTCGGCTCTTTTGAGTACTAGGTCACCCCTGTTGAAAGACCGGGGCCTCACCTTTCCATTGTACTTGGTCGCGACGAGTTGTTTGGTAGCCATATCTCGATAGTGAGCTGTTATCTTGACCTCGTCAATCAAATATAATTCCGTCTCCAGTGCCTTGTTATCCGTCTCCTCGCCTTCCTTAAGTGTCCTTAACCTCCTCCAAGACGGTTGGCCTATCTCGACAGGGATCATTGCCTCACATCCGTAGGTCATCCGGAAAGGGGTCTCTTGGGTTGATGATTGTGTGTTGGTTCGGTAGCCCCACAGAACGCTATAAAGCTGTTCGACCCAACTGGATTCCGCGTCCTCCATCCGCTTCCTTAAACCATCGATGATCACCTTGTTTGTTGCCTCGGCTTGGCCATTTGATTTAGGATGTTCCACAGAAGCGAAATGGTGTTCAATGCTGAGATCCGTCATCATGCCTTGGAACCTCTTATCAGTGAATTGTGTACCGTTATCTGTCACCACCTCGGCCGGGATCCCGAACCGTGAAAAAATGTTTTGTTCTATGAACCGCTATACTCGAGCCAAGGTGATTGTGGTTAGGGGTTCGGCTTCGATCCATTTTGTAAAGTAATTGACCGCTACCACTAGCCATCGCAGTTGTCCAGGGGCCGTCTTGAATGGCTCTAGGAGATCCATCCCCCACTTGTAAAATGGCCAAGGGGCCGAGATGCATTCCAGGTCTGACGGAGGGGACCAGATGATTTTTGTGTGCCTCTGACAGTTATCGTACTTTTTGACGAACTCCTTCGAGTCCGCCTCCATGTATCTCTGCCAAAACATACTTGCTTTCGTTTGAGCTCAAACATCTTAACATTGGGGAACGTAGGCCTTTTCGGTATAGGTGGTCTTCTACCATCGTGTACACAACCGCCTCTCGGACCACCCTCTTCACTTTGGTGCTTTCAAGGGGAAGGATTCCTCGCTCTAAGTAATATTCGATTGGTTTCTCCAATCGGTGGATGCTGATATGGTCATGATAAAACTTGGTTCTTCTAAATTTTGTTGGACCATGGTTCTATGGTTCCCCGGGCCTTTTGTACTCGCAAGCTTTGATATGATGTCGGCTTTGACGTTTTCTCCTCTGGGGATGTGGGTGACCGTTACTTCTTCAAAATTGGAAACCATGTCCTTTGCTTTATTCAGGTACTTTTTTCGTCAATGGGCCTTTAGCTTGGTAAGTCCCATCGATCTGGGCCGCCACGAGCTGCGAGTCGGTAAAGACCTTAACTCTTTGGGCTCTAAGCTCCTTTGCCTGTTGGAGCCCAGCTAAAAGTGCTTCTTATTCGGCTTGATTGTTTGACGTAGGGAAGTTTAACTGAAGAGAGTGTTCAATTGCAACCCCCTCTGAGCTTTCGATGATGATCCCGGCTCCACTTCCTTTGGAATTTGACGATCCATCCACATACACTTTCCATAAGTTGATGTCATCCTTTCCGTCCTTCCTTGCCGGGGTCAGTTCCCGGACAAGTCCGCCAACGCTTGCGATTTGATGGCGTGCTGGGCTTCGTAGGCGATGTCAAACACTAATAGTTCTATTGCCCAGCTGATCATCCTGCCGGCCAGGTCGGGCTTGTGCAGCACCTGCCGGAGCGGCTAACTGGTTCAAACGACGATTCAGTGTCCTTGGAAATATGGGCGGAGTCTTCTTGCCGTTGTGAGTATGGCAAAAGCCATTTTTTTTAGCTTTTGATACCTGAGCTCCGAGCTCTGTAGTGCTTTGCTTACAAAGTATATTGGTTCCTGTCCGTTCTCTGTCTCTCGGACCAAGACCGCGCTTACTGCTTCTTCCCCAACCGACAGGTAAAGGAACAACGTCTCACCGGGTTGTGGTTTAGATAGAACTGGCGGGGTTGCAAGGCACTGCTTGATTTTTTCAAATGCGGCGTCACAGTTCGAATTCCAGTTTCCTTGCGCCTCCTTTTTCAACAATTTGAAAAAGGGTAGGGCATTCTCTGCCGATCTCGGTAAAAATTTGGTCAATGTCGCCAATATTCCCATCAGCTGCTGGACCTCTTTCTTGTTCCTCGGGGCTTGCATGTCGAGTACGGCCTTTCACTTATCCGGGTTGGCTTCAATTCTGCGATTGGTTAACAGAAAACCTAGGAATTTCCCGGCAGGGACTCCGAATGCGCATTTGGCCAGGTTCAGCTGGATTTGGTACTTCTTTAACTTGTCAAAAGTTTATTCTAGATCTCGGATGTGATTGTCCGGGTCGTATGATTTGACGATCATGTCATCGATGTAAACCTCTACGTTTCGACTGAGCTGATCCTCAAAGACCTTGTTCATCATTCTTTGGTATGTGGCCCTGACATTCTTTAACCCAAAAGGCATCATGTTATAGCAATAGTTTGCTTTTTCGGTTATGAAGGTTGTCGCCTCTTGGTCGTCGGGGTGCATAGCAATTTGGTTGTTGCCGGAGTAGGCATCCATGAAGGAGAGCAGTTGGAAACCGGATGAATTATCGACTAGCTGGTTGATGTTGGGCATTGGATACGAATCTTTCAGGTATGCCTCATTCAGACTGGTGTAGTCCGTACACACCCTCCACTTCCCATTTGGTTTTAGGACCATTACCACGTTAGATAGCCATGTGGTGTATTGTATTTCTCGAATGAATCCTGCATCCAGCAATTCGTTGACGTGCTTTTCAAGGGCGTGTTGTCCATCCGGTCCTATTTTTCTCTTTTTTTGTGCCACTGGTGATGACCTCAGCCGTATGGCTAATTTATGGCAGCAAAAATTAGGGTCAATCCCTGGTATTTCTGATGAGTTCCATGCGAATACATCTCGATTCTTTGTTAAGAATTCCTCCAATTGGATTTTTAAGCCGGGACTCAATGTTCTGCCTATTTTTGTGATTTACGTTGGCCCATTTCCCACTATCAGATCCTTGAACTCTCCTTCTGGTTCTGGTCGTGGGATCTCGGATTCTTCTCGTAGGTCCAATTCCACCATACTGACTGGCTGGCCTAACTCCCTCCTTCCTCGGTTCTTCGAGTTGCTCTCGCCTTTACGAATCTGGGGTGGGGATGAGGCTCCGCCTTCGCCTTCCTGTACCGTCTCGAAATAGCATTGCCGCGACTCTTTTTGATCTCCCTTGATGGTGATAAGTTTGTTCTTATTACTCACCATTTCTAGCTTCTGATGCTTGGTGGACACTAGCATATCCCGATTGTGGATAGTCGGCCTCCCTAGTATGATATTATATGGAGAAGGGAACTTGGCCACGATAAACCTTATCCGTTCTGTCTTGAAACCTTCCTTCCTCCCCAAAGTCAGTCTGAGGTCAATGTATCCCTTGGGAGGGGAGAGTTCTCCATTAAACCCTATAAGGGTCATCTTGCATGACTTCAGGTCTTCTTGATCCAGGTTCATCCTTTTAAAGGCGTCCCAGATAATAATGTTTGCCGATCTATCGGCATCAACGAAAATTCTTTTAACCCGACAATTCACCAGAGGTCCCGTGATTACCAGGCCGTCCTGATGGCCTGGTACAATGTCCTTCAAGTCTTCCTTCATGAAAAGCAATTGAGGAGGTTCCGACTTGCCGGGATCCTCTTTGAACTTCGGGAGGTCCCTTACTGAGAGGACCTCCTTCAGATATTTCCTCCACTGGCTTGCCGTGTTACCTCCTCCACCAAAGGCCCCACTGATCACGTTACAGTCGAACTCGGCCTCTGGGAATTCATCTTCATCACTGGCCGGCTTTCGCCGCTTATCGTCCTTTTCCCTCTCGGGGGCTGGGCTATCGTTTTGGTCTCCTTGTTTGCGCTTGTCTCTCTTTCGCCCTTGAGTTTTTATCACATATTGATGTAATTTACCGTCTCTAATGAACTTCTCGATGGCATCACGGAGTTCATAGCATTGGTCCGTAGTGTGCCCTGGTCCGTCATGGAAAGCGCAGAAACGGGATTGGTCAGTATTGGCTCAGTTCCTGAGAGGCCGAGGTCTCTCGATTTTCTTCATCTCGGTCAATGCTACCTCCTTCCACAACTGAGAACGCGAGACATTCAAGGGAGTATATTTGTCGTACCTTGCCCTTGTTTCAAACTTTCAACTATGGGGTTTATTATCCGAGTTTCTTCCCTGGTGGTCTTGCTTGCGGCGCTCGGACTGGTCCTTATCCCTTGGAGGTGTTTTCCTGTCTGGCTCCCTTCGGGGAGCATTTGCTATACACATTGCTCCATCTCGAGATACTTCTTCGACCGAGTTATGAGGTCGTTCAGATTTTTGGCGAGTTCCTTGAAAAACGACTGTGCCAGCCGAGATTCGCCATCTAGGCCGGCGGCTGATAGGTGCATGTATACGTCTTCCTTTAACCCACGCACCTGTAAGGCCGCGTTTTTAAATCGGTCCAAATAACTTTGGAGCGTCTCCCCTGGTCGCTGCTTAATTTTGTCCAAAGTGTACTGAGACTTTGGTTGTTGTTTGCTGGTTGCAAAATTTAGCTCAAATTTCTCTGCCAGGTCCTCAAAATGTTGTATCGATTTCACAGGTAAGGTATGGAGCCATTTTAGCGCTGCTCCTTTCAGAGTTGCAGCAAAAATTCGGGTAATGACAGGCTCTCGGAGTCTTCTCACAAACATAACTATCTCGAAATTTTTGAGGTAGGATGTGGGGCCTTGGGTTCCATCGTACTTTGGTAGGTTGGCCAAATCAAAGTCGTTCGGGTAAGGCGCATTCAAAATATCACCCGAGAAAGGGTTGTTATTGTGCTGCCCAATGTATTTTCTCCGTTGTGCTCCTGACGTTTTACGCGGTGGTGGACTATCACCTCGGCTCTGATCTTCTCCGTCCAAACTCTTGTCAGTGTACCCTGGGCTCTTAATTGCCTTGATTTGATTAACAACCTCGGTGTCAACCCGGCCATGTTCTAACCCGTCAATCCTCTGGAGATCGCGAGAATTCTTTCTGTCTTTCTCCTTGCCACGAGTTCCACTATCTCGGCCTTCCTTGGAGGCCGTGGAATCCCTCTGCTTGAGGCGTTCCTACAATCGTTGCATCTGAAGGGCGGTTCGGTGCTCCATGGTCTCCATTCGTCTTAGCATTGAGGTCAGAGTGTTTTGCAAACAAAGAATGTCTGGATTTTTGACTGGAAAAGCTTCTGGGATTGAGTTCTGCGATCCTTGCTGAACGTCCGCTTGCTAAGGGTTTGTCGTTGCTACGGACGTCGTGTCCGATAGATCGTCCTCTGAGTGTCCATTATTAAGGACGGGGTCGATTGGCTCCTTAGGCTGCTGCTCGTGTCGTGGCGGTGGGTCCTGGCTAGGAAGTGTTTCTTCCGCTTGGTTAGTTTTTCCGGAGAGGGGCATTTGGTTTGTACTTCTTGTATTGACCATCATTGGTCACGGGGATCGAAATTTACAGTCCCCACGGTCGGCGCCAATGTTCTGGTGTAGAACAAAGATGTCTAGCCTAGTGGGTTAATGCTTTGATATTGGATCGATAGGCTCTTCCTGAATATCTATGAGGTAAGTATCTAGTAGAGCGTGGGATCACTATACACAAACGAGGCTTTCGCCAATGGGGGTGATGTGTGTGCACAGTGTGACAGTATGTAGATAGTTCAGAGTTTAGAACGTGTGTACCTTAGGATTTGACCATTGTATTTATAGAGTGTACCTTAGGTTGGATATCGTGGGCCTCACGTGATCTTTGGCCCGAGCATCCTAACTGCTATATCATGTCTACAGATATTCCTTGATTATGGATAAGTTAGGATCCTCCTTTATATTAGATAGATTCTGATATGCATTATCTCTACTGTTGGGCCGTCCTGCTATTGGGCCTGATATAGGTCTGTAACAAGAAGGAAGTTAGGTATAAGAAGAATTTAATCCTAAACACTCTTAACCTATCCAATCTTTAAATAATTAGCACATACATCAAAAATTACAGAATTGGAAATAGGCTAAGCCGTCCGCCACTTTATTGAATTCTCGTGGAAGCACTCGAACATCCACCTGCCCATGGTATTCAAAAACGCGTTTTTACATTTTATTTGTGGCAACCCGTGTTTCATTTGGACAAAAAACGCAGATGTAGTGAAATCGGTAAGAACACTGATTTACAACGTAAAAACGAAAAAACGAAGCGTTTTTTTAAAAAGCGAAAAAATGGACTAGGTTAGGTTACTGGTTATTGTGTATTCGTGTTGGAGTCCCTTGTTCGATCGTTCTCCCGCAAAGCTCTACCGCTCTCGTCTCTCATTCGGTCGCGATGTGCCAACTGATTGGCCACGATTGGATTGTCCTTGACTCCTTTCTTATTTACTTCTTTCTGGCCTTTGCTCAACTCCGCTTTATCTCTTGTTTTTCCTAGCAGCGATAGACGCTTTTTGGAGAAACCAAGAAAGGCTCACGAAATTCACTGATTCTTATGTAAAGTGAAGCTGGTTTTTTCCTTTGCTCCGCTTCACTAAAATTTTGAGGTTTCAAGTTTCTCTGGAACTTATTTTGTTCTGATTATCCTTACGTTCATTTACTTCTCCATTTCTACCCATATTTCTTTGTATCATCTATTGTGTTACTCTAAAATTACTATCTGTGGTGGTGAATTAATGTTCTAGGTAATAGCCGTTCTGAAACGTTTTCTAATTGTGAGTGCACTTTCAATATGTAGCTCATATAGCATATTCAAATAGTAAATTCGATATGTTAGCTTTGATTCTTACTACCAGAACTCATTGTTTTACAATGAAATTTTTACTGGTTTATAAACTGAAACCAAGAGTCGAATAATGTGCATCATCATGGTTATCACCACGTTCAACATGTAAATTTTTGCTAGCTCAACATTGGTATTGAAGAATGCTATGTTTTCTTTATAATCATTATTTTCTCAGTGTATCTTACAGGATTTCCATTGTGAGTAGTTTTATATGTTTTTCTAGTTGTGGATGTCATCTCCTATCTAGTTTAGGGTATCTGTCATGAGTAATTTCTGTTAGTAATGTGTATGTGTACTTGCAGCTAAAGAACCAGAACTATTTCTCACCCTTGCTGTGTCTCTCCAAGCTTCTCTTTCGAAGCTTTTTCCTTCTTGCTACAGGTTCGTCCGCTCATTCCTCTGCATCTCCAACTCCAATTTTGGAACTTGTCATGCACTGTGCTTTTTGACAGAAAATCAAGGTTGAACCATCAAAATTGGTTTGACAGAATAAATTCATAACTGAAGCTGATTTTTGGGTAGAATTCTCCTCTAATTGGATATAGTTGTTGCACAATTCTCTAGGGAAGTGGCTTGAAGAATTTCGTTTTTGATTCTGCATAGTGTGCATCAACAAGTGCACACAATTAATACTGACTTTGCATTTAATGTTACCATTTCCTTCTGCATTATAAAATTTTCTCGAAAGCAAAAATATTAGTATTGTGTTGTTGTTCTGATTTTTCTACTTGTGATAAAAATATAAAAAAATTCTGGAAAGCTATCAGTGAAGTGGATAATGATAGGTTAAGTTTGCTATTTATTATGTATTGAATTTGGAGCTGAAGTTTAGTGCTAGAATAATTGTTCTTAATCATTTTGTCTATTGGAGTTTGAATCTGGAATTGAAGTTTAGTACTGGAATAATTGTTTCATACTTTCATGTATTTTAAATCCTAACTTCATCATCCTTAAATGTTTGTTTTACTGATTGAGGATGTTGGTTAGGATCTAAAGTTGAATTAGGTAAAGATGTTCATAGTCTGTGTGAATCAGGCAATTAAGTTCATGTATATGGTTTATATCTACCCGACTATATGCACAATTATATTCTTGTTATTTTGAATCGTACATAAGTTTGACTAGCTGGACCATTTGGTATGGGAAACAGAATTAGCTGATGTAAAATGAGTTTGCTAGTTTAAATTGAAAAAAAAAATCTGAAAAGCAAACTCATCATTGCATTTAATCTGCCGTGATGTGCTCTTCTGATTCTTTTTGTAGTTTTGAAAATGGCTTCTAGTGGAAGTAGTGCTGGAGTTCATAATAGTTCTACACCTTCTATCCCAGTGAGTGGAGGAGGAACATCTTCAAGAACTTACAAGAATGCTCCCGGAAGTAGAACTGATGTGGCATGGAAGCATGGTTGTTTAATTGATAGAGGTACCAATAAAATTAAAGGCAATTACTGCCAAAAGATTGTACAAGGAGGTGTTTATCGAATGAAACATCATTTGGCTTGCACTCAAAAAGATATTGG
The DNA here is from genome assembly GCA_025563575.1 of Acacia pycnantha. Taxonomy (NCBI): domain Eukaryota; kingdom Viridiplantae; phylum Streptophyta; class Magnoliopsida; order Fabales; family Fabaceae; genus Acacia; species Acacia pycnantha. Next base: position 404,181 of record JAMWYP010000067.1, on the reverse strand, counting down.
AATGTGCAAATCTGTTCCTGAGGCAGTCAAGAAAGACATGTGGGACATTGTATGTGGTTTACAAAAAAGATTAAACAAGAAATCTAGCATTGATGATGAGGATGAGGTTGTATAAGGTGGAGAAAAAATATCACATGATGAAGATAATGAGAGCTCTAAGAATATCTTCAAGAAAAGAGGAGTAAGCAGCCAACCTACCATCAATAATATTTTTAAGAAGAGTTTAAAAGAGGGTGCATGTGAGAAAATTGCTTCTTTTTTCTATAACAATGCCATACCATTCAATGTGGCACAAAGTGTTGAATTTCAAGATATGTTTGAAATGGTTGCTCGACACGGTATTGGCTTTTAGCCACCATCCTACCATGAAATTAGTGAGAAATTTTTGAAGAAACAATATATGGAGACAATGCAAAGTATTGAAAAACATAAAGCTTATTGGAAGGATACGGGCTGCTCCATAATGATGGATGGCTGGATAGATAAAAGGAGAAGAACGCTTATAAACTTCGTAGTAAATAGCCCAAAAGAAAGTGTGTTTTTGAAGTCAATTGATGCATCTCACATCACCAAAACAACTAAGAAGATATTCCATATGATTGATGAAGTAGTTGAGGAGGTAGGAGAAGAAAATGTTGTCCAAATTGTGACGGATAATGCTGCGAACTATAAAGCTGCAGGAGCATTGTTGATGGCAAAAAGAGCAAGGTTGTATTGGACACCTTGTGCGGCTCATTGTATTGACCTAATGTTGGAGGACTTTGAGAAGAAGTTGCCAGTTCATCATGAGACAATTGCAAAAGGAAGAAAAATTACCACACACACACACACACACACACACACACACACACACACATATATATTCAAGGACTTCTTTAATTTCCATGTTGCAATTTCATACAAATGGAAGAGATTTGGTGAGACCAGGCAAGACTTGTTTTGCCACGTCTTATCTAACTTTGGGGCGCCTCAATGACAACAAAGGAGCATTGATAAGGATGTTTACATCAGATCAATGGATGTCTAGCAAGTTTGCTAAAACAAATGATGACAAGTATATTGAGGATGTGGTTTATGGATAGGGGGTTTTGGAAAGATGTTGCGACATGTTTAAAGGGTGCTTTTCCACTTATCAAAGTGCTTCGTTTGGTGGATTCAGATGAGAAGCCAGCAATGAGGTTCATTTATGATGAGATGATCAAGGCCAAGGACAAAATTCAGAAAGCATTCAATGGTGTAGAAAGAAGGTAATATACTTTTACTGAATCTAATATAATTTTTTAACTTTTGTTTGCTATTTCGAATCTAATGTAATTTTTTATTTGTCATTCTTAACTCTTTAGTTATCAGCCTCTATGTGATATCATTGACGCTAGATGAGACAATCAGTTGATGAGGCCTTTGCATGCAGCAGGCTATTTCCTCAACCCTCAAATACAATATAGGTTAGGATTTCGTGCTGATTCTGAAGTTAAAAATGGACTATATCAATGTTTAGAAAGGTTGGTGGAAAGTGCTGAAGAAAGAAGAAAAATTGATGATCAAATGGATGATTTCAAGTTGCAAATAGGGAGATTTGGTTCTGAATTAACCCAATGCGGCATTTATACAAAATCTCCAACACAGTGGTGAGAATCTTATGGTTTTGATCATCTAGAGCTCCAAAGATTTGCAATGTGCATTTTAAGCTTGACATGTAGTTCATCTGGTTGTGAGAGGAATTGGAGTACCTTTGAGATGATAAGTTTTCTTTAATTTGTAAATTTGGGTTTGTACTTGCTACTTGTTGTATATTAATTGGATTTGTTTTTGTTTAGGTCCACTCAAAGAGAAGAAATCGCTTGAAACAAAAGAAAATGAATGATGTTGTGTTAGTGATGACAAATTCAAAATTGGCTAGGAAGAAGCAAGTTAGAAAAACTGTTGAATATAACATCGATGATGTTTCATCTGAAGATGAATGGATTGTAGAAAATGAAGGAACATATTCTAATGTTGAAGGTTTAGATTAAGACAATTTTGATTTGAATTTGAATACTTTAATTGAAGAAAACTTGGCTCAAGTTGGAGGAGAGGATGACACTGGTGATGTTGGTGCCTTTGTAGATGATATGGTGATTCCTAATTTTGAGTTTGACAATGAGGTTGATAGAAGAGAAAGAGAAGTTCTCATGCATCATGATGTAGTTGAAGATATGTGGAGCATAATGGCTTTGATGCAATTGACTTGAATGATTTATTAGCTTAGAGTGTGACAATTATTTACGTTTTAGTTCAATAATGAGTGGTACTAAATTTAAATTAGACTTGAATTTTGAACTATATTAAGGTTGTTTGCCTGTGTTTGAATGATATTTGATGACAATGTTAGATATTTTGATTGATATTGCATTGATTAGTATATGTATGGATGGATAATGGCAAGTGCCTTACTTTTCTTAAATATATATATATATATATATATATATATATATATATATATATATAAAAGATCTATATTTTGTATTACGATTTAAAATTTTACTATTTTTTATTCTCCTTCAGTTTTTAACCTAAAAGCACGTTTTTAACCTAAAAACACGTTTTTAAGAACGCGCCTGCCAATTCAGCCAAATTTGTTAATTAGGTGAGTATATTTACTTTTCTCTTTCCCGTCCAGCTGGGTGTTTGACTTTTTTCCCGTCTTCCAGAAGCTTTCCCGGCGAACAAACCTGCAGTTTCACCTCACTCACTTTCCCCAGGAAGTACAGAAGGTCGATGCGGTAAGAGGAAACACGAGGTCCTCAGGAATGAACAGCACAATGCTAACGAGGCCGCCGTTAGCCGAAACTGACCCCGGGGTTAGAAACAGCGTAACGCCTTCATTACTTAATTCCTTTAGAATCATGGCCGTTGCTGACCGATTAACTTTCCATGTTCAGCCTGGCTTCGATTACAACCCTGTTGAATTCTTCAACCTCTGCCTTTCCCTCTCGAGGTATTTTGTTTCATTTTTGGTTGGGACAATTAATCTCCGTCTATATCTTTGTCTATTCCGAATATAATTCTTTATTTTGGGTTCCAGGAGCTTTTTTGTTTCTTTGTTGATGTTTATCAGTGATGTGTTTGTGTTTAGTTGAGGAACTGCAATTTTTCGTGAAATAACATTACCGCGAGGAGTTTACAGTGGTTTTGTGAGGGTCTGTCAGAAATTGAAATCGGACGAATATCGACAACGAAGTCAGTCGAGTGATCTTCATTCATTATTTTCCCCATTTCTTTAGGTCATATGCCTATTGAGCGTTCCTACCGTAGTCACAGTCTTGAACGACATCCTTTTTACTAAATCAGGGTGTAGGAGGGTTGCTAAAGAAAAAAGAAATAAAAAGTTGGCATTGTGAGTGGCTATTTATATCTATACAAACACATACTTTGTGAGGATGTTGGCATGGTGGTCTTATTTGTCTCTTGGATGTCTAGTAACCTTTTCTCAGGTATGTAATGCCTTGATAACTTTTCAATATGTGTAATGAACTCCACAATATGTGTTTGTATATTACGTAATAGAGAGCTTACAATCGTAATGAAGTTCAGAAACACAGGAAATTCAGAAAGCTATAAGAAGAAATACAGAAACGAGAGAAGCATAACAAATAACAGAAAGTAGAGTCTGTCAGAGAGAGAGAGAGAGAGAGAGAGCATTCATTTCTTTCACACCCCTCTCCATAACTGATTTTGTCTTTTATCCTACTCCTCTTCCATTACCCTCAGCTTCCAGGGCCTTCTTTTCATTCTTGTGCTGCGTCTTAGTTGTTGATTTGGGCTATTCTTAGCATGTGTAGAGCCCATACTATTCTGATCCATTACAATACCCCCTTGCTGAGAAAGAACCTTGTCCTCAAGGTTCGATTCTGGATATAAAGTGGTAAACTCGACTGTCGACTCCCAGGTTGGAACAGGACACCCTTCCCAACGGACCAAACATTGAGGCAGAGGTTGACCATGAGACAAAATGGTACGATGTTCTAGAATTTCAACAGGTGTACAGAGAGGTCCCTCCGGAAGTGTCATTAAAGGTAACGGAAAATGCTGAGAATCATGTTGATCACCATGGAACTTCTTTAAAACAGAGACATGAAAAACTGGGTGAATGCGGCAATGAGCTGGAAAGTCGAGGTGATAAGCAACCTGGCCGACGCGTGCTGCGATTTGAAAAAGGCCAAAGTATTGCATCGAAAGCTTGCGATACTGAAGAAGCTGAACTAAGTGTTGGCGGTAAGGCTGGAGTTTGATGAGCACCCAATCGTGGAGCTGAAACACGATATCTGTACGGCGTTTATCAGCATAAAACTTTTGCCGTTGTTGAGCCCGATGTAAGTTGTGTTTTAGAATAGCAAGCACCTCATCCCTCTGACGTAACTGAGTAGAAATATCAGCTGGAGCACCGTCTTGCGGAGTATGGCGTAAAACAGGGGGTGGGTCATGACCGTAGACAACCTTAAATGGGACCATTCCAATGGAGGAGTGAAATGAGGAATTGTACCAAAATTCAGCCCAAGGTAAAGATGAAAGCCAACGTTGAGGGTATTCAGACACATAACAACGGAGATAGAGTTCAAGGCATTTATTCAGAGCCTCAGATTGTCCGTCAGTTTGGGGGTGGTATGCAGAGCTGAGACAAAGTTGTGTACCCTGTAATTTCATTAAATGGCGCCAAAAAGAGCTAGTAAAAGCTTTATCTCTGTCAGAGATAATTGTCTTAGGAAGACCATGGAGGCGAACAACGTTCTGAAGAAATGAATCAGCCACGATGTGACTAGAATAAGTGGCCGGCAAAGGAGCAAAATGAGCATACTTGGAAAGTCGATCGATAACGACCATAATAACTGAGTGACCCTTGATCACAGGAAGGCCGGTGATGAAGTCCATAGCGACATCTTCCCATATGCGGACTAGTATAGGCAATGGATTGAGCAAACCAGAAGGGTGCAAGTGGGAGACCTTTGCTTGTTGGAAAATGGAGCAATTGCGTACATATAGGTGAATGTTTTGACGCATGTTAGGCCAAAAGAAGAGATGTGCTATGCGTTGAAAAGTACGTAGGAACCCCACATGGCCACCGATAACAGAGGCATGAAACTCATGTAAAATGCGTTGGATGAGCTCTATGTGATCAGGAGGGATGTACAACCGATTATGCCAATATAAGTCCTATTGATGGACCTTGTAATAAGGAAAGGACAAAGGACTTGCTAGCACGTTTGCTTTGAGGTCCTGGACCGAAGAGGAGGCACGAACTTGAGCATAGACATAATCCATAAAAGAGTAAGTGAGCTGTGACAGGGACATGCACTCCACCCGAGACAGGGCATCGACAGCCTGGTTAGTTTTACCAGGTTTGTATTCAATGGTGAAGCGGTACCCCATGAGTTTTGGCAGACAAGCCTCTTGCTCAGGAGTGTGAATTGTCTGCTCGTTGAGATGCTTAAGACTAGCATGATCTGTACGAATGATAAAGTGGTTCCCAAATAGATAATGCCGAAATTTGGAGACAGCCTCTGTAATCGCGTATAATTCTCGAATATACACAGATTGGGCCTGCAAACGAGGAGATAGTTTCTTAGAGAAGAAAGCGATGGGATGATGATCCTGGCTTAATACGAAATTTGTTTCAATTGCTCAAAAGCGTGCCGGACTTTACGTTCCAATGAAACGCATCTTTCCTTAATAAATCGCTTAGAGGACTAGCAAGTTGAGCATAACGGTGGATAAAACGGCGATAGTAATAGCCACTAAGACCCAAGAAACCTTTAAGTTGCTTAATTGTCGTTGGAGTAGGCCATTGGCGAATTGCTTGAATTTTAGAAGGGTCCATCTCAACTCCCATGAGAGACCACATGTCCTAAGTATTCCACACGTTCTTTGACCAAAAGAACATTTGGAAAGCTTAGCAAATAGTTGATGAGTGGATAAAGACTCCAAAACTTGCAACACATGTGATAAATGGGATTCCCAAGTAGATGCTATTAATATATCATCGAAAAAAAATGAGGACAAACTTCCTTAAGTATGGGCGAAATATGGTGTTCATGAGAGATTGGAATGTGGCGGTGCGTTTGTGAGGCCGAATGGCATAACTAACCACTCATAAAGACCTAGATGAGTGCGAAACGCGGTCTTAGCACGGTCGGAGTCTCGCATGAGATTCGATGATATCCGGATCGGAGGTCCAATTTAGTGTAAAAACACAGAATGAAGCTCATCAATGAGTTCATCCACGGTGGGCATTGGAAATGCATCTTTAATAGTAACAAGATTTAGAGCCCAATAGTCCACGCAAAAATGCCATGTGCCATCCTTCTTTTTAACGAGTATGACAGGGCCGAAAACGGACTACAACTAGGTTGAATCAATCCTTCGGCAAGGAGGTCGGAGACCATGATTTCGATCTTCGTTTTGTGACTCACCGGGTAACGATAGGGGCGAACTTTGACAGATGAAGCGCCAGGTTGAAGCTCAATGTGATGTTCATGACCTCGGGTAGGGTAGACCACGTGGGAGGGTAAAACACATGCTCATAACGATGAAGAAGTTGTAATAAATCGTTGGGAACATCAGGCCGTGGATCGTATAACAGGGAGGTGTTGCTTGCCCTGGTTCGAGCAGAAAATATGTGAAAGCGAGTCTGTCCGATACGCACGAGAGAGGTGATGACATGTAGCTTGAGTGACTGAGGATCCTCGATAGCCAGTAAGAGTCACAAAACGTCCATTCTCCAAAAACCGTATCGTTGAAGTACTATAGTCGGCCACATAGGACCCCAAGGTTTCTAACCAATCAGCTCCGATGATCATATCTACGCCGCAATGGCGAGAACCAAAAAGTCAAAGATAAAGTATGGTCACCGATCCCGAGAGGAACATCACGGACCAATTCGTTGGTGGTCGAATGGGACCACTCCCCAAGAACACGTACGGCGGGGGCTGGTTCACGCGTTAAGTGTAAGTGAGCTACCACTCGTGGGTGGATAAAGTTGTCGGAGCCGCGCCGTCAAGTAAAATCTGAATGGTAAGGCCCATACAGTTCTCGTGAATCGAATAGTGGCGGCCCCATGGTGCCTCTTAAAGCATGAAGAGATAAATGGTGTAAAGTGGCGTCTGGAGTAGAGTAGCAACGGAAGAATCCGAGCATCTTCGGTAGGGATGTGGTCATCGTCATCATAGAGTAACATCATGAGTTGGCGATTAGGACACCGGTGAGACGGAGAGAACTTGGCATCGCAAGTATAGCAAAGCCGCGGTCGCGGCGCAATTGCATTTACGCGGCGTCATCCGTTTAATGGGTGGAGAGGATGGCGTCGGAAGTAACGGTGGAAGATTGGACTTGCCACTAGAATTAGTTAAAGACGAATGACCCGATGAAGGAGGAGTATAAGGGATGAAGGGCTTGCTTGGGAGGTGTAAACGGAGGTTTATCTGCGGCTAAAACCAGCTGCATCGATCGGGTAATGGCAGGCCCGAAGACGAGTATCGAAACAAGTCTAGCGTATGTCATAGAACCAATAATGGTTGTCGGTCGTTGCACCAAAACATCACGACGAAGTGTGGGATTAATCCACCCATATAACGATCAACCAAAGCAAGCTCGGATAGATCGTCCGTGCGATTAGCAAGGGCGAGGAACTTGGTATTATAAGCCTCAAGAGTGCCGCCAACACTTGCTTGGGTGAGTTTGAATAATTGAGAACGGGCACGGTCAAACGGGAAGGGCCATATTGGGTTTCAACGGCCTTAGTTAAGGCGATCCAGTGAGAAACACGGCCAGCCTTTTCCATCATTTGGAACAGGGAATGACATCGCCGACCATGTGAACCAAGCAATAAGCACGCGCGAGGATCGGATATATCATAATATACGAAGTATTGGTGCGCTTTGAAGATCCACTTGGAGGGCATCCGAACCATCAAAGCGGGAAATCAATTTTGACCGATTTCGAAATGGTGGCCGTTGCCACGGCTGCGTAGTCGAGGGACCGCGGAAGACGATCCCGAAAATGATGCCGAAGGCACTTTCTCCAAGCGAAGGTGAATAGCATCGACGCACCGAGTGAGCGATTGGAGAGCATTGCCGATTTCGTCGAAATGTTTGTCGTGAAGAAGAAGACGAGTGCGAGTGTCGTCCGGAGATTCCATGGTTTTCGTTGTTCGATCTGGAGTTCTTGAAGTCGGGAATTCTCCGCCATTGGAAGAGGAGACTCAATGAAAGCACCAATTGTAATGAACTCCACAATATGTGTTTGTATATTACGTAATAGAGAGCTTACAATCGTAATGAAGTTCAGAAACACAGGAAATTCAGAAAGCTATAAGAAGAAATACAGAAACGAGAGAAGCATAACAAATAACAGAAAGTAGAGTCTGTCGAGAGAGAGAGAGAGAGAGAGAGCATTCATTTCTTTCACACCCTCTCCATAACTGATTTTGTCTTTTATCCTACTCCTCTTCCATTACCCTCAGCTTCCAGGGCCTTCTTTTCATTCTTGTGCTGCGTCTTAGTTGTTGATTTGGGCTATTCTTAGCATGTGTAGAGCCCATACTATTTTGATCCTTTTCAATATGTTATCATTTTTTTCTTAAAATTGGGTTACTAAGTTTCATTGAGGAGGATAGAAAGTCTTGCAGCATCGGCATTGATTTGAAGTTTCCAGTTATATCTTTAACCCCACGTTGGGAATAAATAGAAATGATGGGGAATAATACGTCAAACAGCTAAAAGCATGTTGAGGATACTTTTGTCTATGGATGATGGTCTATTTTGTTGATTTTTATATATTATTGGGATGCTTATCGTGGTTCCCTCACTACTTTATTTGGTGTGAACGAAGATGAATTTTTCGCTTGCATGCATGTTTTCTGATTAAGTGTAAGACATTACAATTTATAACTCAAAAGGTTTGCAGCCTGTTTGAAAACAATTTTACATCTCATGCTAAATAGAGAAGGTGCTGAATTTGAATTTCTGCTGCAAAAAGTGATGTAGCAGCATGGAAGGCAAACTAAAAACAGATAATCACAAATTTTTCAACACAGTTGTCAATGATAAAAGGAACAACTATTTTATTCTATTAAATGTTTATGTTATGTTCGGGAGTTGTTTAGGGGCGAATGGAATGGAGTGGGACGGCTAATGCTCAAGCTATTGTTTGGAAGATATATGTGTGTGTGTGTGTGTATTTATATTAATATTATATTGAAAAAAGAGGAGGTAGAATGGTCAGGAATGGCCTCCTAAGCTATCTCTTGATACCATAAACTTACCTTTTTATTTCCTTCTGAATAGGTCAAGGATTGAATGACTATCAGTTACTCAATTAATATCATAATTAGTCCTTTTAAACGATTTCTGCAGTAGTAGTCGCATATATCTAGTTACCACTGTATAGCACCAAGTTCTCGTCTCTCTTTTGATATTTACTTGAACTCCTCTCCTGTAATCCCCACTGTGTTGGGTAATTCTCCCCTTCTCTCGCGCAATAGTTAATAAGCATATTTATGTAGTGTTAAATGTTGTTGTTGGAAGATATTATTACCAAATTATTATGCAATATGAGAAAGTTAAAGTAATATATTCACAGCCTTTCTTCTAGGTTAGCTTATTAAGAGTTATTTTGTAAAGAAAGATTAATAATCCGTTCCGTTCCATCTATTTTATAATAATTTCCTAACAATGGGTGAATTAGATCATTCCTTCCTCTCATAAAACCAGCAAACAACAGAACATTCAATTCTGTTAATGTCGGTCGTACTCCATTCCATTCTGTTAATGTCTGTTCCACTCCAATCCATTCTAAACTCCTAAATGCAACCTGAGCTATTGAAGGAAAATCCTAATCCTAATCTTACTAAACCACTGAAATAACATCCTAATTCTTTTAAAAAAAAAAAAAAAAAACTAGATGAGATAACGATTATCTAGGCTCAAACATCTATATTGACAAAATAAATAAAAAAACTCTGCTTACCCTGAGTTGAAAGCCAAGCCTTCCAACTTGTTTTTTTAATATTATTTATTAGATTTATAATTTTTTTTATGTTGGGTTGCTGCTAGCTTTTAGTTTCGTTATTTTTTTCTGAAACTGTATAAGTTAGATGTTTTCAAGTCTGACCTTCTAATCTTCAGCATTTTTAATTGTGTTTTGCGTTGTAGTAGTGTAGTTTTTTTTAATACTATGTTATCATTTTTGAGGATGAAAATTATTTGATTAATTTTCATTTTCTAGAATTTTGTAGTGTCCCCTGACAAGTTACAATCATGATAGGGTTCAATATTGCTTTATTTTTTCATTTGCTTGGCTCTTGCATAGGTTGCGCTGTTCATTCTTTTGACGTTATATTTAATTGTTGTGGATTGAGTTGAATTTATTTCACTATTGCACAAATGTGATGAGTTTGATGAAATTTACTTCGACAGAAATATTGATTATTCACTTGCGAACAATGAAGTTCCAGCAAAAGCTCGAGATTTGCCTAAATTATTGAAACGGGTAATTTCCCTGGGGGATGTTTCTTTGTTTTAATGAGTAGAATACTAAGCATGTACACGGGGAAGCTGTGAAAAATGTTTTACTTTTCCTGTTTCCTGCAGATATGTCAACAGAAAAATCAAAGGTCAAAAGCAGCTATTATGGTTCTGATGATATCTGTAAAGGTAAAAATATCCAATGATGTGCATTTCTTTGTTATAGTGCTATCAGTAATTTCTTAAATTTTCATTAGGTATATTGACTCCATTTTTTTCTGAATCTTTTAAAGTATGCAGAGAACTAATCAGTTTTGATGCAGAGTACTTGTTGACTATAGAAGAATTTAGTGAAGTATTCTGTGATTGTCATGTGTCGCATGAAACTTACATTATAGCAAGCGTGTTTTTGAGTTTTTTTTTTTTTGGTACAATCAAATTGATTAAGATAATCTTGATCTCTGAATCTGAGGTTATAGCAGGAGTAATTTGAGGAGTAATATTTTGTTTACATCATCAAATTGATGATTATATAGATCCCTTAATTGGATTTCTTTAAAATTCAGGAGCACTAATTTGTTTATGATATCAAAATGGTGATCATATAGATCCCTAAATCTACTTTAAAATTCTTAAACTTCTATTGTTTTTCATTATTGTTGAAGGCTTAAAGGGAGAATGACAGCTAAGGGCCTCATAAGAAGGTTAATGCTTGTAATGAAATGAATCAGAAAGTTGTATTATTCATGATAAACATATGGGTATTTATACAAGAGGGAGGAGCCTATACATAATGGCTCATAATGATGATTATATGTGTAATCCCTAATTATATGGGATCTGATTACAATCCCATGATTTCAGATATATACATTAATACTAATATATTATTTCTTAATACTCATTCTCAAGTTGGAGCATAGATGTTAATCATGCGCAACTTGTTACAAGAAAACATAATATAAATAAATCCAAACAAAATAATTTTCTTCTTCATGAGATCTTGAATCAACCAGCAAGTTTGGGCAATCCAAGAATAGTTCAACCAATTGTCACATCGAGGACATTCAAAAGAAATGATCCAACAACTTCACCAAGAGTTCGAATAACAAAGAGTACCAAACCATAATAGAAGTTGCAGCAAACAGTCTTACAAGGGACCAAACAATACTCCAAACGTCTCACTAGAGACAAAGCAACAATGAACATTTCATCAGGGATGAACACCAAACGGTCTCACCAGGGACCAAACAATACTCCAAACGTCTCAATAGAGACAAACACTAAAGAAACACCTAACCGGAGGCAAAGAACAAATGGGTCACACAAGGACCACCAAACAACAAATAATTGCCCAAAACAACGAAAGTCGTAAAGCTCAGCAGATGCTGACACACAAAAGTAACCAACCTGAATCAAGAAGAACCAAACTCACGAACTGGAATGATGAACCCAAACCCTAAAACCCAAACAGAGACAACAGAACCACCAAGGAACAGTACTACAATCAACTACAATCAACCAGAAAATCGACAGAAATTGAAATGACACGAGCTCACACATGCCAATTGAGATAGGCCACTGTCACTGTTCACGCTGACGCTACAGTAATAGTGGCCACCGGAAAAAAAAAAAAAAAAAAACCTCAAATTGGCCAAGAACAATCCCTAAGCTCTAATACCATGTAATGAAATGAATCAAAAAGTTGTATTAGTCATGATTTATACAAGAGGGAGGAGTCTATACATAATGGCTCATAATGATGAATATATGTGTAATCCCTAATTATATAGGATTTGATTACAATCCCATGATTTCAGATATATACATTAATACTAATATATTATTTCCTAATAATGCGAAATCAGAATTTTTGTTAAAGATTTTCAGTGTTGGAATATATGAAAATGAGAACTAAATTTGGGAACTTAAGTTGTGATGAGGCACTGATTTGGTATTTCACCAAATTTAAATTTTGATAATTAATCATCTTGGTCAAGTTGAGACTAATTTGGATCATGGATTCCTTTTTAGTGCATGTGATGTCATTTAGTGTACTTCTCAGTTAGGCACCTTAACATTGATTTATTTGTGGATCTTCTTCTCACACAGCATGCTTGCAACCAAGAATGGTTCCACCCGAAAGACAGTGAAGATCTTTTGAGTATTTTTGATGAGGTATACTTTTACCTATGCTTTATGTACGATGTTGCTTGTTATCATCTTATTTATGATGATCTGTTAGGAATCAGCTAGGAAACTCAGGAAATAAGGATAAATCAGTAGATATATTGATAACCAAAGATTACACAATCCGAAAGAGAGTGAAACTCCCTCTTGGCCAAGACAAGTATCAGGCTTATACAGACCTAATTCTCCTCTCCTATCTCCACTCTTTTACAAAAATAATGCCTGCCTTTTCAAAAGACTCCTAATAGCTAATATAGGAGAAACAGACATCGTACATAGTATCCCAAAAAGCCACCCTACAATGCAGCTAATATCCTACTATTACTCTAATATAGTAAGTCAAACCTGTAACCTTAAATAAAGCATCTTGCCCTTTGTTGTGCTAGTTTTGTCTTCCTAAGCCTTAGGTCTTCTTTTATAGGTCTGCCTGAATAAAGCCCTTTCATTACCTTCCCCTAAAAGCTTCACCTTGTCGTCAAGGTGAAAGTCTGGAAATTGAATTGCGATGGTCTCGGCATCTTCCCAAGAGTTCTCATGGGATGGCAGATCCTTCCAGTGTATGAGTACTTCCTGCTGCCCGTTCATCAGTTTTCGATCTTTACAAACTGCAGATGGCTGAACTTGTAACTCGAATTGGGCAGACAATGCTGGCGGTATGGTAGGGATCACCATGGCAGATTGTATTGACTTTTTTAGGACTGAAACGTGGAAGACTGGATGTACACAGGCCGTGGGGGGAAGATCCAGACGATATGCCACAACACCTATACATTCCAGAATCGGAAAGGGTCCATAAAATCGCGGACTGAGCTTCTCATTAATCCTTTTAGCTAGCGTACGCAATCTGTAGGGTCAAATCTTGACATACACCTAATCCCCTACCTCAAATTGGAGGTCTCTTCGGTGTTTGTTTGCTTGGTTCCTCATTTCATCTTGAGCCATGAGTAGATTGTCCTTCAAGGTAGCAATGATCGCATTCCTTGATCTTAGTTGCTCATTAACTTCTTCTACGACCGAAGGCTCATCAGTGAGCTTAAGGAAGGTGGGGGGATCCCGTCCATACACTGCTCGAAAAGGGGTCATGTTTGCTGAACCATGGTGGGTGGTATTGTACCAATACTCAGCCCAAGGTAGCCATTGAACCCATTGGTGTGGCTGTTCACTAGTAAAGCACCTTAAGTATGTCTCCAATCCTTTGTTTAATACCTCCGTTTGTCCATCGGTCTCCGGATGATAGGATGAACTTAAACATAGCTGAGTTCCAGCTTGTTTAAATAATTCTTGCCAGAAATGACTCACAAACACGCGGTCTCGATCGGAGACAATCGTCTTAGGGAATCCATACAATCGGATGATCTCCCTTGCAAACAGCTCGGCTACATCTTTGGCACTAAAAGGCTGATGAAGGGGGAGGAAATGTGCATACTTAATAAGGCGATCCACAACTACAAGAATAGTGTCGTGCCGGCGGGATTTAGGTAGCCCCGTAATAAAATCCATACTTATATCTTCCCAAATGGCATGAGGAATGGGAAGTGGTTGCAGCAGCCCTGCCGGAGAAAGAGCTTGGTGTTTGTTCCTTTGACAGATTTCACATGCAGCCACGTACCACTGTACCTCTCGTTTCATTCCCTCCCAATAGACGACGTGAGCCAGCCTCTTGTAAGTTCTCAAGTATCCGGAGTGTCCTCCTACCGGGGATGCATGATACTCTCTCAATAGTAAAGGAATTCTGGTTGAATTCTTAGGAAGAACCAGTCTGCCCTTAAAATGCAAACAGCCCCTGATCATGGTGTATCCCTCAGTTTCTTCCTGGTTGGTGCTCGTGAGTAATTTCTGCATTAAGCGTTGGAGCTTTGGATCAGTTCGGACCTCCTTCTCCCAATCCTCTATGTCATTGTTCTGCCACATGGAGAAGGCCATGAGTTTTAAGGGCTCTTCTTGTCGAGATAAAGCATCAGCTGCCCTATTTTCTTTTCCGGGCTTATAGACAATCTCAAACTTGTAGCCCATTAATTTTGACACCCATTTCTGCTGATCCTCATCCAAAACTCTTTGCTCCAGCAGGTATTTCAACGCCTTTTGGTCTGTTCGGATTATAAAACTTTGTCCCCACAAGTAATGTCACCACTTCTTAACGACTAGCACAAATGCACAATTGCCATCAACTCCCGTTTGTAGACTGAACTTTGCTGAGCCCGTTTAGACAATTTCTGACTATAATAAGCTATAGGACGCCCTAGCTGCATCAGCACTGCACCTATCCCGGTCCCTGAAGCATCGATTTCCAGCTCAAAGCGAATGGCGAAGTCGGGCATGGCGAGCACCGGTAGAGTGATCATTGCTGTTTTGAGAGTTTCAAAAGCTTTAGTAGCTTCCAGTGTCCACTTAAAAGCCTCTTTCTTGAGAAGATCAGTCAAAGGACTCGCTATCTTCCCATATCCTTCAACAAACCATCGGGAATACCCTGTTAATCCCAAGAATCCTCGCAACGATCTCACATTCTTAGGTTGGGGCCATGCTATCATGCTTTCCACCTTAGCCGGATCTGCCTGGACGCCTTGGTTAGAAATTATGTGGCCAAGGTATTAAATCCTTGGTTGGACAAAGCTGCATTTCTTCAAATTAATAACCAAGTGATTTTCCTGCAGGATAGCTAACACCTTCTCTAGGTGTTTCATGTGAGTAGGAATATCACCGCTGTAAATCAATATATCAAAGAATACAAGCACAAATTGTCTCAAAAATCCCCTAAATATGTCATTCATTAATGCTTGAAATGTAGAAGGAGCATTAGTGAGTCCGAAAGGCATCACCTTAAACTCATAGTGTCCTTCATGGGTCCGGAAAGCGGTCTCGTGTTCATCTCCAGTCTTGATTCTAATCTGATGATAACCTGATTTTAAATCCAACTTTGAAAATACAGCAGCTCCTTTCAGCTCATCCAGTAATTCATCGATAGCCGGAATGGGGAATTTATCCGGTATTGTTATTTTGTTTAACGCCCGATAATCCACACAAAATCGCCAACTCCCATCCTTCTTCTTTACTAGCAGAACAAGACTAGAATAGGGGCTGGTGCTTGGCCTAACGATCCCTGCCTGAAGCATATCCTTGATTAATTCCTCGATTTCCTTCTTTTTGAGTGAGGGTATCGATAGGGTCGTAGGTTAGGCGGCTGTTCCCCTGGCTTGATAGTTATCGCATGATCCCGAGATCGTGGAGGGGGCAGTGTTCCCGTGGTTTGGCACACTGTTGCAAACTTATTTAACATCTGTTGAACTTCAGGAGTCACTAGCTGATCCCCTTCCTGTTCTTTTTCAAGGCTGAGGCATTCAATCAGAAATCCCTGTCCTTTTTTCTTGACTGTTCTGATAATCGATTGCAGCGATGCTTGGGTTCTAGATAGTGTTGGATCCCCTGTTAAACATACCTGATTGTTCTTTTTCCCAATCTTCATAGTCATCTGCCTCCAATTAACCTTGACATCCCCAAGTGTACTCAACCATTCAATACCCAACACGATATCGACTCCCCTTAATGGAAACGGATAAAATGTCTCCACAATGTCGAGTCCCTGTACTCTCAAATTCACTCCTCGACAACGTTGATTCCTTCTTACGGTATACCCGTCCCCTACAGTAACGGTGTACTCAGCCACTTCATCTTTTTGAATTCCTGGACGGTCTAGTAAATGCTCAGCGATAAAGTTATGATTCGCTCCAGTATCAATCAGAATGATCACAGTCTTGCCGGCGATTTCCCCTTGTACCTTCATCGTGTGATTGTTTTCAAGACCAGCAAGGGAATTCAAGCATAATTCCATTTGGGTTGCCTCCTCTTCTGCTTCTGAAAATTCCTCCTTCCCTTCCCCTGTTTCGTAAACTGGTTTGGCTCTGTTTTCAGCATCAACGTCGACGAGGAAGACCTGTAAATGCTTCTCTCGACAGGTATGTGTGGGACTATAACGTTCGCCACATTTGTAGCAGAGCCCAAGCTCTCGTCGGCGTGCCATTTCAGAATCGGGAAGCCGGCTGCTCCATGCTGGTTTGCACATGGTTGAAATCGCTGTGGAAGAGCTTCCGGTCGTGTTCTCTTGTGTCTTCGGGTCGGGTTTGCTAATCTGAGGTGAGTGGGTTGCTGTATTAGGGAGTCAGGCGGGTTCGGTGTAGTGGGTCACCCGTGGGTAGCTGGATTGGGTCGGGTATTTTCTGGACCCAATGGTATGTGACGGTTTAAAGGCCCGAGCCCCTTTATCCAATTCCAATATCCTGTTCTTGGTGTCAATACGGAGTGCCATTTTGATTAATCCTTCTAGGTCAGTTTCTTCGGCTACCTCCAATTCCGCCTGAACCTCCGTCCTCAGTCCATATAGAAAAGCTTCCATTAGGCATTCCTTTGGTGCGTTCTGCAACGGGAACAAGAGTCGTTCAAATTCCTCCACATATTCTAGGACCGAGCTCTCCTGCCTATTTGCGAAAAGGATTTTGTATTCTCCCCCTCGCTGGAAAGTGTGAAACCGTTCCAGGACCTTGTGCTTGAATTCTGGCCAACTCGTTAGTGCACCTCGGTTCTCCTTCCACTGGTACCAGTGAAGGGCTCGATTTTCGAGACATACAACGGCAGCCTCGAGTTTTTCTGCTTCCGGCACGCTGTTAATGTGAAAGTATCGCTCCACCCGACAAAACCATCCGATCGGATCCTCCCCATCGAACACTGGTAATTCCAACTTTCGATACTTTGTCACTCCTTTTTCCAGATCTGTGTTGCTTTCTGTTTCTGTTTCGGTCTGGTTGTCCTCCTTGTCTTTCTTGCTTCTACTTTTCTTGCTTGAGTCTGGTTCCATTCGTAACAACAGTTCCCTCATCAAGTTCATGCCTTCTGTTAACTCACTGACTTGCCTTGACAACCCAGATAGTTCATCTACCTTCTTTGTCAGACCTGCCACTGAAGCTTGTAAGTTTCTGAGTTCGTCTGTCATTTCCCACAAATCGTTCCGCTCTGATACCAATTGTTAGGAATCAGCTAGGAAACTCAGGAAATAAGGATAAATCAGTAGATATATTGATAACCAAAGAGTACACAATCCGAAAGAGAGTGAAACTCCCTCTCGGCCAAGACAAGTATCAGGCTTATACAAACCTGATTCTCCTCTCCTATCTCCACTCTTATACAAAAATAATGCCTGCCTTTTCAAAAGACTCCTAACAGCTAATATAGGAGAAACAAACATCGTACACAGTATCCCAAAAAGCCACCCTACAATGCAGCTAATATCCTACTATTACTCTAATATAGTAAGTCAAACCTGTAACCTTAAATAAAGCATCTTGCCCTTTGTTGTGCTAGTTTTGTCTTCCTAAGCCTTAGGTCTTCTTTCATAGGTCTGCCTGAATAAAGGCCTTTCATGATCATCTTTCTTTATTCAGATGGGGAAGAGCTACCGTAGTATAGTGGATGTTGATGTTGGATCTAGTCATTACCAGTTCACGACCTCAACAATAATGGAAAGGTTGGATTCCTTATCACTTCCTCTGCATGATTTCTATTCTGTTTTTTCAAATAACAATTTTAATTTATATAAACGAACAAACTATTTGCTTGGTGTTTTAATGTAACTTGCAATTGTAATTATCCTGAAGGGCAAGCACTGAATTTTACTATGAGAATTGCAGAGATCTTTATAATCAATAGATATTTTTATTGCTACAATTGTTTGGTTCTAAGTGCATCAGAGTTTTCGTGGTTACTTTTATAATTTGTATCTACCGTCTTTGCATGGACCCTCATGCATGCTGTCTTGCTTGTATATGGAGTAGATAGATTTATGAGTTATTTATTTAAATGCTGCCGTAAATGGGAAAAACTATGAAATATTGAAATCTAAGAATGATTTGTTTTCGAATTTTTTTGTCACAACACAGAATGTAACTTGAGTGTTTTTTTTTCAAGAAAATAGACCAAAACCCTATTTTGGTCTTTCAAAGGTAGCTCCGCTATCAAATGACTTTGCAAATATTTTCTTCACTATGATACCCGAACAGTTGATTTTGTTTCAACCATCTAATATTTTATCCTTGGAGGATTGTGTAGTATCATTTTAGTACCTTCAGAAGGATGAAATCGGAACAAAATTATGCTTGATGAGTACTGATGGTACCTGGAATTTTAGGTAATCAATTGATTCTAGATCATCTTTAGAGAACCAGAATGGGGTTTTAATGAAAAATTCATGTACTGCATGCAGTTATGACTTATGAGTTCTTGCATGAGTGTTTTTATTTCCTGGGGCATGGAGGTCATCCTCTATGATTGGTGTATGTTATTTCAAGAAGACCTAGATTTTAGATCTTGGATGAATCATTCCGTTTACATGATATAGTTGTTTCTTTATATGTATTTCCTTGCAGGTTTTACCCAAAATTCAAAATGGGGCAGATCCTTGCATCACTCGAAATCAAGGTGGTTTCCAAGGCACTGTCTAATTTAGTTTCGTATTTTGTTGATAACATGTTGTATGTTCCTTTATGTTTTACCTACAATGCAGCCTGGATATGGAGTTTTCGCAACTGATTTCTGTATTACAAAGAATACTGCGTCGCAAGATAAAATTGTAAGAATCTTTAAAATTATTATTTTTTGTATGGAATCTTTGAAATTATTTTATTTGTGAACAAGAAGTAATAGAGCACTTTGTTTTCCTTAGCAGTAAGCTAACAGACTATGAATTACTCGCTAATTTTGTCACATGAAGGATTGATTCCAAAGTAATAGAATCTGAATTACAAATGTTTCCTTTCCCAGCAATAAGAGCAAGAGATCCATCTGCAATTTTAACTTAAGATTTTAGGCACATAGAACATAAGTTGAAAACAATTGATGGCGTTCAGTCATATGATCTGATGCTCCATAGTCAACAATCCGTTGTGTTTTATTTCTTGAAGATTTTTAAGATTTGAATGAAATTACCCTTCTGGGCTAATAATGCTGAGGGAATGAAAATCTGATTCAAGTAAGAAGTCATGTTGGACTCAACAAATTTGAGCTCTCACTTTGTTGTCTCACATAGACTAAACAGACATGCCTCTATTGGCTCTAGAAATGCTGTCACAACCCTGCTATGAAGGTCGATAGTCTCCCTCACCGATCCCTTAAGCAAACAAATTATTCCATAGCAAAGGGAGATTCCCATTGTTTGAAATATGTGAGTCATATGCTTTGAGCTTCTATAATACTAAATTCGCAACATTGGAGTGGTAGGAAACAACCTGGGTTTGACCATAAATAGCGTGTTCGACACTGTCAAAATCAATTGCTGGAGGAACTGCTGCCACATACACTTCCATGCACTGGTGCATGGGTAAGGTTGAAATATATTTTGTTTACACATGAGAGTCACACACTTCACGGATGGCTGCTGGAATTCTTGGACTGGTTGATTGGATGCGTTTGATTATCCCTAGGTGGGAGATGACCTAGGCGTACTGACTGTGCCCTAAGTCATAATCATAACTCTCATCATTTGAGAAGAGCAAGCAGAAGTGGAAAAATGATCAGAATAGGCGCTCTAATACCATGTGAAATTGAGAACCATGTGGCTTCAAATCAATTTCATTGTTTGAAAACAAATCACGCAAAGCATGGGAATTTATACAACAATAGCAAATATTTATGACATGCCAAGACACACTATGCAGTCAGCACCTACTCAATTATCGTATCATAAGAGATAAATGCAACAAATCTAGGTTTCCCACAATACTTATCTTATTTTTTATACGTCTGATTTGTATCTCATATTTTCACTTGCAGTGGTTATTTGTAGCACAAATCGATAACATAGAGACGTCTGCATGCATCATAACTCCTCAAAAAGTCAGGTTTGATCATTTCTAATCGTTTTTTCCTTAATTGTGCGGAAGTGAAAGGAATCCTATCTTGAGTCTGATTAACATTTATCTTATCTTTTGTAGTTTTCTTCTCAATGGAAAGGGAGTAGACAAAAGGATTAATGTTTCGATGGTTTGTTTTTGTGCTTGCTGATATATTCTAAATTATTTCTTGAGACTTTTTTCATGGGCTTGGAATTACCTTTTCTTTTTTTTTTTAACTGCATTTTCTAGGACCCTGGACCACAAATGCCAACGATTGTGACTGGTATGCTTAAATATGGAACGAATCTTCTTCAGGTCATTGGCGAGTTTAATGGTGAGCCTCTAACAGAAATCTCTCATTTTCCTATCATCTTGTGGCTTTTATGTATGTGACTTTTACTTAATCATTGTGAAGGTCATTATCTTATACTTGTTGCCTTTATGAGTCACAAATCTTTGCCTGAGAATCCAGTTCTTCCAGATTATGTTCAGCCTGCTGTTACCTCATTTGATTCAGGTATAGCTTGGGATAATTAGTATAAGTTGTTCAATAAATTGATTGCTGCTTTATTTTTACTAGTAGACCACAGGTCACATTGTTATTTTCCCATGATTGGGTTGGATGTTGAATGCATGACTTATTAGTTTCTCTTTCTTTTTCCTTTTATTTCTTTTTGGATAATTAGATTCTGATATAATCGAGGGTCCATCACAAATTTCACTTAATTGTCCTATAAGGTATGTTCTGATCTTCTTTGTTCATAATTGTGGTCATTCTTTTCCCTTTTTTTTTTTGGCTTCTGCTTGCTTTGTTTTTGAGGTTCTTTTGGTGCGTGGACTGTATCCATCAGAAAAGATTGGTGGACTTCTTAGACACCATTGAACTGTAGTGATCGTGACCAACCTTAAAGCAGAAGGATCCAAACAAATGATTAGTCTAATTTTGAGTTTGAATGATAGGGGTAGTCAGGTTCAATTGCTGCTCCATTTTTTCAGTTCTTTTGTGCTAATCTTCAATATGTCTACCCTCAGTTGGATGTCAATGAATAATGACAATATGTTGAAGAACTTATGGTTGTTGATTGGTTGGTTGGGTTGGTCGGTAAGAGCCGTTGAGGGTTTAAGTAAGAGCAGATAAAAGGGGTTGTATGGACAGATTCAGAATTATGCTTAGTGAAAAATTCAGTTTCATACTTCTGCCTTGTCTCTCTGGGCTTTGGGTGATCACAGCCATTCTGGCAATTCCTTCCTTTTGCTTTCGTACTCACATAGCTCACAGATTCCTCTCTGTTCCCAGGTAAGCCTTTCAACATGGGCCGTTAACACTTGTAATTGGTCAGTAATAGCCCTTTTTTTTCCAATGCACGTAAGTGTTCCTCTGTTTTCTCTGCTGCTGCATGCTGGGCTGCTTGAGAACAAGTTTTGGGCATACAGGGCTGAGTAAGGTCAGCTCTGATAACAGTGTTGTTGAGTGGTAGTCTGAAGAGAGAGGTAAAGAAGAAGAGAGAGGAGAGGAGAGAGACGGGAGAGAAACAGAGAGACAAGGCATAAATACAAGAATGAATTTCTTCTCATTAAGGATAATTCTGAATCTGTCCATACAACCCCTTTTATCTGCTTTATTAGTTCTTAACCCTTAATGGCTATCACTGACCAACCAAGCAACTAACTAACTAATTACCATATGGTTCAATTTACAATTCATACATCAAGGGCCTGTTTGATTTTTGGAAAAGACGGCAAAAAAATAAAATAGAATAATAAGGAATGTAATAGAATGGTATGTTCACTATCATGAATCTGTTTGCTTTGATATTAAGAACATGGAAAATAAATTTAGTACTAATAATTGATCAAATAAAAATGAATGGACCAAAACATGCTCAGGAGCTCTGTGGATTGGCTTTATACATATTGGGTAGTTAGGTTCAGTAAGGGTTTAAGGGATAACTTTGTGGGAGAGTCCTTTGTCTCTCAAATTCTAAGGGATTTTTTCTTTTTTTCCCCGCTTTCTTTCTTGTAGTTTCTTTGTTATGCTGTCTTTATGTTTTGCTCTGGTATGGCTGTGATCAAATCCTTATTCATTCCTTTGAATGAAAAATGATTAATTTGGTTTATTGTTTGGGTTATATGACCAAATCATTCCTTTGAATGAAAAAGGATTAATTTATGTTTAATTGTTCAAGTTATATGAACATAGGATATTTCATTGTTGTTACAGTATCTGGTTCCATCTGCTCCCTATTCATCCTTTTCCCCCTTAAAAAAAGACCTGAATCATTCCTTGGGTTTTAGCTTTGTTCAATTTGTAGCTTATTTTGTTTTCTTTGCACTAGAGTGCATTAGTATGCGAAAGTGAGACTATAAGATCGTTCGTTTATCACGAAAGTTCCCCATTAGTTTTTGCAGATAGCTATTTTCCTTTTCGTTTTTATTTTCTGGTTTATTATAAAAACTGATCATGTGTCTTTTACATATGCCAAACAGCTTTACACGTCTCAAGACTCCTGTAAAAGGACGCTCATGCAAACATTACCAGGTGAGTGCTTCCTGTAGTAGTATCAAGTTAGGTAGAGGTTGTTAGGGACTAGATTACTTAGGCCTATAAATAGGATACCTCTAGCAAGCAATCGTATTCAATGAGAGTGATTTGAAAGAATAGCGTGTCCCCTGTTCTAGCTTCTCTCTGCCCATCTCTAGTTCTTCTCTCTTCCCCATTGTTCCCCTCTTCCTCTCACTTTCCCTATCTTGCTCTCTTATTCTCTCTTTCTCCCTCTTCCACTCTCCTGCCCTAATTACAATCTCCCATAATATCGCATATGGGCCTGTCTAGGCATGCAACTAGTCTCTCTATGCTCATCTTATTTTCTTTAAGTTGGCTGTTAGAAGAATATATTATTCCATTTTGCATTGTACTCTTTTTCTAAATTAAAAAAAAAATCAATATCAATATAATGTTTAAAAAGTGTAGGGAGTTGCACTCAGGTCATTAAACATTACACCTCATTCTCCAAAAACCTGAATTGGGTTTTATATTTGGAACCAGGGGTAGCACTATTATTTCAAGGGAAAAAGTGCTTTCCCCCTTAAAAATGAAGTTTTCTGGTTTTGGGTAATATAAAATCATGTTGAATGGCATCATAATCTATCTTCTGTTGCGGAAATGAATTGAACAGTCAAAGCTTTTTCTTGTGAAGAAAGTTATACTTTTTAAACAAAACACTTCAAGTAAGAATGTACATAATTATCAATTGTACTGATAAAAGTGCCTATAGATAGCTCAAGCCAAATGCTTTGTTGCTTAGCTGTTGTCGTGTTATCAAATGTGCTAAATATTAGCATCTGCATAGAGTTCTGTAGAATAAATACCTTGTTTTGATTCGGGTCAATTGTATATTGCTATACGTGGGCTATTGTGATTCTATTGTCTCTCTATATTCCCTTCTATTTTTCTCTTCATTGAGATTTCTATTTGTTTTATTTTCTGCAGTGTTTTGATTTTGATAACTTCGTCAAAATAAATTCTAGGAGGCCATCCTGGCGCTGCCCTCATTGCAATCAGTATTTCTGCTATGCAGATATTTGCCTTGACCGGCATATGGTTGAGGCATGTATATTCAGATATGCGATCTTTTAATCAGCTTTTGTTTCCATTATATAATTCGACTTGAATAGAACAGAAAGGTAAAAAGGCAGGAATAGTAAACCTTCCTTTCTCTGTTGACATAGGTCCTTAAAAGTGTGGGTGACAATGTTTCGGAGGTGGTCATAAGTGCTGATGGGTCCTGGAAAGCAGTTTACAAAGATGACAATGATGTGGATAAAATGCAGAATGATGCCCACAATTCTGGAAAGGAACCGGCGGAACCAAAAGAGTCTACTTGCTACCCTGGGAATCTTCCGAACGTTTTGGACCTCACCAATGATGATGATGACTTGGAGATGTTGGATGCTGGTGAAACCAATGACAGAAAACCTGACCCGGCTGATCTTCAAAGTCAATCTACCACCCCAATTTTAACTTCATTGGGCATGAACTCTGCTGGGGTGAATCGAGATGTTGCTGCTCAAGTGGAAGATGACTTTTGGTCTGGAGTTCAAGTTGCTTTTGGTGGTTTGGATACCCCTATAGATGCTGGCGACTTTGTGCTCCCTGTTCTGACTGATGCCATTTCTCAAACAACTAGTCAAGAAGCAGTGGATCATGGCATCACTCTTCCTTCTAACTCCACTGTGCAAAATCAGTTTTCTGCACCAAACAATTTCCAAATGCTGCAGTCAAACTATTTGAATTCAGCTGTCAATGAGCATGGGAGGTTGGAACAAAGACCAAGACATGTTAATAGGAATCCAGTAGCAGTTCAGGCACTCCCAGCACAATCCCAGACATTGGGACCACAGCAAAGATCAAGAGCTAATTTGAGTCCCGGTAGTTCCACTGTTGCTCCTCATGTTTCTGTGTCGAGCCCAGCCAATCGTTTCGGTCCCATGCTGAGTGATACAGAAAGGCAGCAGCTCTTATCCCGACCCACTGTGAATCTTCCTCAGCTTGTGGGAGCAACTGTAACTGTATCGCAGCATCACTCTGCAACACAGGTTGAGTTTATCCAGCATCCCTGCCACTATTCCTTTTATAAGATGTTGACTATATATACAACATTTTCCCTCCCGCACCACCTAGCCTCACCTGGAACAGTGACTAATCCCCACCTTAAATAACATGCGGTACTCCATTATGTTGTTCTTCGCTTCTCTTTCTGGGTCGATTGATTTGTTGTGGGTTTCTTTAGATAGGGGAAGAAAGAACGTTACTATTCACTTGTAACATGTAGAACAGTGCACTGAGCCAGTATCCTGTTTAGTTGCCAAGGTTCTATGAACACCAATACTAACTGGCTATGTTGGGGGATTTTACTCAAGTTGTCAAATAGTTGGAAATGTATTTTTTTTTTCTTTTGGCCTCAAGGAAATGTAGTTATTGGAAGATGTTGGTTTTGTGCATTACATGAAATTTGAGGAATGAATGAATTGTACTTATAAATTGTGTGTCTTGTTAATATATATATATATATTAATTGAAAGAGTCACGGTAATTGGATGTCTCAAGGAATTCACAGTTTATTAGAGTAGCATCTTAGATGTCTGGTAATATTACATTAGATTGAAATCCATTTTTTCTCCTATTATTTTTGAACATTCATTAGTATGTGGTTTAAGCATTCATTTGCTATTATGAACCTATGGTTGCTGTTAGTTTGGTCGCAATACTTCGGAAATCAGTGTGATTTATGAATGTTTAAAATCATTAGAAGACCTGTATTTTAATCTTTATTTATCTTGTGTTTGTGGCTGCTCTTATGTCAATTTTGTGGTCTTTTTAGTGGTCGGTTTATGTTGTGTTTACTTGTATGTGTTTTGTTATGCTTTATTGTTCAGTAAGATGATGAGTCAGCTAGTGAATCTGCCTGGGTCTGTTTGTACTGTTAGAGTAATTAGTGGATTTGCTCGTGTAATTTCCTTTGGTGCTGCATAGCCTATCTGTAGTTCAAGGTCAATTTCAGTGAATACGCGAATCCCATGCATCAGTTTTATTAATGTCTTTTTTCCTTTTCATTGAATCTCAGAGCCGAACCCCACAGATGCCTAATGCTTCAGCACCGAGTCAACGGCGAAATCCATACAATACATCTAGCTTTTTAGGTGGATTTCAAAATGCACACCTACAGCAAGCCCTCAATCCAAGGAGTCAATCAATTGGTCAGTCATCAAGTGCGGTGCTTTCCTCCCGATCTCAGATTCCATTGGGCGGTTTAAGACCTGGCATTGGTCAGGCAGCAGGAACTCCAGCAAATGGCCAACCAGCCAGGGACATGAATGCAGGCCGGGTGGCTAGACAGCCAGCACCCTTACCAATCCAAAACCAATCTCCCAGAGAGCAGGGTGGAAATGTGAGAGGACCATTACAGTCAACATCTAGGCCTGATGGTTCATTCAATTTGCAGTCAGAGTCGGACTGGAGACCCACTGGTCGAATGCGTGGGAGTCTTGCTAATCGGCCATATTCTGATGCTGTTAGACAGCTTATTATTGAGCCAACTCAATCAGTGCAAAGTGCTAGGCCTCCAGGCCCTCAGTCAGGCCAACCAAGTAGTGTTTCACACCACCCCAGGTAGTGCAAAATGAGATTAAGTGTCCTCTCAAGATGTGTTGATTCTTTGGAGTTTAGAGACTTTTAACTCTATTCTTGAAAGAATCCATTCTAAACTATCGGCTTGGAAGGCTAAGTTCTTGTCTACGGCGGGGCGCATTAATTTAGCCATATTTGTATTGAGTTCCGTTCCTTTATACCCAAAGCTAGTTGCAGGACTACCGAGGGGGAGTGTGTCAGGAGATAGATGGAAAGATTTGTAGTGGAATTTTATTTGGGGTCATGATAGAACCCCAAATTGTTTTCATCCGGCTGGTTGGGATCATATAACAAGACCGAAGGAGTATGAAGGACTTGGGTTTTGGAGGCTATCATCTTTTAACCAAGCTTGTGGTGCATAACTGGCTTGGAATTTGATAATAGGAACCAAGGGCCTATGGGTGGATGTTCTACAGAAGAGGTATATGTTGCGTGAGGAAGATACACTTTTGACTTTCGGTTCAGGAGTTTCGAAGTTGTGGCGGTTCATCACTTCCCCGAAGAATATTGTTGATCTGGGATCTAAATGGCAAGTGAGACATGGAATGATGGTTAGTTTCTTTAATGACTGTTAGTGATTGGAAGGGATGAAAATTAAGGATTTTTTTACACAACAAATATCAAAGGAGGAAGACCCGTCCGCAATGTTTGAGAGGGTAAACGATGGTGTTTGGGATTTTACTAGGCTCGCTGATGTGGTACAGCCAGCAGTGATTCAGAGACTAGTTGCATCTATTCCTCCAAGAACCGATGCTGGGCATGACATCTTGGTCTGGGGTGCGGCTTGTGATGGTAAGTTCTCAATTAAGAGTGCTTATTTCCTTATCGAAGAAAATCCTCACACTCTAAAATGTAAACTGTTCAAACATACCTGGAATTGGAAAGGTGTGGAACGTATTAAAGTCTCCATGTGGATGGTTATGCTAAATAAACTATCAAACTAATCAGTGGAGAAGTACTTGGTCTTCCTTTTCTGCTGTGTGTTGTTTCTGTAACGCGGGGTCGGAGGATACGCTGCATATCGTGCGGCATTGTTCATACGCTGAGCAAATGTGGATGAAACTGGTTGCTCCACAGTATGTTTCTTAGTTTTTTTCAGCAGACGTTAGAGACTGGTTGGCTATAAACCTAATAGGCAAACTTGGCAAAGGTATGGGTCCCTATTGGAATCTTATTTTTGGTGTAGCATTATGGAAATTGTGGGGGTGGAATTCATTTATTTTTTAATCGAATTTTGTGAAACCCATAAAGCCTGAGTTTATTATTATGCAAAATTGGAGGAAGTATACCTTGTTCCAGGATCTATCTGCATTTGGGTCACATAGGGGCTGGCCAAGCTCCTACTGAGATTTGGTCTTGGAAAGCTTCTGCTGAGGGTTGGGTGAAACTTAATGTTGATGGGGTGATGGTAATGAGTACATCAAAAGCTGGTTGTGGTGGAGTTCTGAGGAATAGTAATGGGATGTGGATAGCTGGATTCACAAAATTGATAGGTACTTGTAGTGCTAGTACAGCGGAGGAGTGGGCAGTTTATGAAGGACTGAGATTAGCCAGGGATTTGGGTTTGAAACAAATTATTTTAGAATTTGATGCATATGATGTTATTAATAGATTGGTTGGTGATAATTTTACTTCTGTAGCCTGTTAGTCGGACAGATTAAAGAGTTGATGATTAGGGATTGGCTGGTTACTATGTTCCATATTCTGAGAGAGCTTATCAGGGTTAATGCGTTTGCAAAGGTGGGATTAAACAGGTCTGATATCTTGAGTGATTGCCTTTTGTACTTGAGAGCTTGGGTTGATCAAGAGTGTTTGGAATTGATTCCTCTATTATGTAATTTCCTGTTTTGTTTGTATTTTGGCATATAGCCATCTTTAATATCAAAACAAAAAACTCCTTTTTTATTAAGGTTTTTTAATTTAATTTAATGATATTATTTTATATTTAATTTTTCACTTCTATCATATAACTGTAAATCAGTGAATGACAGTAGCCGAGTAATCTTCTCTTGAGGTTATCTTACTGTTAAGAATATGCATGCTAGTGGTATTCATGCAAGGTTTCTTCAATTCTATTGATCCACCTAGTAGTAGATTGGAGGCCTTCCATTTGGTAGATAATTTCTTTAACTCTTTGATTCATACTTTTCTTGTTATCATTAAAAAGTGAGACTCCATTACATTTACATTCCATTAGCCTATGTAATGCAGTTTACAAGATTAATGATACACTGATTAAAGTTGGGGAAAAGATGATGATAGGAAGGGTATTATTGTCTTTTACAATAACAAGTCATGTGATTCTTCATTAAATCAAAACGATTAACTTCGTATAATGTTTCAGTTTGATCCATTAACTAAGGTTTTTTAGTTTTTCAAGCTTAATATCGTTGGTCTCATGTGACCATGTTTTTTTAACTGTTATTATTGCTTTAGAGGATTAAAAAGAATTACTATAATCTTATATAGATTAAAAGGAGTAAATGTATATATTTACTTTAAATTAATTAAATTTTGCGTGTGTATACTCAAGTTAGTGATTATTGACTAGTTTCTAAACCTCATTCCATCAAAGGATCCAAGCATATTTTAATTACTCTTCCTTTTATAATGTATTTTTTAATTGGAGAATTGTTGTTAGTTCTAAATATTAAACATATGTCATATATTTATAAATTTTTTCTTAAATTAACTCTATTAAAATTTCCTTAACAATAATCTATCTAATAAGAAAAGACCGAATTGAATTAATGAATATAATTGAAGCGTTTTAAAAAAACATATTATATTAATTAACATTTTTGTTCACCCAAATTTGTTAATTAGGTTACTATATTTACTTTTCTCCTTTCTGTCCAGCTGTGTTTTTGACTTTTTTCCCGTCTTCTAAGAAGCATAGAAGCACTCCCGGTGAACAAACCTGCAGTTTCACCTCACTCGCTTTCCCCAGGGATTAGGGCTTGTTTGAAATCAACTCAAAGTTGACTTAAAGTCAAAAAAAGCTAGAAAAAAGTCCAGTGGAAAAAAAGTTGAGTGTTTGAATTGAACTTTAAATCCACCATGAAGCTTTTTCCAAAAAGCTCTCAGCTTTTTGACATGGGCCACGCCACTTCTATTACCATCAATCCAAACACAAATCATTATTTACAACCTGACTTTTTTACCTACCAGGCTTTTACAAAAGTCAGATAACTTTTAAACCAGTTCCTAGTTTACCCAAACAAAGCCTGATAGCTTTGGTAGAAGTAGCTTTTGTTTCTGATGGACTTTTCTTAATGGACTTATTTTCTGATGGACTTTTTTTAATGTGATTTGTGTTTGGGATAGCGGTGACAGAAGTGACTTTTGTTTTTAATTGGCACTTGTTTGGCATAGCTTTTAAAAAGATAGATGAGATGGAAAATGACAGAAAAGGGCATGAATCAAATTCATACATATATGTGTGTGTGTGTGTGTGTGTGTGTGTGTTATACAAAATGTGATAATTTGGGATAAAAATTAAAAATAAATATAAATTTGCTAAATAAAATAGTAACATTACCATTAAAAAATTTACAACACAATTATTGAACATAAATAAACCTATCCCCTACAAAGCATTCTCAGAAATTTAATCTCACAACCTCTGAAAGAAATTACAGTGCGAAGAAATTATTGAAGAGGAGAGGAGGGGAGAGAGAAGACGGGTTCACATTAGGTGCTTTCCCTTAGGTGTTTCTTATGTGTTTTTCCCTCTAATTAGAGGGATTAGGCATTTTTTTTTATTTTTTTTTATAGATTATATTTATTGAGATTAGATTATATGTTGCATCGTGAATTTTTTTTTTTCACCCAGTATCTCTAATCCCTCTAATTAGAGGGAAAAGTACATAAGAAACACCTAAGAGAAAAGCATCTAATGTGAATTCAGATAAGATAGGTTGCTTTTTCTTATTGGGCAAATGGTCCAAAAAAAATGTTATGGCTTTTGATGGGATAATAAGCTAGGAAATGTGGCTTCATGAGAAAAGCAACTTCAAAGCCTAAAGCTCATCAAGATATGAAGTCATACCAAACATCAAATATTCTGGCTTCTCCTTTTAATGGACTTTTAGTGGGCTTATTTTGACTTTTAAAGCCATGCCAAACAGAGGTGTTTTTCCATATGTGCCCCTTACATGCCCATCTCTCTAATCTTAGGGATGAGACATTTTTTTTTTAATTTTTTTTATATATTTAGATTTATATTATATACTATTTTCTAGAACTTTTTTTGCACCCAGTATTTCAAAATAATTAGTTTACAATCCTGCATTCAGAAATATTTGTCTTGTAACATCAGTATCCTGGAAACTAATTAATTTGAGATACTGGTGTAAAAAAAATTCCAGAAAGCAGCATATAATATAAATCTAAATATATAAAATATATATATAAAAAATGCCTCATCCCTCTACTTAGAGGGATGGGCATGTAAGGGGCACATAAGGGAAAAACACCTTATGTGCACCCCTTTCTCCAGAAAGTAGGGGTGTGTATGAAGCCCAAGAGCTCAATGTACCAACTCGAACACGCAAAAAATAGCCCTGCCCAGTCCAAAAAAAAGAAGTCCACAAAAAATTGGGCACAATCGAGCTAGGCATTTTTGTGGGGCGGGCATCGGGCAAAGTATGCCGCCCTGCTCGGTAAGTATATATATTACTACCTCTGATCCTAATTATAAGACCGGATTGACTTTTTTTGGAAAGATTAAGGAAGCTAAATAAATTACTTAATCATATCATATGTTGTATATCCTAGTTTATTAGTCAAACTAATTGGTTTAAAGGAAAAAATAAAAATAAAAATACTCTAAAGTAGTTTAATTATTTTCCTTAATTTCTCCAAAAAAATCAACTTGGTCTTATAATTAGGACTGGAGGGAGTACTATATTTGATATAAATATTTTTTATATAATAGTTAATATACTTATATTATAGTTGTTCTGGTGTAGAACACAGATGTCCAATCTGATGGGCTGGTGCTTTGATATTGGATCAACGGTCTCTTCCTGAATGCCTATGAGGAAAGCACCCAGGAGAAAGTAGGATCACTGTACACAACCAGGCTCTTCGCCAAGGGCGGGGTGTGTGCACAGTGTGACTGTATGTAAATCGTTCAGAGATTAGAACGTGTTTACCTTAGGGCTTGACCTCAGTATTTATAGAGTGTACCTTAGGTAGGATATTCTGAACCTCGCGTGATCTCCGACCCAAGCATCCTAACTGCCCTATCATATCTGAAGATACTCCTTGATTATGTGGGAGTTAGGATCCTCCTTGATATTAGATAGGATCGGGTGTGCCTTATCTCTACTGTTGGGCCTTACCGTTATTAGGCCTTGTATAGGTCCGTAACAGTTACCACCTAGCCCGGTAGTTCAAGTCTTTGAGCCGCCAGGGTGTGTTATGCTCCCGGACAGGTTATCCGAGCTGGGTTGAGGAGCCCTTGGCCCTCTGGCGACTATACTGTGTCTCGCCGGGTTAGGTTTCTTGGGCCTTGGCTTCGACCCCCATTCTCTCCGGGGTGCGAGGTAATGTCGCGAGATTCAAGGTTCCGAGGTAGTAACCAGAGGCTTGAGGATCCGGGGTACTTGTCATGGGCCCCACGTGATTTCGGGGGAGTAACCCCTCTGGATTTGCCATCATTGCCTCCACGATAGGGATGTCAAAAAGGTAGTCCGGGTGGTCCGGTCGATCGGTCCAGGCCAGGCCGGTCTACGGAAAATTTTTTGGTGCAGGACCATATGAGGCGGGCCGGACCGGGCCAGTGCCGC
This sequence comes from Acacia pycnantha, assembly GCA_025563575.1. NCBI lineage: Eukaryota > Viridiplantae > Streptophyta > Magnoliopsida > Fabales > Fabaceae > Acacia > Acacia pycnantha. The sequence continues at coordinate 371,639 of JAMWYP010000067.1, read as the reverse complement.
TCGGGTCGAGACCGGACTTCGGTCCGTGTCTAAGACCCCCAGGCCGGTCCTAGTCAGACCCGAAAAATATATTATATATATATTTTTTAAAAAAAATATCACAACTTAACCTAACCTTTGTCATTCTTTATTGTCTTCTTTATGATTCTTCATCGCTCATTAGTGAGTCTTCTTCTTTGGCAAAAAAATATTCGGAGTCTTTTTCCACTTTTCGATCTTCTTCTTCTTCCCTTCTTCTTCGTTACGGCCCAATAGAATGTTGTTATTTTGTATTTTTGTTCAATGTTGTTGGAGATTCTTATATGTATAATTGTGTATGATTGGATTTAAGATGTTTGCATGTTTATATGTTTAATTATTGGTCCAAAGAAGTGGGAAAAAAAACTAAAAAAAAAATGAAATAGGTCTGGGTTACTGGACGATCCGAGCGATCCCAGCTGGGCCCATGCAGTCGGCCCCGAGCTCGGGCGGTGCAGGACCGAACAGTTCCTCGGGCGGCTTGTCCGGCCAGAGTCCCTCTGAACCGAGACCTCGGGTTGACCCCCGGCCGGTCGGTCTGGTCCGTGGACATCCCCACCTCCTGACACCTGGCTCTCACGGATTGGGGACGTGTTACAACCGCCATGCCTAGCCGCCTCCGGCTTTCGTACGCATTTAATGTGCCACTCGCATGTCGTACGTCACCCCTGCTTTTAGGGTGAATAGTCCCTTGTGCCCCTGTCGTTTGAGTGTCATTTGAACTTCCCTCTATTCTCCTTACATCATTTGCAGTTGGCACTCTTCACTTTACTTTGAAAATCTTTGCCCCTCTCACACCAGAAAACTCTCTACGCTTCCCCGATTCTTTCACATTTTCGTCTTCCAACCTTTGAATCCTCAGGTATGTCTCTTTCTTCTCTACCTTTAAACGCTTTTATTTTGACATTATGCGTACTTCTGCAATTTTTGATTATCGCTTCTTCTTTCTTCTGTCGTTAGTAGGCTAGTGTTTGGGATTTCTGGGTTTTCTGGGTGAGTTGGCAGTTCGTGTTTTTGGGTAACTTTTGGGTGAGTTTGCAGTTAGTGTTTCTGGGTAACTTCTGGGTGAGTTTGCATTTAGCGTTCTCATACCCATACGTCCTTGCTCGGGGGAGTGTTTCGCCACTTAGCTTTATTCCTTTTGGTTTCCCCCTCCTTATCAATCCTTTTATGTCTTTCTAGGTTTGAACCTCCGGCCTTGATGGGTAAGGGTAACTGCCCATCTTCTTCGAGTCAGCCTTTAACTCCAGAAGAGGGGGAAGCTATGCGAGTGCATTATCCTCGGACTAGTTTTTGGCTTTTAGGCTCTCCCCTTTCCGAGGAGCAGAAACTAGCCTCCATTCTCCAGGGTAGGTCCGATGGTAGGAGTACTGAGGGATCTCAACCGTCCGTTCCTAGGTCCGACCATCCTAACTTCCGACCCCGTTAGGCCTGGTCCAGTGAGTCAAGGCGAAGCCGAGATCATCTCAGCCAAGCCCATTAGCTTTTATGAAGCGCCTCGCCGCACAGGGTCGGAGTCCCTTCCTGACGGGTATCTCGGTCCCTACTGGGAGTGCATCGCTTTGAGTTCCCAATATATTGCGAGTGGGAACGACTTCATGGTCAACAGTACCTTAGGTTCTTGATGCATAGGTCGTCATCTGAGCCTATCCCGACTACTGGGGATCTACGTTTGCCGGATGCAACCAGTCTCCCTTCTTCACGTAGTAGCTTATCTCAGTCAGGTATATCCCTCAGTGCTGATTGTAGCTTTTTATTTTGTTTTTGTTATAGGTAAATGGAGTCTTCGTCTTCTCCCCGTAATTCTCGATCCAACGCCGGAGAGTCAGATTCTGCCGGTCCTCCCCAGGTTCTTTTGGATAAGTATCCCTGGGTGACGCATGAGGTTCTGATGACGCGGTCCTTAATGACTTCCTTGGACGTGGATCAGCTAGGCGCGCCGGATTTGACCGGATGCTTCCTGAGTCCTCCCGACGATGACGAGCCGATCTGCTCTACTCGGGAACCGAGGTACACCAATTTATTTTTCTTTTATAGGGACTACATGTCCCGGCTCGGTATTCGCTTTCTGTTTACCGAGTTCCAAATTCCTGCCCTCAATCACCTTCGCCTAGCCCCGTCTCAGCTTCACCCTAATGGGTGGGCTTACCTTGTGGCGTTCTAGCGCTCTTGTGGCGTTCGAGCGCTTGTGTGGCTTGTTCGACCCAGCCATTCCTTGTACAACCACCGTCTTCTTCTATTTCTTCTGTCCCTTCACCCCTCGCTCGGGTGAAGGGAGTATGCCAAACTAAAGGGGTTGACTTCCCTCGGGGGCGATCCCAAAAAGAAAATTTTCACCGCCTACTCTGACTCCTTCAAGAACTTCAAAAACAACTTCTTCAAGGTGGTCGCCAACCTCGATGAGCAACCCTGGTTTCTGAAGGGTCCTGAGGGCCTCGATGTGGAGTGGCGGTTTCCATTATACTGGTCCGTCAATCATCACAAACTTGGTTCCTCCTCGTATCAAGTCAGCACTGACGACCTTCCTGCCGATGAGGCTCCCTCGGCAACTCGGCTGGCCTCCTATGTTGCAGAACATGGAGTAAAAAGAACGGCCTTTTTTATTAACCGGGTTGGTGTCGAGTCGGGGTCGGCATCTAGTACGGCTTCTATTGCTACCGTACCTTGTGTGTTTAAATTTACTTATTCTGTATTTGATCCTGACTTCTAACATCCTTGTTTGCTTTGCAGATCCACGTATGGAGGGGCTGCCCAAATACTTAGCATATGTGAATCCGGAGGTTGCAGCGCCATCGAAGAAGGCATCTCGGAAGCAGGCCGCTCCTGAGCCTCAGAAGAGTAAGGTCGTCGGCGCTGCGGCCGTGGCATCTCAAGCAGTTACGGCTAAGAAGGCCAAGGTTGTGGAGAAGCAAGGTGCTCCTCTGTCTCATCCCACAGGCCGGGCTTCACCAGCGGCCGATGCAAGGAAGGAGGTCCTCCTCTCCGACTCGCAGAGTCCCCTGTATCCGCCCAAGGTTCCTACTGCTGCTCCTCCAGCTGGCTAGATCGTCCGTGGTCTGGCCTAGGAGAAAGGAATCACAGAGGAGCTTGTTCTAGCCTTTCTCCCTCCTCGTCAATTTATGAATTCCCTTCCTCTTGGCGACGTGGATGAGCGCGTGGTGCATGAGGTGCAAGACTATGCCTGCAAGTCCATCGGGGTGTCGCAAGCGTATCTTCACCTCAAGGGCAAGTATGTTGAGGTCGCGGCTGAAATCCGATGGGTGAAGCTGGAATGGGATGTGGCTGAGGAGAAGGCGAAGAGGTTCGCAGAGGAGAAGCAACAGGCTGAGGAGGTGAAGAGCCGAGCTGAGGAGGAGAAAGGTCGTGCCGAGGAAGAGCTCAATACCTCCAAAGCCGCGATTGGAAAGGCGACTGAGGAGCTTCTCTCACGAAGGACGCTCTGGACAAGACAACCTCCGAGCTTGTCAATATGCGGTCAGCTCACTCCAACAGCATGATTGCTGTGAAGGCCCTACAACAACAACGCTGTGATCTCGCCAAGGAGCTTGCAGCGATCAAGACCGCCCTTGCGGAGGAGAAGAAAGCCCACCTTGAGGCTGTGGAAACTGTGAAGGCGGCTGCGGCGGATTGCTTCAAGATGGCACTTGCGCAGATTCGCCATCTGAATCCTGAGGTGCAATTGAACGTCGCCGGGTTTGACCACCGGGCTTATATAAAGGATGGTGTTCTGGTTCCGCCGCCCTCTTCTCCCGGGGACGAGTCGGTGTCCCTTGCTAATGAAGGCCAAGGTAGCCAGGTCGGTGAAGAAGCTTCCTCGGCGGTCCCGCTCGATGGGGATAGAGCACCTATGGAAGATGCGGCCCCTCCGAGCTAGGCATTAATATATTTTTATGCCGGTGTTTGATATCGGTTATTTTTGCTTATGTAATCGTTGAATTTAACTCTTGTAAATCCATTTTATTAATGAAAATTTACTTCAGTATTCGTCGTGTGTATCCTCTTTTTTACGCGTCAATTGCGTGTCGGTAATTTTGTGACCGGGCCAGGGTCTTAATTGCGTAGAGTTCGCTTGTACTCTTCTGGTGTTAGAGACCAGGTGTATGGGTAGGGGTTTTCGAATTAACCACGCTACGGGGTTCCAGAGTCGTTGTCCGGTAAGGGCAAACTGTCACATGCTCAACCGTGGTCGTAGGTGTAACATCCCAATTTTTCTAATAGTAATTAAGTATTTTTAGGATGATTTATTAAGTATTTTAAGGTTTAAAGGAGATCTAGAGGTATAAAATAAAAATTTATTTTTCTAAAAATAAATAAATAAATAAATAAATATATATATATATATATTATTATATTTTATATATATATAAGGGAGTAGGGACGGTGGAATTATAATTATTATATTATTTATTATAATATTATATTATATAATTATTATATTATATATTACATATATGTATGGATGAATGAGAAAGTCACGGGTGAAGAAAAACATTAGCAACAAAACAAAACATGTGGGACCCACTGGAAAATATTTTCAAACCTCCCGACAGCCCTTCACGTGAAGTTTTGAAAATTTGATATGGGGAAAATTACGTAGAATGACCCGGAGGTGTAAATTACAGTTAAGGACCCATATTCCTTTTCTATATAAACTCACGCACACAGAACGCAGAAAGAAAATAGAGAGGAAAGAGAGGAGAGAGAGAAAGGAAGGAAAGAGAGAAGGAGAGTAAGGTGGTAATTATTTGGGGATATCAGTAGTTGCTCTTTGGTGATTATTTGGGAGTTAGCAAGTAACAGGTAACTATGAATATTCTTCCTTATACTTGTGAATTATGTATGATTATATTTTTAATGCTTATACTATTATCTTTAGAATAATATATATGATAAAATATTTTATGGGTTATAAGATTTTTAAGATTTCTGCTTTGGGAATTTATATTTGTATTTGTATTTCATACATAGCACTATTTACACGTATTATACATCTCAATTTACTATTCACGTATGTACAATATTTACTATTCACCTATACAAATAGTATTTACTATTCATTTATACGCATAGTGATTTACTATTCACAAATACGTACAATGTTACTATTTATTATTTATGAATTTCTATGATTATATTTGATATACATAGAAGTGTAATGCATTTATTTTGAATAAGTACATTTATCATGGCGGTTGTATTTGTGATGGGTTGGAGTTTGGAGGAATCCGTATGATATGATTTTATGCCACCACTCGGTGCACAGTGGATTGGTACTTTTCAGAGCCCCTTCTTCCATGTTTTCCTCTGGCCGGGATTACATTGGAGTTGTGGGATATGTGACACCTCCTTTATTCTGATAAGGAGGGGAAGGGAAGGCACATCTGGTATGAGTCGTGAAGGCTCTTTTGTATTGTTATGTTATTTGTATTTGCCACAACCATAATATTTCCGCTTCTTGTAAACTCTGATATACTTTTGAAATTGAAATTGGCCCTTTTTCAATGGTTTTTATTGTTTGGCCTTATTGTAAATATTTATTTTTGATTCATTGGCCAAGTTTTCGAATGTTGGATTTGAGGTGTTACAGTAGGGACACACATTTAAACATTTCGACCTGATTAGGGTCCGACATGACTATTCGCCTTCTTATCTAGGTGTCAATTTCGATGCATCAAAATATTTGCAAGGGTTGATAACAGTGGCCTCGCGTAATTTTTAGGGACCCAGGCTTGTTGGCCCCGGTGTTAGCTCTGTACCCGTGGTTGGAGTATGACTGGGTCGAGCAACCCAAGTCTTAATCCAATTCCTTGTAGGTATATGGCATGTCGTTAAGTAATCTTGAAATTGAATTTCCATTAAGGAGTCGTCCATTAATTCAAGAAATGATTCGCTCCAAAGAGCTAACAACTTAAGACAAAAACTTGCATGAGTAAATAAACCAAAATTAAAATGGAAATAACAAAAACGAACTAACTCGGACATAGTGTGTCCGACATAGGAGGCATGCCGTAACTAGGTTTAGCTGTAGTAAACCCTTAGCTTATCGGCGTTCCACGTCCTTTTGATTGGCTTCCTCACCAGGGTTTCGAGAACGTAAGCTCCTCTGTCGAGCTTCTCCTTAACCCGGAACGGGCCGTCCCAATTTGCGGCGAGTTTGCCATCCCTAGAGTTTTTGTTGCCGACGTCGGCTCTTCTGAGAACTAGGTCGCCCCTGTCAAAGGACCAGGGTCTCACCTTTTGATTGTACCTAGCTGCGTTGAGTTGTTTGGCCGCCATATCCCGACAGTGTGCCGTGACCCTGACCTCGTCCACCAAATCTAACTCCGTTGCCAACGCCTTGCTGTTCGTGCCCTCGCCTTCCTTGAGGGTCCTCAGCCTCCTCCACGATGGTTGGCCTATCTCGACGGGGATCATGACCTCACATCCGTAGGTCATCCGAAAGGGGGTTTCTTGGGTTGCTGATTGAATGGTGGTTCAGTAGCCCCATAATACGTTATAGAGCTGTTCGACCCAACTGGTTCGGCGTCCTCCATCCTTTTTCTTAAACCGTCCAGGATTACCTTGTTTGCCGCCTCGGCTTGGCCATTTGACTGAGGATGTTCGACAGAGGTGAAGTGGTGTGTGATGCCGAGATCGACCATCATGCCTTGGAAATTCCTGTCAGTGAATTGGGTGCCGTTGTCTGTCACGACCTCAGCCGGGACTCCGAAGCGGGAAAAAATGTTTTGTTGTACAAAACGCTGCACCCTAGCCGAGGTGATTGTGGTTAAGGGTTCGGCCTCGATCCATTTCGTAAAATAATCAACTGCCACCACTAACCATCATAGTATTCTGAGGGCTGCTTTAAATGGGCCGAGCAGATCCATTCCCTACTTGTAAAATGGCCAGGGGGCCGAGATATATTCCATGTCAAATGGAGGAGACCAAATGATTTCTGCATGCTTTTGGCAATTATTGCACGTTCTGATGAACTCCTTGGAGTCCGCCTCCATGGTCGGCCAATAGTAGCCAGCCCACAATGCCTTTCTTGCCAAGGCTTTCGCCCCCATGTGCTGCCCGTTAATTTCTCCATGAATTTCTACAAGAACGTATTTGCTCTCGCTCGGGCTCAAACACCTTAACATTGGGGAATGTAGGCCTTTTCGGTAGAGGTGATCTTCCACCATCGTGTACACCGCGGCCTCCCGAATAAGCTTTCCTTCCTCGGTGCTCTCGAGGGGGAGGATTCCTCACTCCAGGTAGTCTCCGATTGGCTTCCTCCAATCGGTGGAGGTGGATATGGTCATGACCATGGTTCTTAAAAACGAGTTTTTACCTAAAAACATAAGGAGCATGAAAAATCGTAATACAAAACGTAGATTTTACCTGCATATATATATATATATATATAATATATATATATATATATATAATCAAGAAAAGTAAGACACCTGCCATCATTCCTACATATACTAATCAATGTAATATCAATCAAAATATCTAATATTATCATCAAATACCATTCAAACAAAGGCAAACCACCTCAATATATATGTATAAAGTTATATATATACAACTAGCAAATTTCCAAGCATATACATATAAGTATTAACACACAACAAGCTTTCCTATTATTTTTTTCCAAATGCAATATATTATATGTATATATAACAGCCCTTGTTTTTCATTCTTTTAACCCACAGCAATGTTTATATATATTTATCTGTTTCATTCTTCAGCTTTTAACGCAGTCGCATCACATTTAATAGCAACTTAACTATCTTCAAGTATATATATATAACCATTCAAGTCCTTAACTAAATATTTATATACACATGTACAGTGGCGTTTTTATCTATGACAACGTGCTTCTTCTATTTGCAGCAAACTGGTGTCATTTTCATATCGGCAACTTATATATCAACATTTGGTTATGTATATTTCTATATATTTCCCAAGTGTATAGCATTTACATATAAAACTATGACAACAATTTTTTATTTATTTAAAAGCAACTTTCCTAGACACGTTTAAGCATCCTCTGGTTAAACTCTTAGATTTGTGAATTGGATGCAGAGTCAAACCAAATCGCGTCTTGGTGGAGAAAGAAAATTGTAACCCGGACATAGAAGGGATGCAACCGTGAAGAGCATAACGGCTACTAGAGGTGAGAAGGACGCTGACATGGAAGGAAAAAGAGGGGGACAACACGAAATGAAGCAATTTGGTGCGGACATGAATATTGCAAGAGGAATAGGGATCAGTGAACAATGAACCCGATTCTTTGCTTTGACGGGAAAAATCAAAAATTGATATTACTCAGTGCTAAAACCCTGAAATTGTGAAGTGGAGTTGGTAAGAAAAAACAGAGTTGCGTAAAAGCAAACCTCAGCATAAAAACCAATGCTACTGAAAAATGAAGAAGTTCGAACGTAAGCGTTAAGTTCGAACATAAGTGTTAAGTTCGAACGTACAAACTTTACAAGTACACACGTTCGAACGCATTATCTGACAGAAGGAGGACATATCAGCAGAGCAAATGTGAAAATAATTGTAGGCAAGACCAAAGTCATTTAAGAGTTCAAATAATCATGGAAACATAAAATTTGCCAATCATTCATGGACAACGAAAAACCGGCGAGAACCGAAATTCCTCGAAACCTAGGAAGAGATAACAAGAAACACAAAGTTCAAATGCCAATGAAGCCACCAACTAGTCGATCCCCGATTCATCAACGAAGCATTCGAAATCGGTTCGACATTACCCCATAAATAATTACAAAAAGAAACAAGACACTAAATAGAAGATAAATTTTCCTTTTTGCCCAAACTAAAAAGTTGAAGTTCTTAATCTGAGAGAAAGAACAAGATGAAGAAAAAGAAAAAAGAAGCAATACAAGTTTATTCTTTCTCGTTCATTTCATAATAATCCTTCTGGACAAAGAAGAAGAAGAAGAAGAAAGAACAAGATGAAGAAGAAGAAAAAGAAGAAGCAATCCTTACGGAAAGTTTTTAACACGCACAATGAAAAAAAAAAAAAAACATTCACTTACATCGATTCGATCTTGCTTGCCTACTCCTTCGATTGAAGCTTACGCCTGTCGTCTCAACCTTCGTCTCGCTCCTTCTTCCACTCAAAGCTCGATTTTGATTTATGATTTCATAGGGGCTTTTAGTCTTGCTAATTCACTCTCCCGGAAATATTTCAAGATCCCGCCACTTTTGGAGGGAGCCCACTTTCCTCGTTCGTGGGAGCTTCGGCGATAGTGGGAAGGTGACTTCCCAGAACAAGCCGCGCCAAACGGGTTTTCAAGCAGAACTCTATTAAGTTCCTTTTCCCTCTCCAAAGTTCCGCGAAGCAAACGGGCCCTTAGAGAGCAAGACTTATAGGCAGCAAGATTTTCAATGTATATAGCTTTGTAGTTCTTGTATACACCTATATATACTCTTAATAGTAAAATATTTTCCTACTGCAGCGTTTTTCTCATGAAAACAAGAGGGAAAAGAGAGCTTAACTTACCTCTGTTTCTCTTGTCCTAAAGTAGAGCCACAAGAATGTTTAACTCACCCTCTCTCTCCTTTGGCTTTCTCTCTCTCGGACTCACTCTTTCACTCTCTCAACTCTGCTTCGTGAATGGGTGGAGGAAGCTGAAGCATGGATGAACATATTTATAGAGACGAGAACGAGAGCGACTGAGCGACAGGGTAATCTAACATTCTAACCTAGTTTTTTTTTTTCGCTTTTCCAAAAAACGGTTCGTTTATGCGTTTCTACGTTCAAAATAAACGTTTTTACCGATTTTACCTCCTCAACACTTTTTGTTGCAACGAAACGCGGGTGGCTTGATTTAAAACGTAAAAACGCGTTGATTACGTTGTAAATCGCGTTTTTAAGAACCATGGTCATGACACAGCTTGGTTCTTCTAACTTTTGCTGGACCACGGTCCTGTGGTTTGCCAGGCCCTTCGTACTGGCGAGCTTTGAGAGGATGTCGGCTCTGACATTTTCTCCTCTAGGGAAGTGGGTGACCGTTACCTCCTCAAAGTCAAATAGCGTGTCCTTTACTTTATTTAGGTATTTCGTCATCAAGGGGCCCTTGGCTTGGTACGTCCCGTCGACTTGGGCGGCGACGAGCTGTAAGTCGGTAAAAATTGTAACTCTCTGGGCTCCGAGCTCCTTGGTCTGTTGGAGCCCCGCAAGAAGTGCTTCGTATTCGGCTTGATTGTTCGACGTAGGAAATTTTAGTTGCGGGGAGTATTCAATTGCGACCCCTTCAGGGCTCTCTATGAGTATTCCGGCCCCACTTCCCTTGGAATTCAAGGAACCGTCCACATAGACTTTCCAGAGGTCGAGGTCGTTCTTGCCATCTTTCTTTGTCGGGGTCATTTCCCGGAGAAAGTTCGCCAACGCCTGTGACTTGATGGTGTGTCGAGCTTCATAGGTGATGTCAAATTCTGATAACTCGATGTCCTAACTAATCATCATGCCGGCCAGGTCGGGCTTGTGCAACACCTGCCGAATCGGTTGACTGGTCCGAACGACGATTTGATGTGCTTGGAAATATGGGCGAAGTCTTCTTGCCGTTGTTAGTATGGCGAAAGCCACTTTTTTCAGTTTCTGATACCTGAGCTCCGAGCTTTGTAGGGCTGTGCTTACAAAGTATTTCAGTTCCTGACCGTTCTCGGTCTCTCGGACTAGTACCGCGCTCACTGCCTCTTCCCCGACGGACAGGTAGAGGAACAACGTCTCACCGGGCTACGGTTTCGATAGAATTAGCGGGGTTGCCAAGCATTGTTTAATTTTTTCGAATGTGGTGTCACACTCCGAGTTCCAGTCTCCCGTTGTCTCCTTTTTCAACAATTTGAAAAAGGGGAGGGCATTTTCCGTCGATCTCGGCAAGAACCTGGTTAATGCCGCCAGTCTTCCCGTTAGCTGTTGGACTTCTTTCTTGTTCCTTGGGGCTTGCATGTCAAGTACGACCTTGCATTTGTTCGGGTTGGCCTCAATTCCGCGACTGGTCAACAAGAAACCGAGGAATTTTCCGGCTGGGACCCCGAAAGCGCATTTGGCCGGGTTCAGCCAAATTCTGTACTTCCTTAATTTGCTGAAGGTTTGTTCCAGATCTCGGATGTGGTTATCGGGGTCGTATGATTTGACGATCATGTCATCGATGTAGACCTCGATGTTCTGATCGAGCTGGTCCTCGAAAACCTTGTTCATCATTCTCTGATACATTGCCCCGACATTCTTCAAACAAAATGGCATAACGTTATGCAATAATTTGTTTTTTCGGTGATAAGGCTGTCGCTTCTTGGTCGTCGGGGTGCATCGTGATTTGGTTATAGCCTGAGTAGGAATCCATGAAAGACGGCAGCTAGAACCCGGATGAATTATCCACTAGCTGGTCGATGTTGGGCATCAGATAGGCATCTTTCGGGCATGCCTTATTCAGATTCGTGTAGTTCGTGCATACCCCCCACTTGTCGTTTGGTTTCAGGACCATCACCACGTTGGATAGCCATGTGGTATATTGTATTTCTAGGATGAACCATGCCTCCAACATTCGTCGACATGCTTGTCAAGGGCCAATTGCCTTTCTGGTCCTCTTTTTCTCTTTTTCTGGGCCACTGGTGCCGATTCTGGGCGAATGGCCAATCTGTGACAACAAAAATCTGGGTCGATCGCAGGTATTTCGACCGGGCTGCAAGCAAAAACATCTCGATTCATTGCTAAGAATTCCTTTAACTTAATTCTTAAGCCCGGGCTCAATGTTCTGCCCTATCTTGGTGATTTGGGTTGGCCCATTTCCCACGATCAGATCCTCCAACTCTCCCTCTGGCTCTGGACGAGGGATCTCGGATTCTTCTCGTAGGTCCAATTCCACCATATTGACTGGCTGGATGGGCTCTCCCCGTCCTCGCTCCTTCGTGCCGGGCTGGCTGTTCCAAGGTTGCGGAGGGGATGAGGCTACGCCTTTGCCTTCCCGGACCGTCTCGAAATAGCATTGTCGGGATTCCCTTTGATCGCCCTTGATGGTGAGGACTTTGTTGTTATTACTCACCATTTTTAGTTTCTGATGTTTGGTGGACACTAGCATATCCCATTTGTGGATAGTCGGCCTGCCTAGTATCACATTATACAGGGAAGGGAACTCGGCCACGATAAACCTTACCCGTTCTGACTTGAAACCTTCCTTCGTCTCCAGAGTCAGTCTGAGGTCGATGTAACCCTTGGGAGGGGAGAGTTCCCCATTAAACCCTACGAGGGTCGTCTTGCACAGCTTCAGGTCTTCTTGGTCGAGGTTCATCCTTTTGAAGGCGTCCCAGATAATAATGTCAGTCGAGCTTTCGGTGTCTACGAAGATTCTTTTAACCCGGCAGTTCACCAGTGTTCCAGTGATGACCAGGTCGTCTTGATGGCCTGGTACCACGTCCTTCATGTCATTCGTTGTGAAAAGGAGCTGGGGACGTTCCATTTTATCCGCCTTTTTCGGGTCTTCTTTAAACTTAGGGTGGTCCCTTACTGAGAGGACCTCCTTCAGATATTTCCTTCGCTAGCTCGCTGTGTCTTCGCCTCCGCCAAAGGCCCCGCTGATCACATTACAGTCAAATTCGGCCTCAGGGAAGTCATCTTCCTCATTGGCCGGCCTCCGCCGCTTATCGTCTTTATTCTTCTCAAGGGTCGAGCTCTCCTGTCGATCTCCTTGTTTGCGCTTGTCTCTCTTCCTCCCTTGATTTTTAATCACATATTGGCGTAATTTCCCCTCCCTAACGAACTTCTTGATAACATCACGGAGTTCATAGCACTGGTCCATAGTATGCCCCGGTCCGTCGTGGAAAACACAGAACCGGGTATGGTCTGTAGTGGCTTGGTTCCTGAGAGGCCGAGGTCTCTCAATTTTCTGCATCTCGGTCGATGCTACCTCCTTCCAGAGCTAGGAGCGGGGGACATTTAAAGGAGTATATTTATCATACTTACTCCTCGCTTCATATTTTGCATTGGGGGATTTATTATCTGAGTTTCTTCCCCGGCAGTCTTGTTTGCGGCCCTCGGAATGGTTCTTGTCCCTTGGAGGTGTCTTCCTATCCTGTTCCCTCCGGGGAGCATTTGCTAGGCGCATTTGCTCCATCTCCAGATATTTCTTCGATCGCGTTATAAAGTCGTTCAGGTTCTTGGGAGGTTCCTTAAAAAATGATTCGGCCAGCTGAGATTCACTATCGAGGCTGGCGGCTAGAAGGTGTACATGTACCTCTTCCTTTAATCCGCGCACTTGTAAGGCCGCGTCCCTAAATCGATCCAAATAACTTTGGAGTGTCTCCCCATGCCGCTGCTTAATTTTGTCCAAAGTGTATTGCGACTTCGGTTGTTCTTTGCTAGTTGCAAAATTCAACTCAAATGCCTCCGCCAACTCTTCAAAATGTTGTATCGACCTCACAGGCAAGGTATGGAGCCATTTTAATGCTGCTCCTTTGAGCGTTGCAGCAAAGATTCGGGTGATGACGGGCTCCCTGAGTCTTCTCACGAACATAACTACCTCAAAATTTTCGAGTCGGGTCTTGGGTTCCATCGTATTTAGTGAGGTCAGCCAGATCGAAATCGTCTGGGTAAGGCGTGTTGAAAATATCATCTGAGAAAGGGCTGGTATTGTCCTGCCCGATGTACCTTCTCCGTGGTACCACTATCGCTAGAAGCCGTGGAGGTCTGCCTCCTCGGTTCTCATCCTCTCCGTCCAACTTCTTGTCAGGGTACCCCGGGCTCTTGCCTCGGCCATTCTCCGACCTGTCCTTCCCCTGTCGATCGCGCGAAGTTTCTCCATCTCGGTCCTTTTCTCGGGTTCTATCGTCACGGCCCTCCTTGGAGGACGCGGACTCCCTTTGCTTTAGACGTTCTTCGAGTCGCTGCATGTGTAGGGAGGTTCGGTTTTCCGAGGTCTCCATGCGTCTAAGCATTGAACTCAGAGTGTTTTGTAGGCGAAGAATGTCCGGGTGTCCGACTGGGAAAACTTCCGAGATAGGGTTCTGCGGTCCTTGGTGGACGTCTGTTTGTTTAGGGTTTCGTCTGCTGAGGACTCCGTGTCTGACAGGTCGTCAGCTAGGTGCCCATTATTATGGGCGGAATTGTCTGGTTCGTCGTGCCGCGATGGCTAATCTTCCCCTGCATGTCCATTATCGTGGACGGGGTTGACCGATTCCTCAGCATGTTGTTGCTGACGCGGCAGTTGGTTAAGCAATGGTGCTGTCTCCGCCTGCCTTTGGCTTGTACTTCTTGTATTAACCCTCATTGGTCACGGGGATCGAAATTTATGGTCCCCACGGTCGGCGTCACTGTTCTGGTGTAGAACATAGATGTCCAGCCTGATGGGCTGGTGCTTTGATATTGGACTCTCACTGTACACAACCAGACTCTTCGCTAAATAGTTCAGAGATTAGAACGTGTGTACCTTAGGGCTTGACCTCAGTATTTATAGAGTATACCTTAGGTAGGATATTCTGGGCCTCGCGTGACCTCCGGCCCAAGGATCCTAACTACCCTATCATATCCGAAGATACTCCTTGATTATGTGGGAGTTAGGATCCTCTTTGATATTAGATAGGATCGTGTGTGCCTTATCTCTACTGTTGAGCCTTACCGTTATTGGGCCTTGTACAGGTCCGTAACAATATTATATTATATATTTACTAATACTCTAATATATCCATTGAATATTTGACTATTTGTTAAGACATATGATAGTCTTTTTAATTTTAAGACTCAAGTTATAGACTTATTTTGAAATATTCTAAAGTGTATAATTATAGATTACATTTGAAGTTTACAATATTATTTATTAGGTATGATTAAAATAGAAACTATTTTTTTCCACATAAAGTGTGACAGGATATCACCATTTTGGGTGGGAAAGCTGGCCTTGCCTCGCCCTATTGCCCCCAAAAATATCAGGCTTCTATCATATAAGCCAGGGACCTGGCTTTGGTCCTTTGCAAAGCCAGGTCCACTGCATCCGCTGCATCAAGACGCTGCCGTTTTGATGCAGCAAACCACCCCCTGGTCTTTAAAAAAAAAAATTCAGGTTCTTTGAAATGAAAATTTAGGATATTGACTAATACTAAAAAGATACTTCAGGATACTGACCAGTATTGAAAAAATAATTTATGATCTTGAAAAATAGTTTTAGGATCTTGAAAAAATATTTTAAGGTACTGATTGGTATTAAAAAGATACTTCAGGATACTGAAAAAAGAATCCATGATCTTAAAAAATTATTTTAGGATCTGGAAAAAATATCTTAAACTATATTTTTAATAGCGATCGAGACTAATTATTTTTCAAGAGTCTAAAATAATTTTTTTGGATCATAAATTATTTTTTCAATCTCAGTCAGTATCATGAATTATCTTTTTAGTACCATTCAAAATCAAAAATTTGATTCTCAGTTAGCGGACCTGGCTTTGCAAAGGACCAAAGCCAGGTCCTAAAATAATTTTTTAAGATCATGAATTCTTTTTTCAGTATAAATCAGTATCCTGAAGTATCCTTTTAATACCAATCAGTACCTTAAAATATTTTTTCAAGATCCTAAAATAATTTTTCAAGATTATCAGTTAGCAGACCTGGCTTTGCAAAGGACCAAAGCCAGGTCCTAAAATAATTTTTTAAGATCATAGATTTTTTTTTTCAGTATAAATCAGTATCCTGAAATATCATTTTAATACCAATCAGTATCTTAAAATATTTTTTCAATATCCTAAAATCATTTTTCAAGATCATAAATTATTTTTTCAGTACTGGTCAGTATCTATCTTTTTAATAGTAGTCAATGTCCTAAATTTTCTTTTCAAAGGACCCGAATTTTTTTTTTTAAAGACCAGGGGTGGTCTGCTGCATCAAAACGGCAGCGTCTTGATGCAGCGGATGCAGCGGACCTGGCTTTGCAAAGGACCAAAGCCAGGTCCATAAGGCAGACCCAAACTACATTTTACTGCCATCTTTCAGGCAGCGGTCCGCCTGCCGAGCCCTGCCCATGCTCATCCCTTCCAGGACTTACAGAAGGTCGATGCGGCAAGTGGAAACACGAGGTCTTCAGGAATGAACAGCGCAATGCTAACGAGGCCACCGTTAGCCGGAACTGACCCTCGAGTTAGAGACATCGTATCGCCTTCATTAGCCAATTCCTTTAGAATCAGAGCCGTAGCAGACCGACTAGCTTTCCATGTTCAGCCTGGCTACCATTCCGACCCTGTTGAATTCTTCAACCTCTGCCTTTCCCTCTCGAGGTATTCTGTTTCTTTTTTTGTTGGGACAATTAATCTCCGTCTATTTCTTTGTTTATTCCGAATATAATTATTTATTTGGGTTCCAGGAGCTTTTTTGTTTCTTTGTTGATGTTTATCAGTGATGTGTTTGTGTTTAGTTGAGGAACTGCAATTTTTCGTGAAATAACATCAACGCGAGGAGTTTACAGTGGTTTTGTGAGGGTCTGTCAGAAATTGAAATCGGACGAATATCGACAACGAAGTCAGTCGAGTGATCTTCATTCATTACTTTCCCCATTTCTTTAGGTCATATGCCTATTGAGCGTTCCTACCGTAGTCACAGTCTTGAACGACATCCTTTTTACTAAATCAGGGTGTAGGAGGGTTGCTAAAGAAAAAAGAAATAAAAAGTTGGCATCGTGAGTGGCTATTTATATCTATACAAACAGATACTTTGTGAGGATGTTGGCATGGTGGTCTTATTTGTCTCTTGGATGTGTAGTAACCTTTTCTCATGTATGTAATGCCTTGATAACTTTTCAATATGTTATCATTTTTTTCTTAAAATTGGGTTACTAAGTTTCATTGAGGAGGATAGAAAGTCTTGCAGCATCGGCATTGATTTGAAGTTTCCAGTTATATCTTTAACCCCACGGTGGGAATAAATAGAAATGATGGGGAATAATGCGTCAAACAGCTAAAAGCATGTTGAGGATACTTTTGTCTATGGATGATGGTCTATTTTGTTGATTTTTATATATTATTGGGATGCTTATCGTGGTTCCCTCACTACTTCTTTATTTGGTGTCAACGAAGATGAATTTTTCGCTTGCATGCATGTTTTCTGATTAAGTGTAAGACATTACAATTTATAACTCAAAAGGCTTGCAGCCTGTTTGAAAACAATTTTACATCTCATGCTAAATAGAGAAAGTGCTGAATTTGAATTTCTGCTGCAAAAAGTGATGTAGCAGCATGGAAGGCAAACTAAAAACAGATAATCACAAATTTTTCAACATAGTTGTCAATGATAAAAGGAACAACTATTTTATTCTATTAAATGTTTGCGTTGTTTAGGGGCGAATGGAATGGAGTGGGACGGCTAATGCTCAAGCTATTGTTTGGAAGATATGTGTGTGTGTGTGTATTTATATTAATATTATATTGAAAAAAGAGGAGGTAGAATGGTCAGGAATGGCCTCCTAAGCTATCTCTTGATACCATAAACTTACCTTTTTATTTCCTTCTGAATGGGGTGGTCAAGGATTGAATGACTGTCAGTTACTCAATTAATATCATAATTAGTCATTTTAAACGATTTCTGCAGTAGTAGTCGCATATATCTAGTTACCACTGTATAGCACCAAGTTCTCGTCTCTCTTTTGATACTTACTTGAACTCCTCTCCTGTAATCCCCACTGTGTTGGGTAATTCTCCCCTTCTCTCGTGCAATAGTTAATAAGCGTATTTATGTAGTGTTAAATGTTGTTGTTGGAAGATATTATTTCCAAATTATTATGCAATATGAGAAAGTTAAAGTAATATATATTCACAGCCTTTCTTCTAGGTTAGCTTATTAAGGGTTATATTGTAAAGAAAGATTAATAATCCCTTCCATTCCATCTATTTTATAATAATTTCCTAACAATGGGTGAATTAGATCATTCCTTCCTCTCATAAAACCAGCAAACAACAGAACATTCAATAATGTCGGTCGTACTCCATTCCATTCTATTAATGTCTGTTCCACTCCAATCCATTCTAAACTCCTAAATGCAACCTGAGCTATTGAAGGAAAAATCCTAATCTAATCTTACTAAACCACTGAAATAACATCCTAATTCTTTTTTTTTTATTTAAAAAAACTAGATGAGATAACGATTATCTAGGCTCAAACATCTATATTGACAAAATAAATAAAAAAAACTCTGCTTAGTGCTTACCCTGAGTTGGAAGCCAAGCCCTCCAACTTCTGTTTTAATATTGTTTATTATTTATAATTTTTTTTATGTTGGGTTGTGCTAGCTTTTAGTTTCGTTATTTTTTTCTGAAATTGTATAAGTTAGATGTTTTCAAGTCTGACCTTCTAATCTTCAGCATTTTTAATTGTGTTTTGCTTTGTAGTAGTTTTTGTAATGCTATGTTGTCATTTTTGAGGATGAAAATTATTTGATTAATTTTCATTTTCTAGGATTTTGTAGTGCCCCCTGACAAGTTACAATCATGATAGGGTTCAATATTGCTTTATTTTCTCATTTTCATGGCTCTTGCATAGGTTGCGCTGTTCATTCTTTTGACCTTATTGTTGTGGATTGAGTTGAATTTATTTCACTATTGCACAAATGTGATGGGTTTGATGAAATTTACTTCGACAGAGGTATTGATTTTTCACTTGCAAATAATGAAGTTCCAGTGAAAGCTCAAGATTTGCCTAAATTATTGAAACAGGTAACTCCCCCCGCGCCCCCGGGGGGATGTTTCTTTGTTTTAATGAGTAGAATATTAAGCATGTACATGGGGAAGCTATGAAAAATATTTTACTTTTCCTGTTTCCTGCAGATATGTCAACAGAAAAATAAACATTTGTTACAAGCAGCTATTATGGTTCTGATGATATCTGTAAAGGTAAAAATATCCAATGATGCGTATTTCTTTGTTATAGTGCTATCAGTAATTTCTTAAATTTTCATTAGTTATATCAACTCCATTTTTTTCTGAATCTTTTAAAGTATGCAGAGTACTTGTTGACTATAGAAGAATTTAGTGAAGTATTCTGTGATTATCATGTGTCCCATGAAACTTACATTATAGCAAGCATGTTTTTGAGTTATTTTTTTGGGTACAATCAAATTGAGTAAGATAATCTAGATCCCTGAATCTGAGGTTATAACAGGAGTAATTTGAGGAGTAATATTTTGTTTACATCATCAAATTGATGATTATATAGATCCCTTAATTGGATTTCTTTAAAATTCAAGAGCACTATGTTAGGGACACATGTCATATTCTGGTTTAGATACTCAAGGGAAGTTAGGATGGTTATTAATTCTTATTTGTTGTGATTAGGGAAGTTATTTCTTCTTACCTGTTGTAGGGTAGTTATGATAAGTAGTTATTTAGGAAACCTCTATATATATTTGTACTTTGTTTTAAAGAGATTATGAAGAATATTATATGGAAATTACTGTGTCTTGGCTAGAGTACAGATCCTGTCTCTAGAGTGTTTTGGCTAGAGTTACAGATCCTGGCTCTAGATTTCCCTTTTTCTACTTCTCTCTTAATTTCTTTAGGTTCTATCACACTAATTTGTTTATGGTATCAAAATGGTGATCATATAGATCCCTAAATCTACTTTAAAATTCTTAAACTTCTGTTGTTTTCCATTAATGTTCAAGGCTTAAAGGGAGAATGACAGCTAAGGGCCTCATAAGAAGGTTAAGCCAAATCAGAATTTTTGTTAAAGATTTTCAGTGTTGGAATATATGAAAATGAGTACTAAATTTGGGAACTTAAGTTGTGATGAGGCACTGGTTTGGTATTTCACCAAGTTTAAATTTTTATAATTAACCATCTTGGTCAAGTTGAGACTAATTTGGATCATGGATTCCTTTTTAGTGCATGTGATCTCATTTAGTGTACTTCTCCAGTTAGGCACCTTAACCTTGATTTATTTGTGGATCTTCTGCTCACACAGCATGCTTGCAACCAAAAATGGTTCCACCCGGAAGACAGTGAAGATCTTTTGACTATTTTTGACGAGGTATACTTATACCTATTCTTTATGTACTATGTTGCTTGTTATCATCTTATTTATGATGATCATCTTTCTTTATTCAGATGGTGAAGAGCTACCGTAGTATAGTGGATGTTGATGTTGGATCTAGTCATTACCAGTCCACGATCTCAACAATAATGGAAAGGTTGGATTCCTTATCACTTCCTCTGCATGATTTCTATTCCGTTTTTTCAAATAATAATTTTAATTTATATAAAAGAACAAACTATTTGCTTGGTGCTTTTATGTAACTTGGAATTGCAATTATCCACAAGGGCAAGCACTGAATTTTACTATGAGAATTGCAGAGATCTTTATAATCAATGGATATTTTTATTACTACAATTGTTTGGTTGTAAGTGCGTCAGAGTTTTCATGGTTACTTTTATAATTTGATCTACCATCTTTGCATGGACTCTCGTGCATTCTGTCTTGCTTGTATATGGAGTAGATAGATTTATGAGTTATGATTTAAATGGTGCTGTAAATGGGAAAAACCATGAAATCTAGGAATGATTTGTTTTCGAATTTTTTTGTCACAACACAGAATCTAAGTTGAGTGTTTTTTTTTTCCAAGAAAATAGACCAAAGCCCTATTTTGCTCTTTCTAAGATAACTCCACTATCAAATGACTTTGCAAATATTTTCTTCACTATGATACCTGAACAGTTGATTTTGTTTCAACCATCTAATATTTTATCCTTGGAGGATTGTGTAGTATCATGTACTAACCTTCGGAAGGATGAAATCGGAACAAAATTATGCTTGATGAGTACTGATGGTACCTGGAATTTTTAGGTAATCAATTGATTCTAGATCATCTTTAGAGAACCAGAATGGGGTTTTAATGAAAAATTCATGTACTGGACACAGTTATGACTTATGAGTTCTTGCATGAGTGTTTTTATTTCCTGGGGCGTGGAGGTCATCCTCTATGATTGGTGTATGTTATTTCAAGAAGACCTAGATTTTAGATCTTGGATGAATCATTCCGTTTACATGATATAGTTGTTTCTTTATAAGTATTTCCTTGCAGGTTTTACCCAAAACTGAAAATGGGGCAGATCCTTGCATCACTCGAAATCAAGGTGGTTTCCAAGGCACTGTCTAATTTAGTTTCGTATTTTGTTGATAACATGTATGTTCCTTTATGTTTTACCTACAATGCAGCCTGGATATGGAGTTTTTGCAACTGATTTCCATATTACAAAGAATACTACGTATTCTCTGCAAGATAAAATTGTAAGAATCTTTAAAATTATTATTTTCTGTATGGAATCTTTGAAATTATTTTATTTGAGAACATGAAGTAATAGAGCACTTTGTACTCCTTAGCAGTAAGCTAACAGACTATGAATTACTTGCTAATTTTGTCACATGAAGGATTGATTCCAAAGTAATAGAATCTGAATTACAAATGTTTCCTTTCCCAGCAATAAGAGCAAGAGATCCATCTGCAATTTTAACTTAAGATTTTAGGCACATAGAACATAAGTTGAAAACAATTGATGGCGTTCAGTCATATGATCTGATGCTCCATAGTCAACAATCCGTTGTGTTTTATTTCTTGAAGATTTTTAAGGTTTGAATGAAATTACCCTTCTGGGCTTATAATGCTGAGGGAATAAAAATCTGATTCAAGTAAGAAGTCATGTTGGACTCAACAAATTTGAGCTCTCACTTTGTTGTCTCACATAGACTAAACAGACATGCCTCTATTGGCTCTAGAAATGCTGTCACAAACCTGCTATGAAGGTCGATAGTCTCCCTCACCGATCCCTTAAGCAAACAAATTATTTTATAGCAAAGGGAGATTCCCATTGTTTGAAACATGTGAGTCATATGCTTTGAGCTTCTATAATACTAAATTCGCAACATTGGAGTGGTGCGAAACAACCTGGGTTTGACCAGAAATAGCGTGTTCAACACTGTCAAAATCAATTGCTGGAGGAACTGCTGCCACATGCACCTCCATGCACTGGTGCATGGTTAAGGTTGAAATATCTTTTGTTTACACATGAGAGTCACACACTTCACGGATGGCTGCTGGAATTCTTGGATTGGTTGATTGGATGCTTTTGATTATCCCTAGGTGGGAGGTGACCTAGGCATACTGACTGTGCCATAAGTCATAATCATAACTCTCATCATTTGAGAAGAGCAAGCAGAAGTGGAAAAATGATCAGAATAGGCGCTCTAATACCATGTGAAATTGAGAACCATGTGGCTTTGAATCAATTTCATTGTTTGAAAACAAATCACGCAAAGCATGGGAATTTATACAACAATAGCAAATATTTATGACAAATGCCAAGACACACTATGCAGTCAGCACCTACTCAATTATCATATCATAAGAGATAAATGCAACAAATCTTGGTTTCCCACAATACTTCTCTAATTTTTTATACATCTGATTTGTATCTCATATTTTCACTTGCAGTGGTTATTTGTAGCACAAATCGATAACATAGAGACGTCTGCATGCATCATAACTCCTCAAAAAGTCAGGTTTGATCATTTCTAATCTGTTTTTCCTTAATTGTGCGGAAGTGAAAGGAATCCTATCTTGAGTCTGATTAACATTTATCTTATCTTCTGTAGTTTTCTTCTCAATGGAAAGGGAGTAGACAAAAGGACTAATGTTTCGATGGTTTGTTTTTTTGCTTGCTGATATATTCTAAATTATTTCCTGAGACTTTTTTCATGAGCTTGGAATTACCTTTTCTTTTCTTTTGTAACTGCATTTTCTAGGACCCTGGACCACAAATGCCAACGATTGTGACTGGTATGCTTAAATATGGAACGAATCTTCTTCAGGTCATTGGCGAGTTTAATGGTGAGCCTCTAACAGAAATCTCTCATTTTCCTATCATCTTGTGGCTTTTATATATGTGACTTTTACTTAATCATTGTGAAGGTCATTATCTTATACTTGTTGCCTTTATGAGTCACAAATCTTTGCCTGAGAATCCAGTTCTTCCAGATTATGTTCAGCCTGCTGTTACCTCATTTGATTCAGGTATACCTTGGATAATTAGCATGAGTTGTTCAATAAATTGATTGCTGCTTTATTTTTACTAGTAGACCACAGGTCACATTGTTATTTTCCCATGATTGGGTTTGATGTTGAATGCATGACTTATTAGTTTCTCTTTCTTTTTCCTTTTATTTCTTTTTGAATAATTAGATTCTGATATAATCGAGGGTCCATCACAAATTTCACTTAATTGTCCTATAAGGTATGTTCTGATCTTCTTTGTTCATGATTGTGGTCATTCTTTTCCTTTTTTTTTGGCTTGTGCTTGCTTTGTTTTTGAGGTTCTTTTGGTGCGTGGACTGTATCCATCAGAAAAGATTGGTGGACTTCTTAGACACCATTGAACTGTAGTGATCGTGACCAACCTTAAAGATGAAGGATCCAAACAAATGATTAGTCTAATTTTGAGTTTGAATGATAGGGGTAGTCAGCTTCAATTGCTGCTCCATTTTTGCAGTTCTTTTATGCTAATCTTCAACATGTCTACCCTCGGTTGGATGTCAATGAATAATGACAATGTGTTGAAGAACTTATGGTTGTTGATTGGTTGGTTGGGTTGGTCAGTAAGAGCCCTTGAGGGTTTAAGTAAGAGCAGATTAAAGGGGTTGTATGGACAGATTCAGAATTATGCTTAGTGAACATTTCAGTTTCATACTTCTGCCTTGTCTCTCTGGGCTTTGGGTGACCACAGCCATTCTGGCAATTCCTTCCATTTGCTTTTGTACTCCCATAGCTCACAGATTCCTCTCTGTTCCCAGGTAAGCCTTGCAACATGGGCCATTAACACTTGTAATTGGTCAGTAATAGCCCTTTGTTTTCCAATGCACGTTACTGTTCCTCTGTTTGCTCTGCTGCTGCATGGTGGGCTGCTTGAGAACAAGTTTTGGGCATACATGGCTGAGTAAGGTCAGCTCTGATAACAGTGTTGTTGAGTGGTAGTCTGAAGAGAGAGGTAAAGAAGAAGAGAGAGGAGAGGAGAGGAGAGAGACGGGAGAGAAACAGAGAGACAAGGCATAAATACAAGAATGAATTTCTTCTCATTAAGCATAATTCTGAATCTGTCCATACAACCCCTTTTATCTGCTTTATTAGTTCTTAACCCTTAATGGCTATCACTGACCAACCAAGCAACTAACTAACTAATTACCATATGGATCAATTTACAATTCATACATCAAGGGCCTGTTTGATTTTTGGAAAAGACGGCAAAAAAATAAAATAGAATAATAAGGAATGTAATAGAATGGTATGTTCACTATCATGAATCTGTTTGCTTTGATATTAGGAACATGGAAAAGAAATTGAGTACTAATAATTGATCAAATAAAAATGAATGGACCAAAATATGCTCAGGAGTTCTGTGGATTGGCTTTATACATATTGGGTAGTTAGGGTTCAGTAAGGGTTGAAGGGATAACTTTGTGGGAGAGACCTTAGCCTCTCAAATTCTACAGGATTTTTTTTTTCCCGCTTTCTTTCTTGTAGGTTCTTTGTTATGCTGTCTTTATGTTTTGCTCTGGTATGGCTGTGATCAAATCCTTATTCATTCCTTTGAATGAAAAAGGATTAATTTGTTTTATTGTTTGGGTTATATGACCTAATCATTCCTTTGAATGAAAAAGGATTAATTTATGTTTTATTGTTCGAGTTATATGACCATAGGATATTTCATTGTTGTTACAGTGTCTGGTTCCATCAGCTCCCGATTCATCCTTTCCCCCTTAAAAAAAGACCTGAATCATTCCTTGGGTTTTAGCTTTGTTCAATTTGTAGCTTATTTTGTTTTCTTTGCACTAGAGTGCATTAGTATGCCAAAGTTAGACTATAAGATCGTTCGTTTATCTCTAAAGTTCATGAGTTTTTGCAGATAGCTATTTTCCTTTTCGTTTTTATTTTCTGGTTTATTATAAAAACTGATAATGTGCCTTTTAAATATGCCAAACAGCTTTACACGTCTCAAGACTCCTGTAAAAGGACGCTCATGCAAACATTACCAGGTGAGTGCTTCCTGTAGTAGTATCAAGTTAGGTAGAGGCAGTTAGGGATTAGCTTACTTAGGCCTATAAATAGGATACCCCTAGCAAGCAATCGTATTCAATGAGAGTGATGTGAAAGAATAGCGTGTCCCCTGTTCTATATTCTCTCGGCCCATTTCTAGTTCTTCTCTCTTCCCCATTGTTCCCCTCTTCCTCTCAGTTTCCCTATCTTTCTCTCTGATTCTCTCTTTCTCCCTCTTCCTCTCTCCTGCCCTAATTACAATCTCCCATAATATCGCATATGGGCCTGTCTAGGCATGCAACTAGTCTCTCTGTGCTCATCATATTTTCTTTAAATTGGCTGTTAGAAGAATATATTATTCCATTTTGCATTGTACTTTTTTTCTAAATAAAAAAATATCAATATCAATATAATGTTAAAAAGTGTAGGGAGTTGCACTCAGGTCATTAAACATTACACCTCATTCTCCAAAAAAATCAACTAGATTTTATATTTAGGATCGAGGGTATACTATTATTTCAAGGGAAAAAGTGCTTCCCCCCCCCCCCCCCAAAAAAAAAAGAGTTTTTCTGGTTTTGGCTAATATAAAATCATGTTGAATGGCATCATAATCTATCTTCTGTTGCGGAAATGAATCGAACAGTCAATGCTTTTTCTTGTGAAGCAGAAAGTTATACTTTTTAAACAAAACACTTCAAGTAAGAACTAAGAATGTACATAATTATCAATTTACCGATAAAAGTGCCAATAGATAGCTCAAGCCAAATGCTTTGTTGCTTAGCTGTTGTCGTGTTATCAAATGTGCTAAATATTAGCATCTGCATAGAGTTCTGTAGAATAAATACCTTGTTTTGACTCGGGTCAATTGTATATTGCTATACGTGGGCTAATGTGATTCTATTGTCTCTCTATATTCCCTTCTATTTTTCTCTTCATTGAGATTTCTATTTGTTTTATTTTTTGCAGTGTTTTGATTTTGATAACTTCGTCAAAATAAATTCTAGGAGGCCATCCTGGCGCTGCCCTCATTGCAATCAAGATGTCTGCTATGCAGATATTTGCCTTGACCGGCATATGGTTGAGGCATGTATATTCAGATTTTGCGATCTTTTAATCAGCTTTTGTTTCCATTATATAATTCAACTTCAATAGAACAGAAAGGTGAAAAGGCAGGAAGAGTAAACTTCCTTTCTCTGTTGACATAGGTCCTTAAAAGTGTGGGTGACAATGTTTCGGAGGTGGTCATAAGTGCTGATGGGTCCTGGAAAGCAGTTTACAAAGATGACAATGATGTGGATAAAATGCAGAATGATGCCCACAATTCTGGAAAGGAACCGGCTGAGCCAAAAGAATCTACTTGCTCCCCTGGGAATCTTCCGAACGTTTTGGACCTCACCAATGATGATGATGACTTGGAGATGTTGGATGCTGGTGAAACCAACGACAGAAAACCTGACCCGGCAGATCTTCAAAGTCAATCTACCACCCCAATTTTAACTTCATTGAGCATGAACTCTGCTGTGGTGAATCGAGATGTTGCTGCTCAAGTGGAAGATAACTTTTGGTGTGAAGTTCAAGTTGCTTTTGGTGGGTTGGATACCCCTATAGATGCTGGCGACTTTGTGCACCCTGTTCTGACTGATGCCATTTCTCCAACAACTAGTCAAGAAGCAGTGGATCATGGCATCACTCTTCCTTCTAACTCCACTGTGCAAAATCAGTTTTCTGCACCAAACAATTTCCAAATGCTGCAGTCAAACTATTTGAATTCAGCTGTCAATGAGCATGGGAGGTTGCAACAAAGACCAAGACATGTTAATAGGAATCCAGTAGCAGTTCAGGCACTCCCAGCACAATCCCAGACATTGGGACCACAGCAAAGATCAAGAGCTAATTTGAGTCCCGGTAGTTCCACTGTTGCTCCTCATGTTTCTGTGTCGAGCCCAGCCAATCATTTCAGTCCCATGCTGAGTGATACAGAAAGGCAGCAGCTCTTCTCCCGACCCACTATGAATCTTCCTCAGCTTGTGGGAGCAACTGTAACTGTATCGCAGCATCACTCTGCAACACAGGTTGAGTTTATCCAGCATCCCTGCCACTATTCCTTTTATAAGATGTTGACTATATATACAACATTTTCCCTCCCGCACCACCTAGCCTCACCTGGAATAGTGACTAATCCCCACCTTAAATAACATGCGGTACTCCATTATGTTTTCTTAGCTTCTCTTTCTGGGTCGATTGATTTGTTGTGGGTTTCTTTAGATAGGGGAAGAAAGAACGTTACTATTCACTTGTAACATGTAGAACAGTGCACTGAGCCAGTATCCTGTTTAGTTGCCAAGGTTCTATGAACACCAATACTAACTGGCTATGTTGGGGGGTTTTACTGAAGTTGTCAAATAGTTGGAAATGTATTTTTTTTCCTTTTGGCCTCAAGGAAATGTAGTTATTGGAAGATATTGGTTTTGTGCATTACATGAAATTTGAGGAATGAATGAATTGTACTTATAAATTGTGTGTCTTGTTAATATATATATATTAATTGAAAGAGTCACGGTAATTGGTTGTCTCAAGGAATTCACAGTTTATTAGAGTAGCATCTTAGATGTCTGGTAATATTACATTAGATTGAAATCCATTTTTTCTCCTATTATTTTTGAACATTCATTAGTATGTGGTTTAAGCATTCATTTGCTATTATGAACCTATGGTTGCCGTTAGTTTGGCCGCAATACTTCGGAAATCAGTGTGATTTATGAATGTTTAAAATCATTAGAAGACCTTTATTTTAATCTTTATTTATCTTGTCTTTGTGGCTGCTCTTATGTCAATTTTGTGGTCTTTTTAGTGTGGTCGGTTTATGTTGTGTTTACTTGTATGTGTTTTGTTATACTTTATTGCTCAGTAAGATGATGAGTCAGCTAGTGAATCTGCCTGGGTCTGTTTGTACTGTTATAGTAATTAGTGGATTTGCTCGTGTAATTTCCTTTGGTGCTGCATAGCCTATATGTAGTTCAAGGTCAATTTCAGTGAATACGCGAATCCCATGCATCACTTTTATTAATGTCTTTTTTCCTTTTCATTGAATCTCAGAGCCGAACCCCACAGATGCCTAATGCTTCAGCACCGAGTCAACGGCCAAATCCATACAATACATCTAGCTTTTCAAATGGATTTGCTTCAGCACCGAGTCAACGGCCAAATCCATACAATACATCTAGCTTTTTAAATGGATTTCAAAATGAACACCTACAGCAAGCCCTCTATCCAAGGAGTCAATCAATTGGTCAGTCATCAAGTGCGGTGCATTCCTCCCGATCTCAGATTCCATTGGGCGGTTTAAGATCTGGCATTGGTCAGGCAGCAGGAACTCCAGCAAATGGCCAACCAGCCAGGGACATGAATGCAGGCTGGGTGGCTAGACAGCCAGCACCCTTACCAATCCAAAACCAAACTCCCAGAGAGCAGGGTGGAAATGTGAGAGGACCATTACAGTCAACATCTAGGCCTGATGGTTCATTCAATTTGCAGTCAGAGTCGGACTGGAGACCCACAGGTCGAATGCGTGGGAGTCTTGCTAATCGGCCATATTCTGATGCTGTTAGACAGCTTATTATTGAGCCAACTCAATCAGTGCAAAGTGCTAGGCCTCTAGGCCCTCAGTCAGGCCAACCTTTCCTCTCAAAATGAGTTGACTTTTTGGAGTTGATGTGGAAAATTTCCCACTTGATGACTATGCCTTTACAAATATCTCAGGGTCAAAATGGGTATTTCAACCAAGGATAAAGAGCCTTCACAAATATCTCAAATTGAAGAGAAGATGGAGGTTATTGCAGCTCTTAGGGAAGAAAATCATGTATTTAGGGAGAGATATGGCCTGCAAAATTTTAGGGGAAGAAATTTTGAAGCTTATTCGAGATTGTGGATATGATGAAGAGAATATCCTAACATATATTACTTTCCATGAATGATGTGGCCAGATTCAGGACAGTTATTCAATGCCCACTTTTGTTGCGCAAGCAAGTGATTATGACAATAGTTTTTGGCCTTTAGATTAGTGTGTTGTTGCTTGGGGGGGAAACCGTATTTTGTTGTAATCACCTTTACATGTTGGCGTGGGGTCTCTTTTGATCATGGCATTTGTTTAATGCCATGCTTGATGATATTTTGTACATCTTAGTTTAGTATGATTATGATATATTCACCTCTGTTTAATGCTGGTTTGATAATTTACATTCAATATCATCGTGTCTGTATCAGGTCAGTATGATTATAATATAATTAGCATGATATAATTATTATGATTATATGTATACTATAATTATTATTGTACATATGTTATAATTATAAAATTTATAATTGTTTATCACAATAACCTTTATAATAATTATCTTATGTATCTAAGGGAAGTATAATCCTCGGGTTGACTTTGTTTGGAAAGATTCAAGAAACTAAATAAGTTACTTAATCATATTATATGTTATGTATTCTTAAAATATATATTAGTTTATTAGTCAAATTAATTAGTTTGGAGGGGGGAAAAAATACTCTAAAGTAATTTAATTAACTTCCATAATTTTTCTAAAAAAGTTAACTTGGTCTTATAATTAGGACTGGAGGGACTTTTAATTATGAGATATATATTATTGTATATAGTGATAATTATGTATTGTAATTATATTTCTTTAATTTTGATAACTGAAACGATCCTCAATGTACAATACACAAGTGACTTATATAAGTCTCTATACACGTGGGTCCAGAGCTAGGCAGTTACAACTGAACTAAACATCTAACAAATTACTAACCAAGTTAAATACAATTGAGTAAATAAAATATTTAACTATCCACCCATTATCTTTATTTACATATTCTGTCAATAACTATAAAATTATAATTTGACATGTTAGATATCATTTATGATTATATTTTATTAAACATGTGGAGTTTGAGATAGAAATATAATTCTTAATTAATTTCTAAATGAGAAAGAGTACATATAGGCCTTTATATAGGCAAACCTAGAACTAACCCTAGAATCTCATAAAATATAATCAAATCAAAATCAATCAAACTGATTGAGATATAATAGAAAATATCCTAAGATATAATATACCAATATCTAATATAATAATAAGATAATAACTACTCTAAATAATCCATAATAAATGCATAATATTTTCACACTCCCCCTCAAGTTGGAGCATGGATGTTAATCATATCCAATTTGCTTAGACAACTGAAATGATGATCTGGACTAGACTCAATGCCGGATAGAAGCCGAGGATGAGTGAAGAAGCATGTGGTCGTTTGGACTAGTTGAACGGTTGAGACAAACGTTGGTCGAGGGTGACGACACTGTGCGTGAACTGTTGCAGAGTGCAGAGACGGGCAATCTACTGAGTTTAGGACAACAGGACCACTCGTCGGACGAGTTGTGGACGACGGTACCAGTCATCAGACGAGTTGAGGACGACGGACCAGTCTCATCGGACGAGTTGAGGACGACGGGACCAGTCTCATCGGAGAGTTGAGGACGACGGGACCAGTCTCATCGGATGAGTTGAGGACGACGGGACCAGTCGTCCGACGAGTTGAGAGGCATGATGATAGAGAAACTACCACCAATGACGATGAAAGGCTCGACGACGATGACAGCGTTGAAGAGGATGGGTCGTCGATGAAGAACTGTGTCGGAAACATTACTAGGGTTGAATATTAGTTGTGCTCCATAATCAGAAAACGATGAACCCAGACCACAAAACCTGTCGGTTATTGCCGAAGATGAGGAGAAAAATGTAGCCGGAATCTAGAAATTCTCACTGGAGTATAGAGACTAGCCAGAAAATTCAAACATTCACCGGAAGATGCAACAATCACCGGAAATGAGAAGAGGAGCCCGAAGCAAGAACTTTCAGGCGAAACAAACTTCCCACGCGCCTCCACACGCCATCACAGTGTCACTGCTGGCGAAGCGCGTGTACACCACTCACCGTCACAAGGACGTTGGAAGGCCACCAGATTTCGGACGAACGCCGATCGGAGGGTGGGTATTCCGCCAGAGGGGCGAGTGTATCGAAAAATGGATTGAGACAGAATCCCTCTGTTCTCTCTCTCGATGTAAATCAAACCCAGACCCAGACGCAAACTCAGGGAACCAGGGCAGAAACCCTAGCTCTGATACCATGTGGACTTTGAGAGAGAAATATAATTCTTAATTAATCTCTAAATCAGAAAGAGTACATATAGGCCTTTATATAGGCAAACCTAGAGCTAACCCTAGAATCTCATAAAATATAATCAAATCAAAATCAATCAAACTGATGGAGAGATATAATAGAAAATATCCTAAGATATAATATACCTATATCTAATATAAGAATAAGATAATAACTACTCTAAATAATCCATAATAAATGCATAATATTCTCACACATTATATAATTATTATTTTTTTAAAAAAAAAAGTTTATTAAAATAAGGGTAAAACTGTCAAGATAAAAATAATTTACTTCCTATCCTTCATGATAAAAATGGTAACATTAAAACTCTATTTCTTTTTGGCTAAGCATAGGTATATTTTATCCTATTGGAGGCAATCCTATTCAAGACACTCTTAGTCACTAAATGTGGGCACATCTCCTAACGGGAATTCGAATCTTAGTTCGTCACGTTGTAAGGGATTAGCCCTTCTACTAGACCCAACCTCATTAGCTTAAAACTCTTTTTTAATCAATTTAAAAAGTCATAAATCTACATCGTAAACTTTTTCCAAAGTACTTAAACTATAAGTTTATTTTGGGTGCAAAGTTAGTCATGAAATTTTGAAAAATATGTAAAAATGTGACATCCATTAAATCAAATGACTTTGATCGTTCGGAAAACATGTTAGTCAAGAAAATGATGCAAAAATACACTTAAAATTTCTAAAATGGTGCAAAAAAGTTAGGCCATTTCCAACGTTAATTGTTTAACAAACCACTCCCACACGATTTGTACAACATTTTGGCTCCCAGTCCCAGCGTCCACCACTGTGGGGTTTTCTGCAAGAAGCAATGGCTGCACAACCATCTCATTTTCTTTGATTTCTTCGCCATTGTTAAATATTATCAAAGGATTTCGACATGTTAATTTTTGTGATGACAACTAATCATCATCAACCTCCTCTTAATCATCCTCCTCTTATCCTTCCCGCATATGGCTAATTTATAATGA
This sequence comes from Acacia pycnantha, assembly GCA_025563575.1. Lineage (NCBI taxonomy): Eukaryota > Viridiplantae > Streptophyta > Magnoliopsida > Fabales > Fabaceae > Acacia > Acacia pycnantha. Next base: position 339,357 of record JAMWYP010000067.1, on the reverse strand, counting down.
AAGTGCTCCTGAACATCGCTTGTTTACTCCAAGACAAAATTACCGACGGCAAATAAACTAAAGAGAATTTCAATGGGTGAGGCGGCTAGGGGAAGAGTAGCTCCGACACCGAGGAGGTGCAATTAGTATATGTGACTTTAATGATAGAAAATCAATTGCCTTTTTAATACAAATGTGATAAAAATATTAGAATAGATCCTCTTTTAGATACATTTAATGTTCTCCATAACCATTATTTTTTTATATTAAAAATATTAAATTATTAAAAAAATATTAAAAAATACCATGTTCCTTCTCCATAACCATTTTTTCCATGTTCCTTCTTCATTACTCTTGGTTTACACATTAATGATCAGATCATCTTCATTACTACGTAAATGTGTATGAGCCTCGTCCACGATATTAATGTTGGTTCTCTTCTTCGAGGGATTATTCAAGTTGCCATAATCATACTAAAAAAAATGGTTTTATTCATTTGCACGGGAAATGATTAGAAACATAGGAATTTCATATTAATGAAAGCTCAACAAATGTTTTCAAACACAAAGAAAGTTAATGATCTCTGAAATGGAAGGATGCAAGTTTAGAAGCCACAAAAGAAGAAGCTATGATTTAGCAGGAACTTTGGGACTCATCAGTATTCCCATTTCTTCAGCTCCATACCTTCTGGAGGACTGCCTTCAACCTTCTTTGATCCCACTTCTTTCCAGTCTGTTGACAGAACTGTCCCATTCGACTCCACCTGCAAATTATTTCACGCACTAAATGATTACAAACAAAACTATGTATAATTATGAATCTTACTAAGAGCACAGAATGAATAACTCACAAAAGACTTGGACATGGCTCTTCTCATGTCCTCATCTGCATTTTGGAATATATCTCGGAACAGCTTGTTCAAACCAGCATCACCATCTAGCTTTTCTTCCTTCTCCTGAAAGACACAGATCATTTTGTCATGCCAATATTCTATTTGTTAAACACATGATATGCTCTCCAATAATTAGTTGGTAAGTTGGTTCATGATATATCAGAGAGTCAATGGAGGAGATAGCTTAGGAAAAAAAAACATGCCTCTTTCTTCACTTGAGCTTCCAGCTTATCCCAATCTTTCTTTGGCTTTGATGATGGGTACTCAGGCCTATGAGATTTAGCTGCATATAAACCCATTATGATTCAGAAATCAGAAGCAGGTTTATCAACAGGAAACAAAAAAAATAGTTTATCTACATCAGCAAATTATAGAGTGCCAAAACAGTCCAATAATCCAAGGCTCATGACAATTAGAAACACACTATAGTAACACAGCTTACCTGACGGGATATTTTTTGTCTGAAGAACAGCTTCCTTGCTATATTCAAGAGATGTCCAAGTAATAGCTTCAGCTTTGGCTAGACGAATTTCAATTTTGGTTGACAGCACCACAAATCTGCACTTATCAGGTATTATCTATTTTGATCCACGCAGGAGGACAAAAGAAAAAGGTTAAGTTACTAATAAATCTATGATCAATAAAAAAATACAATTTAGAAAATTTTCACTGGCAAAACAGAACTTATCGACAATCATATCCCACAACCACAAGTCCAACAGGACAGGTAATGAAATTTTTATGGGGATGAGAAAATGGATGCTTCTCCATAGAGTTTCTATGTTTAGAAGGAAGCAGATTGATAGCGATCCAACTCGCTATTCTTTAATTTATTAGGAATTAATTTATTAATCGAGTTATTATTTTTAGGAATATTTTATTAGATAAGATATAGTTATTAGGATTATTAGTTTGTTTGTTTTAATTATATTTTATTATTATATTTAGGAATATCTTATTAGATAAGATATAGTTGTTAGAATTATTAGTTATCTAAATCTTAGATTTAGATATATTTTTAGATTTCTTATTTGAATTTTGAATAGAGTCTACTCTTTGTAAATCATTATAAGGCCTAGTGCTTCATTAATAAAGTGTGAAATATTTCGAGAGTAAATTGAAACGGGAGATTCTCCGGGGCTTTATTAATTAGTGGAGTTCCTAATTATTAGAGAATTGGCTTATCTTATCTAATAAGATCAGAGATTGGTTGTTCTTACTGAAGTAGTGAGATTCTTGGTATTTCTCTAGGATCAGAGTTTATCCTATTAGAGTTTTCTTGACTTTTCCATTCTCGTTTAACCTTCCCATCAATCTATCATAATTCTCTTATTCCCAATTTAACTACATAGCCAGTATCTTAACACAGATTCAGTAGCTAGCTAAGCTGGTGCAATACCTTTCCAAACAATCGAGATTGATAGTGGTAGGCTTCTTGGCCAGGAACATCAATAGCAACGCTCAGCTGTCAAAATAAAGGGCTAGAGGTTTAGTGCGTTCAATATTTAAAAGATCTGGTACTCATGTATACAGAAATATAAGGAAATAGAGAAAACAAGAAATGGCCAGATTATAAACTTACAATCTGTTCTCCAAACTCAACAACCACATTTTCTGCTGGTATTCCTTTTGCAAAAATTGTCAAAACCACTTCCCCTAGCTTTTGGTAGAATTCATGTCTGTTGGAGCAATAATTATTAGATAACCATATGATTGAGGTTATTGCACATGCACTTAAAGGATTAACATAGATGCATAAACAGAGAGACAGTGACAGGAGAAAAGCAATTACAGCTCAGTGGAAAGTTTCACAATTTCAAGGGATACAACTCACATGGAATCCAATTAAAAAGATTATAAAAAAGGAAAAAAAGAAAACTGTACCCCCAAGCGAATTCCAAATTCATTAACATAATCACAAAATTTTAGATAAAACTGCCTTACATGATGCTATAAAGAAAACAGTACAAGATAAAATCAGAGTACAAAAAAAAGCAGTCAATCTCATCATACAAACAAGTTGAAAGGTGGCAATAATGATGTCAGTTAACTTTCCTAAGAACTTTAATCAATTAAGGAAAAAAAATAAAGGCAAAGGTAAAAACGTAACACACGCAACCTGTATCTTGGTTTCGTAGTGGTATCAGTGTTTGCTTGATGTGCACGACTAAGTCCTTCATCTTCTTCTGTTGTACTAGGCGATACATTCAATGCTGCCACATTTGATGATAAAGAGCTACTGAGATCATTGGATTCCTCTGGCAAAATTTACACAGACATGTTACCCTCTCAAAAACTATAAAAAGAATTAACAAGACATAACACGCTCGTCACATAGCACATCATAAAGCTAGGACAGGGGATTCCAAAAGGGAACAATAAATATATCAGGTAAAAGAATTTAAGCCAACAAAAAATAACTAGACAGTAACACACTAAACAATTTAAAACACAAATAAGCGAAGAAATCATCATCACCAAAGCCCGTACAAGTCAAAGTCGAGCACATGATCATAACCAAGCGTTCTAACATGTCATAAGAGTATCTACTCACTTGGAACATGGCGATTGCATTCTTCGATCAACTTGGTGAACCTGGAATCGTTTTCAGACAAAGAAGCACCAGTCTCAAGCGCCACCTTGGCAGCATGATACTCTTCAAGCTTTAAACATGCAGTCCTGAATTTTCAAATTCAAAAATATCGCATGAATTGATAATCTAATCACGGCCTGGTTAAAAAAAAAGGTGCTAAACTAATTTGATGTTTAAAGTAAAATGTCAAATAGCATTTTTGCAACATGTAGTTTCGAAAAGCAGAGGATATTGCTTCCATGGAGCAGTTCTAAAGAAAAACATCGAAGAGAGGAAGAAACAAGGACACACACAAATCATAAATATCATAAATCCACTTGCCCTTTACGAAGATACGCTTTTAGCAACGATGGGTTCAATTTGATTGCTTCGCTTGCATCCGAAGCCGCTTCTGTTCAGTTCATGAAATCGAGAAATCAACCTTCACATTAAATAAAGATCTAGCGGCAAAAAAGAATGTTTCCTCCGCTCTACGTAGAACGAAATTGAAGGCAAAAAAAAAAAACAAGATTTGGCGAAGAATATATAGCAACATGAACGACCACAACAAAAATAATAGGAAAAAAAGAGAGATAGAGTAAGAAGTAAGGACCAGTGAAGTTGTTGAGTTTAATGTGGGCCTGAGCTCTATCGGCAAGGAGATCGGCGTTGGAGGGATCCAAGTCGATTGCTTGAGAGTACAATTGAACAGCGAGAGCGAAGTCATCGTCGATGAAGGCTTCTTTGGCTTTCTTTTCGAGTTCGCTTGCCATTTTAGCGTCGCGAGCTGACCTCTAAAGTCAAAATCAAAATCACAGGCTGTTCAGTGATGGGGAGGAACTGCACACAGCCTTGAACTTATTGAGGGAAAGATCCAGTTGAGTTGCGTTGACGAGGACGAGGACGACGACTTCTACTATCTAGAATCTTCGTCAAGTTACTGTAAGAATTACTGCTTCCGGTTCGGTAATAAACTTTGTAATCCAATTTCTACTTTAAATTTTATCTTATACTTAAAATAAGAGGAAATACTTTTTTTAAGGAAAATTAAGAAAAAAAATAAAAATGACAGAAAAATATCACTTAAATTTTAAAATCATGTTTACAACAGTAGTAATAAGTTTAATAAAAACAGTAAAATAATTACAATTCATTTTATTTAGAAATCACCTATTTAGAATTTTAAATTTTTAATGATATTTTTTTGTGATTTTCTAAAAAAAAAGGATAAGATAAAAATATTTAAGTAAGATCTTGTTTATAAGACTAAATTTCCATATAAGGATTTGGATGGGATTTTTTTTATATTAATAGGGGTAGTTGAATTAAAAAAATCAATTTTTTAAGGAAAAGTATGATAAAAATACCACTTGAACTTTAAAATCTTATTGATAACAACAGTAATGAGATTAACAATAATAGTAAAACAATTGACAACTCTTTTTATTAAGAAATCACATATTTAATATTTTAAAATTCAAATGGCATTTTCTCCTATTTTTTAACCAATAATAAATAATTAGATTTATATCAAGTTACATTGGTTATATTCATTCTCAAGTTACGTTACTTATATTCATTATATCAAGTTCTCTAACTATAAGTAGTTAGATATCACCTATTTAAATTTTTAAAATTCAAATGATTTTTTTTTTTTGAAATTTTCCCCTTTTTAATTGTAAAAAATAATCAGATTTATATCATTTTAGGTCGCCTATATTGATTGGATCAAGTTCTCTAACTACAAATAGTTATATATATCATATTTTTCATGTGGGTTTATAATTAAATGATAATATTTAAATAATATGATATATAAACATTTTTTTATTGAAAAACATGACATAGTAGATATATGGACTTGACATAAATAGTTTCATTAAAAACTTAAGAAAGTGGGATTAAAAAAAATTTAATTATTTTTCCTTACTCTTTTATCTTATATCTTCTTTTTATTAAAACCTTTCAATCTCACCTCTCCAATTTTTTACCATTTAAAAAATATTTAATTGAAACTTTTAAATGAGCTGATTTGAAGTTTTTGATTTGTTAGAAAAACAACATAATCAAATTAATTTCTTTATTTGATAGGGTATTATCTATTGCGAGGTTTAGAGTTTAAAGAATTTTTGTCCCTCTCAATAAATGTTTAAATGTTTTATTTTTAATTTTACATAAGATATGGTCCATGATCAACCATGGGGAAAACTTATTGAGTTCGGACTTCGGAGTGTGCTTCCTAGCTCTTTTACTCAAGTCCACGTATCACACGTGTGTGACTTTGAGGCTTTGAGTGTGCCCTAATTTTTCAAGTCCTCTTAAGATATCTTTGAAGATCGTCCAACACAATTAACTATTAAATGGATCAAAAATATCAATAAACTTTTAAAAAAAATGCAATCAACACAATGGAGAAATTTTTTGTTTATTTTAAAAATATATAATAAACTATAAAATACATTGAGTTTTATTTAAATAATATAATTATATTTTTAATTAAAAAATTTGTTTATTTTAGAAAATTATAATTTTGACAAAATTGAAGAATGAGTAATTTTTGTCAATAAATATCTATACAAGTAGTTTTGAATAATGACAATGGAGAAAAAAAATTATTTAGTTTAGTAAAATTTAGAATTTTGTGCTGGACACTCCTGAGTAAAATTTTTTTGTGCTAGGCGCTCCTAGGGTAAAAGTTCGTTGGCCAATCTGCACCTTAGATAACAGACGTTAACTTTTTGTCTAACGGCGTTGTGCTGGGCGCTCCTAAGTAAAACTTTTTTTGTGCTGACTACACCTTTTTAAAAGTTTGTTGGTATTTTTGGTCCACTTAATAGTTAATTGTGTTGGACGCTCCTGAGCCAATAGTTTATTGGCCAAATCGGGTCAAATCGCACCTTAACCCTAAGTAAATCAAGGAAAGATTGAAAAAAAATTGTAATTGCAAAATCTCAAATCACGTTTATTATTTAGAGTTAATAAGATAATGACAAAATTTAATAAACAATTCACAAACTCATCTTTTTAAAAAATACTTAATTTCAAAGTTTATAATTTCAAATTTCTTCTTATGTCATTTTCCTATAAACTAACTTCTTTGGCTAAAACAAATCAACTTCATCAGCAAAAGTTACACGCATGGTATCTCTGATGGACACTCAAATTAAACGAAGCACACAAGCAAACGATGAAGAAAGAGATATTATTTTCTTAATGTGTACTTCTTCTTTTGATTCTTTGTTGGAGGCTTCGCAAAAGGCTTAATAGTATTCTATTCAATTTTTAATATAATATATATTTATTTAATAAAATTAAATTTAAAAAATTAATTAAATTATTTAATATAACATGTACTTTCTAAAATACCCTAGTCATCTTTTTCAATTTCCTCCTTAATTATTATTGATGGAGCATCAATAGAGATAAATTAAGAGGAAAAAATTGACAAAAATAAAAAATATGTCTTATATTTATGATTAATATCAACTCCATAAATATGTAAGGACACAAGTAATAACATAATAGAGTAATCAAAATCAATAGTATGAATGTACTTTACATTGGGCATTTGGAGAATATGAATGCACTCTCCCCCTTATGCGTGGTGAATAAAACCTCTGCTTCTCATTTATTATCTTATAAAAAGTAAAAAAATAATTATTTTAATAAAAGTATAGAGATGTGATGGGTTTTGATCAAATTTTTAATAATTTACATACTCACACATATATTATAATAATAGTTTTATGAGATGTTAAATATCAACGGTTTGAAATTAATCTGATAGTTGAGATAAAGAAGTAGAGTGAAATACAGGGTAAGGGATGCAAGGAGGTTAACTTTGTGAACCTTTTAATAAGTTAATTGTCCTAAGAAATGTGTCTTCAAAATATAAGTTATTTGTAGTGTAATGAATGAGGTTTTGTCAGTTTTACCCTCTATTCACTATTAGTTAGTCGCATGAGAAAAAGAAAGGAGGGAAGTGTGTAAATACATATGAATAAAAGGACACGAGAGAAAATATGTACCTTTTTATAAATGATGGTAAATATGAAAAGAATTTATCCATTTAATACTTTTCTCAATTTGTGAGAATGAGTACAAATGACTTATAATAAAGTACATAGCGGTACTCTCTCTAATATTATTTTAAGACACCAACTAACTATTCTCACAGACCAATAAAAATAGTTAAAGTTAATAAAATTATTCTAAAATTTAAATGGTTTATAATATTACCCTTACTAATTGCACTAAACTCTAATATCCTATTAATTATTATTCTCACCTACTATCCTTATTAATTAGGGGCATTTATGGAAAAAAATAATTAATGCCCCTTGGAAACAAGCAATGTATTATAAAAAGGACCAAATAAACTTGTAAGTTGGTGCCTTATAATAAGAACCAGAGGAAGTATATGTGTACATATTTCTCTCTCTCTCTCCCTCTATATTGCCAACAAAATAACTATCATTAATAGGCATGAAAATGAAAATTATGCTTTCTAGCCAAAAAAAAAAAAAAAGAGCATGAAAACGGTTTACATAAACAAAACACATTACAATTGACCGTGCGACGCTCCAGTTTTCTATGGGGTGTGGTTGGGAAGTCAAAGGCTTAGTGGTGATTTGTATTTCTTTATGCATTTCCCTAATGAACCTATGGGGTCCATCACCCCCTCATGACTTTAAAACGTATCGAGGGGGAGAGGCATCCAAACCCTTATAAAGTATATTTCGCTCCCCTCCCCAGCCGATATGGGACATAACACTCTACCAGGTATCTAAACCCTTATAAAGCATATTTCTAGTTGAAGCTGAGGTGGGACAAAACACTTTACCCACCATTGGGCCCAGCATCCTCGCTGACACATCAACCCACATCGACCCAAGACCGGCTTTGATACCAATTGTAACATTCCAGAGCCTCACTTTCGATATTGTCCGCTTTAGGGCCCATCACCCCCTCACGGATTTAAAACGCGTCGAGAGGGAGAGGTATTTAGATCCTTATAAGGGATCTTTCGTTCTCCTCTCCAGCCGATGTGGGACATAACACTCTAAAACTGAGAGATCAGCTTCTGCTAATTCTTAGCACTAAAGGGTCCTTTCTTTCTCACCGTGGATCTTGTATGGCATCTTGTCTTCTTCGATTTGGGTTGGATGAATTGGTTTCTTGGTGGTCCCCATAGATATGGTGTCTTGGGGCTGGGTGGTGGTGATGGTCGAAATTTGTCAGGGTTGCTTTGTTGATGATGTTGCTGCTACTTCTCCTTTCTAGATGGCGGCAACCATGTGGAGATTGGTTTCAACTCTCTAGGCAATAGTAAATAGGATATCAACATGGATGAGACTGAAAGAGTTGTTCTTTAAACCCACATCCTTTATTTTTGGCATTGTTGTTGGTGTCTCTTTACTTTTCAGGCAGCGCGGTACATATGGCTCTATATCTTTGATCAAGGGTTAGAGTTTGTGTTGGTGGTATTGTTTTGGACTTAAGGTTAAGGTTGTAATGTTTAGGCTTCGGTCTTTTAGGTGTCTTGTTTTTATTTGAATCTTTATATTTTTTGTATTTGGATTTATGTGTTTGGGTCTTGTTTTTATGTGGACAGGCGGGCATGTTAATACTTTAATGAAATACATCTTTCCGTCCAAAAAAAGAAAAAGAAAAAAGAAACACACACATATTTCAATTCAACCCCTTATGCAAACCTTAACATATACAATTAATAAGGATAATTTATGAAGAAGTGATAAATATGAGGAACAAATGGATTGTAATCTTATATTTATTATCAAATCCAACATCTCAATTAGCTATTACTCTCTCTAATCCATAATATAAGAACGATTGACTTTTTTTTGAGAGATTAATGAAGCTAATTAAATACCAACTAATCATAGTATATGTACAACTTCATTACAGTACATATCATTTTATAATTCAAGAAAATTAATTTGAAGAAGAACGATAAATATAAATACTTTAATGTAACTTAATTAACTTTTCTAATCTCTTAAAAAAAATAATCAAATGGCTTTTATATTAAGGACAGAGGTAGTATATTAGAGATGAGATGTACTCCCTCATTGAGGAGTTGATCTTAGTCCTAAGTATAATATATATTTCCTATATTTGTCAATTTTTCTCTAATTTATTCCTATTAATACTCCATTAACAATAATCAAGTAAGAAATGGATAAAGGGAATTAAGTAAGATAATTAGGGTGGTTTAAAAAAAATTATTTCAACTAATTTAACTGATTCTTTTAATTTAATTAAATTAGGTCTATAAGTGAAAGATTGGTGGGAGTAGTATTCAATTCCTGTACTATTTAGATTTTTGGATCATGTTATGTTTGCTATGGTTTCAGGATTTTGATCTTGTGGAAGCTGGGCTGCGCATTCGCCTTTCAGTGTTTGGCTGATTGTCAAAACGCACAGTTTCATCAAGTGAAGCAATCTTAGCCGATAACTGTGAAATGATATTGGCCGTACATTTTACCGTTTTTGCTTTGCGTTCCCCTATTTTCCGGTGCATCAAAAAAGAAAAAAAACATAGTGTTCAAAAAAAAAAAAACCATGGGAAAATCCATTTTAGGGCCCTTTTAGGATTGACAATCCTAAAAAAGGCCCCATAAAAAGCCCCAGGGCCTTTTCTGAGATTTTCAGAATTTTTGTTGAGTTGTCAACGAGGTTAATATAGTTGTTAACGGGTAGGTTTTAACAATTAAATTAGCCCCGTTAACTTTGCTAACAACTTTATCACCCCTATGACAATTATAACTATCGCACCACATTAACAACTATATCAGCATCGTTGACAACTCACTCAAGATTCTGCAAATTTCAGAAAAGGCCCTGAGACATTTTTTAAAAGTATCAAAATCTTGAGGCATTTTTTTAGATTTTCAGCCACTAAAAAAACATTGACATCGAGTTGGTTCCATCGTTTGGCCGCGATCTTTAACCACCTTCGACCGCTGTGCGCCGGAGCCACAGCGCAACCACTGCTTCGAGGTCCAACCTGTCGAGCTTCACGAGTGAAAACTGAATGCGAGAAGCAAAACTGCAAGTGACCTAGCCTGAAATTGAATCTACGACCACGATATCTTTGCCATTTACAGTTGCGATTGAGCTTATAACTTCAAAACGCCTCATTTAACCAACATAATTTCTTCTCCGCCAAACAGGCTATCAAGATCTGACAATACATTTCATTCTGGGAAAGCTTGAAAGTAAAGATTTGCAGGAGGATCAACACTTTGGTTTACTTCCGATTCCACGTCTCAATCCTGTCAAAGCTTTCTTCGAGCTCTCGTGCTTTTGACCATTGCCACTGCCTCCTCAATCCATCTCATAGTAGTTAGCATCACTTTGAGAATACATGCTTCTCGCTGTAATTCCAAATCTTTTGCTATTGATTGTTCACAAAGGAAACCAATTTGCAGGCCGGACAGCTAATTTGAGAGCTGGAGCCTTCAGCTTGTTTAGCATCATTTAACATGCACGCACGCTGGGATTGAAGTGAACAATGAAGTGCCGATCCGTAGCGTGCATATGGTCTGGCACTCCCCCGCCTCACAGAGTTACTGCCGTCGCCAGTTTCAGTCAACCGCCATCCTTCTATACTGGTGGATCCGATGGCTCCATCATCTGGTGGGCCCTCCCCGATAGCTATTCCAGCCCGGTATTTCCATACTTTCTCACTGCCTGGCTTTTCTTTTCTTATGCATAAACGGTGACTTCAATTATCGTGATGTTGCATTTTTGCCTTTCCCATGTTGATTGTTCTCAGACGCAGTTAAGCGTATAATGCATGGATTCCTGCCATAATATGATGCTTTTCGATACGAACTAAAGCTTCAAAGTTTTGCCCTAAGCTAAGAGTGAACTTATCACTGCAGGAAGTTAAAGCAGTAGGTATTTTGTGTGGTCATGCTGCACCGATCACTGATCTTGGAACTTGCAGTCCTACAATAGCAGAAAAAGACACAGATAGTTCAAGTAATTTAGTGGTCGAGTCTACTTCAAGTAATTCCAGTGCATTAATAAGTGCATGTACTGATGGCTTCTTGTGTGTTTGGAGTAGAAGCAGTGGTCATTGCCGGTGTAGGAGGAAATTGCCTCCTTGGGTGGGCAGTCCATGCATGATTAGAACACTGCCTTCAAGAGCAAGATATGTATGTATTGGTTGTTCTTTCATGGACACTGTCCATCCGTCAGATCACTATTCTGTGAATGCTGTGGAAGGAAATGACGGTTTGATTGATAGAGACACTCAGCCTAGGAAACCTCCAAAATGCACTATTGTTATTGTTGACACATATTCACTTACTATTACCCAAACCGTCTTTCATGGAAATCTAACTATTGGTCCTATGAATTTTATGACTGTACTTTCAGTGGATAATGATAAAGAGAGGCATTCTGTATTTGTGGCTGATTCAGTTGGTAAGCAACAAGTGGTTTCTGTTTCAAAGGATCCTCATGGTCAGGGGGAAAACTTGTATAGTTTGAACAAAGATACTCCTCAGCTGGAAAGTTCTGTTTGGGCTGAGGGATTGAGTGGTGTGCAACAAATTATTTCAATTGCAACCCACGGGAATGTTTCTGCTTTTATGTTTAAAGACCACTGCATATTCAGGTTACTGTCTAGTAATACAAAATTTGGAGAGATTTCCTTTTTGGACAATCTTTTATGTTCTGACGAGCATTCTACTCAAGCACATGCAATCGGGGCCATGTTTCTTGAAACTGTTGGCGAAAGGACTAAGCCAAATTTCCATGAAAAGAGTTGTTTGATTCCAGAAAATTTTGTTGTCTGGAACAATATAGGTTATGCAGTTGTGTATAAAATATCATATGAGAATGACATTTTTCGATGTGAAGCTCATTCTGAAATTCCTTCTACTTATTATAAGCCTGACATGAGAGTATCATTTTTTTTCTTACAAGTTTATCATTGGCTGCTCCGTATTGAATCTGTCTGCTTTCACTTTGAGGACCCTTCACTATGGAGACCCTATGTCACTATCTGGTCACCAAATCATTTTGAAAATAAACACGGTAAATTTTTCCAGCAATGCAGAATGCTGAGGGAAGGTATATCTTTCACTGACCTGTTTGAGAACTCTGCTCAGACGAGAGGTTTAAACAGTGTTGGGATAGAAGAATCAACTTCTAGTACGGAATGCTTAAGTAATTACAATATTAACAAGGGACAAATTGTTACTTCTTCAATGATCATATCAGAAAGCCTTGTTGCTCCTTATGCTGTTGTATATGGTTTCTTAAGTGGATTGATAGAGGTTGTAAGATTTGACCTGTTTCAGAGGATGGGTTTAGATGGTGTAAGTTCCAAAACTGAGAAAAAGTCAGTTGCATGTCAACAATACTTATCTGGGCACACAGGTGCCGTACTTTGCTTGGCAGCTCATCAAATGATGGGTAGCTCCAAAGGCCAGAGTTTTAATCAGGTTTTGGTGTCTGGAAGTGTGGATTGCACAGTTCGTATATGGGATCTTGACACTGGCTGTCTTATTATGGTTATGCATCATCATGTGGCGCCAGTGCGCCAAATTATTCTTCCCCCATCTTTGACTGATCGTCCTTGGAGCAATTGCTTCCTTTCAATTGGAGATGACTTGTGTGTTGCTCTTGTTTCTCTTGAAACTTTGCAGGTTGAGAGAATGTTTCCTGGTCACATGAACTACCCTTCAAAAGTTGTATGGAATGGAGCTAGAGGTTACATTGCTTGTCTCTGTCAAACGCATACTGGAACATCCGATTCTTCTGTTCTATTATACATATGGGATGTAAAGACTGGTTGCCGTGAGCGAATTCTTCGTGGTACAGCTGCACATTCTATGTTTGATCATTTTTGTGATGGCATCAGTATGAATTCCACATCAGGCACATTGTTGAATGGAAATACATCAGTTTCTTCATTACTTCTCCCGACTGTTGAAGATGGAAGGTTGTTTAAGTCCTCGTCCAGTATTTCAGGGAGTTTGGTCACTTCATCTAGGTCATCACCAAGCATTTCAAATGTGGCTGAGCTGAATGCTTCTGAAACTCATGCAGACAAAGCAAACAAAGATAAAGCATATTCATCTTCTCTGTCCAGCCTCTGGAGTAAGAAGTACCCAATAAAATGCTCTAGCCCGTTCCCTGGTATTGTGGCTTTGAGTTTTGATCTCACATCATTGATGTTCTCTTATCAAAAGCATGAGTCCATTGTCAGTGGAGGTTCTGAACCAGTGAATCTCAATTCAAAGCAGCAGGAAATTCAAATACAAAATTCCAACCATGAAAGTCAAGAAACAGATGAAGTCCTCACTGATACTGTAGAGGGGCATGATAAGCTATTTGAAGAATACTTACTTCGATTTAGCTTGTCATTTTTACATTTGTGGGATGTAGACACTGAGCTTGATGATTTGCTGATGAGAGACATGAAGCTAAGGAGGCCAGAAAATTTTAAAATAGCTGCAGGTCTGCAGGGGGATAGAGGGTCTTTGACATTGACTTTTCCTGGTTTGAGTGCTGTTCTTGAGGTAATCTGGAAGAGTTTTGTTGCATGTTAGTACCTATTTCTTATCTCTCCTTTCAACATATCCTGAAACATTAAAACCATATTTCAGCTCTGGAAATCATCAGCTGAATTTTGTGCAATGAGGTCATTGATGATGGTATCACTTGCCCAACGTTTAATTAGCATGTCTCACTTTGATTCTGCAGCTAGCAGGTATAGTAGCAATATGTGGTCAAAGCACTCAAATCATTTTACTTGTAAACTTTTACACTTGGCAATGACTTCAATTTTACTTGGGAGGAAAGCCAAATTGAAAAATTCCCATAGGTCTTTCTGGAAAGTCAATTTGAATTAAAGCTCAATAATCACAAGAAAGGAACTATTGAAAAGCTATCTTGGACCAAATCTTTTTTAAGGTTTTCCTGAAATTGGGAACATCTATGTTCTAGATATTTTAATCTACCAGCTAAGTTGTAGGTTTTGCTAGTGGGTTTTTAGTATCATTTGTAGCCTAGCTGAACCTTATAGTTTTTTCCGCCGCAACCTGTGTAGATTTTCTTGTAAAGAAAGGGTTAAAAGTAAAACCCAAAAGGAAGAAAAGGAAGATTTTCCAATGCCTAGATTAGTCTATCACCTGAATTTTTGTTAGTTCTAGATTTAACTTTCTTTCCAGAAGTTCAATTAAATTTTCCAAATAAAAGATTTAGAATATTAAAGTACGATCAATAGATTAGGTTTTATCTGAATAGATATTATGAAGTCTACAATGATGCTTTTCTGTTGTTCACTATTCTTGATGACCCTTTCTCTTGTGAATTGGATCTTTGCTGCTGGGCTAATAAAGTTGCCTTGTGTCTTAAATGCACATCCCACCTCCCAGCTTAAAGTTTTTATTTTTTCCCTTATTTTCTCTTTATATACACTCCCATTTGGAAGAAATTGTGGTTATGTTTGAAGGTATCTTGTGCAGCTCTTTAGCAGCATTCTATACTCGGAATTTCACAGAAAAAATTCCAGATGTGAAGCCACCTTCATTGCAGGTTGTAATATGAATTGCTTTTCTGCTCTTCTCTTGTTTATTTTATTATAAAATAATTTCTCTCATGTCCCTATTTTATTATTTTGAGGGATACCGATGATCTTGGTGTGCATTATACTGATGCAGTCTTCAATAATGCTGAACTTTGCTTGATTTTTACTCACTTGTACTATATCCCTTAATTGATCGATGGGACAAATTTCTCATAATTTGTTTTTCTATGGAAAGTGACTGTAGAAGAGCTTTTCTAAATGAGACTCATTTTATTACATGGTCAAACCTAATCGTCATATTATATATTCTCATTAATGCACTGGCTTATGTAATTTGTTCTAATGACTGTTATTTGGTCTAGTTAATAAGCTTTGTTCTGTTTGCATGGGTCCACACTCAGTCTGTCAGCTGATTAGAGACCTAACCATGTCCATATATTGTGCCGTTTCTTAATTTAATAGCTTTCTTTCCTTCGATAATCAATCTTATTTTCTTAGTCAATGATTATTTTTTGGGAGAAGAGTTACCTGATCTAGTTTTTCATAGCTTAGAAAGATGAAGAGTTGCTAAACCATAAATTTCGTTTTGATATTGTTGAAAAGGAAAAAGATTTGCAGGTTGAGATATTAATGTGGTGATAAGATATCAATAGCATGCCAATACGGGCTTTTGATTGCTTAAAAAGAGAGGGAGGGGAACTATGTTTCTTTTTCTTTTCTTTTGGCTTTTTTAATGACTAAGGGAACATTGTTTTAACTAGGAGTTTTAAGAGTTATATTTCAATCCCTCTGACATGATGTTTGAAGTATGTGTGGATATGAAATAATGAACCTGTTTTTTAATAATTTTTTTCTCCTTCTGTTCTTTACATTTCTGATTCCTCATATAATCTCATCCTAATATAAAGCTGAGCAATAGAGGCAACTTGCTTATATATGATTACAAAATTATTTATATACATTAGGCACTATGAATTGGCGGTTCTGAAAAGTTAGTGCCTTATATGCTTCTTGTAGCTTGGCTTTTGCCTTGAAGCATTTTAATTTTGTTTCATAATCTAATGTAACCAGAATAATCACTCTGAATGTTGGATATAATATTTCTCATTTTGGATTGTTGGCTAGATTTATTTGTTATTAAAAGATTTATGAGTCAGTTGACACTGCCCTATACTTTGTGCCTTCTTTTTTATAGCTTCTGGTGGCTTTTTGGCAAGTTGAGAGTGAACATGTACGTATGGCAGCACGTTCTTTATTTCATTGCACAGCCTCTCATGCCATCCCACTACCTCTTCGCAATTTAAATACTACCGAGCAAATCAATATTAAGTCTATAGCTGGAAGCAGAGGTGAAGAGCAGGGCAATACAGGATTAAAAAGTGATGAAGTAATCTCCCAAACTGAGGAATCCAATATACTTGCATGGTTAGAATCATTTGAAGTGCAAGATTGGATTTCTTGTGTTGGGGGAACAAGTCAAGATGCAATGACATCTCACATTATTGTTGCTGCTGCATTGGCAATCTGGTATCCTAGTCTTGTGAAGCCAAGCGTTGCCACATTAGTTGTTCATCCATTAATGAAGTTGGCTATGGCCATGAATGAGAAGTATAGCTCCACTGCTGCTGAGCTTCTTGCAGAGGGCATGGAGAATACATGGAAAGATTGCATTGGGTCTGAGATACCTCGTTTGATTGGGGATATCTTTTTCCAAATAGAATTGAGTGGGTCATCCACAAATTTAGTTTCAGAAATTCCAGCTGTATCAGTTTCTATTCAACAGTCTTTGATTGAGATTCTTCTTCCAAGTTTAGCCATGGCTGATATACCTGGTTTTTTGACTCTGGTTGAAAGTCAGATTTGGTCTACTGCATCTGATTCACCTGTCCACTTAATATCCCTGATGACTCTCATCAGGGTTATGCGTGGTTCTCTAAAGAACTTAGCTCAATATCTTGACAAGGTTAGTGAAGTTATTCACTGCACCTCGTGCCATAGGTTCCCTATTTTTACCAGCATGGTGTTCATCTATTTAATTTTTTTTTTTTTTTTGGTTTCATTTTCATAGCAATTACTATTAAAATGATTTTCCTGTGCAAATATCTTTTTCTTTTTAGTTCAATGAAATATTTTTGTGGAGTTATGTTGGAAGAATACTAGTATGGAAAGAGTTGTATGATATTTGTTTAAAACATTCATGGTTATCCCTTAAATAAAGTTTAGGGATCAAACCTTGTTGATGGAAGAAATTTACATTGGGAGAGCTACATCCTTTTGGACTCAATAATACTTGAAGTTGACCTTGGTAGTGTCGAATATCAAATGATTGTACCAAAAAACAGGAAGAAGAAGGTTGATGAAATATAATACTTTTATTTCTTTTTGTGGAAGGTCATAACTTGCTTGTTCCTTTGACTCTGTAATTCTTATATTTTAAACGCCTTCTTTGATTCTTAATGCATGATGAACTTGTTATTGTTCTTTGCATTTCTGGTGACTAATTGTTGGGAGCAGAGTGATTCTCTAATTTGAGATGCCATATTGTTTTCATTGTAAAGATGTTGGTTCTCGGTTGTTTTTACAGCCCTTTGAGTTTTAATTTTTGGTATTAATTAGATTAGACGTCATGAAATATATAAGCATGAACTTCTGTGACAGTGGGTCAGATCTGCAGGTTGTCAACTTCATTTTACACACTATAGATCCAAGCAACTCAGTCATGCGAAAAACTTGCTTCCAAAGTTCAATGACAACTTTAAAGGAGGTTATACGTGCATATCCTATGGTTGCTATGAATGATACATGGACTAGATTGGCAGTTGGAGATGTGTTTAGAGAGGTTAATAATCCAAGCATTAAGGTTTATGACATGCAAAGGTAATATGAATTTACTATTGGCATTCAAATGGTTATAGGAGTAGAGGTGTAAATATATCGCTAGTCTTTCACAGGTGAAGCTGCTAATTGTCTGTGGTCTGTTTCACACATGAACTTGTAGAGAATTGCTGTCAACTCATGATTTTTCCTCATTTATGGTAAATCCATGGGTAGGACTAGAGTTCCCATTCTAACCAAGGCTTTAGGTCCTCCCTTAATTGTATTTAGTTCTTCCCTGATAAAGTGTGTACTATTAACTGCTGGAATAGCAAAACTCGAGTTCATCATTTATCTGCTGTTGTGTTTGCTGTTCTGAGTCGAGTTTGAAAATTGCACTGGATCCTAACAGGTTGTAAAAAGCCATTGAATGATATAAATGGAAATTTTTGTGGAACTTTAAAGGATGGAATTAAATTGATAAGGATTTACTTGTAGCTGACCTATTTGGCATTATATATGGTCATCATGTTTTTAATTCTTGTTTCTACTTTTTACCTCTCTGCATACTTTTGTATTATTTTTCATTTATAAGGTTATCTCGTCTTTGTTTTGATGCAGCGTGACAATCATAAAAGTTTTGGATGCAAGTGGGCCTCCTGGCCTCCCAAGTTTGCTTGCAACAGCATCAGAAACAATGTTTACTGCTATTTCAGCACTAAGCTTTTCACCTGATGGAGAGGTACCCAGCACCCAAAAATGATTACAAGAACTTTTGAATGCACTCATTCTTCATGTGATCCAGTTAACTAGCTATGATAATGTGAAAATTTAGGATGGCTTTTGGAGCATCCTTGGTTTCTAACTCAGAATCTGAATGCATTAGGCTGGATAAACAAACTATAAATTTACTAGGTTGTCTGATTAAATGTGTGTAGTTATAGGCTTTTGCTGACATCTAATTGTGTTACTGTGCTGCTATTGACGATGACAATGTAAGCAATAGTCTTGGGAAATGCTTGACAAGATATAAAACCTTTACTGGAATGAATGTTGTTCCTCCCAGCTTTATACCTCGCACCCTCTCAATATATGCTGTACGATTATCTAATTTAGAGACTTAAGCATCCCATAGTGCTTATTTCAAGTTTATTGAATTTTTTGATTGGGAAGTGTCCTTAGGAGTGATACCTCTATTCTATTATCTCGTTTTTTAACCTTTATATCCGTGCAATAGAAGGAGAAATGAACCATTCGCTTCCAAGATTTGAACTGCTGTATCTGCCATTTCTATTCATCATTTAGTTGTTGATTTCTTTTACCTTTTTGAATGCTGGTGAGGGCATTGATTACAGTTCCATTAATCTTCCCACCCTTCCCCGCTTTTTTTACTTATATGCCTAATGTTTTCCCTTCTATCTTATTTTATTTTAATGATTTCACGTGAGTCCATTTGCCTAAGAATTGGTGCTTTTTGCAAGAATCTCCAAATATTTTCTCTGCGGAGTGGTTAATCTAGATCCTGCTGTGTAAGATTACTGCTTTTATAATGTAATATACCACTTTCATCTTGAACTTACCCATTTCCAACTGTAGGGGCTGGTTGCCTTTTCTGAACATGGGCTGATGATCAGATGGTGGTCATTGGGATCCGTCTGGTGGGAGAAACTAAGTCGGAACTTGGTTCCTGTCCAGTGCACCAAAGTAATTTTTGTTCCTCCTTGGGAGGGCTTTTCTCCTAATTCATCCAGGTCAAGTATAATGGCCAATATATTGAGAGCTGATGGACAGTCAAAATTTAAGGTAATCTGATTTCTTGTCTCCTATTGGCCTGAATTTTTCACATTTCTCTATTTTTTCTAATTACGACCACACTTGGGGCCATTTCTATTTTGGATGGTATAGGAGGAGTGGTCTTAGCAAGTCTGGTATAAGAATTCTCCTGATTACGAGCTTAAATTATTCAGAGGCAATATTTATATGATAGAAGAAATGAAAGGGAAGATGAATTAATTGACTAAAGTGATCTCTAAAAGGAAAGTGGTTTAAAAGTAGGATCTAGCAAACTACTACCTCTGTTTCTACTTTGTATGCACTCTTTAACCAATTTACACAAATCATAAAATTAATTGTTTGTCTTAAAATTACCCATCTTTCCATAAACACACTTAAATTCTAACTCTTGATCATTCCTCTCATGAAAAGTTCTGGCGGCCTAGTCAAATTTCTTTGAGATGAAAGCTTTACTAGTTTAACGTTGTCTTGTATTAGTGACATAAATCTATTTCTCTCTTGATCATCTACCCTTACACGTAAATCTGTTCCTCTTTCTCCTGGACACCTCTGACTGTTTTTAATCTTCTTGTAGGAGAATTCTAAGGATCCAGGTCATGGAGACAGTTTAAAACAGCTGCTTCATAATCTTGACCTCTCTTATCGACTAGAATGGGTTGGTGACCGGAAAGTACGTCTTTCTAGGCATGGCCATGAATTGGGCACTTTCCAGTTGTAAGCATGGAGTAATACCAATGCCGAGAAATTCTAGATGAAAATTCTCAACTTATTTCATAAGAGGCTGTATCAGCATTGAACGAGAATCTTCAGCATTCTTGCTCGCAAAAGAGGACGAATTAACTGCTTGGATTTTGGGTATCAATGGCATATTGTAAAGTTCAACAGTGCCTGACTACC
This sequence comes from Acacia pycnantha, assembly GCA_025563575.1. Classification (NCBI taxonomy): domain Eukaryota; kingdom Viridiplantae; phylum Streptophyta; class Magnoliopsida; order Fabales; family Fabaceae; genus Acacia; species Acacia pycnantha. Next base: position 318,837 of record JAMWYP010000067.1, on the reverse strand, counting down.
CAAACACAAATCAGTAATTGCTTATTACGCCACGAAACAAATTTTTCTGGGTAAACTAACTTCAGTCATGGTTGGTTGTTCTTTGTAAGGGACAAGGAAAAGAATAGTGGGCAAAAGGGTTCAGTTTTAAAGGAGTGCAGTTTTGTAAGTAAATTATTGGGTAGATTAGATTTACATATGCACACCATTTTTTCAGGAAAAAAGATCAGATTTATATTTTTAGTTTTCCGATGTATATAGGATTTAGTTTGTTTTAATTTTGAGAAATTACTGTTGAGGCTATTTTTAACACCATATTTTAATTTGGTGACTGATGAAACTGACGTTGTTTTCATCCTTTGAGAAATAAATGTGGTTACATGCAATCTTTTGAGGGAAGTGATTTTGTCACTTTTAGAGTACAGCAATGACATTGTTTTATTTGAGTTGTAAACATGTCATGGATTTACATTAATATTGTTTGGAATATTTTAAAATGAAGTGATTTGTTTTTTTAGTAAAGTGATGTTTTTATAAATTAAAGGATTTATATGACGAGTTGTGTAAGGAGTTATAAATTAAAGACACATGTAAAATGTTATAACCAAATGTGTGACAGCCAATACTTGATGAAATTTGTGTTGTGTTTATGAGAAAATTTTACATAATATAAATGTACAACTCTTTATATGTTTGTCCATAAATCAGTATATAAGATTCATGAATCTAACAAATTGTTATGACTTTTAATTGAAGATGAATCGTTTCAAGAGGCACCACCACTTTAAGACAATAACTTCATGGTCTATATATAAATATCATGCACTATCACTTTATTTGAGACAATACAACATCAAAAATCGTATAACAATAAGAAATCAAATTATTGCCTTTGTCCTTGAGTGCACACAAAGATAAAGATAAACTACCAATTTGTAAAAAGTTATTGTAAGAGTGCAATTCATATTCAAGAGTCTTTATTGTATCCAGCAAGAAATTCGTCTGTCAATCCTAATAGCACCCTATAAGATAGGTATAGGCTGGGGCGAGTTAAACCTAAACAAAAGTGTTGCCTACACCTTGAAGACATTGTGCACTACTTTCTTCATTATCTCTTATTCTTGTACTCCTTAGAGATCCAACCCATCCAACAAATATTCTTACAGGGTACTCAATTGTCAGTCTCCTTTTTTTTTTTACCATGGAACTGAATATACCACATCGTCATAGGATAATTACCGTAATGATATACTCCCTCTGGTCCTTATTATAAGGTATCAACTACTCTATCTGGTCATTATTATAAGACACCAACTAGCAAGTTTATTTGGTCCTTTTTATAAGGCACTTGCTTGTTCCCAATGAGCATTAATTAATTTTTTCCATGTCTACCCCTAATTAATAAAGGTAATGGGTGAGAGTAATAATTAATATAATATTAGAGTTTAGTATAATTAGTAGGGATAATATTGGAAATTACTTAGATTTTAGGACAACTTTATTGACTTCAACTACTTTTATTGGTTTGTGAGAAAAGTTAGTTGGTGCCTTATAATAAGGACCAGAGGGAGCAGTAAGTTTATTTGGTCCTTTTTATAAGGCACTTGTTTGTTCCGAATGAGTATTAATTATTTTTTTCCGTGTCTGCCCATAATTAATAAGGGTAGTGAGTGAGAGTAATAATGAATATGATATTAGAGTTTAGTGCAATTATTAGGGGTAATATTGGAAATTATTTAAATTCTATGACAACTTTATTGACTTTAACTACTTTTATTGGTTTGTGAGAAAAGTTAGTTGGTGCCTTATAATAAGGACCGGATGGAGTATTACACTGTAAAAACCATGATTGATTCTCTCTTGCATTAATAATTTGATGACCTATATTAGTAGGTGTGGTTATTACCTTGATATTTTTGCTACCCATCATAATGTCTCAATCTATAAATGCTATCCAGTATGAAGCTACAGTAATGGAGTTTTATCTTAGGCTTCTAGTATGAAGCTTGAGTTTCTAGGTGTAAGTATGCATTCTCTGCAATTATCAACTTTTTTGTTATGAACCTAGAGTATCTCTAAGTTACTTTGGCCTTGAGCCTAAATTCTGTCAAGCCAAGAGCATTAAGGTTAAACGCTCCCAACAAATACGTTTCCTGAGATCTAAACTTGTGTTTTCCTTCTTACGAAATATGTGAGACCGTTTATCATTTCAACTAATAGCTTGTTGGGCATTTATAAACTTTTTTAATACTTTATTTCTCTGATATTTGATATAAGACATATTTATCGAATTTGATTAGATTAAGGAAATTAGTTTTTTAATATACTAATTAAATTAGTTAATACGACATGTATTTTTCTAAAACATCTTAATTATCTTCTTTGATTCCTTCATTCCCTCTCCTCCTTCATCATTGTTGGGAAAGCATCAATAGGGATAAATTAAGAAAATATTGACAAATATAAAAACTATGTTTTATATTTAGAACCAAAATCAACTTCCTAAATATGTCTTATATTAAAGACTGGAATGAGTATTCCCCAAATCAACCGTATAAATATATTTGCGCTAGAAAAAAGTATAAATATTTCAAATATAATTTAAAATAACTCTCAAAGTTTCAGAATAGTGGCAGCCAGGGCAATGTATTGAAAATCTAACCAGTCAATACTGTGGTTGAAGGGCGATTTGTGATTTAAACTAGGGTTAACCTAGCTAATATCACACAGGTCATAATTAAAATAAGGGTTAAGTAGCAAATCCGCTTTCAAAGTATAGCCCAAAAGCAATGTTGCCCCGAAAATTTTAAAACGAAACATTGTTGCTTTATTCCATTAAAAAACTAACGTTGACTGTTAATTGACTTTGACCGTTAACTTTTTAGCAGAAATGGGCAACATTGCTACGTTTTGAAATTTTTTGGACAACATTGAGACAAAAATTTCAAGGCAACATTGTTCCTCAGCGAAAATTTTCAAAATAAATTTGCTACTTAAATAATATAATAAAAAGTATTAATATACAAGTACATTGAATATTAATGTGCAAACCGAACATAATCCAACAAAATGGAGTTACTAATAATTGGTCAAACTGGGTCACCGATCAAATTGTTCAATTTGGATTGGATTTTAATAGCATGGGAATGTATGTGACTGGTATCCTTTGAAAGAGGCATTTTCAAAGAAAAATCATAAAGAGGCACGTGGAGGGGACAGCCTACGTGATTAATTGATGGCACATGAAATTAACCAAAAGTCCAAAAGTTTGGAAGGCACGCAACTAACTATGAATGGTAATTCCTCTAGTTAGGGGGGGTTTGGTATTTTGGATTGGGTTTTTCATTCTTGTACGTAAATGATCTTCACTACGTTTGGATATTTAATTTTAGTAACTAACTACTTCTGTGTATGTCAAAGATTATTATGTAAAGGGTTTGAAAATCAACCGTTTTTATTATACGTGAGCAACTTTGAATTTTTAAGTCTACTTCTACTTTGTATTTCTTTGTATGTTATGCATATTTTGACTGATTTACACAGTATTCTTAATATAAACGTCTCACCCCACACATGCACTTTGTTGTCAAATAGTACTACACACCACTACTACAGAAAATGACTTTTAGATAACCTCATTTTAGATCGGAGTATAGACTATATCCTTTAATCATAGTTCTAAAATATATTATTTAGACTTGTTTCTAAAACAACCGGTCTATTTTATTTTACAAAAATTGATATCTCAATTACTTTTAGATTAAATTTTTAAAACCGGATGTAAATAGTAGCCAGTCCAAAAGATAAGAAAAAAATTAAATAAAAATTTTATTATTTTTAAGACTAGATGTTAATGTGTACCGATATAAAAGGTTAACTTTTAAGAATGGCGTTTAAGAATATCTGGTTTAAAGGATTAGCGCTAAAAAAAAATTGCTCAATATATCCTCTCTTCTTTACGGTGAAACCTGAAGTTGCTCTCTCTGAACCTCTCTTCTTGTTTTGAAACGTCTCTTCCTCTCCCACCACCACTAGCCTCTATTACTCTCTCATTCATTTAGGCATTTGTCGTTCCCACCACCTCTCTCAATCTCTCTTTCTATCGCGAAAATGAACGGAGAAAGCGAATCTAATTCTATTCAAGTCATGCCAGTTACTAGTGTGAATCATAACGAACCTTACACACATTTCAAAGTGAATCTCGTATGTTACTCCTCTATTCATTTAATTTTTATAAGATATACCATTCTTGATTATAACTATTCCTTTGTGAAAAATTTCTTTTAAGTTTCCTATTTTAGCTTCGATTAATTATAAAAATTATTTATCTCGCTATTGTATTTAATTCTCATATTTGACTAAAGAACTAAATATCCTCTATTTTCTCTCTTCCATATAAATAAGGGCATTTTTGAAATATAAATCTCATTCTACACATTTATTAATATTGCATCTAATTACTTTTAACTACCACATCAAATAACTCAATTCGGTTATTAGTACAACGGAAGGAGTATAATTGTTATCATTAAGCCTTTTTTTTAACTAAAATTTTGGAATAACGATTAAAACCTTAAAAAATATCTTTGCAATTGTCATTTACAGTATACAAGGTATGTATATACATATATTAGGTATGTATATACATGTGAGAGGGTTTTATCTTGTTTCATGTAAATAAGCACTTTTTTAGGCTCCAAAAGTGATCCAAACAAGCACAACATCCTCCCTCTGATAGCAAACCAACGGTCATCCCGATCATCACTACCAGCCGCCATTGGCTACTGCTGTTAGCCGCCACCACCACCACGGATCATCGCCATTAATTAGCTATGGCCATTGCTACCATCAATCAATGCAAACCGCCATTATTAGGCAATTGTCGGCCACTTTGGTCGAGAACCACCGTTAGTCATGATTAGCCACCGCCATTCATTAACTACTGTTGATGTCGTTTTTTAAAACTTTAAAGATAATCAAATAGATTTTTCTTTTGTTTTAGTTTAAAAAATACTCCTAACTTATAAAAAATTATTTGCTTTGCGTTGATATGTTTTTGGAGATAGCACACATACAAGGGTGGTGTCAGAATTTTATGTTTGTGTGTGTATAATTAGTGGGGGATTCAGGGGCAACACCCCCATTTTTTTTTTTAAAGAAAGTTTTAAATGCATTAAAAAACAAAAGAATATAGATAATAAAAGAAAAGAAAACTTGATTATATAGATTGCTCATCAAAACAGAATCAAGAAGTCATAAATTCAGCAATAAATTCATTCTAAATTCAGCAACAAAGACAACAACAAGGAAAGTTGATATTATTTCACCAAAGATAAGCAGACAACTAATCAACATGATTATATAGATTGCTCATCTTCAAAGTCACAATCAACTTCTAAAGCAAGTAACAACTTGCCGAAAGACAAATTCTCTCTCATTTCACTACTAGCATACAAATAAAGAACCAAAAAATAGGCAATGCCAATACATTCCAGGATTGGGAGGACAGAAGGATTACCTAACTTGGTCCCAACTAAAATTACTAGAACTCCAGGAGCATAATGCCTTAGTTCAGGGATCCATTGAAATGAAAAGCACAATAACTTTATTAGGCAACTGAAATGCAAAAAACTGATGCAAATTGACCTCATTCTAATTTTATTCAAGATTTACACCTTCTTCGCAATATTTTCATAGCTGGCCTTGCTTATAAGAGAAAAGGCAAGAATAAAGACATCTGCTCCTCGATAGCTCGAGGGTCTTGGTCTATTATAATCCTCCTGACCTGTCAAACCATCAAAGGCAAATGAAATGCTGAAAATCATAGGCAATTCTATTGAAATTAGTGGCTGCAGCTACAATGTTACCAACAGTATCCTATAAACCTAGGTTTATGGTGCTTCCATAACTACATTATCACTGAAATTGTCAAAGATGGTTGGCACATAATCCTGTTATTCATAACCAAGAAAAAATAAGGGATGCGTCATGAAGCTATAATTATTATGAAGGAAAATCAAATTCAATAGGAAATTTAAGCACAAGATTAGCACTTATACCCTGTAAAATACAAATCCACAACACTTTATTATATCACATAGCTTTCATCTTTGCAGCCCAATAGCCCGACCACTATGTTTTTCAAGACTATGAAACGAATGTTGATCTTAACATAGGTCGGCATGTTCTTCATAATATCAAAATTCACTTCGAAATTCAGTCTATCTCATAAGTTTACTGACTCTTTGTTGTCTCATTGTGGATTTCTCCAAATAGGTTGCCAGCAATGGACTTGCAATTTACAAAATATGAGCTCAGTAGATTTCTCCAAATAACAGCAAGCAAGCAATGTAATATGCTAATCCTCACATCAAAACATTGTTAATTCAAGCCTAAATTCAGCCCTTATTCACATCAAGAATTTCGCCTTTATCAACCCTCACCATAATCTCAACTCCAATCTAACTAACCCCAACAGGAACAACAAAGAGAAACAAGAGATAAATGAAAATTACCTCATAAAGCACTCAACTTGGCTGAGAATCGAGAAGGAAGAGCTGGAAGACAGAATCAAGAAGCAAGACTGAGACGGTGGAAGACAGAGCTGAACAACAGAGCAGGGGAAGCTAAGACAGCTTGTTGTGCGGCCGTGGGTGAGAGATTTGGAGAGCAGCGAGGGTTGAGAGAACAATGAAAATGTAAAAAAAAGGGGATCCAAACGAAGAACGATGGCGGAAGCGGCGAATAGGATAAAAAACAAAGGGATCCGATGGTAAAAGGAAGAGAGGATGTTCGAACAGGGGACCTCTAGGTGTAGATGTGTAGCATGATAACCAATTATACCACCCAGCCAACCAAGTTGTCACAAAATTCCTTCAAAATCTATTTATTCTCAAACATGATGGCATGCCATTTTTCGATTTATTTGGCCGCTGCCGAACCTTTTTCGATCGTATGGTAAACTTAAAACATGATGGCATGCCATTTTTCGATTTATTTGGCCGCTGCCGAACCTTTTTCTCATATTTGATGTTTCTTTAGAACTGTAACCAGACATTTGTTTAAAAAAATAAAAAATAAAACGTGGCCAAACTATAACTAACAATAACCGAATGAAGACTAAATATATTTATTACTACTTCTTTTACGAAAGAAATCATTATTACGCAGAAGGCACTCGAAACACGGAACACAATGTGACGTTACCGGAATGGGTTCCGAAGATTGTGTTTGTAAATCACATCCATTCCCGCCACTTTCTCCTGCATTTACTAGTCCACGTGACGCTATTTCTCCACTCCTCACATGAACATGCATGCCCCTTCATGTTCGTTCATTCCAACACGTCTATATATATACGTAGCATTCTCTGCAAAGTTTAGCAGAATTAACCTTAAAGTGGTTGCCCATACAGGTCAATCATGATGGAGTACTATAATAGGTTGGTCTGGTGTCTTGTGTTGTGTGCTTTGTTTATTGTTCACATTAATGGAGCAGATACTTATGACTATGGAGATGCTATTGGCAAAGCCATCTTGTTTTTCGAAGGACAACGCTCTGGGAAGTTACCCTCCTCCCAGAGAATGAACTGGAGGGGAGACTCTGCTCTCTCTGACGGCAGACTGGAAAATGTAACCTAACATTCCTTTTTGTTTTGTATTTGGGAATTGTTTTAGGGTTTATGTGTATATTTGCCTTAAAAGTTTTTACTCAGGTGTTTTTTGTGAATCACTATCGTCCGGAAGTGTCAAAGTTTTGTGGATCCATATCGTCTAGGAAGTGTTAAAAATGGAGTAATGAGCTATGGTAAATTTGCTCCTCTTTTAACACTTATGGGACGATATAAATCTACAAGAAACTTTCGGATACCAGGAGCTCACGAGCAAAAATTTGTAGGTTAAAATTTGCACCTTAACCCTTTGTTTACATTTCATGTAATAATTTGTTGGCAGGTGAACTTGGTAGGAGGATACTATGATGCAGGTGACAATGTGAAGTTTGTATGGCCCATGAGTTTCACAGTGAGCTTATTGGGTTGGGCTGCCATTGAGTACGAGAGTGGTATAGCTTCAGTGAAGCAGCTCAATTATCTCCATTCTGCTATTCGCTGGGGTTCAGACTTCATACTGCTTGCTCACTCTTCCCCAACTACTCTCTTCACCCAGGTCTCTCTTTTACTTCTCTAACACCTCGTGTAGCGCAAAATCACTTCCAAATAAATAACAGAATGTAACAAAACGATGTATAAAGGCGAAAGAAATGAGACTGAATCACGCCTGACTACTGCATAAATGAACAGAACTTGTGTACATGAAACGTTATATATGCAGCTTGAGTTTCTTATATATCAATAGCATCATAATATGTATGTATATATATGATAGGTGGGAGATGGGAATGCGGATCATCAATGTTGGGAGCGTCCGGAGGACATGGACACACCAAGAACGCTTTACAAGATTGATGCTAATTCTCCAGGAACTGAAGTTGCTGCTGAATCTGCTGCTGCTCTTTCTGCTGCTTCTATTGTTTTCCAAAAAGTAGACAGCAATTATTCCTCAAGGCTCTTAAGCCAATCAAAATCAGTAAGAACCTATATATATTGATCAATCTCTTCGATCAAGTACATTCATTAATCATGACCATCACCATGAATCTAACCCTTTTTACATCGTTTTTTCAGCTGTTTGATTTTGCAGACAAATACAGAGGTTCATACTCAAAGTCTTGCCCATTTTACTGTTCTTACTCAGGCTACCAGGTACGTCAATAAAAAAAAAACAAAAGAACATAAAGTTCAGCTAGTTAGTGCAATCATGGTATTTTCGAGGCACAATATAATGATGCATATATAGATAATTTATATATTCGAGGGCATCTTTTATGATTAGCCTTTTGAATTATTCTTTAAAAGGATGAACTATTGTGGGCTGCCTCATGGCTATACAAGGCCAGTGGAGAAAGCAAGTACATGGACTACATATTAAGCAACCAAGGTTGGAGCCAGGTGGCGTCTGAGTTCAGTTGGGATAACAAATTTGTTGGAGCTCAGACTTTACTAGCACAAGTATGTATATATACTTACTATAACCTTTCATATATACTCCAATATCAAAGTCATAAAAAATCATTTTTCATATAAGCAATTCCTTCTTCCAATATTTCCAGGAATCTTACGGTGCGAAGAAGGACCAGTTGGCCAAGTTTAGGAGTAACTTAGAGTCATTTATATGTTCAGTGATGCCAGGAAATAACTCTCAGCAGATCAAGCTCACGCCTGGTAATGAATTTAATTAATTAGTATTAATTATTTATATTTTAACCAACACATAGTTGCCCTGTGTAAGGCGCGGTTAGATCTCTTTGGGTATCAAAAAATCAAAAATTAATTATATTTTAAGAAGTGCTGTTGGAACTCTGAAGTGTGAGCTTTGTTATTGTTGTGTGTTCACAGGTGGGCTTCTATATATAAGAGATAGTAGTAACCTACAATATGTTACAAGCATTACCATGGTGCTATTTAAATTCTCCAACATCCTCAAAAGCAATCATGTTGATGGGATCCAATGTGGCTCCTCGCATTTCACAGCTTCTCAAATTACAGCCTTTGCAAAGACACAGGTGTGTATGCATAACCACAATTATAACCCCATATATTGAAAATTTTCTCCACAGAGAATTATTGAAGCCTTATTTGAAGGCTAATTAAATAGTCAAAAGAAAAACGCAACATACATTTTTCATTTAATTCGCTTGAAAATCTAACAATTAATTGTGTTAACTCGCTAGAGCTAACTTATCAAGCATATCACATGAACCCTAAAGTACATAATGTAATTCCATGACAATAGACGCTCTCCCCTTAGGTATAGGAGCCTTTAGCTGATATGCAATGAGCTCTATGCTCCTAATTAATCGGTCCCTCCACTCTTAAATATAAGAGCTGGTTATGAGACTTATTTTTATCTAAAATATGAGACTTTAATTCATTTTATCTACCAAATTTATAACATTTTCCCCAAACTATCTCTAACACTTTTTTTTTTACATGCAAATGACTAACCTAACCAATTTCTTTAATCTATCAAATAAACTATCTAGCTCCTATATTAAGCACTAGATGGAATAGTTACAGATGGTTTGTTCGTCTATATACTCCTCTTTGAAAAAAGTTGGACAGTTGAGTTATATTGAATGATTTTTCAAAGGCAACGTGTGTATGAGTAATTCGAAACAAAGAAGAATAATAGTATTTGTTCAGAGGATCAAAGAAATGGTCTACTTTTGTTGGTCACAGTGTGGAATTAATGTCTTGACTATATATGAAGGTCATAATCTTATCATAACGTACGCAACAAATAATGACTGATGTAGAGACGTATATAATTATATAATTATTAGCTGATATATATATATGATGGCTTGAAAATAATGTGTGGACGAACAGGTGGACTACATATTAGGAAACAATCCAATGAAGATGTCGTACATGGTGGGATTTGGGAACAAGTATCCAAAACATATACATCACAGAGGATCATCAATCCCTTCAATTAAAGTTCATCCAGCGAAGGTGGGTTGTAATGATGGTCAATCCGAATATTACCCTTCCACAAATCCAAATCCCAACATTCTGGTGGGTGCCATTGTTGGAGGACCAGATTCCAGTGACCAGTTTAATGATGTCCGATCTGACTATTCTCACTCCGAACCTACCACTTACATGAATGCTGCTTTTGTTTCTTCCCTCGCTGCTTTGCTTCCTTCAAAATAATGATAGCAACCTCAGTTCACACATGCATTGATCATAGGAATGCCACCGAGGCTGGCTTAATTATATCTAACGTAACATCATTATAAGTGTCATCATTAATATAATTATTCCTTATACCTATGATACATTATGACTTTAAGTTAATATATGTATACTTGCATTGTAATCTCCCTCTTCATATATATGAAATAAAGTCTCAGTCATTCTGAGAAGAAATGATTGTATTCGTCTGATCAAGCTAATTAATTAATTTCGTGTACGTTTGGTGCTAAACTAGTGGTATTTTTTTTATCTGACTCTATATATATATATATTATCAAGTGCGCATATTAATTGGCCATATGTTATTCGAGATGCACAGTTTTTCAGAATGTTGAACACATTTTTTTTATTTTAGAACACGGTTTCACGTGGAATGAAGTGAGCAAAAATTTAAATGATGAGGTCTATGTATATAATGTGGAATATAGTTACGTTAATGGAGCTGTATCCATATCCTACTGCTTCTTTGATCATAGAATATATACTTTTTGCTCCTCAGTATAAGACTCATTTAACTTTTTTTTTTTAGAGAAATTAATGAAGCTAAAAAATTATTTTTAAGTATTTGTATTTATTGTTTTTCTCCAAAATGATCTGTCTTACATATAAGAGGGAGTAATATATTAGTGATGTCATTTTCCCTTACAGTTGAAAAGGCTTGCGGTTGGGCAGTCACTTGTGGATAGAGTAGAGGCCAAAAGAAAGCCCCACTTGCTAACAAAATTTTGAGAACCGACGTTTCAATGATTCAATCTAATCCACACAAGATCATAGTTTTTTTTAAAAAAATAGACTACTTGCACCCAAAACTCTTGACAAACCATTATTTATATATACATCTTAACTAAATTTACAATGGTTAAATCTTGCTAAATTATTGTACATGAACCGTGGGCGTTTCAAAAAAAAAGATATGCATAATTTTTTTATTAGATCAAGGTTGTAAAGGGTCCTCAACTTGATTCGAATATGTATTCTCTTTGTTTGTTACAGGGTGAGACCACTTACTTCTTTAACCAACAAGTTGTTGATAAAAAAATTATATAATTAATCACATGCGACGGTCATATCAATTGTGATACGATACCTTTTTATATATTACATATTTTAATGCTAATTTATCTGTTGGCGTTGCCATGCGTGCTTTATAGTATAATGTTGGATCACGGAACGATAATATTAAAGTCAAATGTCATTTAATTTCTTTGTATAGCAATACGCAATTCGGAAACCCAAGCGTAACATGTGAGGGAGCATATTTTATATGCTCATCAATTTGATGAGAATATTAACTTAGTTTTCTTTTCATTGTACCAAGAAATAGTACTGCTCGTATTCTGATCTTCCAATTATTGGATTGAAGTTTAAAAAAAAAGGCTAATAATATATACATAAAGACTAACTAGAGCAAGTGAAATTCCGTACAAGAAAAATGGTACTACCTCCGGTCCTAATTCTAAGAACACTTTTGTAGTGTAATTTGCACTACAAAAGTGTTCCTATAATTAGGCCGGAGGGAGTAGCTTTAATCTCACAATTGGCCATGAAGGAAACCATCTAATGCAAATTCTTGGCTAAGTCCGTCAAGTTCGTTTATACTTGGAAACCAATCATCATTGGTTAAATTATCATGACCCGTAACAATATCTCCAGTACTTTGAGCAACTTGGGACGATAATTGGTCTTTGTTCAGGCACTGGTTTGATCCACCGGACACAATAATTGGCTCATCTTCAATGGAATCTTCCAAAGGATTATCAGAAGAAGTCATGTGTTCATGAGTAGTTTCAGGTGGAACAATAATATTAGAATATTGCCTAGTTTTGCGAGAGGAACGAGGTGTGTGATCATGATCACTGTGTTCTGCAGTATAAGTCACTATGAAAACTTGTGGATCCAAATGGCTCCTTTCAACTTGTTTCCTCGCCAGGCATCCTTTGGAGCTGCTACATCTGTAGTAGCTTCTCGGATACGGCGATCCCTTGATAGGTTTCTGCCCGTACTTCCGCCACGCCCAGGCGTCGAATAGTCCATCTCCTCTCACCTGCTTCACCACTCTCTTGTCCTGTTTCTTCTTGCTGAAATCAAACCAGAAAATGTACTTGTCATTTGAGTTAAGTCTGTTGGGGTTATAAAATGAAATACTGCCTAATATAAGATATATTTGACTTGTTTCAAGGAGATTAAAGGAGCTAAATTAATTAAGTGACTTAATCATAACATTTATTGTATCTTATTATATTATATAAGTCATACAAATTAATTTGGTATAAAAATTATAAATATAAATACTTTAAAATAATTTTTCAACTTCCTTAATCACTCTAAAAGATTAGAGGTAGTATTAATAATAATCCAGGCCACCAGAATTTATATTCTCACCTTATTCTTTTGCGTGGAGATTCATGCAAATCCTGAACTTCCTGATCTGATGCTTTGATGACTACTTCTTTTGGGATGGGTACGGAAGTGGTGGTGATGATTGTTTGTGTTGATGAGAAAGGCTTGTAAAGATCTCCCAATTCATCAAGCATCGGGGTGGTGTCTGAGGATTCTGGAAAAGTAATACAGAAAGGATCATCGTCTTGAACTTGTAATTCAGAACAGAAATGAGGAAAATTAGGGTTTGTGATGTCTATGATCGTGGTGGTGGTTGTTTCTGATGGGGCTTGTTCACCGGTGTAGCCTCTCACAATAGCTTGCAAATCCCAGTCCATGAAGCACGCAAGCTCGTCCATGAAGGAAACAGTTGCTGACTCAGATGATGTGAAAGTCAGATCCTCATCATACTCAGATGATGGAGTTGAGGAGAGATGCGAATCGAGGTTAGTTTATTTATATTAAAAACAAGGCGATGAGCTTTGGACTGGAAATAGTGGCTCTGAATTTCCCGTCATTGATTCAAAGTCCAAAATTTAAGCGTATAGCATTCCCACGTTGGTTGACAAATGAAAAAGTCAAAAGGGGTGCAAGTGGGCACCGATATTTTAGAAATTCGGTGCTCTCTCTTGGACCCTTGCCCATCTGTATCCTTTGGGGATCGGAGTGGATAAGACAAGTGAATTGAATCTAGCCATTGAGAAAGTTACAATTGAAATTTTTTTTTTTTAAGGACTTGAACTTGTAAGAAAAAGTCTTAACCCACACTTGGGGTTTTGGGCGTGGATGGCTTCCTAAATATCTTGTAATAAATGAATAAGAAAAGTTGGCATATTTCCATGAATTGCTTACAGTACAGTTAACGAAATCACTTTTAAAACAAGCTAGCTAGCTAGGAAGGAGAAAATTAAAAGACACTGTTGATCTGAATGATTGTGACCTACTTGGCTCTCTTGGCAGCTTCCCAGCCATTTCCCCGTTTAGGGGGTTAACTTCACAACTAGCTAGCTCGCTAGCTCTATATGGACCAAATCGTGAGTTGAGACTTGTGACGTGATCCCACATTCTCCTTCACTAGATATAATTACCCTCTTATATTTCTCAAATCAAGTCAAAACTCAAACTTTGTGGCAAGACGAATTGAAGTTAATCCGATCGACTACAGCAAAACGTTAGCGCAATTCTGAGAATTTTAGCGAATACGCGACTTCAGGATCACAAGGGTTACTAGCTAGTTCAAGCCAGGTAATCATTAATATGACATGGTCAAAACCAAAAATGAAGATCTGGTCCCATATACGTACAATACACGAGAACATGGAATGTGACTGTTGGAGCAGGAAAAAGAACAGAAACAAGCTAAGGGGAGAAGAAGCTGGAAATGTTGTTTCGTGAAGAGCAAGGAAGCTTAAGGGCACCAAAATGGACTTTTAGGACTTTACTATTAAAACGTTAAGCGTCACAAATCTAATATGATGTTCCCCCGGTTTTTGAGATCCTGTACCCTTTTTTTCAATTTTAGCCAAGCCATCAGGGTCAAGAAAACTAGCTAGAGATGATCTCGAAGATTGGAACTTATGGCCTATCTTTCGTTTATGTGTGTCTCTCTGAAGTTTTTTCAATTCTGTGTGCTGCAAACAGCCTCTCTATAAAATAATACTCCGGTTTCTCTTTATTTCTTTTTTGCTTTTGCTTATAAACAAGATTGATAGTTGATATGGGAACAATGAGGGAAATCTTACATCAAACTCTATATTTTAGATTATATCTCTTTCAAATAACTACCTCCATCCTTAACATAAGATTGAATTTGTAGCATAAATATTTGTACCACAAACTAGATTTTATATTAAGATTGGAGGTAATATATACTTAAGATGAATTTATTATTTATTCATTTTGCCTACTTTTTAATTTTTTTTACTCCTCATGAATTATTTAAGTAATTAAGTATTATATTTAGAACTAGAGAATGCTCTTAATCAGACTGATAGCCCCATGTTTTATGAAGAGTTGCACAATTAACGGTAGCTTCTTTTTTCTTTTTATCAACATATGGTTGGTCTAGCAGAGTAATGTTCTACTATATTCCTCATATAGTCTCAAGTTCGTCTCTTAGATAAGACATATGTATTGGAAAGAGCATTCATAAATCACGAACTGGATGCTGGATAATAATATTTTTTTTTTTAAAAAAAAAAACTACAGTTTTTTCTGTATTCAACAACTGCCTAGAAATTTCATTGTTAATACCCATAGATTTGTTTATATATATTAATATTTGTTTATTCTAATATTATTATAAGATACTCTCTCCGGTCCTAATTATAGGAACACATTTTGGAGTTGGTTTTGGTCCTAATTATAAGAGCAAATTTTAACTTTTGTCAATTTTTTCCTATAATACCCCTATTTATTCTTTCTCAATAATAATTTAATAATACACTTATATATTTTATAAAGAAAATAATGTTTGCAACTCATTAATGTTATATACACCTCAATTATACTTTTTTTTATAAAATAATTTTGAGCAATTTTTGTCATATTTTTCCCATATCACCCCTATTAATACTAAGTGTAGCCCCTCAACATGGTCCACTTCAAGACTCCACCTTGTACTCTTCAACCATGCATGTATCTAAAATCTTATCTCATCTATCTAATATACTTGTAATCATTGTTGGTACTCAAGCCTTTTTTTTTTTAAATAAAAAAAATGTAATTAATTTTTTTTATTTTGATATCATTAAGGGAAAATAATTGTGTCCGAGTATAGATGAGTATATATACCCCTGCTGTACATTAACTAATTATGTCAGATAAGATATTACTTAGCAGGGGTGTATTAACAACTTCGGCCGGACTAATTTTGAGCAATTATAAAGTAACTAATTTTACCTTAATGTAATTTTCAATAGGTGTATTTTTAGAAAATAATTATAATTAACTAATTTAACTTCTTTCCTTAATCTCTCCAAATTTTGGTAAATAGTTCCTATAATTAGGATCGGAGGGAGTACCTCCTTCCATTATTTCAAATATAATTCAGTAATACTGTATTCACAAATGTAAAAACTATATTAGCTGTAAAAAAAATTAGTTAAAATTAGCTTAACTAATTAAATCTGTACCAAAACATAATTATTTTTCATATTTGCAAAGTTGAGATGGGAGGAGTCAAATATTCCTGATCAAAAGTAGAAATATTTCCAATGTGAGTTGGCATAGATGGTAAGGGATCCAGGGACTAGGCCATTGGGTCGTGGGTTCGATCCTCTGCCGTCATTGGGACTCTTTTGGTAGGCGATCTCGTAAGTCCCAGTAAGTCTTCATAGAGCCGGGCCGTGCTGCTGCGCCTTAGTGAGGCCGATGTCGAACCCTCCAAAACTTTTTTAGCAAAAAAGTAGAAATATTTCTCGGACTCGGAAACGTCGTCGTTTAGATGCCTTTAACTACTGCGACGCACGCTCACTTTACATTCACGAGTTTTCGCGCCAATTATGTTTGATCGCAAAATTAAAAATTCTGTAAAAATTGAAAGTATGGAAGATCTTCGGAACTCGTCGCTGAGGTTCTTCTCCGATCAAGAGCTCTGCTACGCCGATATCCTCTCTCCTGCTCAGGTAATCATCTTCATCACCTATCACCACTATTTTCTTTTTCCTTTTCTATTCAAGAGGTTCAAATGAGTGAATGACAAAGTTCCGATTGATCCAGGCTCGGGCAAGAATCGAAGTATCGGTGCTCAATTTTCTCAAAATATTGAATTCGTCTAATCCTGCTATCTCAGATTTGCCTCTGGTAATATTGTCGCTATGCTTTCTTGGTAAAGTCATTTCTATCCTTGTGGATTCTCCGATCAGTGTCTCAATTTTGAACCATATGAAACTGTTTATTCTCTTGGTTTTTCGAATTGAAGATGGAGGGAAAAATTACAATATGGCTAAATACACACACACGCTATCCTAGTGTCCACTTAAGGATTTGGAAGTTTTGTTTCTTTCAATTCCGTATTTTCTTTTTCATAGTTCGATTTCGTCCCCTTTCTCTGTATGCCAACGCTTCCTTCCACATTAGCCAAACGAATATATCGCTCTTTTAGCAGAGTCTTCTGAATGGCTGAAACAAATGGACAGATTGAGAGAAAGCTGAGCAATAGCAGAGTAAACCATGACGTGTTGACGGAACTATCATCGGTATTCCTCTCCCATTCCGTTTCTACAAGGTCTTTGATGAGATCTAATGCAGCAAGGGCCTTTGTTCGGGGTACGATCGATATCTAATTTTCTTTCGATCTGATTTTCCTTTGGAGAAGAACTTATATCGATTAAGTGTTGATTTGTGCTATAAATTTTCTACTGATTACTGTCTTTATAGTTTGGAAGGTAATGGAAATGTGCTATCAGATATTGCTTCAGGAAAAGCGTGTAAACCAGAGGGAGCTTTACTACAAGTTGCTTTGTGATTCGCCAGATCTTTTCCCCTCTCAAACGGATGTCAACAGGTCAATCCAAGGTAATCAATGAATCATTTGAATATTTCATTCAAGTTTCAATCTGTCGATCTTTTTACGGTTGACGGAATTATTGGAAATGCTTGCATGAACTTTCCCCCAAGCAGATGTTGTAGCATTGCTTCGGTGCAGCCGATACAGTCTTGGAATCATGGCTTCGAGTCGAGGACTCATAGCAGGCCGCCTGATTTTGCAGGTATCTTATGATATGTAGCCAACTGTTCGCTCACGGATTTGTGTTTTCCACGTTAGAGTGGAATGAGGCTATTATACTGAGAGTAATGGAAGGTTTTGAGTTAATATTCGATGAAACACTCGAATAGCCAAATATTGCTTGGTCCATATTTGCGTAATTGCGTTTAATACTTTTACTGTGTAGGAACCAGGAAAAGACGCTGTGGATTGCTCTGTATCTGGATCTTCAGGGCACGTGATTTCTGGTGACCTGAATTTGTTAGAGAACTTAGTTTTAAAGACAGATGCACGTTACCTTATAATTGTAGAGAAGGTGAGTTTCTTATAGGCACTTTGATTAATTCACATTCCTCAGAAAAATAATCTATTTTAATACTTTTAGTTGATTTGTTTCTGTCAGCATGCGATATTTCAGCGGCTTGCAGAGGATCGTTTTTTTCATCAAATTCCAAGCATTCTTATCACTGCCAAAGGTTACCCAGATATTGCTACTAGGTACCGCAGATGCTTCGATCGTTGTGCACGGACACGACCACTTAAGTTAGCTACTGCGTTAGCGCCTAAATTCTGTGGTTCAAATGCAGATTTCTTCTTCATCGACTCAGCCTAGCTTTTCCTGATTTGCCAATTCTAGCTTTGGTCGACTGGTATGATTATTTCTTTTTTATCCTTGAGGTTCGGAATTACAGATATTGTTTGGAGGGAGGTTCTAATGACCGATGGCTTTCTCCCTACCCGCTCCCCTTTTTTCCATGTTTCTGCTTATTGTCATCTCCATGTACCTCATAAATTGTGAAAGGAATCCGGCTGGATTAGCTATTCTATGCACCTTCAAATTTGGGAGCGTAGGAATGGGCCTAGAGGCATACAGATATGGTAACATGAGGTCCCTTTGCCGCAATGCATACTTGCTGTTGTATGGTGTAAAGAGACTCTGCTTAATTACTTATTTTTGTTTACGAAACTGGGTTTAATTGCATATGTAGCTTGCAACGTTAAGTGGTTGGGATTGCGAGCGGACGATCTACATCTGCTGCCTGAAGAATCTCTGGTTCCATTGAAACCAAAGGACTTGCAAATTGCTAAAAGCTTGATGTCCTCAGAAATGTTACAGGTAAATTACCAAAATTACACAGCACTTAATGTGGCTCTTTGTATTTCACTGGTTATCCCTATCAAGGGTTTGAGTGCATGATCTTACAAAGCCATGTTCGGCAGGACAGTCACAGGGAAGAGTTGGCTTTAATGGTTCAGCGCGGTAGGAGAGCAGAAATCGAGGCCCTGCACTTCAATGGATACGACTTTTTGGGGAAGTACTTGGCCAAAAAGATTGTGCAGTCTGATTATATATGATGATTTTACTTGGATGCCAGGTTAATGACCATAGCAGACGGAAAAAAAAAACATATAAAATGAGGTATAAAATTCACAACACACCACTGAATAAGCTATCCACGTCTGATTGTGACAGACTTTCCAGATGATTAATGATTCTATCAAGACTATCGTTAACTGTCAACAGCACTTAACAATGTATTACTGACTGCCGTAATATTTTTAGTTGTTAGAAAGTTGAAAAAAATCCACCTACAACTAATCAGACAACAATCAAATATTTGATAGGCCAGCAGCTCACCTTCACCAAATGCCGTAAGTCATAACTTAGCAGATAAAACACGAAACGATAATTGCAAATGTATTTGTAAGATGGGGTGCTCGGTAGATGTGAATATATTGTGTCCAAACACACATCCCTTGAGAAGAATGCGCATTTCATAATAGGGCCAGGTATAATCACAAATGTGCGGGCTTGGTAAAAAATCAGACACATCCAGCATAAAATAATTACATCTTGAAAAGATTTTGGTAAAAAATTTATAGAGACAATCCCAAATGCACCCTTTCACAAATTTAATTATGCAAGAGACACAGAAGTTTACAATAGATGCATCAATCTAAAATCATTTAAATTAAAACAGGACGGTGAGTGCATTCCCTAGCTAATGGAAGGCAGTAGATAGTTCAATAGTATCTGCGGTTAGACGAATATACCTTTTGCTTCAAGTAAGCAACTGCTTCTCTCTTGGAAGAGAAATCAGAGAAAACAGAAGATGAATGTTCGTCAATGAGAACTTTAAGCTGTTTCAGTTTCAATGATTCTCCAGGCACCTGGAATTAAACCCTTAATCAGATAAATTGGTTCTCGCATTAAAAAAAATCAAAACCAGAAATATCTCTCACCCTCCGTAAAATTTGTCTACAAAGCTTTTTCAACTTCACTCTAGATCCATCAGTCTTCTCTTCCTTAATTATGTCACCAGATTGTTTTTCTTGAGAACCAATATCAGCAGAATCGTCATCATCGCTATCATTAAATGTGGTCTTTTTACCCTCAAAGTAGCAACCAGCAACTTTCTTGGGCCTGCCTTTGATTCCCAATCCTTGCTTTCCAGTTGTGGATTTGTCCTGTCAATGTATAATCATTGTACATCAATTATTACAATCTTTGTTCAGCTGCATAATTTGTATTAGAACGTAACACTCAGAATTTAGAAATCAATCAGGCTTCAATAGAAACAATAGATAGCAAGTAAGCAAATTAGATGACAAGATAACATCCATACTTGGACCAGCTTGTAGAGCTTCTCTTGATCATCTTCATGAAATGCAGTTCTTTCAGTACCATTAGAGTTTTTGGATATGCAAACTCTATTCTTTCTTGACCCTGCTCCAAGAAGACCACCAGAGACAAATCCAAACTTGTGGCCCCACCAATCTGGAGGGATATTGCAAACTATGCTTTCTGTGGAAATGCAACATCAACTGATTGAGAGAACACTAGAGAGAAATACATCTTTTCCGAAATCCCTTACATATTACATCAGAAAAAGAAGATGCACTACAGAAACATGAAAAAAGATTTTACCATTGAGAGCATTCTTGATTGAACAATAACATATAGATTTTAATAAATGCAGAGGATGGGGAAGCAATGCAAAGCGCAAGTGCATTGCCACTAAATACCTAAACAGAACATAGGTGGGAGAATGCGCATTTAGTGGTGGTTACTTCATGGTCAAATTTTCCTAGCATCAAAAGATTGATACCTAAAATTTCAAAAATGAGAAATTTCTTTTGACTAAGTTTAAAAGTTCCACGTTTATATACAAAACCATTTGTCAATTTTACTTGGAAGAAGATTTTTTTTTTTCCATTTTGGGAAGGAGCTTTATTGTCGGGGTAAACAGTCTTCATGAGAAGTTTTTCATCAGTTTACAAGCATAGCCTATAAATTCATTTATTTCAAAATAGCATTGAGAAAACATGAAAATAAGAGGTTTTTCATGCCAGCCAGCAAATTATATAAATGAAAGAACAAAGACATATGTGATGTAAGAATTAATAATTTCAGCAGTGAAACGATATTACAGCAACTGTTGATTACTTGATTATACCTTCAACTTGAAAACATTCATTGCCAGATGTCTTTGACACGTCCAGCTCACCATCAGAATCATCATTGCATCCAGACACTTCACCCCTTTTAACCTGCCACACAAATAGCAGAAGTGAACACACAACGTCGAGTTTAAATCAAGCCAAAGTAACGAAAAGGATCCTTGAAATGTTAAATATGATTGCTAAAGTCAATCAGGGAGAGAAGACAAATTAATCCAACATTCCATGAACAACTAAGTTCAGAAACTAAAATGAAACATGTAGTTGGCACCAACTGATATGGTTTGTTTTGGTCCATAGAAAAGGGCGTTAGGAACCAATGTCATTTTCATTATTTCAGTTTAGAATCCAGCGGCTTTGGTGAACCAACCATCTGATTACAGGCGGAATATAAACATATTATATTGGTTTTCATTCTTCCCAGGAATCTGCAAAATCAAACAGAACTAGCCACTGCAAAATTCACTTGGAAAAGATATTCAACATTCAGTGCACCAAATGTGGCTATGCAACATCTCCTCTGCCAACCCAAACAACCAAAAGCAATCTCAACAGATTCTACAACTTAAAATAAAACAAATATTCAGAGAATGTTTAGAACTCACAAGTATTCCTTCAAGATCCTTTAAAGAATATTCAGAAACAAGCTTCCCCCTCTCTCTTCTCTTGTATCTAAAAATCAGGCAGTGCAATAATAATTTAATATCAGTTATCAGTTGATGGTTAATAAGAAGAGAACAAACTAACATAAATTTTACAAGTTTAAAGGGAAATGACAGACCTTCCTTGAGGTCTAGTAGCTTTAGAAATTGTATCAGGATTATCACCACCGACACCAGTCTCAGTTTCCACCTTAGTGGTTTTTTTCTCTAAGCCTGTAACATTACATAAGCTTACACATCAAGATACAATGCGGAAAAGCAATACAACCTGCTAGTAACTATTGCAGTATAAAATCATACCCGCTCCATTGGATTGCACTCCTTGCTTCAAATTATGCACACACATTAAAAGTAGAACTTCAGTAACTCGTGGTACAATGATTGATCAAATCACTATCACTAATGAAGAAAGAAATGTCAAGCGCGACATACCACTTTCAACCTCTTAAGAATATTATCAAATTGTGTAGTGTCAAATGCCCAGTCGTTTGGCTTCTCTAGACCGATACCTATTAAGAAAATATGAGAGTTAAGCCATGCCAACGATCTATGCAATTAATTGGTTCGTTGATCCACTCATAGGTTACATGGGAAGTTGGAATAAACCAGTTGCACAAAATGTTAGAAATAATCATCGACGAAGTTATGGAAAACAAACCAACAGTATCCTGCTTGTTTTGAACTCTAACATATCCTTTGATCCCCTGTTTTTCTTTGCCTAGACCTTCTCCTTCTTCCCAGCCCTAAAATGTAAGAAAATAGCTAATCAAACCAAAAGAGCTAAAATAAAAAATTCAAGATTATAGAACAAAACAGACAAAGAGAGGCACCATTTGCTTCATGAGGCGGAAAGCAGCAGACTGCCTGGCGACACCAACATAACAAACAGGAGATTCAGGTGCCGCCATGGCTTTTGGCGCTGTTGTTGCTCTTCCTTCGTATCACGCGATTGATTCCGACTGTTTTTCCTTGCAACTTTTTTTTTTTTCTTTTGAGACGTTCGAAGGTTGAAGAAACTAAAAACTAGAAAGTATAAACCTGTGCTCCACCCTGCTAGGGTTTTCAGGAAGAAAAATAGAATAACAATGGGTCTATCCGCGGTAGGTGGACTTTTTACGATCTACCGTTGATCTATTTAATGAATGGATAGTATTTATCGCATTTATCGATTACGACTTACGAAAATATTTTTCCTAAAAAAACGAATATAACTAAAAAAATCTCACAAACGAATTTCCAGCCTGTTTGGTTTGATGAGAGGAGAAAAAGAATATTGACCAAATTGTCATTAAAAAAAATAATATTTCTTTTTATTGAGAGTGTAATTTTAGAATATTGAAAATTTTTTATGGACAATTTAGTAGAGATTAATAATAATAAAAAGGTACTACCTCAATCTTCTATAAAAGTAATTTTTTCTCCTAGAGTTGTTATTCTTTATAATCAACTTTATCTTTGAGTCTCAAAATTTATAGAGTATTATTTTTTTCTTTTTCTACCCCTATTAAATAGGTATCTTTATATTAATTATCCCCACTCACAATCAATTAATAATAATAAAAAGGTACTACCTCAATCTTCTATAAAAGTAATTTTTTCTCCTAGAGTTGTTATTCTTTATAATCAACTTTATCTTTGAGTCTCAAAATTTATAGAGTATTATTTTTTTCTTTTTCTACCCCTATTAAATAGGTATCTTTATATTAATTATCTCTCACTCACAATCAATTCTCTTTCATATTTTATACTCATACTCTCTCATATTTGTTACTCACCCTCTCTTCTATGCCATTTTCAGAAATATGGTATATGTTTGGAAGAAACATGACATTTTTTACATATTTGTTGTTTTTAACTAATCTTAATTGTCAATTCGTTTCGGGCACTAAGGATAAAAGTTTCTTATAAAAACTACTGGAGTAAGTAATTGTTAGGGATTTCTTTTCTGTGAAAAATTTTCATTTTGCCCCAAAAGATATGACATAATTTTAGTCAACCCTAAAAAATATTGAAACTTCACTGCACCCGTCAAAATTAAATTAAATTTTTTGGGTGAAAAGACAATGATACCCTTCTTTTATCTTATTTAGAAGAGTATTTACAAGAAAATATGAAAATTCATACGACAACATATGATTATTTATAAGACAAATAAAGGCATTTAAAAGACAATAAATGAATTCAAAAGAACATAGGGAATTAAAAACATTTTGATTTGTTTCAAGACAGATATGAGCATTTACAGAACAAATAAAGATATTTACAAGATAAATAAAGGGATTTGAAAAAACCCGTGGAATTAAAAACACTTTCGTCATTTACAAGATAAAATATGAAAACTCACAAGACAAATATAAGCATTTACAATATAAATAAGGAATTTACAAGACAAATAAAGTAAGAGTATCATTCTTTTTTCACCCACGAAACTTAATTTCATTTTGACTCGAGAGGTGTAGTGAAATTTTAAATTTTTTAGAGATTAACTGAAATTATATTACATTCTTGGGGGCTAATTGAAATTCTCCCCTTTTTTGGAGCATGGACTTCTTATTATTCATACATATTACTCACATATTATAACATTTTTTTAGTAATTACTCCTCTCATCCTTAATATAAAATATGTTTAAAAAGTTGGTCTTGATTCTAAATAAAAGATAAAATTTCATAGTTGTCAGTGTTTTCCTAATTTACCCATGTTGATACTCCATTAATAATAATCAAGGAGAAGGAATGTAGAAATTAAAGAATATAACTAGTATGTTTTAGAAAATACATATGATAATAGTTAATTTAACATAATTCCTTAATCTAATAAATTAGTTAAATACAATATGTTCATTCCTCTAGACTTACAGTGTGTTTGGTTTGAGGGGAGGGATGGAAAGGGGGGAAGGATTTTTACCAAATTGTCAATAACGAAAAGAAAAAGTTCCCCTCCTCCTCTCTCCTCTCCCCTCTCAACTCAAACCAAACACACCTTATAGTGACCTCCCTATATTTTGTGACCACACATTTGGCAATTTAACCTTGGGAAGAAAATAAATAACACACAAATGTAGGACAATCCCTCCTGTATTATGTGTGCAAGCCGAAGGTTTGAATAGGTGGGCTTGGCCCACTGGATACTCACAAATTTCTCAACTTGTGTCTCTTGCGCAGTATCAACTCAAAAAGAAAAGCCCACCAAAGCCATGTGTGCGATGCGGGTTGGATTTGGATTAGTGGGGCGAAGCCCCGGTGAACCGGGTGGGCAACCAAAAAAAAACTCAAAAAGAAAAGCATTGTCTCTGGTACTGAGTTCAAGTCCAGCCCAATGCTAGAACTAACTGAGTTACGGTTCAGCTTAATGTAAGTACATATGTATATGATGATGTCTTTTCAGACATTATTTGATTCCCGCTCAATCCTTATTTATTTGGACGTGGGAACGAATACGATGTTTGGCGCTCTCGCTCTCGCTCCTATGGGAACCAACAACTCGCAATCTATTGAGAACTCATGCACTCTGCTTCCTCGCTCAAAGGAAGAAGATGACCTCCTCAAGCGCAATTCCAAGAAAATCAAGAACGGAGAGAAAGATATTAGTCATAATGCAAGAGCGGAAGAATAGCCTTTACCAAGCACAAATAAAACAGTGTTTAGCAAAGGGGTCCCTTGTTTACTCAAAAATTGATGGGCAAAAACAGATACTATGATAGCTCGGATAAAGAAGATGCCAAGCAAACAAACGAACTATCAGACGATGAAATGTCGAAGAACGGCAAGGAAGCTAAAGACTACAAACCACTTTGTGAAACAGAGGAAGACCTAACACGCAACTTCCCCACCTTCAAGTTCTCGGGGAAGCTGAAGAAGAGACTGTACAGAGCATGGAGGAAGTTGGTCATTGTCAAACTGCTGGATAGAGCCATTGGATACAAAGCTCTGTTTACACAATTACAGACTTTGTGGGCTAAGAAGGGAGTGTTGATCCTTATCAATATTGGACATGACTTTTACGTAGTGAAGCTCACCAACAAACAAGATGACCTAAATGCCCTGACTGGTGGTCCGTGGATGATCTATGATCATTATCTAATTGTGAGACCTTGGGAACCAAATTTCATACCTGCAAGAGCCAAGATTAATAAAGTTGCTGTCTGGGTTCGAATGCCAAATGTATTCTTGGAGTATTATGACCAGGAGGCGCTATCGATAATAGGAGATAGGATTGGGAAAACTATCAAGATCGCTATAAACACTTCGAGCCAGTTGTGAGGTCATTACGCTCGAATTTGTGTGCTCGTGGATATGGGAAAGCAATTGATGGATGGCTTCCGTTTAGACGGAGAGGACTATTTTCTAGAATATGAAGGACTCCATTTACTGTGTAATAATTATGGGATATATGGCCACACAAGCGAAACGTGCCAGCACCGGAAAAAAAAAAAGAGCAGCAATAGGAAAGAGGGAGTTGATTAAGACCATGAACTAGAGTCTTCCAAAGATCAACAAAAAGGAGACATCTCTAATCTTCACCGAGATCAATGGAAAATGGTATAGAGAAATCGACGACCGCGAAAACCGAGGGACTCTAAGGAGGGGCAACCGAAGCACAAAGGTGGTTTCAGATTCGACGTTCTTGCTGTGGTGGATAACAAGCAACCAAAAAATCCCTCCAACAGAGTGGTACGAGGTACTGTGGCTCAAGTAGTGGAGGTCCAACATCCCCTGCCACAACGCAATAACGAGCAGCAACACATTCGTTTGAAGAAATCAGCGTCATTTACGGCAACTGCCAAAAATCCTGTACGAGAGGACCACGAACAGATGAGCAAGGGGAAATCGTACAAGGTAAAGAGAACAATAGAGAAAATGTCTAGAGAAATAAAGAATGGGGAGCTCACTGTGTTTACACGTAGGATGGAAAATATTAAAGAAGCTAGGGCGGATGGGGAAACAAGTATCCAGGAGGTTTCAATGGATCCGAGAGACGAAAACCTTGGATTATCTAATGAAGTGGGATGTGACAAGGAAGCCCAATTGCAGTTGGTGTCTTTTGACCTAGGAGACATGGGGATGATGGGAGTGGACCCAAACCCTGATGAAGTGGAGTTCATTTCCTCGATGCCTATTGTGGACCCAATGGATGGTGATTTGAGCATTGTCTCTTT
Source organism: Acacia pycnantha (assembly GCA_025563575.1). Lineage (NCBI taxonomy): Eukaryota > Viridiplantae > Streptophyta > Magnoliopsida > Fabales > Fabaceae > Acacia > Acacia pycnantha. The sequence continues at coordinate 291,673 of JAMWYP010000067.1, read as the reverse complement.
AGTTATTGAGAGCCAATAAACCACGGGTATTATACTGGGCCTTTTATATTTTACATGTTTTTATGGATAACTTAATTTTTTGAAATATAAAGGGAGTTGGCAACAAAAAGTTCCTCAGACAATTAAAAGCAGTATGTTCGGGACGCAAACCCAGCATCATCCTGTTAGTTGAAACTAAATGCCAATCTGAAATTCCTTTTAGACTGTTGGCGTCTTGGGATTTTGATGCTCTAAAATTGATTCTTAGTGAAGGTTGATCTAGAGGCCTTGCAATTTTATGGAGAAGCAATTAGGTTAAAATTTCAGTCCTAATGGAGGACAGGAAATTCTTGCATATGCGATGCGAGTTCCCTAGGAAACCGTAGTTTCTTCTGACAGCCGTATACACAATTCCGCACTCGAACTATCGAGCTATTCTCTGGAACAAATTACGAGATTTGTCTTCATTGTCTCTATTCCTTGGGTAACGGTCGGTGATTACAACGACATCCTCCCTCTGTCGGAACGAACTGGTGGTGTTCAATGTAACTTCAGACGAATCCAATGGTTCAATGATTGAATAATGGATTGTGGTTTCTCGGATCTGGGTTTTCTGGGTCCTAAATTCACCTGGAAGGGACCTCAAATTGATGGCCATCGCTGACTATATGAAAGATTGGATAGAGCTTTCAGAAATATTTCCTTCCTAGCCAATATGAGCAATTGCGTCGTCAAGGTACTCCCTAGAACTCTTTTCTCTAATCATAACCCTCTGGTCTTATCCTTTCAAGAAGCTAGTACCAATTTCTCTAAACGACCGTTTAAATTTGAAGTAATGTGGCTTATTCATGACTCCTTTGAAAATCTGTTGAGGGACTGATGAAAGAAAGACTGTTACACCCCTACCGGCCTCGCCCTTTCGAGTGGCGGGCTTGAGGGATCTAATATGCGGGCCTCAGTAGTCGCCTATAAACACACAGTCACATAGGTACTACCTACCCTACATGCCAAGGGCCTCAGTAGCTACCATAGGACACACACAGTCCTATAGGTCCTACCTACCCATCATTCCTCGGGCCTCAGTAGCAACCATAGGACACAAATTCCCATAGATACTACCTACCCTACGTTCCTATTCATGATCAAACACACATGCAAGAGCAACATAACGTATGCAATTTTACAGTTACTACCTGGTACTTCTTGAAAGCGGTAAATTCCTTTCTTCACATCGGAGACACGTCCTACACGTGTTAATATCCTAGGTTCATCCAAACACCATGCTTGTTAATTGCATAAAAAACTTTGCTTTAAGTTCATGAATTTCGCCTAACACCAAAAATTTCCAGAAACTTGGTTGATTTTTAATAAATTCTAGAAAAATCATATTGATACGAAATTAGTGGCCTTAGAACCCTTAAGATGTCTATTTTATAGGAAAAATAGTTATCAAAGCCATCTGGGTTTGATCTATTCATCCAGGGGCAGTGAAGATGTACCAAAATCTAAAGACAAAGTTTTGGTGGCTAGGAAGAAAGAACGATGTAGCCAAGTATGTTGCCGAATGTTTAACTTTCCAGAAAGTTAAGATTGAGCACCAACGACCGGGAGGTTTGTTGCAAGGAATCGAGATTCCTAAGTGGAAATGGGAAGATGTTACCATGAATTTAGTAGTAGGCCTTCCTAAGATAAGGCACTACGATGCCATTTGGGTGATTGTGGATTGGCTTACGAAATCGGCACACTTTATCCCTATAAGTGTAAATTATTCTCCGAAAACGTTGGCGGAGATTTATATCAAAGAAATTATACGGCTCCATGGTATACCAAAGAGTATCATATCTGATAGAGATCCCTGATTCACTTCCCGATTCTGGCAAGCATTACATGAGGCAATGGGGATGAAGCTGAAGTTCAGTACCGCTTATCACCCCCAAACTGATGGGCAATAAAAAAAGGACAATCCAAACATTGGAGGATATGTTACGAGCATGCGTTTTGGATTTCAATGGTAGTTGGGATCGGTATCTTCCCTTAGCAGAATTCGCTTACAACAATAGCTACCATTCCAGTATACAGATGGCTCCTTACGAGGCATTGTATGGAAGGAAATGCAGATCACCCCTGGGATGGACAAAGTTATCAGAAGGAAGTTGTTCGAACCTGAGATGGTTAATGAGATGTCTGAGCAGATTAGCTTGATTCGGAAGAGGCTCCTGGCAGCGCAGAGCAGACAGAAGAGTTACGCGGATAAGAGAAGGAGACCTCTAGAGTTTGAAATGGGTGATCATGTATTTCTGAAGAAATCCCCTGTCACTGGAATCGGTAGAGCAATAAAGCGGAGAAAACTAAGCCCTCGTTATATTGGTCTTTTTGAGATACTAGTGAAACGGGGGCCAGTGGCATATCAATTGGCACTACCACCAAACCTCAGCAGGCTATACGATGTCTTTCACGTTTCCCAACTGAAGAAGTATCAGCCAGCCTCGGAGCATGTATTGGAATATGAAGATGTGGATGTCCAAGATAATCACACCTTTGTGGTAGAACCTGAACAGATTATTGGTCATCAGGAGAAGCCCTAATTGACTATTATTTCCCATGATTGACGATCAATTCCCTAAAATTAGACTAAGTCCCAATGTCTTGACGCTACCTTAGTCCGTTATCTTTGAAAACAACCTAATGTCTTAGAATTGTTTGGAAAGATCACTTATTTAAACCGAGAATTATAAGATCGCATAAACTCGTAAGCCTATGTCTAGGTCATGCAACTCTATGACGAATTAACGGTTCCAGTTAAATGCACCAACATCTCTATTGTCATACACCAACCTATGAACAATCTAAAGGTGATCATTCTTTAAGAAAGCTTTAAGCAAAGATAATTCATTCAATCATGGAAAATAACGTTCAATCAAGAATTCAAACAAATACTTAAATTCGCATAGGGTTCATCCTCGCCCTAACTACTAAAGGAAATTAGCCAAGCATGGCTAGGTAAAAATTAATAAATAAGATGAAAACCCGATTTGTTCTATGCGTCTCAGTGCTTCTTCAAATGCGACTTGTTTTTCGTCGCTTTCTTTCTCCTTTTAGCTATTCGTCTTTTCCGTCTTTTTGTTCGGTTTCTATCTCGTCGTCAGTCTTCGCACTACGCTCCTCTATTCTTCGTCAATTCCTCGATGCCTCTCTGCGTTCCACCTCCTTCTAATATATATATCTTAGGTTATGTTTTTACTTTGGGCCCAGCGCATCTCGCATCTCATAAACTTGATAGCAGTACGTTTCTTTTTCTTCCTTTTTTGTTTGCAATCGGTATATATTATATTATAATATAATATAATATATATAATATAATAACATATTATATTATATCTTTTCAATTTGATTTGTTACATCTCTCGATCACATAATATCTCTGCACAATAAAGTAGGATATCAATAGATTTTACTCGTTATAATATTCTTTTATCCTATATTTAATTAAAAGATAGATAAGTACATAAAGATAATTAAATAAGTACAAAATATGAGAAGCAGCTTCGACGGAAGAGCATTCCCTCGGTCAAGGTAGTTTGGAAGGGATTATCTCCGAGGGAAGCAACTTGGGAAACAGTTGAGGAAATGAAGAAGCGTTATCCGGATTTTATGGCTAAGAATATGATTGATGTATAGTTAAATTTCGAGGACGAAATTTATTTTTAGGGGGGAAGAAATGTAACACCCTAACTTCTGTAATATGTGTACAGGCATGTATTAACGAGGAATTCTGATTCGTAATTGAATTATTTATCCTCCGAAGGTCATAGCATAAATTATTTAAGAACACTAAGATGAAGAACCATTGGTTATTATCGAATGGAATTCACTAAGTCAAAATAAGAGGAAACCATGACCAATTATGTAGTAACTTGTGCATGAAGTAAGCTCGAGGGAGTTTAAATCGAAAAAATGTACAAGAGACAAAAGTCATTATTAGGACGTGAACATAAACCCTGTGGGACAGGGTATGCGTGTTCAACCAAGGAAGAGAAAGAATATGTGTCCGGACCAAGTAGAGAGAAAAGTCAATAATAGTAGTGCTACGGCGGACACGTGGCATTTCGGGGTCGAAGTTGGATTAGCGGGTAACACGTAGTACGAGGTGGTCGAGACACCGAAATATGGGTTTCTTGCTCCCCAAGGCACCACGATCCATCCATCTATGGTCGGGAGAAAGAGACTGTTGATCCGGATAACCCTAACTGGTCTCGCTTCGCTCCTGTTTGCCGATTACACTTTTCCTCGTACTTCGTGCCCTTCAATTGGACTTGTGTGGACCCAGATTAACAGTCTCTTTCTCCTAATCATAGATGGATGGATTGTGGTGCCTTGGGGAGCAAGAAACCCATATTCTAGTGTCTCATGACCACCTTGTACTACGTGCTACCCGATAATCCAACTTCTGACCCTGAAATGTCATGTGTCCGCTGTAGCACTACTATTACTGACTTTTCTCTCTCTACTTGGTCCAGACAAATATTCTCTCTCTCTTCCTTGGTTGAACACGCATACCCTGTCCCACAGGGTTTATGTTCACGTCCTAATAATGACTTTTGTCTCTTGTATATTATTTCGACTTAAACTCCCTCGAGCTCACTTCATGCACAAGTTACTACATAATTAGTCATGGTTTCCTCTTATTTTGACTTAGTGAATTCCATTCGATAATAACCAATGGTTCTTCATCTTAGTGTTCTTAAATAATTTATGCTATGACCTTCGGAGGATAAATACTTCAATTACGAATCAGAATTCCTCGTTAATACATGCATGTACACATATTACAGAAATTGGGGTGTTACAAAGACAGTGGCATGAATGTTTCTTTATTAGAATTCTAGAAACCTTTACTGGAGAGGAACAAAGACTGCTTCAGATTGGTGGAAAAGAACATCAAAATAATTGTGGCAAGATTAAAGGGAATCCAAAATTCCCCTAGCTACCCGAAGTCCTCATTTCTCTGTAAGCTGGAGAAAAGCCTACAATTAGATCTTGAGCACCTATTAAAGAAGGAGGAAGTTAAGTGGTTCCAAAAGGCACGTATGGAATGGGTTACAAAGGGCGATAGAAATACATGCTTCTATCATCTCAAAACCAAAATGAGAGCCCGGAAAAATAAAGTCCTCATGCTTAAGAACAAATCTAGATTATGGATTGAAGATGAGAAAGAGGTGAAGGAAATGGGGATTAATTTCTTTAAGAACCTTTATCAGTCAGTCGATGGAAATACTCATTTGGTTCACACCATATCCAATTTTCCAACGAGGCTGCAAGCTTAGTGGGAGAGTTCCTACAAAGCCTCAGGATACGACGATTACCCGGCTATCTTCTTCCAATCCAAGGGGAATGTCGTCGGTAGTGATCTATGCAGTTTCGTGGCCTTGGCTGTCAGAGGAGAGCAAGACCTCACAGAGCATAATAAAATTCTTATCTCCCTTATTCTTAAGAGAGATAAGCCTGAGTTGATTGCCCATTTTCGTCCTATATATGTATGCTCAGTCCACTACAAATGCATAACAAAGGTAATAACTGGAAGTCTCAGGAACTTAATGGACTCGTTAATATCCCCCTTTCAGTCCAGCTTCATTAAAGGGAGACAAATTCAAGACAATCTCATTGTAGGACAAGAAATTTTGCATACCATGAAGAAGGCCAGAGGAAGAAAGTGTCTTTTGGCAATGAAAATAGATCTAGAAAAGGCCTACGACAGATTGAACTGGGATTTCTTACAGAGGGTACTTGAGGAGGTGGGTCTGGAACGAAGCTTCATCAGCTTAGTTATGAATTTTGTCACATTGGTGTCATACAACATTCTCTGGAACGGGTCAAAGACTGAGTACTTCACTGCAAGAAGAGGGCTAAGGCAAGGTGACCCTGTTTCCCTTCTTCTCTTTGTGCTTTGTATGGATAAATTGTCGCACATGGTATGTGATAAAGTATCTTCGGGAGACTGGAAGCCTATCTTGATCTCCAAAAATGGCCCCTTTATCTTGCACCTAATGTTTGCTGATGATCTGTTATTTTTTGGGGAGGCTTCAGAGGCCCAAGCTAGGTGTATGATGTCCTGTATGGAAGAATTATGTTCCATGTCTGGAGAAAAGATTAACAAAGCAAAATCTTCAATTTATTTTTCTCCAAGAGTGATGGCACAAATGAAACAGAAGATAGCAAATGTTACAAGTATGAGTATCTCTGTGGAAATTGGTAAATACCTAGGTTTCCCTTTGTCTAGAAAACGAAAAGCGTCTGAAACTTTCCAATACATTATTGATAGAGTCCGTGTGAAACTAGCTACTTAGAAGAGTAAATGTCTATCAACGACTGGGCACATTACCTTAGCCAAATCTGTACTATCAGCAGTCTCGTTATACCTGATGCAAGTAGCAAGAGTATCAAGCTCTGTCTGTTAGGAAATTGAACGGATCCACAGAAATTTCATTTGGGGATAGGCGAGTCCTTACATGGATTCCATCCCATAGATTGGAATCAAATCATTCTCCCCAATAATCAAGGAGGCCTCGGTTTCAAATTTCTCATTTCTCTTAACAGGGCCTCTGGAGCAAAAGTGGCGTGCAGATTGACCAATGGAGCGAAAGGATTATGGGTAGAGGTATTGTTTGACAAATATATGATGAGGAACGAGGATAACTTGCTGTGCTCACAACAAAATGATTCCCAACTCTGGAAATTTGTAGCTCAGAGCCGTGATAAAGGGACAAGGTGGTTAATTCGTAATGGCTGTAACGTCCAATTCTTTCATGATAAATGGTTGCTAAATGACAAACCCTTAAAAGATGTATGTCTTAGAAATTTAGTTGGAAACGAGGAGAGTAGCATGGTGTCGGATTGGGTGATGAATGGCGCATGGGATTTCTCTAAGTTATCACTACTCCTACTGTCTCTGATTCTACAGAAACTAATTCCCACTGTGCCTCCTAGACTGGATATGGGCGAGGACATAATGGTATGGAATGAGAATACTAGTGGTATGTTTTCACTGAAAAGTGCTTACAATTTAAGTGAAAATATTGCTGATAACAAGACAGAGGATCTGTTCAACTACATATGGAAATGGAAGGGGCCGAAAAGATTTGGATTTTTATGTGGATAGCATTCCATGAACGTCTTCCTACTAATCTCTGGAGAAGCGGGTGGTCTCAGTCATCCCCATCATGTGCTCACTGTGGCAAAGAAGCAGAGACAGTACTCCATATACTCAGGGATTGTGACTATGCAAAACGGCTTTGGTACGCTTTGCTCAATCCTATCTACATCACCCATTTCTTTGCAGCCTCCCTACGGGACTGGGGTAAGATGAACTTCAAAAGGGATCTGAGTATTACAACGAATGGGAGTTGGCACTTGGTGTGGGGGTGGCTATTTGGAAGCTTTGGATATGGAGGAATAATGAAATATTTGAGGAAAGATTCCTAAAACCAGATAACCCAGCCATGTCGATCACATACAGCTGGGAAAGTTTTACCATAGGACAAGAGGAGAATGTAGTTCTTCAGCAGAGTTCAGCTCACACGGATAAGTGGGAACCTCCAGTACTAGGATGGATAAAAGTCAACGTCAACGGAGCTGTGACTAGAACAGGTAACCGTGTTGGTTGTGGTGGTGTTATAAGGGACTGCGAAGGTAAATGGGTGGCGGGGTTCACACACTACTTAGGCATATGCACTGCTTTAGGGGTGGAAATGTGAGCGTTGGTTAAAGGTCTAAACTTAGCTTGGGAGCTGGGTTTTCGCAAAGTGGTTCTAGAATCAGATGCTAAGAATCTAATTATGACACTCAGTGATAAGTAGGCAGCGAGCAGAGGTAGTCTACTTCTCCACAAGATCATGAAACTAATGGAAAGAAACTGGGAGCTAGAAGTGCTCTTCATACGTAGATGCACGAATGCAGTAGCTGATGCATTGGCAAAAAGAGGAATTTCATCCACTGCGCCTTTATAGAGTCAGTGTTCTCACAAGACCTTTTGGGATTTATATCCCGTGTAACCTCTTTTAATTAATGTTATACTCTTTCGTACAAAAAAAAATAAAAAATCTTGCATCAGGGACTGTTTGGTAGTAGAGGAGGATTTTTTTTTTTAATTGGTTTTTAAAAAATTAGAAAAGTGTGGTTACAGTTTTTTAATTAATTTTTTATATTCGTTTTTCTTAAAATTTTTATTTATTAAAATTTTATAATCCTAATTTTTCAAATTTTTTAAATTTAACTCCTAAAAATTTTCACCTTCAATATCAAAAATTATAAATAATTACATTTTCCCAGTCTGTCGATGAGCTTGTAACTTTTCAAACGTTAGTCTTCAGCAGTAAAAGAACCAAAAAAAAAAAGTTCGACCACCGTTCACCGTCCTTCATCATCTTCGACCACCGTTCACCGTCCTTCATCATTTTCGACCACCGTTCACCGTCCTTCATCATCTTCGACCACCGTTCTTCCCTCACCGAACCTTGCCTCCGTCGTCCGTCACCAACACTCACCTCCATCACCAGTCACTCCAGCTCTTAACTCCATGGCAGCAAGACTGAAATTTGAGACGCAGTGCCGCGAAGAGAATAAGGAGAGACGAGAGGAGCACGAGACCTGGGATCATCTTCATTGTCTTCCATCCTGCGCCACTCACCAACACCGTACCTCGCCTCCGTCGACTCACCACCATCGTCTACCATCACCAACTTCGTGGCTCCTCTGTTCCTGAATTTTAGGGTTTTTCCCCAAAGTCACTGTCGGTGATGCAAGCTGTTGGATCGGTCATGACTAACAAATACAGCAAAGGGTATCCCGGTGCCAAATATTATGGAGGAAATGAGTACGTACTTCTGCTTATCCATGATCTTCCAAAACATGCGATTTGTAAAAGAAATTCATAGATTGGTATATTGACTTTGAACACATTCATTCAGGTACATTGACATGGCGTAAACCTTGTGTCGAAGCGTGCATTAGAAGCTTTTCGGCTAGATCCTGCAAAATGGGGAGGTACATTGGTCCATGCTCGTTTAGGGTGCAGTTTGGGTTCTTGCTATTCAGTAGAGAGTATTCTCTGTGACAAGGCGTTATCCCAAAGAAATAGGACCCATTGATAAATTCATTACTAGGATTTTTACTCGGAGTCGTATGCAAGTATTATTATTTATTTTAACTACTTGCCCGCAAAGATTTTCTCGCACTTATCGGAGATGAAGACGTTTAGTTCTTTTATTTTGCCCGCAAAGTATTACTAATTTTGCTTTTAGGAATTTGTGTCCGGTATCATGGGAGAATCCTTGTGAAGTTCGTAATTTATGGAATTTTCTCTAAACATTTCTCATTCTATGCCAACACATTCCATGTATGTTACATTACTAGTTCAATCTTATGTTTTCTCTGAGGTCTTATGTACTTCGTTAACGATCAATGTGCAATCCTTGTCCTGGATCCCCGCTAATTTCCAAGTTTACACCGCATTATTGGAACCTCACGAGAGAATCATGGCTCTTGATCTTCCCCATGGTGGACATCTACCTCATGGCTATCGTAATAATACCGATTGTCATTATCGCTTGTTCTCGGGCACCAATTTATGAGCAACTTATCAACAAGTTCGAATGAACTGTGTAGACTTTACATGCAAAGTTTGGAAAAGAAAATCATGTGCTTATATTTGGTATATGGATTCACCTCAAGTAGGAAGTAACTTTCGAATTTTTCTTTCTTGTCTAAAAGTATTGCTGCCACAAGTTCTATGCGTTGTTACGTGCGAAGATCACATCATTTCACCATTCAATCTTGAGCCTTACTAATATTTTCCTTATTAATTTTCTTAATGCTGAACCACGACATTTGGTATTGCCTGTTCTCGAGCATAGTGCAACTATCCTACAGTATAATGGCATTCTCAGTGGCTCAGTGCCCACAACATCCATCATTCTTTCTATTCTAAATCATTACATTAAATTGGGGAAATAGTTTTGTTTTACAAACGTTTCGCTCTTTCATGCATAATGTTCTCTTATTCTTGCAAATATTGATTTGAACTATTTACTACCTTCGGATGGAGAAAAGTGCTGCCCTATTTAGGCCAAAACTCATAGTTGCTTGGTGCAAGTGTTCATGCTCAACATTGATTAGGAGATGGTGGTGTTGGTTTTTTATGCTTGGGTTTGTATAGGTCTCATGACAAGCGTAAGGTCGTATGTTGGGCGATATTGCACACATCGGTGGATTGGTTCAGCTGGTGTTATTCCTTCTCCTTTTGATTACGCAGATGTTGTCACAACCACAACACACAAATCACTTCCAATTAGTTTATTACAAATTGCTACACTTTCGTTACTAATTGTATACCAATTAACTGATCCCCTTTCATATTAATTTCATCTTATATTCCTCCAATTTCCAATTTTTTTATAGTCAAGGCCGTCTATTTTAACATTCGTTTAATTATTGTTTTTAATATTTTGTAGATGCATGTTCCAATTCTTCATAATTCAAGACCTGTTAAGATTGTTCAATTAAGGCTATTAACCAAAATGGTGTTAAATTTCAATTAAGGCTATTAACCAAAATGGTATTAAGCTTACAACCATTTGTACATCATAAAGATGCAAAAAGAGAAGGGCGACAATTTTAAAAACTAGAATCTTTGAAGGCTTATAGTTACTAATAACGTAAACATTTGTCAAAAATTGAGTGGAAAATGGATTTCATTAATCAAAAGATTATGTACAAAACAAGTCACTAAAAGACGGAATAGAATTCACAATAAGAGAAATTCAGCATATGGCTACATTCTCAATAAATTCATTGGCTTCGATGGTGTGATCCGACGGTGACTTGGCTTTACTTGATGAGACGATAAGCAGCAATGTTGGCTTGTGAGGACGGGATGCAAAATTTCGAGCCTTACATAACTTCCAACATAGTGTGCCAACAAAGATATGCCAATGTGGTATACCCGATCTCCTTGATTGTCAATGATGAGGATTGTATTTCTCTACGCCAAATGATGGAAATGAGATTGATAATATCAACAACATCCTGTGCAAAGCCATCCCGATTCAATATAAACACAAATTATTATAATTTATGGAAAATTTTGTTAAAATCAGATCATTTAAGTGAAACTCCTTTAAATATTATAATTAGACGAATACATATGAAAATAGTCATTACTCTACACAGTGTTTACAGTTGCAGACCAAACAAAATGATAGATATTTTAAGTTAAAAAGACAACAACTGAAGATTGAACCACAAAAAACCAGTGACAGTACAGAAGAAGGAAAACATGGATACTGGATGTAAACTATCAATCTAAATGATAAAGAAACTGAAAGAGTGAAGCACAACAAGCAGTACTATCAAAAACTTAAAAGTAATCAAACCCAAAAATGACTTTAATTAGAGATCTTAATCCCTTTTCAGGGGAAATAAGGTATGGCTGATAGCCATCAGCTTCTAGCACAATCTAATATGAACAGTCAAGTCAGTAGAAGTAGTAAAGTAAAAAATCAAGGCAATATGTGCGCGCGTGCGCACAGAAGTAGGACAATACTTACCCTTTTCACATTGTTGATGTCAAAATGTCTATCTAAAGGTAATTGCTTCATTCTATTAGGAAAATTCCCCTCAAAACTGGCAACAATTTTCCATCCAGTACCCAAACGTTCTCCTATCAGCTCCTTCCTAGGGGAAACGTGGTGGTTGAATGGATATTTGAATACAAACTAATCAAATATTTTATTACATTTCCAAAACCTCCCAAAATTTGACCTTCTTATAATTAAATAGGGCATCAAAGGCAAAAAAAGTTCTTTTTAGCAAACAACAACTAAAATATACTGAGATAAATAAAATCTACACAATGAAAAGCTAACGCAGGAGAAATTAACATTCCTTGTAACAGATCAAATGAGATGATATCTGTTAAAGTATAAGATTGAGGAAACTCACCTCACCAGTGTTAATATGTTGTAAGAACTTATCCTCAAATTCACGACAAAGTTCCAAGGCTATGGCACGTGTGCCCCCTGCAATGGTAGCCATTTTGTCACCAAGCCTCACCAATTGCCTTGAATTACGCTAGACTTCCCTTGTAACCTAAACAAAGAAAAAGTAAAGATTAATGAGATATTTCCCTTTTCAAATTAAATCACACAATCAATGTGAGTATAACCCGTATATACATCTTATTCTTCAACAATCGGCATCAATCATCTTATTCTTTGCTTCATACATGTTAAGTTTTGCTTGCACATAGAGTTCATACGAATAAGGATTAAACACAAAATTTCATCAAACAGCTTGAAAAGAAAAGAAGGAAAAGCAAGATCTTCAATGTGAAAAACAATAAAAGTCATACTGATGCTTTTTACCTCTGCATTGCCCTGTGTATGACCATGGCAAACAAGTCATACCGCGCAATGGCGAAACCAACGATAGCAGAAATGAGGGGGTAATTAGTGAATACTGATGAAGAAGATGACGACGGCAAAGACATTGGGATCATCTTCATCTTCAGGATTCTGGGAAGCTGATGGGAAAAAAAAGGGAGCCGTCAATGACTTTGGGGGCGAAAACCCTAAAATTCGGAAACGAGGAGCCACGAAGTCGGTGATGGTAGACAATGGTGGTGAGTCGACGGAGGCGAGGTACGGTGGTGGTGAGTGGCGCAGATGGAAGACGATGAAGATGATCCTAGGTCTCGTGCTCCTCTCGTCTCCTTCTCTTCGCGCACTACGTCTCGGATTTTAGTCTTGTTGCCATGGAGTTAAGAGTCGGAGTGACCGGTGATGGAGGTGAGTGTCGGTGGACGGAGGCAAGGTCCGTGAGGGAAGAACGGTGGTCGAAGATGATGAAGGACGGTGAACGGCGGTCGAAAATTAGCCAATGTGATCTTCACCCAAACAGTATGGTGTATGAAGCCGATATGTTAATGCTTTTGATTTTAAGTTTTTTTTTTTTTTTTACTTTCCACCTGAATCCTAGTCGCATTTTTTCTTCTTATTTGGCTTCTTCTCACTCCAATTCGGTGTCCATGTCATCATTCTTGCTCACTCCATCCAACCTGACGTTGACCGTCTGGTCAACTAACCCCAAGTGTGACTTTTGCTCCTATAAGGTAACCACATGTGTACTTTTGCTCCAGAAAAAAGCTCGTGGTGCTGGACGCTCCCTGAGGAAAAGCTCATGTGTATTATTGCTCCTTAACCCCTGACAAAAACACCATCGCTTTAGTTTCACTTTCCTCTTTCCTCTCTCCTCGCTTTTGACATTTGAATATCAATTTCTCTCTTCTCTTGCTCTGTTTTCCAAGAATGGAGGAGGAATTTGTTTTCCTGGCGAAGGAGGAAGAAGTAGAAGAGTGAAAGGAAGAAATATCTCTCGCTTATTCTTCCATCCAATGTCCAAGGGGGCTGTTTCATTGTTAATGACCATGCTACTTCGTTTTTAATCATTATAGGGTTGGGTTAGTAAAATCTTTCTCTGTTTTTAGGCATGGAAACAGAGGAAAAGGTTTGTATTTGAGTGGGAATGGCTGAAAGTGATCAAGGAATGAAGCCTCAAAAAACGCTTAAATTTGATAGTTGTTAATACCTACGCTTTTAGTTGTTAATACCTTCGCTTTAGTTGTTAATATTGTTGTTTAACTTGTTAATACGAGATGAAAGTGAAAACGCTGTAGAGTAAGTTGCTTACCGCTTTAGTCATTGTAGAGGGTCGATGTAGTTGTTAGTGGGGGCTAATGTAGTTGTTAATGGGGGCTGATGTAGTTGTTAGTGGTTACTGATATTGTTGTTAATGGGGGGCTGACATAGTTGTTAAAGGGGGCTGTTTTAGTTGTTAGAGGGGCGATGTAGTTGTTAGTGGTTATTGATATTGTTGTTAATGGGGATGATGTAGTTGTTAAAGGGGTTGTTTTAGTTGTTAAAGGGGACTGATGTAGTTGTTAGTGGGGTCATTGTAGTTCTTAGTGGGGTGATGTAGTTGTTAGTGGGACCGATGTAGTTGTTAATGGGGATGATATAGTTGTTATTTTTCTTTGATATTGATGTTAAAGGGTCCGATTTAATTGTTATTTTTTGATGATATTGTTGTTAAAAGGGGCTGTTATTTTTTGATGATATTGTTGTTAAAAGGGGCCGATATTTTTGTTAATGTGGCCTGTTGTCGTTGTTAATAGGGGCTGATGTTGTTGTTAATGGGGGCTGATGTAGTTGTTAATGGGTGCTCATTGATATTAAAATGTACAAATGAACCTTCCCACAAAAGCACATTCTACACAACTTTGTCATAAATACATATTCAAGTGTACATCATCACCAACTTCCTCGAATTTAAATACAATAGAGATCAAAATAGATTCAAGAACATAGATCTCCACATCTCTCACAAATCTCCTTCATGCGCAGAATCGTTTGTATTAAGTGGATTTTCACTCAATCCTTCTGAATTTTGTAAGCTTGAGTGTTGCGTTTTTCCATTCAATTTATAGTCATGATTCTCCCTACTAACTTCAATCGTGCCTTCTTCTTGACTCAATCAAAGACAACACTTTGTGATAGTGTACAAATGAGCCTCTACCTCTCTTTTCCTTTCTCTTTGCTCTTTCTCTTCTTGTTATTTATGTAATAGTGATTCTATCGAGTAAAAGAAAAAAAGAACTTAGACACACAAAAGAAACTCAACGCCCAAATTTCGTTTCCATCGAGTAAAAGAAAAAGAAAGGGGGAAAAGAAATAGAAATAAGCATCCCTACCTTTTGTATACAAAGAACTTAGACACGTACAAAAGATCCACCTTCAAATATATAACTAGTCAAATATGACGACGTTAAGGTCTGGTCTATATTATTGAAAGTAAATGCAGTTTTTTTAAGAAAAGATAAGTTTAGGATTATGATTGTCTTAATTCCATTTTCAATGAACAACCGTGTTCCAAAAATTCACAGCACATTAAAAATTATGTCAATTTTCTATTTTTGGTGAAACAAACAAAGATCAAGAGCAGATGAATGTAAAAGTTAGATTCATAGTTAGGATGACAGGCTCATACTAAGACAAAGAGATGAGGACTGCAATGATTGTACAAATCCTCGGGTAATAAGAAAAACCATTCAAAGTTGTAATGCTAAAAAGAAAGAATAAGAAGCTCAAATTACAATATTATCTTTGAATCACAAACTTCTTCTCCAACTCACCTTTGCAAAGAATGCAGTTCCTCAAAAGCTAATTTTGCCCGAGAAAGTACATTGTTTCCATGATCAACCAAAACCCGAGAGTACCAACTAAGAAAAAACCCGCCATAGTAACCATCATAATAGGTGTTGGCAACTTAATTACACTCGAGTGTTTCTTTTCAAATTATCAATTCTTTATTAAAACACCTCAAAGTATCATTCGCTCAAAAACAAGCCGAGAATATCAATGTGACACATGCCTCACATTCTCTATGGGATGCGATGGAAGACTCGTATCATTGAATTTGTTTCAACGGTAACAGGAATCTTGGTATAATATGCAGGATCAGGAAGAGCAACAAAAGCTTTTTTTACTTTGGCCAGAAAAAACAAAAACATTTTTTATTATGAAAAAATATATGCCAAAAATTGGAAACCCATAACTTAAACTACAAGATTACAAAGAAAATGATTACCCTGAATTCACCAATACCAGGATATCTCCAACCATGCTTTACAGGAAGATGGATATCTTAGCTCCCCACAAGGACCTAGTCCAACTTCAATCAAGGAGATTATACAATCCTCAAAATACTCATCAAACTCTACCCTGAAGCTTCTCATGAAGTCAAAATAAACCTACAACAACCCGCAAATTAAAAATTACGTGCCTTAGGTTGATGTCTGCACATCACAGCTCACCCGCTCCTTGGAAAAATTTAAAATATGATTCAAACAAAACTACTACAGAAAATTATGAGCCAATAAAGTTATGTACATAGGGAAAATAAAGCTCCCCAAGGCCAAAGTTAAAAATTACTTTAAGTTTTATGGATATGGTCGTCTACAAATGGAAAGTCATCTCATTATAATTGTATCCAATAAAAATAATGACTACTATCATGCCATCAATACCTCTAAAGCGCTTCGACCCCTTAAAACCCGTTCCTTGTCTATTCCCCAAGAAAGACATTTAGGGTTGTGCCTCCCTTCTCATCGCTGAAAATGTTAGGATTGCTCCTACCAATTTCAAAGAACCCAATGTGGTATTGGAATACAAACGTCATCACCAAAATTGCCTCCACATTCATGAAAAGACATCACAACCTGGTTAAGCGTCAACAATACTCTTTAGGAAATCCAGATTGTATGAGCAAGAGACTAACCAACAAGAATTAAATTTAAAGTAACAACTCACCCGCAACTTAAGCTTAAGTTCATGCACCATCCGAAAAGTTTCTTGTAACCATTCCAATTATAGTCTAGAGGAGCATGTGCCTCCACTATTCCCCATCAAGATAACACCATCAACATCCAATGATTTCAACACCCTCACCGCTTTAATAGACCATCCGGATCTAAGAACACATCCAAAATCAATAATTGCAGGAAAAGAGGACATACCGTAAAATCAAATCAAAGGAATAATAGAAACCATCAATCATTAAGCAAAAGAAAGATAGGGACGTAAAAACCTAATCCCCAAATTGTTTCCTACCTCTCTTTTTACTGGACGATCGACGCAGCGAATCGGCGACGACAACACACACCGCTTTCGTAGGTTTGACGGTGGTCGATGATTTCACCTTTCCCACACGAGCGCAAACGACGTCGGAGTCGAGAGTGAGCGTCGGCCGTTGAGCACGAGAGGTCGAGAAGAGAGCAAAGAGACGATGAGTCAAGTGAGAAAGTGAGAGAGATTGAATTAATGATTTTGAAATTTTCCGTGGTTTTTCGTCATTTTACACAATAATTGAATGTCAAACAGCCCTAGGGCCTCTTCCTTAATGTCGAGTATTGGGGCCTTTTTAGGTTTTTTGAATTAAAAGGCCCATATATGGATTTTCCAAAAAAAGTGCTGCTAATAATGTACTAGCTTGCAACTTTATCAAATTAATTAAATAAAAAGAGAAATTTTATTTAATTAATGTTAGGAAACCGACATATCTTTTTTTTTATAACAGAGAAACCGACATATCTTTACTCTATCTATATATATACCCATATAGTATCTTAGTAAAAATATTTTTCTGTCAACAAATCTTATTTATGCATAAAATTTATAAAATCATTAATTATAATTTCGGACTTCATATAAAATATGATTATATATTTATATGAGCTTACAATCTAGCTTTTTTCCCATTTTACCATTTGATTAGCTGGCAAAAAAAAAAAAATTACCATCAGATTAAAATGAAAATAATAATAATTATCTTAATGAAAAATAAATGTGGAACTGGGTTACTTCTGGGTAGAGCTGGGAATCATTACTATTCCAAATTTTTACTATGTTTCCTTCGTTTTTTCAAAGACATATAATTAGTAAATTACAACTATTAAAGTTTTAATCTATCAAATAAATGTTATCAACATTAATATCTAAACAATATAAATCATTCAACAAATAAACACATTTATTAATTCGTAATAAAAAACAAATAAACACAAAGAATATGTTTTTTTCCTTTTTTTTTCAAAAAATATTAAATAAAGGAATTGATTTATGTATGCCTACGACAAAATGTTTTTCCCTCTCGTAATTTTGTGAGTGTTTGCAGATTCCTTCGGTTTAGGCATGATTTTACTGACAGATAAAAATAATTATACCTATTTTACACAAAATATATTTATAATTTATTACTTATATAATATTGTAATACCAAAGTATGTGTTTATTTAATATGAAAACATCCATTCTTTAAAATTTATAATAACTAATTATGTGTTTTAATACATAATAATAATAAACATAAAAAAAGGTTATAGTTTAAACCAAAAAATCTAAGTAATTACAAATAAACACGTTCATTAAGTAGAAGTTTAGGTAATTAATTTTTTTTTTTTTAAATGCTAGAGTTAAACGAGCCTAACAGTGCGGCAGGCCTGCGGCCCGGCCCAGGTTAATTTTACAAGACATTTCGACCTATTTTTCAAACTCGAGTTCTACAGGCCCAAATTTAAACGGGCTGGCCTAAACTCAAACCCGATTTCCCGGCTCTACTCTGGCTTAGGAGTTAGGAGAGAAATCGTGCTGACCTATATGGAAACAAATGGGTACGTAATTAGTACGTGCAACAATCGCTTCCAGGTGTGGCGCTCTGCTTCTCATTCCGTCTATTCGACCCTGCGAATCTCTCTGTGTCTGTGAAATTAGCAGCAAAGAGCCAACATTCAATGGGTTCTATGCTCGGTAATTGGCCGTCATACGACCCTCACAACTTCAGTCAGCTCCGACCTTCCGATCCTTCTAGTCCCTCTGTGAGTACTCCATATTCTAGGAGCAACTGTTCCTTTAATTCCTTGCTTTTCTACCTCATTGCTCATTGAAAAACCTGATCCTGTATCTTTTAATATCTTTCCTCCTTAATTCCCCACCCCTGTAGCTAGATAATTTTTATTGCTTCTCAAAAGGCTTTCCAAGTTAACTCGCGTCCGTGTCCTTGCTCTTTTGTGATTGTGTTTGTGTATGCGATCTCTGAATCCTCAAATCTGTTTCTTTTGATTTCACTGAGGAATATCTCGCGTCAGTCTGTAACTTGGTTGGATGCTTGTGAGGTTGTGATAGTTAGTGCTGCATATTTTGGGTGCTGGACGGAGATTGAACTCTTCACATCCAACAATTTGTGCTGTGCAGTAATGTGATTGTGAATATGCTCTTTCCATCACTTTTTGCTGCATAGTTTTAATCAATTTCTCTAGCTTGGGATGCTCTTCGATTTTTCTCTTATTTATTTGTTTCTCACTTTGAAAGCAACACCAGAAGTGTTCATTGTGTTACATTTTCCCTCAATCTATTTCATTAGCTTTTTACCCAGTTCTGATTATTATTCAAATCATAAAATCGAATTCTTCCCTTACTGAATTCAGTACTTCCTCTAAAGAAGTTCCCAATATATTACAGCCATTTATTAGTTGGATTCACTCATTCCATCAATGATTTATTATTTTGACCTAAAAAGTATATTTTGTTCCACACTTCCTCCTAAGTTTAAGATCATGTTGTGGAATACAACATGATGAATGGATCTGTAGTTGTTAGCATTTATATTCTTTATCACATGCTATGAAGCATGGAGTTCAAGGACTGAGCCATATCCATGTCCAAAATTTGTCTGAGATCAACAATCAATATGATGTCCCAACTTCTGAATGGTACTCTGGAATAGAAGTTTTTCCCCCTTGGTTATGACAACTCTTTGATGTGTTCTTTTTTAACACTTATTTGTTTCAATTATTAGGTACTAATATCGTGGTATGACTATGATACATTGTGCCCTTATATTTTGATGTCTTTGTTGCTATGTACTTGTCTTTTATTGTTTGCTTCACATGTAAAAAACTTTGCTCTCATCAACAGATCGCTTTTGTTGTATTCTTGATATGATCTGTTTACCTCTTATCTTCCACATTCATTATGCCATCTTTCCTTCAATTCCAGATAGACATGTTGAAACAATATTTTTATCTGAAGTTAATTCACTAGACTTCTGATGAAATTTGGTTCTACATTTAGTTGAGAAACTTTAAGATCATCATAGTCTAATGCAGTAGTGTGAATTAAAAGGAAGAAGCATCGTCAAATTAGTTTATAAGCATATACAACTACTTCATACTTCTGAGTTTCCATTATTTGGATAGGAGGACCTTTCATGCTATTCATCAATTAGGCTTCTGTATAAATGAGAAACAACTCTAAATCCATTAAAAGTTTATAACATTTGAGTAGGTTTCTTTAACCTAGGAGTATTCATGGCATCTAGTAGGATTCCTGTAATAGGTGACTTGTAACTTATTGCACTTCAGCTGCCAACCAAGGCCTTTGAAGATTTTTGGGGTTGTGTTGCATATATGAACCCAATGTATTGCCCAAGATTATTGGCACTCCACTCAGGTTCGCCTCAAATTTCTAAATATGGATTTAAAGCCAGTAATTTGGTGAAAAAAATATGATAAAACATATTTGTGTGAATCATAATGAAAAACAAAGATATTTCATCAAAAATTAAAAATAAAATATGTGTCATAAGTGTTTGCTGTCATCTACTCATTATTGAGTGCATTAGAACTCATGTGAACTTCTTTATGTGAAGCATGTTGTTCCGTCCACACGTAAACTTGTACTGTTTACTTCCACCAGAAGGATCATTTCCAAATGCCTTGGACCTTCTAAAATCTGAATGAGTTTACATTTCCTTAACATGACAACAAATATCAAGGATGGTTCTCATATTATGATATGGTTGAGTTTTTATATTTTTCAAAGAAAGCACATTGAATCTTGGAACTACCAAAAAGTGTCTATTCGTATTAGTGACTATCAAAAGTTTACTTTGTTTGGCTTGGTGTGATGACATGTCAGCACTTAGCATTTGGAAAGTTCAAGGTTGTAAGATAAGTTAGTTCAGTAATTCGAGGTGTTGAGTGGCATTTATATCATTTGGAAAGTGATTTTATCTTTTTTTCGGAAACACAAGAAAGAACTAGTCAGAACAAATAAACCCAAAGGTCAAGAATCTGATCTTATCATTTCAAATGAGCACTTTAAGTCAATTTTCTGATAAGGATTGCTACTTGTTACTCATAACCTGACTTTATACTCTCTCTTCCTTAATAATGTATCTTGTTTTCATGTAGAAAATGGCACCTGCTACTTACCATCCAACTCACAGCCGGACCCTTCCACCACCTGATCAAGGTACTAAGGACTGAGGAGAACCTACTCCTACCTATGGCTTCCGTGCTGCCTTGCTGGATCTATTTTATTGTTATCTGCTTAGAATATGACCCTATATTATAGATCATTCCTGTCACCTAGAAGGAGAATCTAAACTGAATGTACAGTGTGGACCAATTAAAAAGGGAAATGGGAAACATGGGTTGAGAGGATTTTCAATCTTGATCCTGTTTTGGTTCTTGGAGTGAACATGCATATTCATCATTCTCACCACTGTTATTGAGTTGAGGATTTGCTAACCATGTGAAAGTTCCTCTGGCAGTGATAGCAACTGAAGCAAAAAATATCCTTCTAAGACATATTTACCAGCAAGCCGAGGAGAAGGTTCGTCTTGAATTCTAATAATTTTCCTGCTGTTAGCGGTGACTGTTCAGAGATCTTATAGTTATAGCTGCTCATGGTCATTTTCTCTGCAGTTGAAACCAAAACGAGCTGCATCAGATAATCTTTCACCAGAGCATGGATGCAAACAGCCGAGGGTTTCTACCTGATCATTCACATATTGAGCAACTTTTCATGCAAGCAGCTATACATAGTTAAGTATGTATTGTCAGTTGTCCCTATGCACAGAACGAGTTTTTTTTGTATGCTTTTTGTTTGTAAACTACCTTTCCATATGGAATATGTAATTTGAAACAAGGTCTTGGTACATAATGTGAATAAAATGATTTGCGTATGCTTTCTGCGGAATATCTTTTGCATTACTACCTCCGATCCTAATTATAGGAATACTTTTGTAGTGCAATTTGCACTATAAAAGTGTTCTTATAATTTGGACCGGAGGGAGTACTTTGCACTCAGTGGTTACCTAGTCTACATAATAAGATTGGAACAAGGGACACTTTCTATTGAGAATGTACAAAATACATCCTTGATTAAGCTGATTTTTCCCCCTTGCTAACGGTTTAAACTAGAGTAATTTCCACCTGGTCATCTTTAAAAAAAATGGGTCAAAATTATCTTTGGGAATGTCTTTACTCGACCTTGTTTATGTGAATCAGCCTCGTGTTATATTTTTAATGCTGAATTTAACCAGCTGCTATGCCCTTGGGGTGAAGGATATCATGAAACTTTGCTACCTTAAGCTTCAATTTCCAGGTTGTAGTAGAGAAGACCAATGATCAAATTGAGCTATTGTATACTTACACATTCTAAATTTAGGAACTTAGTATATATTAAAGGAATTTTCATCAAGAAATAATTTTTTTTTGATAAAAAAGAAATCATTTTATTGCAAATGATTAAAAATGGTATTTTAATGAAACTAACAATTTTTTTTGCAATTAACCAACTATTTTTTTTTTTAATCTAATCAAACTTGTTATGTTATGCACGTGAAGGAGTAGGCAGTGCTGACTGCTGAGTTGTGCGGAACAAAAGGAAAATTATGACTACATGCAACGAAAATACTTTTAAATTGAAGATGTAGAGAAAGTTATCTTTTTTAATACTAATAAAATGATGGGAAAGTCTACCTTATTCAGTTATTCGTCCCAAAACTTAGTGAAAAATAATCCTTTCTAGCACAGCGGTCAAAAGGAAAAATATCTTTGAAGAGGAATATGCGCCTGCGCTTATACAAGTCAGTTTTGACTGGGAGGGAAATTGCGGGTCTAAATGAGAAAATGAAATTAAGTAATGGGCAAAAACAAAACGAGGGGCACGCCACAAAAAATTAAAAAAGGGAAAATTTTGAAAATGTTCAAGGAACAGCGTCTCCACAAGAAAATGCAATGAACAAGAAGAATCACCGTTAGGAGAAACATTTAGCCGCCAGCCACAGTGTATCTACCTGCCTGAATTCTGTTATACTCTCACTTGTGTGAAGGCTTTCGTTTCGTTTCAGTCTTCGCTGAGCTTAGAGGCAACGAACATGGCAGCGTCTTCCTTAACTACATCTTATATCCTCTTCACGAGAAGCACAGCTGCCAGAAAATCGTTTTCCTCATATTCGTCCTCATCTTCATTTCCTCGCATCAATTCTGTTCCGAGGAAATTTAATATCAGGGCGACAACTTCGCCTGCACCTACCGTTTCGCCGACTACGACCACCTCCGTCGGGGTCGATGCTTCCCCAGCTTCAGCCACTCCTTCCAAACCCTTACCCTTTCGGGTGGGTCATGGATTCGATCTGCATCGGCTAGAGCCTGGTTACCCCTTAATTATCGGTGGAATTAATGTTCCTCACGAAAGAGGCTGCGAAGCTCATTCTGATGGTAATTAGATTCCGATTCGCTGACTTTTTATCTTTAAATCTCTTTTTTGTGGCTTTTTCCTTCTGATTGCTGAGAAAGCTTTAAACAGATTCTTCAAATAAAAATTTGTTAGAAAATCTGGGTTGAATTCTACTTAATTTGTTTTCTAAAAATAAGTCAAATTAAGTCAACGAAATGTTCTGTTACGTATGATTGGCTTCGTTACTTGTTCGCTGTAGGCGATGTGCTGCTTCACTGTGTGGTCGATGCGATCTTGGGGGCGCTAGGTCTTCCTGACATAGGGCAGATATTTCCGGACTCAGATCCAAAGTGGAAGGGTTGTGACTCCTCTGTCTTCATCAAAGAATCTGTGAGTATATGCTATTTCCATGACTATGTCTCACACTACTTATCTTCCTTCAATGATTCCCCCTTCGTTTCATGCGAGTGTTTCTGGAACAAATGATTAACAACAATTATTCGCTATGCTAGTTGGAAGGGTATTTCAATGGTGACTTTAGAGAAAATTACATTGACTCTGTAAATCCCAACTAGTTGGTTGTGTAGAGTTAGAGCTTGATAGTGTCTAAAAGTGTGACTTTCTTATTTTTGGTTCCCTTTTATACCTTTAGTACTGTTCAGCTTATCTTTGAGGTCAATTTGGCCTTCCCTGCCCCCTGCCTTGGCTAGTGACATGAGTACATAACATCTTTGCAGAATTTTAATAATTAATAAAAGAGCATGTGGATATATCAAAAGTCTAAGGCAACAATCAAAAGATAGAAAGATTAAGGAATAGAAACCAGGTCCTTTCAGTGTTTACCTGTAGGAAAATGAAGTGAAAAGGCAGGATTTTGTTAACTTGTACTACAGGGTTTAACTTTAAGAGGTGTGTTTGTGCTTGGATATTACATTGATCAGAATTATGTATTTGTCGATACAGGGCTTCTTGGTTAAATACATAGAGGATCGATTGGCAATATATTAAATGCCACTCCATTAGTGGTGCTGCCCTGTTTAAAACTGAGACTAGTGGAACTGGTCATTTCTCGTTTACCGTTTGCTCTTTATTTTTTTAGTGCAAAAAACGCAATTTCATTATTATGCTGAAGTTGCGTTTGTATTTGTAGTATGATATGCTTTAGAAGAAAGTCTGCGTTTTTGTTGTATGCAGACCTTTAACGAAATTTGGTGACAGAAATCGTTTTACTGTGGATATTGTTTAGCCTTGTCTAATCTTGGTGTCCTTTGTTCCTCTACAGGTGAGACTTATGCATGAAGCAGGTTACGATATTGGAAATTTGGACGCTACATTGATACTTCAAAGACCAAAGCTAAGCCCACACAAAGAGGCCATCAAGGCCAACTTATCTGCACTGCTTGGAGTTGATCCTTCTGTGGTAAATATCAAAGCAAAGACTCATGAAAAAGTTGACAGCCTTGGTGAGAATAGAAGTATAGCAGCTCACACAGTGGTCCTTCTGATGAAGAAGTAAAAGAAGCTGGAAATTGTGTTGGAGGTGGAATAAGAGTTGTACTTAATAAACGTTGTTGTGATGAATCATGCTTGATCAGCATTTTTGGTTTTACTGCTCATACATATCAAATTGCCAGTGAGTTATAAATTTTAAAACTTGCTAAGAACTGGTGGCTTTGTAAGTTTGTATCATTTTTCTTGTGAAATGATCATGCACTTCCAATAATCTGACCTGGAGACCTGGAATGATATTATGTATAGACGATCAAAAGAATGAAATCAACCCAAACAAGACAGGGAAATGAGCAAAGGAATAATGGATATCAGTAACGAGCATTATTTCTCAATTAAGTATCATATTGAGGAGGTATTACGGGGAGATATCATATCTATATCCTTTTGACATTCCCAGCACTGTATTGATGGAATACAGAAACAGTATCGACAAATACACATCACACTTGTTGTCGGAATGGTGCTGGTGCTAACATAACATCTAACAACATCCATTACCATCTATTAGTAATCTCATGGTTAAAACTCCAATGTTGATCACAAACCTAGAGCGTATTTTGGGATGATAACTGATAATTGATGGGATATTACATGTCTCACTCTCACCCAAAAAGTCTCATGAGTGTAATATGATTTATAAGTTTAAGAGGCTTTCTCTCTTAAGAGTGTGTTTTATTTCACTTTTAAAACAATAATTTTAGCCCAAGCTATGGTTTTAAGGTGAAGTTGTGATATTCCGAGCAAAAAAAAAAAGGTGAAGTTGTGATAGGAATTCACAACGTCCTCTTCTGGTTTATTCAAGAAGGTATGTGAATAAGGATAATTAAAATATAGAATTATGTATGTCTGTATTTTATGTCATTTTTATGTCTGTCCTGTTTTCAAGAAGTTATGTTTAGAAAGTTGTGTCTTAGGAAGTTAAGTATATCTTATCCTTAGGAAGTTATAGGGAAGTTATTGGCAGTTATCTTATCTATGTTACACTCTGCCTATATTATCTCATGTAATACAACTTTAGAAGGCATCAATGAATATATGAATATTTCTATACCTTGGTCAAGAACTCAGATTCTGATTCTTGGATGATCTGATTACCTTGTGGATTTAAGATCCATCATTTTGGTATCAAAGCCAACTTTCCTAGACTTTGTGAGTTATGGGAAACAACAGAAAAAAACCACAATCCTCTGATCCTACTATTCCCAATCAGGAAGCAGAATCATCCAAATCACCAGACATCGAATTACCTGCACCAGAAACCGAATTACCCTCAGCCTCTACAAATGTAACACTACAGTTAAATTACATTGTGTCTAAACTTCTGAGTCTGGATGCCGAAATGAAGGAAGTGAAGAAACAAAAGGCAACGGATGTCATGTTAGACCAGGAAGAGAAGGAGCACGGGAAGATGCCTGATCATCATGAAGAATTTGAAAGCGAATTACCTTGGTGGAGTAAGAAGCCAAATAATCGCCCTCACACCAAAGTTGAATTTCCAAAATTTGAAAATGGTGACCCAAGAGGTTGGATTATGAAGGCAGAAAAATACTTTCGGTATTATCAAACTCCTGAGGAATTGAAAATTGATGTGGCTGCAATGTATTTGGAAGGAGAGGCACTTGATGTGTTTACGTGGGTTTCTGCAAGCCGAACCATACGCTATTGGGAAGAGTTGATTCAGATTTTTCAGGAACAATTTGGACCAGCAAAATTTCAGAACCCTGATATTTATCTATGTGATGTGAAGCAAACTGGTTCTGTCGAAGAATACCGAAAGGAGTTTGTGCGTCGCTCATCCGCTATACAAAGTTGGCCTGAACACTGTCTCTTAGCGGTTTTCATCAATGGGCTGAAGGGAAATTTAAAATTAGATGTGAAAATTCAGAAGCCAAGGACCGTTTACAAAGCCGCAAGTCTTGCGCTAGAGTTTGAAGCCAAATACGCTCCGCAATACACCAATCTGAAGAGTGCGCAATTTAAGGGATCTGAATTTAATTCAAATTTCAGATCTCAACCACCACGGAATAATTGGGGAATTAATAATTCCTCAAATTCAGCGAATAATTGGGGCATTAATAATTGGGGAATTAATAATTATCCCAATTCGGCACATTCCAACGTCCAGAAACCGTTACTGCCATCGAGTAATTCCCACAATCAGTCGAACGTTATTTCGCAAAATTCGTCGAACGCCACATCTTCGGGGATTTCCAATTCTGAACACCAAATTCGCCGCAGCAAGGGTTTATGCTACCGATGTGGAGCCAATTTCACTCCAGGTCATCGTTGTAATTCCTATTCTTTGAAACTTTTGGAATTACCTGATGATCAAGAGGAGTTGATGCAAGAGGAAGATGATACTAGTCCAGAAACTTACGCTGAAATTTCCCTACATGCTTTTCTGGGAAGAAAATCAACGACAACAATGAAAGTCAGAAGGACTCTACAATCAAGATCAGTATTAATTCTCATTGACTCGGGCTCAACTCACAATTTCGTTTCTCACGAATTGGTGTCTGAATTATCTCTGAAACTCACCAGGCTGCCTCCATTGAAAGTTCAAATAGGTGATGGTTCTATGATTCCCTGCCACTCCATCTGTCCGAACCTCACCATAACAATGTAAAGTTTAAACATTACTGAAGAATTTTCCCTTTCAAGTTGGGAAGTGTAGATATGGTCTTGGGTATAAAGTAGATGGCTTCTCTGAACACGGTTGAAGCCAACTGGTAACAATTATTCATGTTTTTTTGGGTAGATGGAAAACGATGGAAGCTTCAAGGGATTTCACAACCTTCCCCTCAGGTTTCCCTATGTAGTTATGATGGGATGGCAATAGTAAGACAGTTTGAGGTTCTGCAAGATTTACAACAGCAATTTGCCGATATATTCCTTGAACCACAATCACTTCCCCCTGTTTGTGATAGGAGCCATTATATTCATTTATATCCAGGAGCCTCACCACCTAACATTCGGCCTTACAGGTACACACATTCTCAAAAGACTGAAATTGAAACACAAGTTGCTTCATTACTACAAAAAGGATTTATTCAGCCAAGTGTGAGCCCCTTTGCAAGCCCTGTTCTATCAGTCCCTAAAAAGAACTCTACATGGCGTTTTTGTATTGATTATAGGGAGTTAAACAAGATTACTGTACCTGACAAATATCCTATTCTGACAGTGGATGAATTGATTGATGAACTTTATGGGACTAAATATTTCTCGAAAATTGATCTTCGCTCATGATATCACCAAATCAGAGTTCATCCCTTGGATATACACAAGATAGCTTTTAGAACTCACTCGAGCCATTATGAGTTTACAGTCATGCCCTTCGGTCTCACTAATGCTCCATCCACTTTTCAAGCCATCATGAATGACTTGTTTTGGCCGTATCTTAGACAATTCATCTTGGTCTTCTTTGATGATATCTTGATCTATAGCAAGAACTTTCAGGACCACATCACTCATTTGAACATTATCTTCCAATTATTACGTTTAAATGAGTTCTATGCAAATCCTGAAAAATGTGACTTCTTGCAGTTGGATATTTCCTTCTTAGGACATAACATCTCATCCGAAGGAGTACAAGTAGACCATGACAAAATTGCTGCTATTGATAAATGGCCTTTACCCAAGAATATCACTGAATTACGTGGTTTTTTGGGCCTTTCATGGTATTACCTCAGGTTTATTAAGAACTATGGTCATATTGCAAAGCCTTTGACTGATATGACCAAAAAAGATGGCTTTCAATGGACTGTTACTTCATTGGCAGCATTCCAAGATCTGCAAAAGGCATTAGTTAATGCCCCGGTATTACAACTACCAGACTTCTCCAAGAAATAATTTGTTGAATGTGATGCTTCTTCTTCAAGCATCGATGTTGTTTTACACCAAGAAGGCCATCCAATAGCATTTTACAGCAAAGGCTTATCTCCTACAAAGAAAAATACTTCTGTGTATAATAAGGAATTGTTAGCCTCTTGTGTATAATAAGGAATTGTTAGCCTTGGTTTCTTCTTTGCAAAAATGGCGTCACTATCTCTTAGGACGCAAATTTGAGGTTCACACTGATCATTTTAGCCTCAAATACTTATTGGAGCAACACATCACTACTTCAACCCACTTCATTCACGTTGTGGTCTTTTACACCCTTTACCTATTTCGGCTCACATTTGGGAGGATATTTCAATGGACTTCATCACTGGTTTACCACTTTCTCATGGTTGGGAGTGTATCCTTGTGGTTGTGGATCGCTTTAGTAAGGCAGCACATTTTCTAGGTCTGCCTCGAAAATTTTCTGCCAAATCTGTGGCATTGGTTTTTTGCAAGGAGATAGTTCGTCTGCATGGGTTCCCTAAATCCATTGTCTCAGATCGAGATTCGATTTTCCTAAGTGCTTTTTGGCAAGAATCATTCCGTTTGAGTGGAACTACCCTTAAAATGAGCACTTCTTACCATCCTCAAACATATGGTCAAACTGAAGTGGTTAACCGGTGTTTAGAAACTTACTTATGATGTGTTTGTCAGGATTTTCCTAAGCAATAGAGTCAATTTCTGCATTGGGCTGAACTCTCCTACAATTCAGGATTTCACTCTTCAACTGGATATAGTCCTTTCAAAGTGGTATATGGTAAGGAACCTCCTTCATTGCTGCCCTTTGTTGCTGATGGCACCCGTATAAAAGATTTGGCTGACCATTTTGAAGAAAGGGATGATGTTCTCAATATAATAAAAGCCAACCTGGTTGCTGCACAAACCCAGATGAAAGTCTCTGCTGATTCTCACCGTCGGGATGTCAATTTTGCAGTGGGTGACTTAGTTTTTCTCAAGCTACAACCGTACAGACAGAGATCACTATCTCAAAGCAAATACCATAAGCTGTCACCTAGGTATTTTGGACCCTATCCTATTCAACGAAAAATTGGGTTTGTTGCATATGAACTAACATTACCTCCAGAATCTAAAGTCCATCCCATTTTCCATGTTTCACTCTTGCGTCCTGCCCATGGCTATGATAAATCTAATCCCTTACCTCCTCTGCCTATTTCGGATGATTGGGAGTTGCTGCTGAAGCCTGCTCAAGTCTTGGATTATAAAGTGGTTCCTGCAGAATCATCAACCGAAATTCATCTGCTGATCCAATGGAAAAACCGTTCCCCTGAAGAAGCAAGCTGGGAGCCTTATGATCTCATTGCATCCCAATTTCCTCAATTCAGCCTTGAAGGGGAGGGTAATGATAGGAATTCACAACGTCCTCTTCTGGTTTATTCAAGAAGGAGGCATGTGAATAAGGATAATTAAAATATAGAATTATGTATGTCTGTATTTTATGTCAGTTTTATGTCTGACCTGTTTTCAGGAAGTTATGTTTAGGAAGTTATGACTTAGGAAGTTAAGTATATATTATCCTTAAGAAGTTATAGGGAAGTTATTGGCAGTTATCTTATCTATGTTACACTCTGCCTATATTATCTCATGTAATATAGCTTTAGAAGGCGTCAATGAATATATGAATATTTGTATACTTTGGTCAAGAACTCAGATTCTGATTCTTGGATGATCTGATTACCTTGTGGATTTAAGATCCATCAAGTTGTCAAACACTCATTGACAATCCAAAATAGTTTTTAACCCTTAAAACCATGGTTTAGGATAAACTACCTAAACACTCTTAAATTCTGTAGAAACATAATTTTGACTGAAAACTATGGTTTAAGGTTCAAAAGCATGGTTTTTCATAAACTTTTTTTTTCCTTTCATAATCTATTCTCTAAAATTACTTTTTTCACTATCTCTCTAAAAATTATTCTTCAAAATCTAATCCAAACACACTTTTAATAAGCTGCCCATTGGGATTTTCTCGTTCTTGTATTTTCTGTTGATGTGCATTTAACTTGAACAAGGCACACATCCATGCTGACTACTTCTTCCATGGCTGCAGAATTATGTCTGAGTTCTGACCTTTGCCACATTACATAGCCATATTCAGAATCAACAACATGTGAATATGAGATGGTCAAGGAAGAGGCGCGTTTTTCTGAAGTCCGTGTTCAGGTTTCGCCATTTTATCTTGGAAGTCAAACTTGTACTCAGAGGGCAATCAAAGATGAACCTGTCAAGTGTTGGGTCAAGACCCAACACTGTGTACAGAGGCTGCTGGGACCATATATTCTGCACATATTACATGTGTTATAAATTATGGACCCGTCTCATGATCTTGTTTTCCAACAATTATTTATATCAGTAAAAACTAGATGACTAATTTATAAATATTAAAAAATTAATAAAAGTTAAATATTTGTAAAAAAAAAATGTTTTGATTTTTCTAAAATACTTTATTAATTATCTGCATTAGATTGAAAATATCCTTTAAGATAAACCTGGATATATGCAATCAATAAGGATATGGTAACCATTTTTATAGTAGAATGAAAGGGATATTTTGGGGAAGACAAAATATCCATAGTCTGAATCAGTTGAGATTTTTCCTCTACCTCGCAGTTCTAATCACTAAGCTGGTATATGATTTGAATGTAAATCTTTATTTAAATTCTTTTGTCATATATCCATAATATGAGATTATTCATGTGATATAAATTAAATAGCCTATATAATTCATGTTATATATAAGTGCAGTGCTTATCACAAGTTTCTTAATATCTATTATGTCGAGTTCTCTAGTCTCATCTGAACAGAAAGCATGGTTTACGCACTCTACTGCAAATATGGTGCATCGAGAAGCCCTTCATTAAGCAGCAAACAGTTGATTCAGAAGTCATCAATGTAGTGATCCAAGATATACAAAGGCTGACAAGAAGATTTACCAAGCTCCATTTTTAATGCATTTCTTCCAATTTCTTGCATAGTTTTCATAATTTTAATTTTTGTTCAATTTCCTATAAATCTTTGTAAGACTTAATTGTCTTAAATATATCGTTTTGTCCTTCCTTAAAAAAAAAAAAAAAAGAAGAAGAAGAAGAAGAAGAAGACCATCTGACATTTTAAAAAAAAATATATTATCGTTTAACTGTAAGTCTATACAAAATATATCGATGGGTGATTGGAGAACTTAGCACAATAAATACTTCCTCCCTCCCAATATATAAGATCATTTTTTTAATGGGTTTGTCCCTTTTTATAATATCCTTTTGAGTTTATTTTAATAATAAATGCACTTTTACTTATTTTGCTCTCAATTATTCTCTCATCATTTATTTCCCATACATTCTATTTCATCTTTTTTTTTTTTACTCTCTCTTTTACTTATTCATAAATATTAGAATTTTTGTAAAACAATTTATATTTCCTACAAATTTATTACTTTTAACAAATTTTAATTGTTTCTTAGGGTGTGTTTGATTTGAGAGGAAGGGAGGCGAGTTTCCCTCCCTCTTTGGTGTAAAAAGTCAGATATGACCATGATGTAAAATACTTGTACGGAAAACAATGCAAAAAGTTACCGTATATAATTTATGGGCATGTTTGACTTTTCACACAAAGGAGAAAGAGAAACTCTTCTTCCCCCCTCAAACTAAACACACCTGGGATGGAGTATAAGGAAATTGATTTGAGTTTTTTCCTATATTTAATTAGCCACTGATTCACTAAGTTATCCAGCCAACTAATGGATGACTAAGCAATCTCATAATGTGTATGTTTGGTAGGTTGATTGGGTCAACTTATCGGACTAATGACTGGATTTATGGGATTTTATTTTTTGGTTGAGAAATTGTTTAAATCAAACTTATGAACCAAAAGTTATTTATTTAAAAAGTTACTTTTGGGAGCTTTTAAAAAGTTACTTATAGACTTATGGATTTATGAGGTATTTTTTTTAGTATTGTTCAGTATCCTAAAGTATATTTTTGGTACCATTTAGTACCCTAAAAAATATTTTATGGTACTAAAAATAATTTTGTCAAGATCCTAAAATAACTTTTCAAGATCATAAGATATTTTTTTTTACAACTGTTTAGTATCCTGAAATATATTTTTAGTACTATTCAATACCCTAAAAAATATTTTAAGGTACTGACCGATACTAAAAATAATTTTTTTCAAGATCGTAAAATAATTTTTCAAAATCATGAAGTTTTTTTAGTATCGTTCAGTATCCTCAAATATATTTTTAGTACCAGTCAGAACCCTCAAAAATATTTTAGATTGACTATAAGTTTAAATCACAAAAGCTACTTATGCTACTGCCAATTCAATCATAAATCACATTTCACAATCTGACTTTTATCCAATTTGACTTTTTCATAAGTCAGATCGACTATAAGTCATTTTTCTCACCAGTATCCCAAACAAGCTCTTTGATTATTGTGATATTAATTAATTAGGAAGTATTCTTAAGTATGTGTTTGGATTAACTTTTGGAGAATAACTTTTATGATTTACGAGGTAAGTATGTGAGAATAGTTTTATTTCGACTTGAAAAAAAATGGCTTATGAAGCAACGATTTAGGTATTATTCAAACACTCACTTATTTCCAATCAAATGGTTGTCCCATTATTGTAGACCTGGACTCTAAGTTCAACAAAATGGTTTAAGAGAAAAAGTAAATTGAGATCTTATAATTAATACTCCCTTGGATTATAAATATAAGAAAGAGTTTACTTTATTCGAGAGATTAACAAAACTAATTAAATTACTTTAGAGTTTTTTTCTCCAAACTAATTAGTTTGAGTAATAAATTGATATATAATCTAAAGATACACAATCTATGATATGATTAAATAACTTATTAAACTTCTTTAATAACTAAAAAATCAATTATGTTTTTTTCTCCAAACGTTTACCGTTTGCTCTGTTTTATATTTAGAAATATTATATCTACCATTTACCAAGCTTCTTTTGCTTGGGAGAATTCCAAATAAATACCATTTGAATTTGTAAAACCCCCAGAAGTCTGTCGAATTTGTAAAAAGACTGAGAGGTACCAATGACCTATGAGAGATATGCAAATTCATGTGAAATTACCCTTTTACCTTTGGTTTTAAATAAATAAATAAAATAAAATAAAAACCCCAACCCCCCACCACCGCCGGCGGCGGCCGGCCGGCCACCACCACTGGCGGTGGTGGTCTCCGGCCGGCCATCGGTGGTGGCCGCCGGCGGTGGTGGGTGGTTGGGGGGTTTTTTATTTTTTATTTTGATTTATTTAAAACTAAAGGCAAAAAGGTAATTTCATATCTCTCAGTATTTTTACAAATTTAACAGACTTCTGGGGGTTTTACAAGTTCAAATGGTATTTATTTGGAATTCTCCCCTTTTATTTTTTGTTTTTTGTTTTTTGTTTTTTGTTTTTTGTTTTTGTCAAAAAACATTTATAATAATAGGGAGTAGTTGAAACTTGAAACTTGTTTTAAAAAATGATCACGTACTGCCAGTGGAGCAAGCGTGGAGTCTACCCATGGACGTCTGACTCGACGACTTTTATTAATCGTCCCTCCTTCAGTCAACATCAATTCATTTCATTGACTTTTCGCCTCCCACGAGATAATGCAAACACACGAAAGGGTTCAGAACCTTCACTTCTTCTATCTGCTAATAATCCTATTTATATGTCTAAATTAACAAAACTCCCACATAAAAAAGAGTTAGATAATTTATTAATTATTGTCTAAATTTTTGATGTTGCCCTTATCTATAATTAGTTTCAAAAGTTATGATTACATTCTTTTTATTTATTATAAATAATAGGGACAAAAAAGTAAAAAATGTCTTCATTACTTTACAACTAGATTTAGAATAAGGATCAAAATTTTTAACCAAAATAAATCTATAAATAGGTAAGAGGTGACCTCTCTGAAGGGCCCCCATTTTCATCATGCATGACGAAGTGGATCCAAAAGTCTGTCTTTTATGAATAATAAGGGAAAAGAACAGTGAAAATGAAAAACCCCTAGTCATTGATTCAACTGGCAAAGGGGTCGAACACTCTCATCAAAGGGAGAGAGTTCGATTCTGGAGTTGGTTAAGACGTTGGGGGAGACATCTTAGGTGATATGGACTTGTGGAAATGCAGGTTGAAGTAGAAGTATGTGTACTCTCAGTCCTGTATGTCCAGCGCCCTGCTCTTCGACATTTCTTTAGCAAAAAAAAAAAAAGAGTGAAAATGAAAAGACATCACACATGAATGAAAACAGAGAAGTAAAACTAGAAATCTCGCGCAGGCTAACTGGAAATTGATAGTGTTTGACAATCAACACTTGCAGTGCACGTAGGGGTGGAATTCAAAGGGAACAATTTAGACTAATACGAACATGTCATGTGTTTTAATTTCAACCTTCAAATGAAGTTGTCAAAACTCTAACCAAGATGGAGTATTACCAGGCGAAGCCGGTCCAAGTTGGGGCTTGGACTTTGAAATGACCTAGAACTGTTGAGAAATTTAAACCAAATTACAATATAGTAGTACTGTTTAAGGCTTACCAGGAAAAATCATTTTCTCACTGACCCGTTTGAACATTAACAATTATTCCACAACTAAATTCATTTTCATTTCCCTAGAAGGTGCTATTCTTTGATCATATCTATTCTTTGCTCTGTTAATTAAATTAAATGAAGCGGTCTTGGAAGATCTGGAACAGGGCACTGCAACTAATCGGAATGCAGTCAAATTCTGCAATCTATATATAATGGATAATATACTAATAAGAAAAAATCTGATACCAGGGCCAGAAAGAAAGACTGGTTGGTTCCATTGAATAATTCTTCATTCATGGAGGCGGAAAAGCTAGGGTATCATTATTTTTTTGGATAACCCTTCTGATTATATACATAAACACACATTTATAAGGGATAATCATCACATGCTTAATCATGCTAGCAAGTTCATATTTCTTTGTGGTCATCTTTTTGAAGTTCTGCAACTTTGACTAATGCACATGAAAAAGTAAGAATTTTCCAAACTCTATATTGGATCTCTATCCTCAAATTTTCCTCTTTCCAGATCATATCGAGTTCTTAGATAAAAACAAAAAGAAATATTTGCTTGGTCGCTCATTGCCGTGTGTGACAACCTGCGATGCGAGCAGCTGAGAAACACAACAGTATTGCCCCCACTGGTTTATCACCTACCCTTGAGAGAGCAAAAGAGTACAAAAAACACTGAAATAATATGTATAAAAATTGTCTATTTGTCCCCTAAAATGCATGACAAATATTATTCTAGAAATTAGTTTAACTCAACTAATGTTTCATTAAGGCAAAACAAGGAAGCCAGGCGTGCCCAAATGATTTATACATTAAAAAAACAGTGTCATTGTTATCGTAAAGGCTAGCAATCAAATCAGAATCAGCCCTAAAATGCATGACAAATATTATTTTAGAAATTAGTTTAACTCAACTAATGTTTCATTAAGGCAAAACATGGAAGCCAGGCATGCCCAAAGAATTTATACATTAAAAAAACACTGTCATTGTTATCGTAAAGGTTAGCAATCAAATCAGAATCAGCCCCAAAGTGGGATACAGCAGAGTGATGACGATAAGGGGAAGATACAGTCATACAGAACAGGATTTTTCAAATGGAGCAGACACTGATATGAACGAAACCCACACAAAACGACGTGTTTCCGCCACAAAAGGACTGGTGTCATTGTTTCATTGGTGAGAGCTGGACCACACAACAACCTTATGTGCGTGCGACACTTCGTCATTACTTCGTCATTCCCACGAACCTCTCTTTAGACTTTTTAAATTTTGTCGGAGAAACAATCTATATATAAGGAAAGCCTTTGTCCCAGTTTTTGTTCAAGCTACACACTCACTTTCTAATCAAATTCTTAGCTTTCTTCCTTCACAGTAGCTTCTTTTTCTTTCTCTCTCTGACTTGGGTTTCATTAAACTCATCAAACACAGTTCAAACTAGTTTGGATTTTGGGAAGAACAATATACGATGTTGTCGAAGATTGCTATCGGTGATGGACACGGTGAACAGTCCCCATACTTTGATGGCTGGAAGGCTTACGAAAACGATCCGTTTCACCCCACCAAAAACTTTAATGGGGTTATTCAGATGGGTTTGGCTGAAAATCAGGTATGTGTGTATTTATTTATTCAAAGCATTGGAAAGTATGAAACTTGTTTTGATTTAACACACAAACTAACATATATATGTTCATGTGTTGCAGCTCACATCTGATGTGATTGAAGAGTGGATAACGAGTAACCCAGAAGCTAGTATCTGTACCCCAGAAGGAGCAAAAGATTTCATGACCATATCTAACTTTCAGGATTATCATGGCTTGCCAGAGTTCAGAAATGTGAGTATGAAATTGAAAGCCTACCAATTCACTATTTGATTAAACAAGTTGATTTTGATTATCCAAACATAACTAACGAGGAATTCAAACGAATATATATGTACAGGCTGTGGCTAACTTCATGGCAAGAGCAAGAGGAAACAGAGTCACATTCGAGCCTGATCGTATAGTTATGAGTGGTGGAGCAACTGGTGCACACGAAGTTACTGCTTTTTGTTTGGCAGATCCTGGTGATGCTTTTTTGGTACCCACACCTTATTATCCAGGGTATAATTTCTAACTTTTCATTATTAAACGCAATATTCTTAAAGGTGGGTTAGCCTACCTTCCACTTGAATAATTTTTTAACAATTTTTTTTTTAATGATACAGTTTTGATCGGGATCTGAGATGGAGAACAGGGCTTCAACTTGTCCCAGTTGTGTGCGAAAGCTCTAACGATTTCAAGCTGACAGCGAAAGCTTTAGAAGAAGCCTATGAAAAAGCCAAAGAGGCTAACATTAAACTAAAAGGCTTGCTTATTACCAATCCCTCAAACCCATTGGGGACAATTATGGACAGTGAAACATTAAAAAGTGTGGTGAAATTCATCAATGAAAAGAACATCCACCTCGTATGCGACGAAATCTATGCTGGAACAGTTTTTGAGGAGCCAGGTTTCACAAGCATCGCTGAGATTATAGAAGAACCAGACGTGGAATGTAACCGTGACCTCATCCACATCGTTTATAGTCTCTCAAAAGATCTCGGAGTTCCTGGATTTAGAGTCGGAATCATCTACTCGTACAACGATGATGTTGTGAATTGTGCTCGCAAAATGTCCAGCTTTGGATTAGTTTCGACACAGACCCAGAATCTTCTAGCTTCAATGCTATCTGATGACGAGTTCGTGGATCGGTTTCTTACCGAAAGCTCGAACAGGTTGGGCAAAAGATACAGACTTTTCACTAGGGGACTTGGGCAAATTGGCATAAAGTGTTTACAGAGCAATGCTGGTTTGTTTCTGTGGATGGATCTGCGTCATCTTTTGAAGAAACAGAGTGTTGAAGCAGAAATGGAGCTTTGGAAGACGATTATTCATGAGGTTAAGATTAATGTTTCGCCTGGTTCTTCGTTTCATTGTGACGAGCCTGGTTGGTTTAGGGTATGTTATGCTAATATGGATGATTCGGCTGTGGAAGTTGCTTTGACGAGGATTAGCAGTTTTGTGAGGCAAAATACAGAGACGAAGGTACCTGCAGCAAAGAAATTCTGCGGGCAGAGCAGCTTGAAATTGAGGTTAAGCTTTAATAAATCGAGGAACATTGACGACATGGTGATGTCACCTCACTCGCCATTGCCTCAATCACCTTTGGTCAAAGCCACCATGTGAGAAGTAACAAAATTATTCTCTGCAAATAATGGTTTGAAGATTCGTTGGTATATTCCTTACGTTATTGCAAGTGTATATTAATTACAAGACGATTGTTTGTTTCACGACAATAAGAGAGGGCATTCCAGCTGCAACTGTATCACTAGTGGATGCCTTCATGATGGTTATTCCTTCGGTGTCATAGAAATTCTTTGTTTTTTCTTTTTTCACTTTCAGAATGGTGGGTTCTTTGGGTGAAAGAAGTTCACGCAGTCTTTGTTCTGCTTCGTTGCAACACATTTGATTGAACAATTGTAATAAAACGTCTTCACTTCTTTTTTTATATCTACCTCTCTTGCTTTTGGGTTAAGATTCAAAACTGTAAAATGGCTACCCAAGAGATTGTTATTAATGAATATTTAATGTAAAACTGAAATGAAAATGAAGAGAGCATCACTTTTAAAAATATTGAAGGAATAGATATTAAATAACAAACTTGGTATTCCCTGTCAATCCCTGTTTCTGGGCCTGGACTTAGATGACTTGTTTGATGCATGGTAATATTTACTGTTCACTCCAGATGGTTTGTTCCATCCGAATGTGAACTTGGTTACCCTGTGGCACTGTGGCAGTCTGATACAAGATTCTCGGATTCGAATTTGTATCTAGATTTGATGGACAAGCTGGATTATATTCTGCCAACTAATAACAGTAGAGCCAGTTGATATATCTGATACATATATACATATATGAAGGGCTTAAGATTTATCATTTCTTTTCTAAAGTTATAAACAGAATTGACCTCCCATTTACGGAGTTTATACCACTAAATTACAAAACAATTAGTTAAGTCATCAATACGCATGCGCTTAAATATCACAAAGGGGTCTTCATGCTGGAAACACAAGGACCTTATTGAATTATTGGAGGTTGGGATTGGGTAGGAGAAATACCAACATTCACATGTTTGGTATGCATCAGCCACCTCTGCTTGGGAATAATCAGTACTACTTACATCGGAATACTGAAACCCAGGTAGGCCCTGGTATTGCTGTATAGGTCCTTGGATTGATGTTTTCATGACCGAAATGTCCTCATATTAAAGATGACCAAATCAAAGTTAATCTACCTAAGTTAATTGATGTTAACCTGTTAGTGCAGCTTACAGGAGAAAATAACATTCAAGGATGTTCTCAGAATAATAATCACACTTAAAAGACAATAAAATTTTGAAAAAATGACAATGATTCTTAGCTGAAATTAAAAATCTCCGAGTTAATTTCTTTTAGCATTCATAATTCACATTTTCAATACTTAACATGTCAATTATTATTATTATTATTATTCATCTTTACAACTCTTGATAAAACCAGAACCTCCAAGAAGTCTAAGCCTTGAAAGACAAATGAAACACGTACATACATATAAGCCCAAACACAACTACAAGTAACAAAACCCAGAAGCAGAATGCATGAGTCAAAACTTCAATATACTGTAGCTCGTAAAACTGTCTGGTGGATATGTGCATCATCTATAAGGGATACAAGTTCAATATGGTGTGACGCCATCATTAATTAGTTTATTCTGCTTTGATTCTTGCTAGTGAAGTAATCACTTTTGTCGTTTGATCTTAGGACATTTACTCATTGTCGTTCATATAACCAAGTTTAAGGATAAGAATGATGCAGCCTAGCATAGGATTCACTTTAAACAACCAAATATTCGTTAGATGTTGGTTCAATCATATATATTTTTCTTTAAAAAGTAACACCGGCCACATTCCCAGCCTTTTTTAGCCAATACACTAAGCATGTAATTTAATGTTTTTTCATGAAAAGAACCATATATACAGTGTAAGTTTATTTATTAAAAGGTGTTGATAACATCAGTATAAAGCATAATATTTTTTTTTACCAAAAATAATATTTAAATTTAACTATTTGTTTGCAAGCATGTTTATTTTGAGGGAATTACAATGAGATATCAAGTAAAAGATTTAATTACCGAGAACTCCTAATAACAAGTGAAACGTTGTCATTTCTTACTATAAAACTTGTCATTATCTGCTTTTCAAATGTTATCGAGACTTATTAGTAATTAAGTCTCTTTCATAGAACCTCGTTATAATTCCCTTGCTAGTTTTTTCAAATGAGCCGCTAATTAAACTGATGAAAGAAAACAAAAGTTGAGATCACATCTGACCTCACAAAGCATAATATATATCACCTTTTGGGTGACTGAATATATGATATGGATGGCCTATTATTTAATATTAAATAATTTCATCATAATCGTAGATGGTGACTTGCTTTATTATTTATGGGCGGAAAAAAAAAAGGAAAAAAAAGAGAGAGACGTATAAGTTGCAACATTTATATCTGTTAGGCACTACGCAGGCAGCCATAACAAATATAAATGATTGGACCCTCTC
This sequence comes from Acacia pycnantha, assembly GCA_025563575.1. Taxonomy (NCBI): domain Eukaryota; kingdom Viridiplantae; phylum Streptophyta; class Magnoliopsida; order Fabales; family Fabaceae; genus Acacia; species Acacia pycnantha. The sequence continues at coordinate 250,990 of JAMWYP010000067.1, read as the reverse complement.
CTCTCCAACACATTTCTTATTTTGGCCCTCAAAAACTAACCAGTTTGTTAGTTTGCCAACTTCAAACTCCAGACACGCAACAATAATTTCAATTCATCTGAAAAGGGTACGAAAAAGTCCGTCTTCTTCTCTACTTCTCTCCCCCATCAGTTCATTATATTACTGGGATATTTGACCACTTCTCAGATTCACTATTGGGACATGAAATTGAAAGATTTAATTAGAATTTTTGTGTGGTTAAAACTGATCGAGCCGTTTGAATTGAAAGGGTCAAAGAATATGGTAAAAAGGAAAAATGTTTATGGTTTACACTTTACAATATTAGAACTTTTCATTGATGAGCTGCTAAATTTCAAATGGTAATGTTTTCTGGGCAGCTACGCAACGCCAAAGAGTCTCTTGCTGTACCCAAGCCTCGGTGATCATATATAGGATAAGTTGGACATATTTGGATTTGATTCTTTGTCTTTCTGGTCCATTCTTACCTACTTTGCCTATTTAAAGTTTCTCAGACTCAGTCCAAGTAACATTATCCCATGAATTTTTTAAGGGGAAAAAATGATTGTTTTAAAAGTATTACTCCAAGTTTTCAATACTATACCAAAATGGAGCATTCCCTGAATATTATAACATGTAATAACATTAATTTGATTAGTATATATAAAACCATGTATGGAATAATCAATGATGATATATATCAAGACCGGTATTAAAAGTAATAGACTTTTTAGATCGTCTGTATCGAGACCGGTCCCATATCCGGTCTAAGAGGCATTTTTCGTCCAGTATTAAAAAACATTTTTTTGTACTAGTGTATTTTGTATAAGTATTAGGCAGAGAATTCAATAAGGTTGATAGTGTTGTTGAAATAACCCTCCTAATCCATACAAGTTTCATAATCTTCCTCCCAAAATTTATAATTGAGGTCAACGTCTGGATTTGGACGCAGTCCCAAATAAAATCTGAAGCAAGTATACTCAAATAATGCATGAGACCTTTCTAGACGTCAAAGAGTTATCAATTATATATATATATATATAAAACACCCTGTCACCTATTCAATCTTATTCTTATGATTTTGATATATAATTATGCCATGGATCATACTCTTAAATTGTCACAGCCAATCATTCACAATATTTGCAAAATCAGATTCCCTGTATCCATTATCCACGTACCTGTTATCTGTAGAGATTAACCCAAAAAAGGAATCACATTTTTTTTCTAACTTATTATCACGTACTTTTTTTAATCTCCCTTCCAAACGTATTGTATTATATATTTTCAAGGGATTTTGCACTTGAAGAGAATCCCAAAATTTATTCATGCAAAATCTCTATATTATTTAAGAGAGATATTATATTAATTAATCCTCAGGGCCACAAATTTGAAGTTTTGAGTGAATCCACCATATAGATACAGAGATACACTGCAAATACACGATTGAAGAAAGCAATCCTGACCCTGCCTCATCTCAACTCTCAACCACTAATTATTATTTTTTTCGTTTTTGAAGAAGTCTCTCAACCCTAATATATATATAATAAACATAGACATGAACAAAGAAAAGTAAAAAGAAGAAGATTAAGAAATAACACAAGCATTGGGATTTTCTTCAGCACTGTGAACCTGATAGTAATTGGTCAGGTAGGGATTATAAACTCTGTAAAGTCCGGCGAGTTCAGCTGCCTGCTGTTCATTTAAATCTTTCTTTTTGTCATCTTCCTTCTTGTTTTTGCCGTCGGACTGCTTGCCATCATCTTTCTTCTTCTCCGGTTCCTTCGCCGGCCCCACCGTCAGTATCTCTGTGTGCCAAACTTTCCTCAGTTTGCTCACCACCTCCACTGGGTCTGGGTCCCCTACCACTGTCAGCTTCTTCTCCTTCATGTCCATCGCTATGGAGTCTATGCCTGCTCATAACATATTATCACTATGATCGATTTTAAACTAAGAACAACTAATTAATCAAACCAACAAGACCATATATACCTGTAAGGCTAGAAACCATTTTCATGGCTTTCTGCTTCGCTTTGTCATCGTGCAGATCCAACTTCAGCACCACTTTCTGCAAATAACACCGGAGATATAAGAACTCACACGGGAAAGGACCAAGTAAAACAGAGGGATCATGATCCTGGGAACGCAGGCTCGATAGAATCGATATTGAATTTAACAAGATTAAGAATAAACAGGAAAATAAGAAAACGAAAGAAGCCTGAGCTATATAACATATTTAATTGAGTATTAAGAATGAGGTAAGAAATGGTAGAGACAGAACAGAACAGAATAGAGTGGAGGTGGTAGATAGACAGACATCAAAATACACGAAATCAGGGGATATAAAATGAAACTAAACTCGTCCCGCTTGTCATATTTAATGTGATTTATAAAAAAGAAACAGTCGGGTAATGGAGAGAGAAGATGCTGAAACTCATACCCAGAAGAATAAAAAGGAAGAGGAAGAGAAAACAGAGAGTGAAAGGTCTAACCTTCATGTCTCTATGATCGTGAGTTCAGACTACAAATTGGACTGTTGAAGTAGCACCTGGATAGGGAGAGAGTGTGATATAACAATAGAGAGGAAAAACGGAAAAAGAAGGAGCAACATAAACAAGAAAGAGGAAGAGGAAGAGACTGGATGAAACTATAAAACAAGTCAAACAAACTGGGGATTTGATTAGAGAGTGCGTGAGAGGAACCAACAAGGAACTAATCACACTATCACTCATTGACGTAAGGCCCACGGCTTACTGTGGTTCTATTTTCTCGACTCGATACTCTTCCAAATGGCCACCCTTTTACACGATTAAACAAAAATCATTTCTAGTATTGTTTCTTTTTTGCCAACTTCTAGAAATATAGAAAAACTTGCAAAAATAAATTTTCAAATGGGCAGAAGGTACTTGAACAGGGGTGTTTTTCTATACTGTGCTAACCTGCAAAGCCGCCCGACTACTAAACAAATTATAGACTGGTAGAGCAAAATATTTTTTTAAAAAATAAATAAATACAAAAGCATGAAAATGGAGATAAATAGTTATACACAGTGATTTTGATGTATACATGTAATGATAATTATTTTAATTTGGGCAAACCATTTTGTTGTTTATTGGCGAAGAGCTTTTCCAAGTTGCACTCAAAGGATTATCCACGTAGGCGCTAATTGTTTAAGGTTTGTGGCCTTGGCATTTAGTTTAGTTTATAAACAAAATCACCACTTTCTCCAACTTTAATTCTCCCGTTGACAGGGACTCGCCCTCCATATTACAGTTTTTCTAATATGATCGTTAAATTAGACTTTTTTTTGTTGACTGGACGATGACGTGACATTTCAAATATTTTTCGATCCTTTTAGTACCGGTCAATACTTGAAATATTTTTCAAGATCCTAAAATAATTTTTCAAAATTATGAAATATTTTTTTGTACCAATCGGTATCCGAAAATACTTTTTAGTACCATTCAAGACTCGAAATATTTTTTCAGTATCCTTTTAGTACCGATCAATACCTGAAATATTTTTTCAAGATCCTAAAATTATTTTTGCACCTTTGAAATGCCACGTCATCGTCCAGTCAGCAAAAAAAGGCAAATTTAACGGTCAAAAGTCAAACTTAACGGTCAAACGCTATTTTTGCATCTAATTTGTAACCACATAGTTACTTTTGCACCGAAAAGCATTTACTACTGGCGCTCCTGAAAAAAGCACATGTCTATTTTTGCACCTTAACCCTTTTCTAATATAAAACTAAACAGGCACAGTAGTATTACATTGCCTTTATTTATCAGCCAACACAAAAAATCGCTTGTCAATCTCGCTTGATTATGAAATATCCATGTTTCCCTCTTTTTTTAACTATATGGTCAATTCATGGATTGTGGTTAATCCAATTGCCACGTTATCTGAGAGGTAATTTAAAAAAAAAAAAGAGGCTCTAAAATTCGTCTACTTCCCAACAGACACGAATTTTTACGGCGATCATTAATTTGCCAAATTCACACCACACACATATGTTGAGTTTGTGATTGTGTAAACGAGTAAAAACAAAAAATAGAAATAAATATGATCAAATCTTCCTGATTCAGCCTCCTGACTTGGTACAGTTTCCTTGAAACTACAAAAGCCCACTATGAATAATCAAGCAATTGAGATCAAATGTTAAAGTACTTGTTCTCCTTCTCAATTTGAGGCCGTGAATAGAGCAAATAGCATTGGTAGTTCTTCCTTCCCATCAGAGAGACTGACTCGGGACGAATCCGAATTAGTCTGGCCCTGATAAATCCTCCGAGTTAAAAAGAGGTAGGCTAGGATACCGTATGCATAAAAAAAAAAAAAAAAAAAAATTAATAATAATAATAATAATAACTAAGTATAGTTTCTGTAGGTCTTATAGCAAGTTCACCTACAACTCAGTTAAAATCCTACTATTCCGGACAGCTTAGCTTGTATGTGATGCAAGTGCCAGTAGCCTAATAACATAATGACATCAAGCACCTCCTTAATTAAGAAATATTGCTAATTCTACTTCTAAGTAGGCACCGTGTGAGTGCATGTGAGTTCTGTGCGAGGGAGGATTGTAATGGATGGGGTGTGTGTAATTGATCCTTCCAGAACAAAATGTCATGCTAATAGGAGAAAAATATCGTCCTTGGTTACATTCCTCAATTCCTTGTGGCAAACACAATGAGTAGGAGAGGGGCAGCCCGTGCCTTGGCAATAGTTTCTTAATGTCGTAAACAGTAGAATACCCTCGGATGAATTTGAAATTCACCTTACTGAATAATTACAAATCTAGAGCAGCACTTGCATGCGGCACCAGAACAAGATATAATACCGCTCTCCGTTCTTAATTTTCTCTACCTTCATCTTCATTGATTGATTTTGACATTATGATTGAATTAATGATCTAGCATGACTAATTCGGCAATGGCTTTATAATTTTGCTCAATAGCACAAACAATTGCAACATGAAGACATCTGGCTAAATGGTTAGTAGTTCTGGCTAATCAGGCAACTAGATAATATTAGAGCCCAATTGATCACAGATGCTTTGCAAATTATACATTATTTGGAATTTGGTGTCCCCTGTAAGCGTTCAACAGACGTCAAGAACAAAAAAATGACGTTTGAAAGTTGGAAGACTCAATTATTAAGGATTTTTCGAGACGCCACATGGCGTCAGGTCCCCTCAAATGAAATTTGACATGAAAGATCTCTTCCCTCAAATGAGCGATCCTCAATATGATGGCTGATAATCACTGGCATCAGCAGTAAAAGATGAGATACAGAAGGGATGTTCACCAGTATTGCACTAACATTGCAGCTTCAACCCAAGGATGACCCAAAAATGGCTAGGGCCTCCTCCACTGAAGATGCCTTTTCAAGTTTGGCTTTATCAACCGCAGGCTGGCTTCTGGCAAGTTTGGGCAGCAGCTGAAATTCCTGAATTATACGACGCATCATTAGTTTTTCAGGCATTATCAGTGCCTCTCTAATCAACCTGCACTGCTATCCTAAACTCCAAAAAACTAGACGAAGTTTCCATAAATTTGATCCTTTTTGGGGAACACGTTACTCTGTATATCTAGTTTTGTTATTTGAACTATATTAGTATCGTTGAGGATAGAGCGGTTAAATACCTCAGGGCTCCCACTCTCAAGGAGAACTCCTTTTAGCTTGCCTGCGAGGCATCAAGTTTTCACTTTCTTAGTAACAGCGAAACATGGGGAAAAGTGCTTTAACACAACTGTAGCTGAATGCAAGCGCGCACAAAAACTCCCCTTCTATACACTCATATAGAGAGGTACAGTCCAACATCCATACGCACGATGGAAAGACAGTTATAAAAAAAAACAATTACCAGATTCAATCCAGAATGTAGCAATTTTAGGATCGAAATTCCCAATTTCAACTGTTTCCCCAACTGTCCAAAGCAAAATCAACATTAAGGGCAATAAGTGATTGAAATTTCATTAAAAGATGAGGCAGTGACTGAAATTCATCTTTACCATTGTCTCCGAAAAATTGCCACCAAACTTTCCTGGGGCTCCCTTCATATTCAAACACCCTTGAGTAGAAGTATGGAAGATAGTCATACCTGAAAATCATCAAAAATAAATATTCAACTACCAGGATCGAAGAAAGAAATGCTTTGCCAAAGCTGAAGTTTGAGAAGTTAGGTAACAGGAACGGAAGATCCAACATACGTGTGAGTTTGTGCACTGAGTAATGCTTTCACACAATGATGTGCAGAGCGACGAGCATGATCCACATGTTCAACCCGGGCAATACGATCGTATATCTGTTCAGTTTTTTATAAGCAAACAACTTCATATTGAAAACGAGTGATAACAACTCAACTCAAGAATAGCAGACCTTCAGTGGGAAAGCTGCTACATCACCAATGGCAAAGATTCCAGGGGTACTTGTCCGAAACAGGCCATCCACCTGAAATAGGTAATTCATTTAGATGAAGTCCTTCAGACTCTAATTGGGGGTTTATGTTTATACACACTCAAATTATATCTGCAAATGGGGTGACTTGAAGAAAGTTTACATGATCTTCAAAAAATAATAAAATGGCTAATTTCAAAACATTGCCTCACAAAAGAAAGAAAAAGAATGAAATGAGCATCATAACAAAATCTATGATAAATGGTTTTTATTTTTGAAAAAATAAACTTGGTCATGAATTTTTTTTGCCAATAATTTATCATTCATTAGACTCACCTGTATGCCACCAACATCTTTATTCAGACCCACCCTCTCAAAGGGACCAACCACAGGTTTTGCTCCGATTCCCACAATTACCTGCAAACCAAAAGCAATTTTGTTAATTGAATTTGTCCTCTCTCCATGATAATGGCACCTCTATTATATACTGCAGTAAGTTATACATATATTAGAGGTGCAAATTAACAATAATTAAGTTACAATCAGATATGAAAATATATAAACATATTATTACTGTATCTGCATCTATAGTAGAACCATCTCCAAGTTTTACAGCAGTTACATGCCCATTAGAATCAGCTTCCAAGTTTTTTATAGAAGCGCCCTGGTGGATATAAAATTCAAAAGAAATAAAAATTAGGGGAAGAGTTTGGAGAAAGTATTGGCTGCACAAACATCGAAGTATCCATTAAAAGTTAAAACAATGGGGAGACTAATAGAAAGAGATCAAGGAAAGTGGGATTGCCTTTAAGATTTTGATACCGTTCTTCTGGTAGAGTTCTTCATATCTTCGACCAAGAGAAGGAGTGAATAGTCTTTGCAATAAATGATCCTCTGGAAATATAATCTATTTTAAAGGACACATAAATATTTCTGAATTAGCAGATAAAAACTAATATACAATTATGACCAGCTATCTTTAACATAATTAATAGCAGGAACATATGGAGGATAAAACCAATATTGTATATGACAGCTGAAAATGAAAAAATGTAACAATGAAAGTTTGATATAGAAGTTGTCAACCAAAAAACCCCAGAAATAAAGATATTAGATATTAATTGAGGCAGAATACGTACTGTTGTATCAAGCTGCCAACCAACAGCGGCAGCAGCAACCTCCATTCCTATATAACCACCTCCAACAACAACTACCTTGCGGGCTTTCCCCTGATAAAATGTGTTAAGATCAATTTATTTGATATACGTTACATATTAAACAATGTATTCATTTTGATGTATCAATTGCATGAAATATATAGAATTTGCAACTTCTCTCAAGTCACACTGAAGTTATGCTTATTCTAGGCATTGGCATAGTAATATCCTTGGAAAAATTCTAAGGATTGACGACGGTGACGACAAAAAATAAAAATAAAAATTTGAAGGGTCGAATATCAAATAATCAAATTATTATAAGGAGTAAAAAAGCTACAAGATCAAACTAGCCACTCAAATTAAAGAAACATGAAGTCAGAATGAGTAAGATAAGATTACAAATGATGAAACCAGTGAATCAGCATCTGCAACATCACGGATGTAATGGACACCAGGTAGATTTCCCCCAATTTTCTCTGGGAATCTAAAATCAAGATAGTAAAGGTAGATGATTTTTTGTACCAGTTATTATTGGATATAAAACTTGGAAACCAAAAGAAAACAGACAGATACCTTGAGGCCGTACATCCTGTCGCAATAATAAGTGAACCATACTTCAGCAGTTTTCCTGAATCTGTTGTCAAAGTTTGCTGTTCAATATCAATGCTTTTTACTGGATCTTGATATAACATCTACACAGAACAACAGCACAAAGCAAACAATTTAAACAAAGTAAATAAATGAAAACTGGAAATATCAGACCTTAGTTCTTCCCTAATATAAAAACTTTTCTAGTATAATGCTAGACTAAATAATCAGAATATGAGATTTCGCCGTTCAATTTAAAAGTAATACCCTATATCCATTGTTGCGAGCATAAATAGAAGATGAACTTTTACTGCATGGAAAATGACAAAATAATCCATAAAAGACAAAATGATAGCAAGAGCAAAACAAAGACTACCTCTATCCCTTTCTCCTCATACCACTCTGGAGTCTGCCTCTCACCACCGGATCCAACACAAGTGTGAAATCCCTGTTAAAAGTTTAAAAGCATAATTATAACGTCAATTTGTAACTTCTACTAACAAGCTGCAAGAAAGCATGATAGACAGCCGCTTTATGCATAATACTAGTAATATTTTGAGTACAATAGTTCAGAACATAGTTCAATCAATATTATACTTGGCCTTGCTATGACTGACGAAAATTTCAGGTAAAGACGCAATTCTCAAATCACTATATACGCCTAGAAGAGTAAATTCGTACAGGAAGGCGCGCAGGGTTCTTATCTGGCGGGAATAAATAACCTTTGGTTAAAGCCGGACGCTCGTAAGGTGCATATGCCTGTTTGGTAAATTCAAAAAAAAAAAAAACAAAGACAGAGATCAACACAAGATATGGAACTGATAGCAATAGAAATGAGCAGGAAGAAGACAGTGAAAATAGAAAAATGCAGCATGGGTGAGAGGCCCGGCAGATAAACCTCTTTAGTCACAATACATAGACGTCCATCGGCCACGCCGTGCTCGACGAAAGTTCGAGCAGCATATCCTGCAGCATTTCCACCCCCAACAATCACATACCTGCAATAATTGGAAGATGATTAAAAAGGGGGAAAAAGAAAAGAAAAGGTCAACATATCGAAAGTCGAACAGAAATGGAAGGAGAAACAGCTAAGGTGAGGAACAAACTCTCGATTTTCATTAGCGAAAGCGGCGTAGCATCTCGAGAAGGTTCTGAACTTGATTGAAGAAGAAGAATTAAGTCGACTGAGAGAACCGGTTTGAGGACACCAAAGTGAGAGGCCGTGCTTCAAGGACATTGAATTGGAGATGGCTGCCATTGCGAATCTACGAACTGTAGCTCGTACAACCAGAAAACAGAAATCACGGAAAATGAGAAGGGTGAATAGAATCGAATTGCAAAGGAGCAGAAGAGCGAACAAGTGAAACACTAAGACCTGAAGACATTGACGCTTCGTGATGGATCAAATAATTTTATAGGTGAAGACAATATTTTATTCAAGAAGGATCCTTGGCTCTAGCGGAGGTCGAAGGGACGTGAGCCAAATCCAGATTCAGGATATAAAAAGAAGGACCGAGGACGTTTCTGGGGGAGGAAAATTTCTTTTTAGATTTGCGATTGGTACAGTCACAGATGAGCTAGAAAAACTAGGCGGGTAAAGTTCAGTCTTTGTAACACAATTCTCAAGTTGAAGTGATCGCCCAATTGGGGCCAAAAAAACGAAACGAAGGCCATCGCCCATTTTTCTGGGAGAGATGGCAGGGAAGCTTTTTTACGACATCGTTTTGGGTTTCCTTTTATTTTTTTGGTAGGAAAGGATTCTTTTAATTTCTTTTATAAAGGTTGAATCTTTCTACTTTTTATTTTATTGTAGAAATATTTTTTCTGCCACACTTATATAAAAGTTAATGGTTTCCACTAATATTTTATTTCTCTTCTCTTTATAATGAGACCTACTCACTTTTATTTGAGTGTGATTGAAAAAATTTCTACAGCAAAAACACAAACATTAAACCCTTTTTAAAATAATAGCATTTTAATTGTTTTATTGATAAGAGCTCAAACTAGAATATTTTGAATTAATATGGTTTGAAGGGGAGTAAAAAATAAAAAGAACATAGGACTTTTTAGATGAAATAATGAATTGACTATAATGATTTAAGGGCATGAAGTAGTCTTTTCTTCTTCTTTTTTTTCTTTTTTCCGGAAGGACTGAAATTTTCTTCTTCTTTGTTTTATTTAAGTGAGGTTCAACAGTACATTAGAAAAAATGAAATTAAACAAACAAATTTAAAACGATTGTCCCGTTAATAGTTTATTCCCTTCAAAATGTGAGCTTGTTTCACAAACTTACATTTTTGCGTTCAAAATGGACTGGGTCTTCATGAATCTGTAAGGTGACTGAGTTTGTGTGATCCTTTGGTTTGTTTTCAAATGGACTGGGTCTCTATAAATCCCATGAGTTGCAAAATCGAATCCTACTAAATGTAACATTGATTATAAGGTTTGTCGGCTTTTATTAATGTTTGGGCTTTATATTCGAAGAAAAACAGAAGACTAGAATCCAATGTTGTAGGAAAAAGCTAAGGACAAGGCATTATGAAATGATCAAAACTGTAAACAGTTACGACCAAAACAAAGATTAGAAGATTACTAAAAGAGGCTAAAATGGCGGGAAACAGACGAAGGCAAAGCCCATGACGGGTTTACGTTTTAAGGCAAAGCCTGGTCTAAGCGTATAAATCAGAACATGCTGAAGACGAAGAAATCAGAAATCTTGGATAAGCATGCTACACACTTAGGAAGCAGGTCTCCTTTTTTTTTTTCATTATATCTTATCAGTTCATCTGGGCCATTTAAGAAGATTAGAGAAAAGTCAAAGTAGTATTGTGATCTTTCAGATCAATTAGACAAACATGATTTAGAGATTATGAGGATGATGAGAGAAATCTACCATTTACCATCTAGTTGATCTAGTGTTCAGTTTCTTATTTTTGCTAATCATAAAATTTCTAATATTTTTAGAATTAGGTTACGCCTAGTCTACCTTTAATGGATTCGGGTTAAGCCTACTAACAAGTTGGGCACAAATATAAACAAAGGTGAGTATGAAACAAGCATGTGCAATGCATCCCCATATATGAAAAGGGAGTCATGTAACCATAACCGTGGGAACTCCTTAAGAAACCCAAGTTTCTTCTCTTTTGCGTATATTTGACGTATGAGGTAACATAGTCCATTATCGTGATTTGGTTTGAGTGGTTAATCTGATTATTCAAAGAGATTCATTCACAAGTATGCCCAAATTCTTTCTCTGTTTATACTATTGTAAGATTTTTTGTTCTTACATTAAGTTGGGTTAGTAGAGAATCCATTAGCTAGTGTGGCAAGCTCAAAGGAGCAAGATTATATCAAAATTGAAGGAGCTGAAACATCTCTTCAAGCATCAGATCAATACGAGTGTAGGACATGCATCAGATAGAAACCACGAAGGCGTATCAGAACATGAACATCCAAAGTCACTGACTTGATATACACACCAATATACATTCCTCCCAGGCCTATATTTAACAAAGCTGATCGTGGAAAACAGGTGTTGATCATACCAAGGAGAAACATTATATATATATATATCCAGATTCCAGAAACAGTAGTGCATTTCAGAATAGGCGACAAATAAAAATACCAACCTTTTTCTTAAAAAAAGAAAGCAAAAATCCTATAACTACTTACATTTTAGGCTAAGGTAAAGAGCAATTAATTATCCCCATTGGCAAGTTATAACTGGAAGCCTCTTCAAAACTAGGAAACCAATCCAAAACCTTCAAGGTCTTCACGGTTAGGAAACCCTTCACAAGCTTTGGAGAGTAAACAGTGAAATATGAAGAAGAAGGAGGAGGAGCTGCGTTAGATCTTTACAGAGTGGACGCAGATAATTTTCCAGCTTGGTCCAAGATATCAAGAAACTCTGATCTACTCCTCACAACCCTATGGAACACCTCTCTGATTTGCTGCTGTAAAGGTACCAAACCTTCTTCCATCTTTCCACAAATATCAGCCAACTCTTCCACCTGTGAATTCACCTCCTCTAGCCGCTCTGCCTCCACCGGAAACTGAAATGAATCGGTGAAATCAATCAACGATTGGCCAATCTTCTCCAATCTCTGCATCTCCTCCAATAATCCCGCAGACCCTCTCTTCTCCTTCTTCTTCCACTCTTCTGCTATTTTCTCCTGCAACCCTATCATGGGCTGAGCCCAACTTAATTGCCTCGGAACCGGAAAATGAGTTCCCAACCCGGTTCTCTCTTGACACGGTATCGCCGCAATCAGAGTCCACATCACAAACACAAATATCGTGCTCATTACATAGATGGGAGAAGCCAAACTGGAAGAGTCCGCGCCTCGCGGCGCCACCAGATTCGATGACATGGCGTGGATTTGTTTCGCGGCGGACCAATTCTTCGCCATGCTGCACGATAGCGGTCGGAATTGCCCCGATACACGCTCTTTGTTCACCGGAGCGCTGCTCGCACCTCTCCTTCCAAAAGACCAGGCTCTCTCCGTCGACTTGGCGAAGCTTCCGTCCTTATCCTCCGCCGTCATCACCGTGATCAGGGAGTGCAACGCCTTCTTCGCGCGTCGAACCTGGCCGTCACCAACTGGCCTCTGTTCCAGAGCAGAGACGGCGATCTCAGCGAGTTTCTGAACGTTCCGTACGGACTCGACGCCGAGGCAGAGCGCATTACAAATATCGAGAGCTTTGACGGCCCGGTCGAGGAGCTCCGGGACGAGACGGTCGAGAGGAGGCTTGGAGACGTGAGTCGGGTCACGGCCCAATATGAGAACGGCCTTGAATTCGGCCTCGCAGCAGAGGAAAGTGTCGAGAAGCTTACGAAGCCAAGCGACGGAAAGGAGAGCATCGGCGCCGGAATCTTCAGATGTTGTTGGCGAGAAGAGATCGGCGAATCGGTCGCTGACGTGTTTCTGGAAAAGCTCGAGGTCTTCTGCTTCTTGGTCATGGCTACCTTCCATGGCCATCACCTGATTCCGACGGATACTTATTCGGCCCAGAAAAGTGTTTTGATACTCTGTGGCAGGCATTTTTGTTTGCTTTTTGGTTTCTGGATGGACCGACAGAGAGAAAGAGAGAGGGGAAGAAGAGGATAAAGGAATGAAAGAAGGAAGTATGAAAAAGAAGTAGAGGGAAGCTAATTCGTCGGAGGCATTGTAAGGGAACGCGTGGTTTTGTGACTGACTCAGCCCACACCCGAGACGTCGAATCTCTCAGAGGCTCTGAGGCAAAAGCGACAGAAAAAAAGGTCCAACTTCCTCTGACCAGCTCAAACACCCTCTATTTGTTGATTTTGATTCTCTACTACGCGCCTGCACGATCCTCAATACTCCCTCCTCTTTCTATTTTTTTGACTTTTCACTCTCTCTGCCGGCACGTCCTGGTCCAACTCTTAATATATTTCCATCCCCACTCCTCCTTATCCACCCAAATAAACCGACAAAGATGGATTTTGCATGAGATACTGATTGAAGCATTAAAAATAATTTTTTAATCCTAAATTAGTATATGAGGTAAATATATCAAAAGAGATCTTCTCAATGTAAATAAACACTTTTCAGTATCCAAAAATGCTCTCAGACAAGGTCATAGTCTTTTTTTCAAGACCCAAATAATCGAATTATCCTGTTTGAGAAAATAATTTCAATCAGTTAAAAGTAATAAATAGGTAAAAAATGAATATTTTTTAAAAATATGTCCTTATTTATACAAGTAAGAGAGATAATCAAGGTTATTAAATTGGGACTAGTCGAGGTACTGGGGTCAAGTGTTAGTGAGTCAGACCAAAGCTAACTCGTTGTCAAACCGATAAGAAAGTGAAGATTTCAGAGTTATTATATATGAAATTATAAAGAAAAAAATTTTGTTTTTTAAAAAACCAAAACCTGGTTAATGTCTGGATTGGTTCGCCGGTTTTTACGCCAAACCAGCCGGTCTAAGTTTTATAACACTAGAGATAATTAATAAAGTAGAAATGAGAGAAAATAGGGAAGAGAATATAGTAGATATAAAAAAAAAAAGTGAGTTAGATAATATAATTAATTAAGAGAAATGGTTTAAACATATTAAATATTTAGATAACCTAGATCTTAAAAAAAAGGACTAAAGGCAATTTAAATTTGGAAAATTTCACCACGATGCTCTGTAGAATAATATCAAATAACCCTCAAATCTTTATGAAACTTTACTAACTCGCAAATCTTTCCGAAACCTCACTATAACCTTTGAGACTAAATCAAAGTTAAGTTTTTCTGGCAAAAAGACATTTATGCCCTTTTCCTTGTACATAACCAAAAGGGCTAAATACCAATTTTGTCACGGAAGTATTGGTAAGATGGCACTCAACATCCAAAAGTTTTTTTGATATCATTTTTGCTCTGAAAGTTTACAAACATAATGATCTTGCCGATCGGTTGATCTTGACTGTTGGATCGTTGCTCTCTTTGTAAACTTTTAGGGAAAATTTGCTCCTAAAAAAAATTTCTGAGGCAAATTTGCTCCCTTTTATAAACTTCCGGGGCAAAAATGATACCAAAAAAACTTCCCGGGTGTTTAGTGCCCTTTTACCAATACTTCCGTGGCAAAAAATGGTATTTACCCTAACCAAAATGATCTTGTAAATTCCCATATGTATGTTATAAATGTGCATTTTTTACTAGTAAATTCTCATAGCATGTATTATTGTGAATATTTTTTTTATTGTACATGGTCAATACAGTCTTATAATTTCACTTATTTGTCTTATAAATAAACACATCTAACTTATAAATTCTCACATATGTATTATAAATAATCATATTTGACTTGAAAAACAAAGATACAATTGTGTTTTCACTCATAAATTTAATTTCAGTTTAATCTTAGGGGATGGAGTGAAATTTAAGGAAGTTCTAGGAATTGTTTGAAATTAAATAACTACATAAAAAGGAATGCATTGAAATTTTTCCTTTAAATTTCAACTTGTTAAAAAAAAAAAAAAACCCAGAGAGTATTGAATTAATAAGGGATGGAAGAGGATAGGGTCAGAAAGGTGGTTGAGTTGGAAGTTAAGGTCGTTTTGGTAGTTTACATTTATTGGTAAAAGATAAAGTGGCTTAGTGGGATGATCATAATATATATTTATAGTTTAAATGGATTTAGCTAGATAGGGTAATGGAGGCGCTAATTGTGGCACTAAAAGGGGGGGGGGGGGGCTTGGAAGAAGAGTTGGGGTTATGTATGCATGTGAGAATTTATGTTCCCAAATGATTTACCCTTTGAGACGAAGAATCTAACCATGATGGGGGCAACGTGAAGAGACAACAGTACCATGGGGTCCAAGGTCAATTTAAGACTTTGCCCACCGACCCTTCACCCTCCTCCCCCTTTGTTAATTATTTGCTCTCTCTTTTTGTCCCCAAAAGTGCCCAAAGTAATATAATAGTGTGCGTGTGTGAGAAATTGGTGAGACTTTAAATTTACAAGTGTAAGGTAGACTCGAGACTCAACAACAAAAAATCTATAAAAGTTTATTTTTATGATATGAAAATATTAAAGGATAAGGTGTAAATTTAACAATGAACTGTTTTCTTATGATCACCTAACATAATTCACTATTTTGGATGTTAAAACATACATAGTCGATTTTATTTTTGAAGCATGTATAGTAACATCATTAACTCTAGTTAACATCCATTACTTTTTGTATTGTGGCCCCATTAATCTTCTTACTCTCTATTATTTTAATGTGTTTTTAAAAATATATG
Source organism: Acacia pycnantha (assembly GCA_025563575.1). NCBI lineage: Eukaryota > Viridiplantae > Streptophyta > Magnoliopsida > Fabales > Fabaceae > Acacia > Acacia pycnantha. The sequence continues at coordinate 235,095 of JAMWYP010000067.1, read as the reverse complement.
ATTTTTTTAATGGAAAAATATTACTTAGACAGTTAGACTCCATGAAAGCAATTTTATTTTAGTCAACCTCCAAAATATCTGAAATTTCACTACAACTCCTTAGGTTAAAATGAAATTAAGTTTTGTCAGTTAAAATACAATAATTCCCTTACTTTATTTTTTCATATGATCATTTATAAGACAAATAAGGATATTTACAGAATAAATAAGTTGATTTAAAAGAATCCAGGGGGTTAAAAAAACTTTACAAGACAAATAAGGAAATTAATAAGATAAATATGTCATTTATAAGTCAAAAAATGTTTATGTCTATTTTTTAACCCAACAAAAAATAATTGTGTTTGGTGCTTATAGCAAAATAATTTATTTCTAAATTTGCATATTTATCCTTCTAAAAATATGTTAAAATAATAGAAAATGAGAAGATTGGTAAGACCTCTATAGTAAAAATAATAATAATAATAATGGAAGTTAACATGGGTTAACAGTGTTACTATGCTATCAAAAAAATTGTATGTTCACTTTTGCACCTAAAATGGTTAATTATGTTGGGTGCCTATAGAAAAATAGTTCGTTGCTAAATTTACACTTTAACTCAAATATAAATTGTTATACAAAAATTCTATAATATGTGATATAATAATTTAATAATAATAAAAAGTCTAGAGCCAAAAGTCTTTGGCTGCAATGGCATTAATGTTTCCATAGTTGTGTGGGTAAATAACCCTTCCTGTGCGCCAGCTAATATGTAATTCAAAATTTTTTTTTTATAAAATAATTCAAATATATTTTTTTTATAGAAAAAGGTTTTGGAGGGGTTCGACATCAATCTCCCACCAAGATCAGGGCACGGCCTCGGGCTCTTTGAACACTTAATGGGGACTTACGAAATCGCCTACCAAAAGAGTCCCAACGACGGTAGTGGGGATCGAACACACGTCCCTTTGGGACTTGACCAAATTTCTTACCATCTATGTCAACTCTCTTTGGCAAAATAATTCAAACATATTAATGAGCCTGTTTCGGCTTGAGCGTTGAAGTGGCGTTAAGAGCCCAAGTACGTAGTGACTGAAGAAAGCCCACTAGAGTTAATTTTTGTGTATTGGTCAACATCAAATTGTCAAACTCGTGGGTTTTAAATAAACTTGTGAAAATAACATAAATTTATATTGTGAACTCAAATCATAAATTCGTAAGAATTTACTTTTACTATTAAATAAGTATTAATAGTGTATAATAAATAATTAAAAAAAAAGATAACAATTTGATTTAATATATTTTAAATATAAATAATTGAAATTAAATCGTTAAACGTTCAAAATTCATTATATTTAACAAAGAAATTTCTATAAAACTTATATATAAAAGATGTTGAACATTGTCAAATCAAAAAAGTTAACATGAGTTTAGGTGTGAGTTAATATGATTTTGTAAGCTAGAAACATAAAAACAATAAACTTGGTGTATAAATTCGTGAGTTAAACCGAATTTACAATGATCAAGTATTTACCAGTGACTCGACTCGATTAAGTAAGTTAGAAATGTAAAAACGGTAATCTCGGAGGGTCAACTCACGAGTTTGACAACAATGATCAAGGCGCTGAGAAAGATATCCTATATGATGTGAAGCAATCGCTAGGAAAATGTGGAAACATTTGTACTCTCTAACCCAGTATGCCTTGTTGTTCGGAACCAAAATACCCTGGTCTCGAATTGCGGGTAAGCCCGACCTTTTTCCTAAGATTTTTCTATAAGAAAAAAAAAAGTTTTTTTCCATCTTTTTTTTTTGTCACAATTTTTTTCTTTTTCCATCTAACTTTTATCTAAAAGTGATTTTTTTTTTTTTTCCAGAAACCATTGACCCAAGCTTTTCCAGAGGACAACTACCGGTGAGGCATGCGTTGGGAATATTTTGCCATAGGTCCCACAATATATTAAATATTTCATATTTATTTAATATTTATATGCTTTATAATATATATTTTTTATGACTACATTTATAATATATTAATTATTTCATATTTATTATAATTAAGTATTTTAGTAGTTTTAAGTTTTTTCCAATAATAATTTACTATTTTTATTTTTTACAATTATAATACTTTCTTAAAATTATTACAATATATATATATAATATATATGTATTATTTAATAAGATTCAGATCCTTTTCAGTAGTTTTTCCTCTAAACTTGATTTTCAGATAATCATCTAAACACATGTAATTATGATTTTCAGAAAAATAATATTAATATATGTAGTATTCAATAAGATTCATATATTTTTCAGTCTTTTTCCATCTCAATTGAATTTTAAAATAATAATCAAAACACTTATCAGTTTATAAAAAAAAAAGTCACTTTTGTAAAAGTCAAATGGGTAATCCAAACACAAATCACATTTACAACCTGACCTTTTTTCTATTGGATTTCTACAAAAGTCAAATAAAAAATAAGTAACCGCTCCCATTGCTAACCTAAACAAGCCCATTATGTTTGGGTTCACATTAGGTGTTTTTCTCTTAGGTGCTTCTTAGGTGTTTTTCTCTCTAATTAGAGGGATTAGACATTTTTTTTCTATTTTTTTAAATTTTTTATATATTCTATTTATTTAGATTAGATTATATACTGGATCATGAAATTTTTTTTGCACCCAATATCTCAAATTAATTAATTTTCAGTCTTGCATTCAGAAATATTTTTCCTGTAACCCCAATATCCTGGAAATTAATTAATTTGAGATACTGGATGCAAAAAAAATTTCAGGATGCAGTATATAATCTAATCTAAATAAATAGAATATATAAATTTTTTTTTTAAAATAAAAAAAAATATCTAATCCTTTAAATTAGAGAGAAAAGCACCTAATGTGAATTGATTATGTTTCCACAGGGAAGGAATGTGCGCATGCTTGATGAAAAGAAAAATAATAAGTTTATTTATAAATAATGTTATAAAAGATGAAACTTTAATAGAGAATATCTAGCTTAATGCATAAAACCAACTTCCACAATTTTGAATGTAGCAATAAATACTAAATAGTACTCTCTCCGATCCTAATTATAAGAATATTTTTATAGTATAATTTGTATTATAAAAGTGGTCTTATAATTAGGACCAGAGGTAGTAATATTTTATACTCTCTTGAGGGTCGAAAGTTGAAGCGAGTTGGTCATATAGGAAATAAACTCATTTTAAATATTTATCTTTAGGAAGGAAAAGATATATATATATATATATATATATTTCTCCATTTATCGAGTGTAGAATAAGTCTTAAAAAACATGGGGCAAGGTTTCAGATATAACTTATATTTTGATAACAACATGTGAATAATGTATATAAAGATAAATATATAAATAATTTTATCATCATTTAGTCACATCAAAAGAACCTGTCAAACATAACACCCATACATTTAAAGATTGCCATAATTGAATGGATGAACTAGTGATGTTGGGTTTTCTTTGACCTTACTTAAAATAACACTATCAATGCACTACTAATTTGAACTCGCTCGCGATTTTAATAATCACATTCAACCATGACATGTATATATCAAGCTTCTCACTGTTTGTTTGAATTAGCACTAGAAGATGATTTACGATATACGAAATGAGTAAATGAGCTGAGTTTTTGTTTCGATTTATATAAAAGTGTTTTTCATTATGTTCTTCAATCAAACTTGTTTGCATGGGCGGTATTTGTTATTTGTTTTGTTCTGAAAACATAAATAATTTCAACTTTAAAAAGTGAATTAACCCTATGTCCGATTTAATTAGTTACAGATATATGTTTTGATTGGGAGAAGTGTGTGATTTGTTATTAGTTGAAGTCCAATGAGGCTCTAGATATCAGATTATTTGTAATTAAAAAAAAAAATTGTTTTAGTATGATCAACGACTAAAATGACGTAGAACGTACCTCAGATTAAATTATTTTAAAATATATATTTTGATGAAAATGATAGTCCCATCTCATTTGTTGGTTGTACGCGCAAACATGTTTGTCCTTAAAGAAGAAGTTAAACGTAAATGAAAGGTTTTATATTCTTGAGTTACATTTTATGATGAAATAGACAAGAGGTCCTTTCAACAGTGATCCAGTCTGATGCAATCATCGTTTATTGGGTTAAATACCTAATTTGCTACGGAAGTATTGCTAAGGGAACGCTCAACACTCGAAAGTATTTTGGTATCATTTTTGTCCCGGAAGTTTACAAAATGGAGCAAATATGCCTCGAAAGTTTTTTTAGGAGCAAATTTGCCCCGGAAGTTTTGTTTAGGAGCAGATTTTTGTAAACTTTCGGGGCAAAAATGATACCAATTGAACGATCAAGATCAACTGATGGGCAAAATTGCTATGCTTGTAAACTTCCGGGGCAAAAATAATACAAAAAATATTTCTGAGTGCTGGGTGCTCCCTTAACAAAACTTCCGTGACAAATTTAGTATTTAACCCTTGTTTATTTGAAAATTTAAAACTACCCCATCATCAAATTAAGTTACAAATATTTAAAAAAATTACCTAAATTAATTAATTATAATAAATACGTGTTGGTGGTTTCCTAAAACACTTGTTTAATTGTTATCTGTGTTGATAAAAACTCATTTAATATATGCACCAAATAGGTATGAGATATGAAAAATATATATAATTTTTTGAGGTAAGACAGATTAATATCTTATATTTATGATTAAAAAAAATCATATGGAGAGAGTAGAAAACAACCACAGGCAGAAAAGGAGCATCATGTTTGCCACCATGTAATAAGAATCTGAAAACAGAGAAGAGAAGGGAGGGACAAGTAGTTGTCTGCTTAGTATTGTCGTGTGGTTGAATTCCAAGAATTGGGGTCCTACCCCTACGTGTTCCTCATCCAAACGCGGTTTTTTAGCCCGTTTGGCAGCAGTAAAAACTGCTTGTTCAACATGATTTACGGTTTACAAGTTAAGTGTATGAGATGAGTTTTTTATTCCAACTTACATAAATATATTTTTTTAACACCAACTTAAATAGATACAGGGAATCGATAATTGATTGGGATTTGGGACCAAACCTAACTAACGGTCATAACCACCATTTGCCATTTGTCCCATTTTTCTTGTTATCTCCCCCTCCCATTATGGCCTCTTCTGCTTGTATGTGTCGTCCGCATGTCTCTCCCCATACGTCCCCTCTCTAATTTCTTATGTTTAATCAACTAACAAACTTGATTATATAATGATTTGTCCCTTTCTTTTTCCTCGGTTCAACTATGCCATTTTGGTCCAGCAAAGGGGGAAAAAATCATCTATGCCACATGACTCTTCACACAAGTCAAACATGCATTAGCTTGATCTGATCTCAAACTTAATTAGTTTAAGATTTCGCTTTACATTTGAAGTTTAGTGTTTCAGTTAGGCAGATTGAAAATTCTTCATATTTGATTTGGAAATCACAGGGATGATTGTGTGGTGGCACTTGAATATTCATTGCCCATAATTCTCATACAAAGTTTGTTAGATTTCATAATTAACCCTTGGCTGAGTTTCATAACACAGCCAATAGGCTTTAGTTTTAGTGAAAATTGTTTTGATAGCTTAAGTAAAGGTTTCGAATTCGAATTCATGTGAAAGTGAAAAAAGTCTTTATGTGAGTAGCCTTCAATTAGATCCGATAATGTTTGAATTTAACTCAATTATAAAGTCATAAAAAAAGTTTCACAATGAAGGCAATGATTGGAGTTTTTAGAGTTTCTTTCATAAGACATAGAGTAAATATCCTTTTTGGTCCTTGACAAAAAACGTGATCCCCATTTTGGTCCCTAACAAATTTTTTGTTTTGTTTCGTAGTCCCTCACAAATTCAAAATATACTCAATTGGTTGACATTTTGATCCCTCACAAATTTCCAAAATACCCTTTTTAGTCCATAAAAAAGGACGAATAATGGTCGATTTTTTTGTAAGGGACCAAAATGGGGATCGTGTTTTTTGTCAAGGACCAAAAAAGGTACTCCCTCCGGTCCTAATTATAAGACAACATTTGGGAGTTGGTTTTGGTCCTAATTATAAGACAACATTCTAATTTTTGTCAATTTCTTCCCAAGATACCCCTATTTTATTCTCTCAAGTGTATTTAGTTTTTGGTGAATATATGTATGTGGATATGTAGACTCTTCCAATTAGTTAAACTTTTAGATATATATGTGTGTGTGTGTGTGTTTATATATGTATATATGTGTGTGTCTACACACAAATATATATAGACACACACACGCACACACATGTATGTGTATGTGTATACATATATGTATGTGTGTGTGTGTCTACACACAAATATATTGTGTGTGTGTATACATATATGTATGTATGTGTGTATATACATGTGTGTCTACACACAAATATATTGAGACTCACACACATGTGTGTGTGCATATATGTATATCTGTGTGTGTATGTATGTACATATTAAACACACAAACACACACACACACACATATATATATATATGTGTGTGTGTGTGTGGTGTGTGTGTGTGTGTGGTGTGTGTATGTATATGTATGTATACACACACACATATGTATATATAGCAAGACTACTATTTCAATTAAATAACGTGTGAAAAGGAAAATTTTAGGTTAGAGAGGTATGTGGTAGGAGCTATTGATTCACTTTTACTTATGTCATTTTAAATTTATATAAGAGTGTTTTAGGAAAAAATGTAAAATTAACTAAGTTAACTTCTTTCCTTAATCTCCAAAAAATCGGTTAAATATGTCTTATAATTAGGACCGGATGAGTATTTACTCCAAGACATATTTATCTTCTTATTGAAAGCAATTTTATTGGAGGTACTATCAAGTAATAAATGTAGACACCTCTTCATAGAGGAATTTGAACCTTTGTTCGTTATGTTGTGACGGGCTAGTAGCCCCTTCTGTTATGCCTAACCCCATTGATCTTTATCTCTCCAAGACCTCCCTCCTTTTTATCATGTGTAACCTGCCAAGATTGGCTTCTCTCAATACCCCTTTCTATTATTTTCCTTCCCTTCTCCAAGATGTCAATCGTCCAAATTTAACATCTTGTAAAAATATTATTATACTCTTACTTAAAAGATAAAAAATAAATTCTTTTATACAAGATACAAAATAAATTTGAACTGTTTAAATTATTTTTGTATCTTTTAAGTAAGATTATAATAATATAAATATTTTATAAGATGTTAAATCTTAACGGTTGAAATTTTAATCAAAAATAAGGGAAAAGAATGGGAAAGGGTATTGAAAAGAAGTCAATGCCGTGTGACCGCACAATAAGAGCTAGGCAAGGTTTTTCAGATTCATTTGAACAATACTAGAGAAAATTCCTACTTTTCATTTCAAGATCCAAGAGCACCCATTATTGGGTAAGAGTATAATTTGCATGGCAAAACTTGGGCCAGTTTTGATTAAGAGTTTATTAATTTGGGCCTTCAATATTATATCTCACCATCAGCTGCCCACGGATTGTCCTTACACATCTTGCATGCTTGGAACCTTGGATAATATTAATGACACTTTTTGACCAATTAAGATATCGACACTCGTATAAAAAAACAAAAAGATATCGACATAAAGGGTCGGACACTCTTATCAAAAGGAATGAGATCGATCTTAGAGTTAGTCAAGACGCTGGGGGAGGCATCCTAGGTGATATGAACTTGTGGAAACATAGACTGAGATAGAGGCATGTGTACTCTCAATCCTGTATGTCCTAGAGAGTAAAACCATAATGTTCTGCTTTTGGACTGTGAGTGAACCTAACCCCTCTCCTAAAATTTTGTTAGCAAAGAAAAAAGATATCGACACTAGAATCCCACAAATTTGAAAAGCCAGAGAAACAGCTTAAAACTAATTAATGCGTATGTGGATTAAAATACCCCTGACAGAAGTCGGAAGTTACAACTCTGCACTAGCTTTATCAAACAGCACTTAAAAGTAAAAACTAGTATAAAGTAGGCTAGAATTCTCTTCATTTTTCAAACATGCTTCGTTTTTTGGGATTTCCCAACGCTTCTTCTTGCTCTGTCTCATTTTCATTGTAAGAGGAGAAGAGCTGCCATATTGTAAGAGGGGTTCATTTTCATTGTGTGTGTGAGTGTCCACCAGAGATCAGATCAGGAAAAAAGATAAAGAAAATCATAAAGGGCGCATCTATAGCTAGAGATTAATGGCTGGGAATGAGCGGCTAAGTGCTTCATCATCAAAATTATTTTGTATTATTGTATATATTGATCAGAGACATAAAATATATATAGAACAGTGAGATTGATGATGAGAAACAATGAGATAGATTGAGAGAGAAAAGCATTAATTGAAGGAGAAACATGCGGACCACATCTAAGTAAAAGAGGCAATAATGGTAGAGACATTTCATCCTCGACTCAATAGCTTAACCAACCAGGAACACAGCCCCTTAATTAATTAATTAATTAAAATGAATAAAGATTACTCTCTTTTTTATCGAATATAGTAATCACTAGATAAAAAAATCAAACTGGTAGGCCCAAACCCCACTCCATTGCTCCTCCTTAAAGCTATGTATAATCAATTCATCCCAAAAGTGTCTCTTTAATAAATCATTTGTATATTACTTTCAAAGTTTTAGCTTGCGATTCATACAAGCAAATGTCACTTTCTTCTCTTCACATCAATAAATGGTGGTTCATTCGCACCCATCAATTCCACTCACTACCCTCTCATCTAACTATATAACGTGTATATATATGTGTGTGTGTACAGACCCCTTTGAACATATATATGCCCTTATAGTTATAGTTATAGAGCTAGCTAGTTTCATATATATATATATATATATATATATTTATATTATTTTAACCAAACAACACGAGCCACGCACCCGAAACTGATGCTTGTTTAATTTCTTGTACAAGTTTACGTTGTTTTTTTTACCTTAAATTAGTAACTTCATGATTGTGTACACAAGTTGGGACACTTCTTCTTATACCTTCCTTTTCCCAATCATTATCTCGACTCTCGAGACAAGGATCTGAAACCCATCTTGTGATTTACTGATCTGTATGGGGATCTAGATGACGATATTGAGATATGGAGAGCAAATTTCTGAAATTCATTGCATGGGTTTTTGCTTTAAGAGCCAATGTCATTGTGTAATAGCAACATGATCTCACCTTCATAACTAATGGGGCTTTTCCATGTACGCATCATTATATATGGATACAACGATAGAAACTCACTTTACAAACCCTAGCAGCCAGATGCTACATCATATCTCTCATCAGATTAATATTAAAACAATTTGTTGGTGCATAAATTAATGATTTGAGACTTTTTTGCAGGTTAATTATTCAGAGTTTTATGACTTAATGATTCATACTGAGCATGATCATCAGATGCTGTTTATTTAAACTGTTGCGTGGTTCTTAAATTATATTAGAAGGGGAAAACTATTGAGAACTGGAAAATTACCCTGTACCTTTTGAGGCTTAGCTTTGTGAGTGTTTTTAGGGATATATGAAGTGATATTAAGTGGTCCAGGGAAGAAACTTCTACATCTAATCATTTAAATCACAGTCTAATTGGATTCATCCCCATTCCCACTTTAAGTCACCTAGTTGTCTACCCCAAGTTGACATTATTCATATTATTGTTAGCTTTATTTTTATAAGGATGTATATATATATATATAACTATATATACTTATACTCCTTTTGATCTTTATTATAAAGCACCAACTAGTAAGTGTATTTGGTCCTTTTTATAAAACACTTATTTGTTTCCGAAGAGCATTAATTATTTTTTTCTATGTATGCCCATAATTAATAAGGGTAGTGGGTGAAAGTATTAATTAATACTCTCTTTGGTTCTTATTATAAGACATCAACTATAACAATTGTATTTGGTTCTTTTTATAAAGCACTTGCTTGTTTCCAAAGAGCATTAATTGTTTTTTTTCCATGTATGCCCATAATTAATAAGGGTAGTGGGTGAGAGTAATAATTAATATATAATATTGGAGTTTAGTGTAATTAATAGGGGTAATATTGGAAGTTACTTAAATTGTAGGACAATTATATTGACTTTAACTGTTTTTATTGGTTTGCGAGAATTGTTAGTTGGTGCCTTATAATAAGGACTAAATGAAGTATAATATTAGAGTTTTTTTTTTTTTTTACTTAGAGCGTCCGATATCCTAAGGCAGGCCATCTTTCAGGCACATCAACAGCCCCGCACTAACTGACCGAGACCGGGTTGGCCCCTTTCGGGGGGAAGCCTCTACCACCCACGCCTGCTGCATTCCCATGTCTCGAACTCAAGACCCGTGGTTAAGCTAGAACAACCCCTTACCAGTTGACCTAAGCGCTTGGTGGTATAAATATAATATTAGAGTTTAGTGCAGTTAGTAGAGGTAATATTGGAACTTATTTAAATTTTATGACAACTTTATTGACTTTAATTGTTTTTATTGATTTGTAAGAATTATTAGTTGGTAATAAGAACAAGAGGAAGTAGTTATATACCACTCTGGTCCTATTTATAAGTCCAGTTTGACCAAAAAATCTGGTCCTATTTATAAGTCCATTTTGACCAAATAAATGAGATTGTGACAATTTTGCCCATATTAATTAGGATGAGAGAGATTGGCTAGCCATGTTGGAAAGAGAAAAAGATGAGAGAGTTTTGACAATAAATTTTAAAAGGTACTCATTCATAAATGAGGGTAAAGTTGGAAATTTGCTATATAATCATTGAGATACCTAACTCTCCTTGGTATGTGAGATTTGGTCAAACTGGACTTATAAATAGGATCAGAGTGGTAAGTCTCTAAGATTACCCCAACTTTAATTTGTGAAATCTAATAGCTGATACATACAGGTCTTAATTAATAAAGGGCTATTAATTTTGGCTGTTTTCAATCATATGCTTACTTGTACACGTTATACCGAGAAATTAAAACACAAGTGAAATTATTATTTCTTCTTTATGAATTAATTGGGGACACAATTAAGTCAAAATAATTGATAGGTTGTGCTTGCTTAAATCATAAAGCAACGGACATATTTTTTCCCACCTTTTTTCTTTCTGTGTCTTTATCAATTATCACACGTGTATTTTGTTTTAAAAGGATTCTCTTGCAAGCCATGAAATGAAGAAATTATATTAAAGAACTAAATTAAAACGACAATTGCTTTTTTTAAAGTGATGAAATACGTTATGCCACCGTCAGCCTGATACTTCCCAATTATCAAATAAACACAGAATTTTAGATCATGATGTCACGGGGGCTTGTTTATACAAAAGATATTAAAAGTGAGCAAGAAGCAAAATCTAGATTATTCAAATATTTCACTGTCACTAGATGTATATCCTCATAAAATTGAATTAATCGTCATTAAGAAGCTTCATAATAATCAACATACATGTCTTGTCTACCCAGAAAAAAGAAAACCCTCTTGATGGATTCCCAGTATACTAACATATACATGATAACAATGTTTTCAAAGTTTAATGATTTGGTAGGTACTTTAATTATACGACCAAAGACTTTATGTTTTCTACCGAAAAAGTGAAGATCGTATGATCAAGTGAATTATTTTCATCTGAGATACAAAGTATCCGGCTGCATGATATATATATATATATATATATATATATTAAGTTTAAGCAATAACAAGATCAATAAATAAACAAACCTATCTAACGGGGTTGACACAAGTGGTAAACGACTTGTGTCGCTTAAACAAGGTCTTGAGTTCGAGCTTTATGAATGCAGAAAAGCCTTGCTTCCGATTCACCCACCATAGCCAGGTGCGCGACCTGGGTCGGATCTAGATTGGTTAGGGCGAAGCTCTGGATACTGGATGGGCAACCGAAAAATAAATAAATAAACAAACCTAAAGGAGAAAAGGACCGCTAGAGAGAAAACGAGCTAGTATTTTTCTTCACCACATACTCCATTAATTACTGCGTGGAAACGTGAAAGTTGAACAGTTTTGTTTAACTTTTCAGGTATATATATGTATCTGTTTCAACCAAATTAATGCTCCCTGTTTGATTTGTCGTTAGATAATAATCGGTTTTACCATATTCTACGACGTAAACGAAATTCTGTGTACTTATGAATTAATTGATATGCACCAACCCTTCACCTGAATTAGCCAAAATTTACGGAAGCGACAATTATATATGTTACATCATATGTGGTGTTGATGTTGTTATAGTAGATAATTAAGTAGTGTCCTAAATTGGGATAATCCTGAAATTTTGTGCCCATCACTTTCACTGCAAGTGAATATCCACTTGCCCTTATTATGATCATCCTCTACACACTTGACGTAGCCCAATAGTTGCAGACAGAGAGAGAAGCAAGTATACGAAACAACCGGTAAATTAATTTCTCTCTCAGACACACACACACACACAATCAAAATAACCTAGCTGGACTTCCTGTTGTCCTTATTATAGGATACCAACAGTTCTCATTAACCAATAAAAATAGTTAAAATCAATAAAGTTGTCTTAAAATTCAAGTAATTTCCAATATTACCTTTACTAATTGTACTAAACTCTAATATTATATTAATTATTACTTTCACCCACTACCCTTATTAATTATGGGCATGCATGAAAAAAAATAATTAATGGGATTTGAAAACAAGCAAGTACCTTATAAAAAAGATTAAATAAAATTAGTATATATGTACGAGATTCCTTTTCAGGGAGGTTTTTATTCTCTTATTTGGGAATTGGTGGGTTGTTTGTTTGGTTATGTAATACACATGGCATGTACGTACATAGAAAAGGGTAATTAATAACACTGGGGGAAGCAACTAGGATATGGAGAATAAAGCTGATGGAACGTCATTTTAGGGTTAGATGAAGATCTGGGTCCCTTATGTGGACCCCATCAGGGCTGTAAATGTCGGCTCAAGCTCTTATTGTACTTGCCCTCTGTTTTTAAAGGAGGCACAGAGAGAGACCTAACTATTGCATTCACCTCCTCCTCCTCACCAGGCAGCAAAAACGATTAATATTTCCCTCTCACACTTCTTCATAGATATAATATATCATATCCCCAGGCAATAAGAGAAGAAGCTATTAGCTAGTTAATTATATAACTAGCTTTGATCGAGAAGGGGGAACAAGAGAGACAAACATAGAGATCGAAAATGGGTCACCACTCATGCTGCAATCAACAGAAGGTAAAGAGAGGGCTTTGGTCTCCTGAGGAAGATGAGAAACTCATCAGATACATTACCACTCATGGCTATGGCTGTTGGAGTGAGGTCCCTGAGAAAGCTGGTCATCATCTCTCTCTCTCTCTCTCTATATATATATACATATATATCTCTCCTTAATTATTCACTCCTTTTAATTTCTTCTTGTATGTAATAGAGTATATATATATGAAACAAGCAAGTAATTAGGCACACGTAGGGACAAAATGTCTTAAAGCTGAGTGTACGTGGCTTTCAGGGCTGCAACGGTGCGGTAAGAGTTGTCGCCTGAGGTGGATTAATTATTTGAGACCTGATATTAGAAGAGGCAGGTTTACTCCTGAAGAAGAGAAGTTAATTATAAGCCTTCATGGGGTCGTAGGCAACAGGTTTTAATCACTCTCTCTCTCTCTAAGCCTCAACTGATCAATATTTTCTGTATCAACAATTTCATTATTGTTGTTTGTCTCGTACCTTAATGTGGCTATACTAGGATGTTTCTGGGTCAAATTTCTATAACTAGCTCTATTTGTTTATTCCTTAACAATTCAACATATATGCCTGGGTTTTGGTAAATATCGTTTGGTGGTTACCACATAACTTTAGCTTTACTTTGGAATTAATGAACCATGTGGTTTTATCTAGTGTTATATATAAATGGGCCTCTGTTCTAAATTGAACAGAGCAATATGAGGAAGCTGTTTTTTTGTTGCTAAATGGTCTCTCATCAGCTACATACAGTAGTTAAAGAGAAGTTGAGCAGGCAATTTCGTCAGTTAAAATTGACTTGTCCACACTTGATCATGTGTGTGTGCACTTATATTAATTTAATTAGTTCTCCACTTCTCATCATCATCTTCGTTGCAGCATTCTTATGATTAATTACTAAAGATTTTTTCTTTAAAAAAAATCCTTTTATTTAATGTTTCTTTAAGCAACTAAAATATTATTATTTTTCTGGCATCACATCTTGCCACGTTTTTGCCGACAAAAACGCTTCGAAATTACGACAATATATGTGAAAATTAATCTTATTTATATAACACATCCGTGTATATATATATATAGACACAATACATTACCTCTAATAATTCTACGAAAATATTGTCTTAATTTCTATTTGGGAAAATGCAGGTGGGCTCACATTGCAAGCCACTTGCCTGGAAGAACAGACAACGAGATAAAGAACTATTGGAATTCATGGATCAAAAAGAAAATAAGAAAGCCTTCTTCAGTTTCTTCAACCACAAATAATGCACAAAGCAGCATCATCGATCACCACCCATATAACTTCAATAATCCCAATCAATTAGACTTCACAAACCAAGATAATCTAACCACAAAACCACCACCAATTCATCATCACCAAGACCCGACTACTTCTCTATTTTCTTCCACATGCCCCTTATTTATGTTTGACACTAGCTCTTTAGATGCTTCTTCTGCAACAACAACCACCACAATACTGGACAACAACAACAATAATGCAAGATTACCAGAAATGTTAATCCACCATCACCATCACCAGCAAGATGCTACTATGGGTTTAAGCTCAGAAACTTGGAATAATCTCAGCCACCACCATCAGATTCAAGCTTTTCCTCCTCCTCCTCCGTCGTCAGCTTCTTTCAGCGCGGCGGCTTCAGGCATGGTTGCTTCTAATTATCTGCCACCATTGATAGAGAATGTGGACAACATGGTGCCGAATATTCATGACGTGCAATCTTGCAGTATGGTGGATGAGGAAGGTGACATGGCACTAGAGTGCTTGCAGAGGCATGAGTTAAACGAGTGGGTGGTGGACCATACAGTACAGCAACAATGTCCCAGCTTTATTTTTTGGGAAAACGTGGAAGGACAACTTGGCGGCGACGGCGGCGGCGAAGAAATTGCACCGAATTCTTCGAATTTGGCAACTACACTTTCTTCTTTTCCTTCCTCCTTATGATTATATATGAAGTTATGACTGTTTCTCTCTAACTAGGAAGAGTTTTCAATGGGTTTTCTGAATCTGAATCTGCACAAGAGGATCAAGGCGAGGTTGCTTTCTTTGTTTTTTTCTTTTTCTTTGGATTTGTTGTTTTCTTTTTCCCCCTTTGAGTTCTGATTCGAGAGATTGTGATGATAAAAAATGAGTGAAAGTAACAAGTTTTTATATATATATATATATATAACAATGCTGTGCGTGAAGTAGTGTTTATGGGGTGTTTGTAAATGCATGGAAGAGGGAATTAATAAAGGCGACTGCAGCAAGCAGCAACTTTTGGTTTCTGAAGATAAAAAGCACATGCATTATATATTCTTCAAATTATTTAATCTCTTAATTACTATTTATTACTGTTTGATTGTGTATGTGGTGGTTTTTAATGAAAATAATGGGTTAATTCATTGACCCTTTTTCTATTCTTTATCTTTCCACGTTGAACTAGTTAGTGTAATTTGTTCGGTAATTATATTTTTAGCAGCAAGTGATCCCACGAAGCTACGCTGTCTTAGCCAGTAATCAATTGGATTTAAGTGTTAAATGTAAAATTATGTTAAAAATTTGTTGAAAGAGCTATGTAATCCTTAATCCATCTGGTCCTGTTCAATTTGAATTAGTGATAGACCAATAATCAAACTTTTGGATATACGTCGATCAAGCAGTTTAATAAAACTACTATTTTTTCTTAAGAGCCTTCAAAACCTAAGTTTTGGAAATAAAACATAGGTTTTAGTAAAAGTTTGTCAAACATTCCAAAATTTTTTAGAAGTTATTTTGCATCAAAACCTAGGTTTTGAAAAAAAACTAATTTTTTCATATTTTTCTCTATCCTCTGCCATTATCAGTATTTTTTCAGTACCATTCAGTATCCTTAAATATTTTTTAATACCCTTGAGTACCTTGGAATATTTTTTCAAGATTAATCATTACTTTAAAATATTTTTTAATATCCTAAAATAAATTTTAAGACCATGAGAAGTATTTTTTCAGTACTAGTCAGTATTAAGTATATTTTTAGTAACCGTCAGTACCTGAAATATTTTTCAAGATCAATTATTAGTTATTATCCTGAAATGTTTTTTCAATATCCCAAAATAACTTTTCAAGACCATAAAGTATTTTTTCAGTATCCATAAGTATCTTTTTAATACCCGTCACTATTTTGAAATAATTTTTCAAGATCAATCAATCTAAAATATTTTTTAAATATCATAAAATAAATTTTTAAGATCATGAAGTATTTTTTCAGTACCAGTCAGTATCCTTAAGTATTTTAATTTTGTACACAAGTTTATGTAATTTTTAGTATTTATTATGAAATATAATGTCTGTAATATTTAAAATATAATTTTATTATTTATATGCAATTATAACAAAAACTAAATATCTTTTTTGGTAAATTTGACCTGAAAAAGCTATTCTGATAACAATATCCAAACACTATCATTTTTATCCAAAAGATATTCTCCAAAAACCATTTTTACCTTACAAATCTCAAAAACTATTCTTCAAAAATTAAATTCAAACAGGCCCTAAATATGGGTTGGAAAGTATGTCTTTTATTCCCCAAGCAATATCACAATATTCATGTTGTACTTGGGATCAATAAGGGGATTTTCGGATAATGATCTCAAATTTATTAATAATTTTGAAATATTTGTATAGTGTGGAATAAATTAAGTAAAGAAATTAAATAAGTCTCTCGTTTCCTACATCAGCAATTGTCTATTTGTTACATTAATATTAATCTTGTTCATCTTCATATTATTAATAGACTTAGCTTTGAAATCAGTGACTGATATATACTAAAGTCATGATATCAGACAAACAAGATAATATAAAAACAATTTAGATATATGGTACTGCCTTCAGTCCTAATTATAGAAACACTTTTAAAGTGTAATTTGTACTACAAAAGTGTTCTTATAATTAGGACCGGGAGTACTAAATAAGGGAAATAATTTAGATAACTCTAGCTCTAGCCCTAAAATAATAATAATTAAAATTGAAAATCATATTCTAATACTAATATTAAAAGATAACGATATCAAAAAAATTAACAAGAATAATTATACGATAACTTAGATATCATATTTTACTAAGACAATGAAAAATATTAAAATATAATGACTCAATAAATCCTATTCTAATGGATAAACATCCTTATCTCATAACCTCAATGAATAACCCTAAATATCTAAATTTAAAAACTGGTGTAGAGATCAGAGTAATGATTTTTTTTTTTGATTTTTTCGTTTTGCATTTCAACACTGGACGTATGGATTTGTTATATATTATTTTTTGTAACAAATTTATATTATTATTATTAATACTATCAAAACTATAGACTACCTATATTCTGATTTGATTGGAAAAAAAAGTACCTTAAGCATATAAGGTTGAGTCTCTAAATATTTTCATTTATTTTTTTAGTTTGATCACTTTGATTTTTTTTTTTTTTAAATATAAAGTTTGATCACTTTGATGCCAATACAAATACACATTAACATTATGGCCACAATACGGCAATAGAGCTTGGTCATAGGGTTATTTTTATTTCTTTTACCAAAAAGCGTTATCTTGGATAGATTTTTTGGGAGACAAAAGCCCAACATGAAACCCAACTTTGAAAAGCCCAGTAGAACGTTTTAAAAACGGGAAAAAGCTAATAAAAACATCGGCAATTCAGATTAGGGTTTTCTCACATCTGGACGAAGGGATAAAGCAGGGGAGAAGAGAACTGACGGTCCTGTTGCCGCCTCCTGCAGCCTTCGCCTACACTCACGCATTGCAACTATGGTCTGCTGTCTTTCTCGTTCTCCTTTCGTTTTGTTTCTGTCTCATAACGATGGAATTCGACGGTAGTTTGTCAATTCGGTCTTATCTTGTTCCTATTATTTCACTTTTGCAGATTATTTCTGAGAAGAACCGTCGTGAGATCTGCAAATACCTCTTCAAAGGTTCCGTAATCTTACACTGCTGAAGTTTCTATTTTGAATTCTTTTATGTCGAATCATTCGTTTTCATGTAATTTTGGTTTTTGATTCCTTCAGAGGGAGTTTGCTATGCCAAGAAAGATTTCAACATGCCCAAGCACCCCGAGATTGATGTCCCCAATCTACAAGTGATTAAGCTGATGCAGAGCTTTAAGTCCAAGGAGTACGTGCGTGAGACTTTTGCTTGGATGCACTACTACTGGTACCTCACTAACGATGGCATTGAGTTCCTTAGAACTTATCTCAACCTTCCTTCAGAAATTGTTCCTGCTACTTTGAAGAAACAAGCTAAGCCAGCTGGTAGACCATTCGGTGGCCCACCTGGTGACCGTCCAAGGTATGTTTACATTGTCATAGTTTGCAATTTCATGCTTCGGTTTAAGGGTATTTTTAGGCTGCCAATGTTCTAAAATTGGGTTTGCCATATTCTTAGTTGATTATAATACATCTCTTGTGATCTGATTGTACCATTTTCGATATGTCTGATTTTGAACAGGGGTCCACCTCGCTTTGAGGGAGAACGTAGGTTTGGTGACCGTGATGGATACCGTGGAGGTCCCCGAGGACCTGGTGGTGACTTTGGAGACAAGGGTGGCGCTCCTGCTGATTACAGGCCTTCATTCGGGGTAATGTTACTGCAGTTACAGCACTAAAATTTTCTTTGAAATTGCGTTTCTTAATTTTTCCACTTGAATATGTGCTAATGGTTGGTTTGGATCATCCCTTACGTCATATTGGCTGTCAATCATTCAATCTTTTTATATGAAGCTAATGTATGCATGTTTCAATATCTAAATAAAATAAATCCATTATCTAAGTCTCTGTTAGTTTGGATCATTCCTATTTTGCAAATATACCTGTGAAACTCATCTCTGATCTTGCAAATTTACTTGTTTATTGTTATAATAATCTTGATTTGTATACATGATGAGGCTCTTTAAACCATTTAGGGATTTGAATCCCTTGCAACCACATATTTATAGCTAGTGGCTATCAATTTTTTTAGTCTTTAGTAAAGAAATTTTAGCTGCCGGTGATATTTGGTACTCTGGACCAAAAATATCAATGTTGAGTAGAAAATTTGGGCATTATATCTCTAAAATTATGTTTTCTTTTTGATTATGGTTAAACATGTGTATAACATTTTTGCTAGTGGATGGTTACTGTGTTATCCCTTTTTTGGACTGGATGGTTACTATTTTATTATTCCCGAGTCATTTCTTATCATTTGAATCTATCTGCAGGGCTCTGGAGGAAGGCCTGGATTTGGTCGTGGTGCTGGTGGTTTTGGAGCACCAACAAGCTCTAATCTTTCACAAGTGTAGTGATTTTTGTTACTGTTTTTTCAGTTAAATATCAAGACAAGGATGTATGTCCTTTTAGTCAAGGCACAACATTAGATGTCCTACTTTCCTTTTCATCTTATAACTAGTGATGCTATGAAGTTTTGGATTTTGAGTGTTTTTGGTTGACGATTTGCACATTTGTTGCTCACCTATCCATTTACTCTACTTTTTATTTGTATTCCTCTTGAAGTTACATGTGTCCCCCAAGCATTAGTTGTAATGAAGAACCCTTTGATTGAGATCGTGTGACTCTGCCGTATTGAACACTAGGTTAATAGATAGGATATAATACCAATAGATTTGAAATATATCGCATGAAACTATCGAAGGAAGATGTCAGAAAAATACCAGTTGAACTTGACCATAACAATAATAGGATTAAAAGTCATTGATAACTTGTTTTGGTGGAAAATTACTTATTTAAGATTTTGAAATTCAATTAGTATTTTTTTAGGATTTTCCCAACTATCAAATTATCAAATCTCCTCCCCGTGCCTCAAAAGTTTAGGGACGGACAAATGAAGCCTATATCTAGGATGCAACATTAAGCCTTGCTCGTTCTTGCCAAACCTTTATAATTGAATTCCAACCAACCCAATAAATAACGATCCTCCTCTAGATATATTGAGTAAACCGCGGATCTTGTTTAGAGAATCAAATAATTGATGGAATTCCAGTGGCCTTTGGGATACATGTATCTATTTAGTTTGGTGGGACGTTATTGCCGTGACGGTGTGTTAAAGATGATGCTGTGAGCTCCATAGTATAAATTAGAATTCTTGTTACCTGGATTAACTTCCTCTTTTTATCTAAGAGACGGACGTTGATGAAGCTTAAAGAGGCTCTTATGTAAGTTGATTCCAGATTGTTTCAACAAAAACAAAACAAAAGATGCTGTAAGCTGTGCCCGAATGGAATTACGTTAATATGATTTCACCAAAAGCCAACCTAAAAACAAATGAACATGTGCTGCTGGAGATATCTATGTTAAGACATGTCAACCCAAAATAGCAGTAATCATGTGCTGGAGATATCTATGTTAAAACATGTCAACCCAAAACAGCAATATTTCTATACAAAACTTTTTGAGTAACGCATTTGGCACCACCAATTCTTTCACTGACTTATCAGCCCCTACCATCTTCCTGAGTTTCATCATAAAGCGGCTCTCTGGGTTGATTTCCATGGTCTTCTGGCTTCACCGGCTGCTGACCACTACTGCATCACCTCTCGCGAGAGCCGCTGCCGCCACTTCACTTGATATACAGATTTTTTAAATCAATTATCCACACAGATTTTTTTATTTTATTTTTTTCCCAATACTTGTCTTTAAAAACAATTTTATAAAACTGCTTTGTAAAAAAAAAAAGGAAAAGACAACCCAATGTCACTCCTATAAAAATAAATTGTTCCACGATGTAATCCTTCTAAAGCCTTTCTCAATCCCCTTGTATCAGCTTACGTTCACGTTCCCCTCTTGTTCACGTTCAATTTTAATTAGTCATCCTTCTTGAAGCCTCTCAATTCAGCGTCTGCTATATTATCACATCAAATACACACCAATAATTAACATTTTATAACACTTCAATGTATTTATTCAAAATCTAATGTGAGACTTTTTCTGCAACTCCAATCTAGACTTTGTCAATATTAGTGAGTTCAAACACACACACACATACAAAACGTCTGGGTATAGTTACGTGAACAAAGAGGCTTCCACTTTATTTTTTGGTCCCCTGATTCATTTATGAATGTCTGTGAATAGTCAGTCTAATCTAAATGATCACATTGGAATAACCAGTGGTGATTTTGGAGGCAAGGGTGGTTCTCCTGCTGACTACAGGCCTTCATTCAGGGTAATGTTTCTAAATTGTATTAGTTGGATCACCCCTAGCTTCATATATACTAGTTGTGATTCATCCAATTTTTTTTTTCATATGAAGCTAATCTTTTACATAAGCTGGATCATTGATATCTCATGTGTACGTTATTCATGCTTGAACGTATGGAGATAGTATGCATGTCCCAATATCTAAATAAAATAAAACCGTTGTCAAATACTAATACTGAAATTGAAGTGTTGCACTGTTGTGTTTGCAAGTATGGCTATAAGTTTTGATCATCCCTATTTCACAAATATATAGTATATGTATATATCTTTCATTTGAATCCCATCTTTGATCTTGCAAATTTACTTGTCGATTGTAGCGAAAGTCATTATTTATATGCATGATTAGGCTGTGTAAACCATTCAGGGATATAGATCCCTTGCAAAAATTTCAATCTTGAGTAAGATTTGGGCATTCCCTTTCACATATATCTCCTCTGAAAATGTGTATCCTTTATGATTGTGGGTAAACATTCGGAGAACATTTTTGCTAGTTGATGCTTCCTATGTTATTATTCCCGATTTTCTTGACATATGATGAGCCGTTTCTTATTATTTGAGTCTACCTGCAGAGTTCTGGAGGAAGGTCTGGATTTGGTCGTGGTGCTGGTAAGTGTAGTTATTTTCGGTTAAATATCAAGACAAGTATGTACGTCATTTTAGTCAAAGCACTACATTAGATACCCCTCTATTCCTTTTCATATTTATAAGTAGTGATGCTGTGAAGTTTTGGATTTTGAGTGCTTTTTGGTTAAACGGTCTGCGCATATGTTGTTCCAAGTATCAATTTGCTCTGCTTTTTATTTGAACCAGTCGAAGTGCAATGACCTCTGTTTCAGAGTTGAACCGAATAAGCTTCCCTAAGCAAAATATCAATGCCAGTCTTTCGTAAATGAGGAGAATAATTTAGTCACCTTGTCATTTGGAGGCTTCGGTGAAGATGGAATATTAGCAGAAGCATTACCCCGTTCTGGTTTTAACCTCATAGTAGCCATCCAGTCATCCATAATTTGATAACCACCAACTCAACATTCTATTTCTAAGTAACATTTTTTTGAAATATTGTGACCTTTGCCTTTGTTTGCACAAAGCAGACTAGCCCAAAAACACAAAATCTCCATGATGTTTGTAAATCCTATGTTGACAAGTAAGGTGAATACTTCATTGGAAAATAACACAAGAAAATTACCGCATACCATACAATATAATATAATGCCTCAACCATTCATGGTTACATATCGAACCCTCAAACATTAAGAAACAAGAACAACCCACATAAGATACCGCTGTATGTGGACACACTATTTAACAGTAAAATATAAAGACCCATGTATGTTTACTAGTTATAGTAATAACTATTTAACTACTCGACGATGTATGGTCCTTCATTTACACTCAATCGCATAGCCCAAAATTATACATGTACTGATGTACGTAACTCGCTTCATGGAAACAAGACTCAGAGAGGTTTAATCCACCTCCTCCATTTTGCTCTCCTCGTTTCCTTCTTCAAGGGATGGCATGTCAACATCTTCATCTATCATCTCACTCTCGTCGATGTTCAAACCCAGCTTCAACATCCTGTGGATCCTCGCAGCAAATGTGTTTGGATCGTCCAGACTGAAACCAGATGTCAAAAGTGCAGTCTCATAGAGCAGCAACACCAAGTCTTTAACTGATTTGTCGTTCTTATCAGCCTCAGCTCTCTTCCTCAGTTCCTCCATAATGCCATTGTCTGGGTTGATTTCCATTGTTTTCTTGCTCGACATGTAAGAGCTCATACTGTTATCCCTTAGGGCTTGGGCTTTCATAATCCTCTCCATGTTCGCTGTCCATCCATACTCACCAGTCACCAAGCAACAAGGAGAGTCCACAATCCTATCTGACACCACCACTTTCTCCACCTTGTCCCCAAGTATCTCTTTCATTGTCTTGCAAAGGTTATCGAACGACTTCTTCTTTTCTTCCCTCTTCTTCTTCTCTTCCTCGGTTTCATCATCCAACTTAAGCCCTTCCTTTGTCGCAGACACTAGTTTCTTCCCGTCATACTCCTTCAGTTGGTTAACTGCATATTCATCAATGGCGTCCACCATGAAAAGCACCTCATAGCCTCTCTTCTTGAGCCTTTCCAAGAACGGAGAGTTCTCCACTGCCTTCTTACTTTCACCAGTAATGTAGTATATGTCTTTCTGCCCCTCCTTCATCCTTGTCACGTAGTCCTTCAAACTGGTCATCTCATCACCACTCTTGGTTGAAAAGTACCTCAGCAAATCAGCTAGCTTGGCTCTGTTCTGGCTGTCTTCATGAATGCCCAATTTAATGTTCTTGGCAAATGCGTCATAGAATTTGTTGTAATCCTCCTTATTCTCAGCAATCTCAAAGAACATTTCAATGCACTTCTTCACCAAGTTCTTCCTGATCACTTTAAGAATCTTGTTCTGTTGCAACGTCTCACGAGAAATGTTTAGTGGAAGATCATCAGAGTCTACAACACCCTTCACAAATCCAAGATACTCTGGAATGAGCTCCTCGCAGTTGTCCATGATAAACACCCTCCGCACGTACAGCTTGATGTTGTTCAGCTTCTTTCTAGTGTCAAAAAGATCGAAGGGTGCCCTCCTAGGAACAAAAAGAATGGCCTTAAACTCTAGTTGTCCTTCAACAGAGAAGTGCTTCACTGCGAGATGGTCCTCACCGGAGCCATATAGGTCTTTGTTTGTTAATTTGTTGCCATTCGTGGGTCACTTCTTTCACCTTCTTCTTTTTAGGCTTCTTTTCTTTGTCCTCATCCACATCCTCCACGTCACCTTCCTCTTCCTTCTTGGTTTCTTCTTCGTCGTCGTCACTCACCTCTTTCTCAGTTGTCTTCTCCGTCCACAGATAGATGGGGTAGCTAATGAATTCAGAGTGCTTCTTCACCAAATCCTTTATTCTCCTCTCCTCAAGGTACTCCAACTGCCCACGTCCCCACAAAAAAAAAAAAAAAAACAATGCACTTTGTCAGCAATTAGAATTATCATAAGTCATAACCAACCTAAGAACACAAACAAAATTCATTTGTGAAGAACAGAAAAGCGCACCTGGTCATCTTTGAGGAAGAGAGTTATTTTGGTCCCACGGCCTAAAGGTTCCCCATTAACATCTCTTGTAACAGTGAAAGAGCCACCAGCTTGGGACTCCCAAATATATTGTTCATCATCATTATGTTTAGTTGTGACAATCACCTTCTCGGCCACAAGATAAGCAGAGTAAAATCCGACACCGAATTGGCCGATCATGCTCACATCCGCCCCGGCCTGTAGTGCCTCCATAAATTCTTTAGTCCCAGACCTCGCGATAGTCCCCAGATTA
The DNA here is from genome assembly GCA_025563575.1 of Acacia pycnantha. NCBI lineage: Eukaryota > Viridiplantae > Streptophyta > Magnoliopsida > Fabales > Fabaceae > Acacia > Acacia pycnantha. Next base: position 210,311 of record JAMWYP010000067.1, on the reverse strand, counting down.
TTCACCAAATCTGCCGCACAATATAACAAGATCAACCTTATTAAGTCTGGTGAACATAGTTGGAAAAAGAAAAAAATAATAATAATGGAAGGAAAAAAGAAGAGAAAAGAAAGAATTAAGTGAAGTAACAACTATACCTGCTTTGGTCATGCCGACTCCACTGTCTATGATGGAGAGGGTTTTATTGGTTTTGTCCGGGACAATCCTGATGAAAAGTTCAGGCTGAGCATCAAGCTTGCTCTTGTCCGTGATGCTTTGGAACCGAATTTTGTCCAGTGCCTGCATGTATCCACTCTAGAAATCAGTAACTAGAGCCCTTTCAAAATCCTATTTCTTAAAATCATGATCAGATTCATTATACAAGTAAGGAAGAGGGCTTACATCAGAAGCATTGCTGATAATCTCACGAAGGAAAATCTCCTTGTTACTGTAGAAGGTGTTAATGATCAGACTGAGAAGTTGATTGATCTCAGCCTGGAATGCAAAAGTCTCTGACTCTCCCATATGTACGTCAGCCATTGGAATAATACAGTACGCAAAGCAAATTCGGTGGTAAAATGCTCAATTAAGCAGTAAATGAAGACAACACAGCGATATTCTCTGTTTTGAGCAGTGCAATTAGCACAAGGTTGTATTTATACTAAGCTAGGGAGAGAGGGAGATAAGTAATGAGGTTTCTGGTGACTTCTTCAGCATTTATGGATTTTCCAGATGAAGCAAGTAACAGAACCAGGTGTCACCGGTTCTGGAGATTCTTTTCCTTTTTTTATAATAAAAACTGTAATCCATTAATTAATAACTGTGTCTACATTATAAAAAACTACAATCTACTATTCTTCTTCATCAACTACTGCCTTCTAATATGAAAATGGTAAATGATCAAAAAGACAAAAATTTCATTAGATATTATGAGCTAGATTAGCCAAATGATCCAGCTATCAGGTGCTTCTGGAGATTTCAATTGTGATACTTCCTCCTTTGCTGTCCTTGAATCCAGAATTTTCTGGAGTTATGATTATGAACTTTGACTGGACTCTGGGCTTGAACTCCTCATTCTTAGAATCTTAGTAGTATGGGTTCGTAACTAAATGGCCACTTAATTTGGGCCACCAAGGCCCTTCTTAAATGAAAATAGACTGTATAATGGGCCCAATATAGTCCAACACATAGTTATTTTTTTTAATATAAAAAGATGGCTAAAAGCCAAGGAGGTAAATAGAAAAATTACAAGGAGGAGGGAAAAACTCCCAAACACTCATGATCAACCCTAGCGCGAAGAGACATAGGGCAATCACTCAAAATAGCAGACTTATCTAAACCAGACTTAGCTAGCGAGTCCGCTATACCATTAAGGTCCCTCGGAATATGACACAAAGTTACCTGCCAATCTCTAGACAGTAAGTTTCTAATCTGATCCACTAATAGATTACCATCAGCAAGGCTAACATCAAGTAAACAATTAATGGCATCAGAAGAATCAGACTCTACAATGATCTTCTTCACCCCAAAAAAAATGTACCAAAAAAAAAAAGTAACCAGAAACAATGGAATGAGCCTACGTAAGAGTTCGATTGACGTTCTGGATATAAATATGGGCCAATAGACATGCAAACCCAAAATGGTAAATAAAAATTCTCGAAATTAAGGAATTGAATTACGAGATTAGTTTATCGTTTCTCAGAATTACTGATCGTTTAGAAGTTGAGGTGATATTTTGAATTTGTTACTCTTTTTCAATGAAGAATATTCTTATAAAATAAGGAAGAAAAAAAAAACGAGTTTTGAAGTGTCATTCTTGTGCTGTCTAGACTGCAATCCAAACTATTAAACAAATTATCAAGTTTTTTACTACCTCTGTTATTTACACTGTAAACTTTATCCTATATTTAGGACCAGAGAAGAAGAAGTATAAAATGAAAAGGGAAACATCAAGAAGATAAAGATGCATGGGGTGCAATAATATGGGGCTATGAGGCAAATGTTGTTAATAGCTTGGGTCATCAGAAGAGGCACTTTATAGATGTATTTTATGGTCCCGTGGTGCAATGATATGGAGTTATTCTCTATATAGTCAGTTAGTTATTACTTCATATAATTTTTAGGGATAAAGACCAATTTTGCCACGGAAGTTTTGGGTTTGTAGCACCCAGCATACGAAAGTTTTTTTGGTATCATTTTTGCTCCGGAAATTTACAAATGTAACAATCTTGCCCATCAGTTGATCTTAACCGTTGGATTGATCATTTGTGGTATCATTTTGGCCCCGGAAGTTTACGCAAAGTTGCTCTTAAAAAAACTTTCAGGGCATATTTGCTCCTTTTTGTAAACTTCCGAGACAAAAATGATACCAAGAAAACTTCCGGGTGCTGGATGCCTTCTAGCCAAAACTTTCGTGGCAAAAATGATATTTAACCCTAATTCTTAATATTAACACATGGAGTATTTATCAAATTTGATTAGATTTAGAATTTTTTTAAAGATAATTAATATGACATTTTTTCTTTTAAAATACTTTAATCATCTTCCTTAATTTTTTTCATCTCTCTTTTACTTGATTATGGTTGAGAGAGTATCAATAGAGGTCAATTGGAAAAGATTGATAAATATGATAAATATATCTTATATTTTTGATCAAAATCAACTCTAAAGAGGGGGTGATTTTCAACTATTAAGTCATATTAATTTATCTATTTAGGGAAAGTTTGGTTTCAATTTCAAGTAATTTCATGTTATACAAAGTAAATACTACTCTCATTAGATAACTAGTTTACAGATACTAAAAAAAATTAGTTAAGTTAATTATTTGTAATAAATAAGTGTTGGCTTCGTTCAAATATCCTTGTTAATTATATGTACTATTCCACTAAATAAAATTACCCCTTTTTGGGAATCTTGAACATTTGCAATCAATAATGATATTTTAGATAAAATATATAAATCTATGTGACAAAGTAAATTGAAGTCATATATTTAATATTAAAGTGAACCTTTTGCCTAACTCTTATACTCTTGTATGTTTGGATTAACATTTGGAAAAATAGCTTTTATGATTTACAAAGTAAACATGTGAGATAAGTTTTGTCTTAGTTTACGGAAAATGACTTTTGAAACCGTTGTTTGAGTGTTTCCCTGGTTTTGACTCTGGCGAGGATATAGTAATAGTGAATAAATGAGGAAATAAAAAGGAAAGAAGGAAGGATGGGTGGCATACATAAGGGAGGGTGCTGAATACTTAAGAAGCAAAGCATGAAAGGTCATGTGTAGTTCGTGAACTTAAAATTGCAATCAGATAAGACATGGCTGAGTAATCAGAGAAAAAGAAGAAGCAAACTTGCCTTTAGCATTCACTGTTCTCATCAGATATCCCGTGACATCAGGATCATCCTTCTCAATCCTCTTTTATCACCTCACGTTCCTCTCTTCTGCTTTTACAGTTACAACACACCATTCAATTTCACTCATCCTTCCTTTTCAATGTCTCCTATATTTTTGCCTCAAATAATACATGCCAGTAATTACAATTTTATAACTCCTCAATTATGGATTTTATTCAAATTCTAATATGAGACTTTTCCTGCAACTCCAACCACTACTTGCCTACTTAACAACCTGTTTGACATAGTGGTGAAGGAAGAAAAAAGCCAAGCACAGAGTGATTTAAACCCAGTCAAGAAAAATAGACTATTTTAGATGGGCTTATTTTTTAAAAAAAGTGACTTCTAATAGAAGACATTTTTTTCTGGCGTGACTTTTTTCAGTTTTTAGAGAAAAATGTTAGGGATAGGTGATTCAATAAGCAATATACTTTTAAATATACATTTGTATGCATTCTAATTTATCTATTAGAACATATTTAATTAAGTGCTTTAGAGTTTTTTTATTTTATTTTTTTCAAATTTCAAATTTTATCTTCAATTATCACAATATATACAACTAACCCACATATAATATTTAATAAAATTCATGTCATTTTCAGTCATCTTCCATCTCAACTGACTTTTCAAATAATCATTCAAACAAGAGTCCATTTGGAAAAAAGTTACTTCTTCCACTATCATTCCAAACACAAATCACATTTACAATATGACTTTTATCCTATCTTACTTATACAAAAGTCATATTACAAATAGATCACTTATGTTACCGCTGTCGCAAATGGGCGCTTAGTCAACATTAGCTTTGCTCAAACAAACAAAAAAACGTATGTGTATAATTATTGAATAGGGGCTTTCATCATGTTATTTAGTCCCTAGATTTATTGACGAATGAGGATAATCGGTCACTCTAAATCATCAGATTAGGAAATACACCTTTAATGAGAGTGGTAATCGCAAACCCTTAAACCGAATATCAAATGATAATATAAAAAAAAAAAGATCAAATAAAATAACCAGTCAAATTCTTTTGCCACAATTGAATATACAAATTAATCCCAGGTGGAAGCAGAATTTAATTGACAAATTCAAAAGATTATATGGATGCATTTATATTTTGTAAATAAAAATAAAGGCAATTGGGTCCATTATTTATTATTTAAACCGTCTCCTTCACGTCACGGATTTTCACGTCATTAGAGATCACAAGCTGCCCCCAAAAAAGCAACGGTACAAGAGAGGGAAACTTGGCGGCATTTCGGAAAATCATATTCATATCAATCAACTACTTCTTCAATTGAACAATGCTCAAGCTCTGGTAATCAGTTGTATCCAAAGACTCACGCTCGAGCTCCAAGCTCAATTTCCGGTTCGATTCCAGCTTCGAACATGACCTCCAAGGAGTCAAGTTCTGCTGCTTCAACCGATAGTAAAATCAAACGAGTTCTTACTCATGGCGGTAAATACGTACAGTACAATGTTTATGGGAATTTGTTCGAGGTCTCCTCCAAGTACGTCCCTCCCATTCGTCCGATCGGTCGAGGCGCTTACGGTATCGTTTGGTAAGTTTTTCGCCCTTTAGAGTTTGATTTAGCTTTGTCCTGGACCTGATTACAAGCTCTGGATTTTGAGTTCTATTAAGCTATTATACAGGCGATGATAGGAGTCGGGATGTATAGGTTTGATATTTGTAGTGGAAGTTGTTGCTCATTTATCGATATGTATTTTGCGGAACATTAGAAATTTGGACATAAGGAAAACAAAAATGCTTGAACATCTCAGAAATAGTTGGTAAAATCTGGCTTCTTAATGAATGGAACGGACTTCAATCAAGTATGGATTTTCTCGTCAGATTCCAAGTTTTTTTTTTTCCCTGCCTCGTGGTTGTATCAGCCTATCAGGCATAGAATTGAGGAGTTTTAGCCATATCCGGTTGACCATTTATTTGTTCATAACAACAGTCCTTTCTTTTCAGTGCTGCTGTCAACTCAGATACGCATGAGGAAGTTGCCATCAAGAAGATTGGTAATGCATTCGACAACATAATTGATGCTAAGAGGACATTGAGAGAAATTAAGCTCCTTCGCTACATGGACCATGAAAATGTTAGTATTATTTTCTCCTTCTCATCCACTACCCCGATAATATGGTTCTTCTTGAGGATCTGGGTAGTCCTTTTGATGCAATTGTTGTATTAGCTTATATTTATTATTGAATGTTTTCCTTCTCTGATGCTTGTTGATACTGTTCAAAAAATCATCAATCAGACGCTACATTTTAGCATTTCGAAGATTGAGCAAGCAAAAGAAAAACGATTACCTCAGCAAGTTCCTAACTTCCTGTGATTCTCTTTACTGCGGATCCTTTAAGGTGTAAAGTCAAATAAAGTGCCTTTTTTAAAGTGTGTGTGTGAGAGAGGGGAAGAGAGAGGGAGAGAGAAAGTGACATATAAATAGTAAGTCTAATAGAATCAATTTTGTCTTTTCTCTCTTTCCATCATTGTTCATTATCGTTCTTTCCTTACAATTATTTTGCTGGTTTTACACTTTATGATATACTCAAATCCAAACTGTCAAACTCTTCTCCTTTACTATATCTGCCGTGAGAAACTTAAGCTAAGTTCTGTTTCAAGTTTACCTGATTTAGAGTACTAATAAATTAGGCTGCTCTTTGGGAGCGAATAATTTCATATTTTATTGAAAAGACCTTGGAAACTGACTTAGCAGTGTCGGAAAAACTATCTCTTCATGCAATCACATAAAATCTGAATAATCTAATGTATTATCTTAGATTTCCTCACACTTGAACATGAAAGAGTCAGAGGTTTCATCAATTTCTCTAAGCTTGGATTTTGGTCACTCTATGTCGGATCCAGCTATGGTCCTCTTCTCTTCCCATCCTCTTCTTCATCTCAGCAGTTAGATTGAAATTTGAATGGCTTAGATATTTTTTAATAATTAAATTGTTACCGCATGCGGTAGCATATACCGTGTGCGGTAAATTATTTAAAAAAATCTGAACCGTTCAGATTTCAATCCAACGGCTGAGATGAGAAAGAAGATAGAAGAGGATGGAAAGAGAAAAGGACTGTAGCCGAATCCCTCTATGTCCTTGTGCATCTCTTGAAATTATTGTCCATTTCTCGCCTTTTGGATTATATTCTTGAATTTTCTATCATCTTTCACAGATCATTGCCGTCAAGGATATAATAAAACCGCCCAAGAAGGAGACCTTCAATGATGTATACATAGTTTATGAATTAATGGATACTGATCTTCAACAGATAATTCGTTCTGACCAATCTCTTACTGATGACCATTGTCAGGTTAGGCTGCATTGATTTTTTAAAATTTTAATTGCATGTGTTTAACTTCTACTGGCAAGCCTTTCCTGCTAATATGTTCTAAGTGCATCTAACTAGTGTTACTCTACAACACGAATATAATCATTCTACTCTTGTATATTTGCAGTTGTTGGTTGGGACACTCAACCAAAACGGGTTAATGTTTGTATATCTTCATAAAATTGGGATAGAGTATGACTGATTCCTTATAAATCATACAGACAGAGAATCTATAAAAATGATGGCATTAATAAGATATCGTGGACTTTTACATATTTTCTTTAGATTCCATTAGAAAGTAATAGATTTTAACTTGAACTATTATGATTTGGTTAAACTCATGTTGAGATAATATTCCTTTATTGGGAAGTTTTAGAATTTTAGAACCTGGGTGAGATAAATAGATCATATTGAATGTAAAATCTCTTTTTTCCCCTTGAAAAAAGAGGATTAGTTTTATGAGAAACAAGTCAGCAACAGTCCCCGCCTCACTATAGATTCACTTCATAAGTCTTAAATCTTGATTTATGCTTTTTCTCAAGTTTGAAGCTTTGCAAGGGATTGATTTTTGTAAGTTCTGCAGTACTTTCTATACCAGCTGTTACGGGGTCTGAAATATGTGCATTCAGCTAACGTGTTGCACCGTGATCTTAAACCCAGCAATTTACTTCTGAATTCGAATTGTGACCTTAAAATTGGGGACTTCGGCTTGGCAAGGACAACAACTGAAACTGATTTCATGACAGAATATGTAGTCACTCGGTGGTACCGAGCCCCAGAACTGCTCCTCAATTGTTCAGAGTACACATCTGCAATTGATGTTTGGTCTGTTGGTTGCATCTTTGGTGAAATTATGACCAGAGAACCCCTGTTTCCTGGAAAGGATTATGTTCATCAACTAAGGCTTATAACAGAGGTATAGTACAGCGCTTCCATATGAAGTTGTAGTCTAATACTAACTAGAATGAATTACATATCTCTGGTACTAGTTTACAGGTCCAGTGGTAGTTAACCAATAAGATCCTTATCTTGCTTAAGGAGTTGGTCAATACCTGCAAAGCTTCCTTACTAAGGGGATTTTCTTGTGAAAGCAAAATAAATCTGAGGCTGAATTTGTTTTGAAATAATGCCTAGCATTCAGTCTCTTCAACATGTGCTCAAGGCCCCCCTAGTTGAAGCATTGCATTTCTATTGTTTTCTTTTTTCTGCCTATTCTCTCTTTGGAATCCTCGACTTTAACACAACTTATTAGAATAATTGGATTATCATAGTTTCTGGTTTGCAAAAGGATTTTACATCATTGCCTGGAAAGAACTTTTATATTTGCCTAGAACTGGCACTCATCGCCATATTGAAACAAAAGGTCAGGCCCTTCTATGATTCTTCCTGTTCCATCCGTTATGGTTGATGAATTCAAACTAGTATTAGGCTACTTACTCACTCATTTTGAATGATGTTACTGTTAAGAGAATGCAGGGAGTGTATAAGAATGTATAGTGCCTGATTTTATAATTTCATGCCTGCTACTAGTAACCCTCACGCATTCTGTTCACCTTTTGCTTAAAAGTTAATAGGTTCTCCTGACGATGCCAGCCTGGGATTTCTCCGAAGTGAAAATGCCAGAAGATATGTTAGACAACTTCCACAATGCAGGAAGCAAAAATTCTCGGCCAGATTCCCTAATATGTCTCCCGAGGCATTGGATCTTCTAGAAAAAATGCTTATCTTTGATCCCAACAAACGCATTACAGGTATTCCAGAAGAATTTAAGTTTTAACTTTCAAACACATCTTTATTTTTTCCCTCACTGAATATAATTTCCTTTATTTATTTGATATTTAAGTGCTACACTCACTTATTTGCAGTTGATGAGGCACTGAGTCACCCATATCTTTCATCACTTCATGACATGAATGATGAGCCAGTCTGTCCAAGGCCATTCAGTTTCAATTTTGAGCAGCCAATATGCACTGAAGAGCAAATCAAGGAGCTCATCTGGAAGGAATCAGTGAAGTTCAATCCTGATCCAGCGCATCATTAGAAAATTCTTACATGTCTGTATAAATATATTGAGATAAACTTCTTTCTTCTTAGACACATTGCCTCTCCACGGCATCCAGATGTATTGCTAGGAATAGAATTCGACCTCTTTTCCCTGTAATTTAGCCATAAACCAACTTGGACAGTTTCTTCAGGAAGATGGACAAACACTACAAATCCTGTTGGATGTGATAGACATCTATACAAGTTATATAAGCTATTGTATTATATTGAGTCTGCTTAAGGAGGGAGAGGCCTTTGGGGAGCATTATAGGATGGCAGAAACTCTGGATTGATCATGGAGTGTTCTTCCTAGTACCTGACAATAATCTTGGGAAGCTGTTTTTCAATCTCATCATTTAGTTCTCGCTCCATTTGTTTGTTTTGAAGTTCTCTAAATTGGTTCATAGATATGAAGTTCGAGTAACAGTGAAAGTAGTACAGCTGGGCTAAGACTAATTATGAAAATGCTTTACGGCGAAATTTTTCTTGCAGTCTACGACAAGACCATCTAACACAGCGTTCTGATGAAAAAGATTGTCTGCTTATTATTATATATTTGTTTTTATTCTACACTTGCAAAATGAAAAAAAATAAATTGAATTTCACACATAGGTGGTGACATGAAACAGAAATGCCTATTCATCATTGACTTTAACCTTTTTCTTTGTTTTAAGTTGTACACGTCCAGAATTTTTGCTCCGGTGGTACCAATAATGTCACACCCTATACTGAACTGAATCATTCCTGATACTGTCACAATTTACAAATGCCTTCTTCCATAAGTACATGTTTGAACCTGGAAATCTTCGATTGGCAAGCGGTCTTCCGGGAAGGTACAAGCCCCAACGCTGTATGATCCCTGCTCTTGTAACAGATCACATGGTACAGGAGTCACATCACTTGAAATGCCAGAAACATCAGTGCATGTCCATGGAACTTCCTTAGCCTTCTTTGCTAGTTCAATTGTTACATTGGAAATGCAGATTCCAGTAAAAGGGTCTCCAGAAATACCCTCCAATCTTGCAGCCATAGTCACATCCTGAGCTATCATATCACGATAGTTAATGTTCTGAATCATAGGCAATGCATTAGGATCAAACTTATCATCAGCATGAGATCCATAGTTTCCAGTCATCCAGAATGCCCATTTCATAGTGTTCATAATCATCCTTCTCACATAAATGTCCTTCACGTATCCTCCTCTTCCTACAGCAGTTTTGATCCTCACACCTGATTCTGAATCAATGGCTACTATGTCCTCTGCCCTCACATCTTGAATCCCACCAGACATCTCGCTCCCTAATGCAATCACAGCACTGGTTGGTGAAATACAAGTGAGTCTTCTGATCACTAGCTGCCTTATTGGCATTCCAAAAGCTATACCGTATTCATCCCAACCACTCTTCACAGCCACACAATCGTCCCCAGAAACTATGTAACAGTCCTCAATTCGCGTGTTTGTGCACGAATCTGCATCAAAAGCATGGATCTTAGTCAGTGTTACTACTGAGTAACTAGATTTGTTGTGTAAATCAGTTATATAAAGAATGGGTTTTTCTGCTTTTCGGTTCCAGTAAGCTCTCTTCGTTCAGTATCCAAGAACTGGGAGTTATATTAGCATGAAAACTTACCAGGGTTGATCCCATCAGTATTTGGAGATGTCACAGGTGCAAGAATAGTGATGCCTTGGACGACAACGTTGCTGCATTCATTATTTTAAATCAGAAAGACTTGAAAACTGTCTTAGGTTGGAGTGAAAAAGACTGAATTTTTTTCCTTTTGGTTATAGAAAAATTGACTGAAATGTCAAAAACAGACCTGCTGTACACAGGATGAACATTCCATGAAGGAGAATTAACCAGAGTGAGATTAGATATCTGAATATTACTCGAATACATTATCTCAATCAAGTAAGGCCTGGTATATTGAAGTTGATTCTTGTGGAATTTTTGCCACCACAGGTCACCCTGTCCATCAATTGTACCATTGTCCCCTGAAATCAAATTTGAACTCGATAAATCAGAAGTTAATTTTCTTTTGGAGTCATCACCAGAACATGAGTTCATTAATTAATTAATTACCAGTTATAATCACATCTGTGAGATTGGTTCCGAATATTAGACTGCTAAACCTTCCTCCTTGGGTGTCCCTTCCTCGACCATAAGATGGCAAGGGATCAATCACAGGCCAGTCATTTTCATCCTAATACCAAGATACAAATTTAAGCACCAGAAAAATTATATGCTCTTAAACATATATATAGCATTTGCATATAGGGCTACAAAACTGAACCTGAGAGGCAAGTAGTACAGCATCCTTATGAAGGAATAAAGTGAAGTGGCTAGTGAGATTGAAACTCCCAGTCAACCATCTTCCCGGAGGAACAAAAAGTTGAGAGCCACCATCTGATTCATATTGACTCAGATGATCTATGGCTGCTTGAAACGCTTTAGTGTTCAAAGTAGTTCCATCACCTACTCCTCCAAATTGAGTCAGCGACGCACTGTAAGCTCTGCAACTCATGGCATCGTATTGGAAATAATGCAGTTCCCGAGCTCTAAGGCTCTCCACTACATTAAGGTTTGGTAAAGCAACCAGAAAAACCAGTAGTGATAATAAGCCCATAACCTGCAAAATTTCAAATTTCACCAGTTATTTCGTAAGTGTCCAATGGTATATAGAGAGAAGGGAAAAGATCAGAAGAACCCAGTCCGGTTTTGCAACTATTGAATCCACAGCAAGAACGGACCATCGAATGGGTATTGGTATGGAAAAAGAGCATGTACCTGAGATTTTGTAGGTGTGGGAGCCATTGTGAGATGGAAGTTGAGGTATTGGTGTTGGGTTGACATGGGAAAAATGTGTAGGGTATTTATATTAGCCTAGAGTATTAGTATTTTCTTTGAGTTTTGTTCCCCATCACGTCCTTATTATGATCGATATGTGATATGGGACTTTTATATATTCTAATGCTCCCTCCGTTCGTAGTTATGAATTGCAGTGTTCAACAGAACAGTTAAATGAATTGGCCACTTAAGAGAGTGGACAAATCCCACTAAATGAAATGGTTCGGTGAAGTGGTGCACTATCTATCCTGCATTGGTGGGCAAAGAGTCACCATTATGTTATATATTTTATTGAATTGAGATGAGATTTAATTGCATTATTTCAAATATGAATGGTCCACAATGAAGTCACGGGATTGCTTGTCGGATTATTTAGCCCGTGACCATTTTATTTTGTTTTCACACTGAAATAAGACATCACGCCATACACTGTCCCTACCTCAATAATAATAATAATTATCGATCATAATTGAGGTCAGTCTAAATCAAAGGTTTCTCAATTTGGGATATAATTAATTAATAATGATGCAGTCCATATATATGGCATATTATATTATACCTATGCCCATCTTGATCCTCTACGCTATTTTTTACCTACCTCGTGGTGAGTCAATTGCAACAATTATTTATTTCATTAATTTTTAATCTTTTAATATAAGCATATTTTATTATTTTATTTCAATGTCATGTTTGGTTGACCATAGATATATACGAGAATAATTTTTCCTAAGGTCATCATCGTTATTCTTTCAAAGTTGGGAATTTAGATTCAGATCTTTATACATGCCAATTCTTATTTTCACTTCTCCATAACCTCATTGTCCTGATCTTAAAAAAAACTATCTATGGTCATTATTATTTTTAGTCTATTCTACTCTCTATCTCCTCATTCTATTCCTTTCATGTCATTTTTTCTCAAACAATCAAAACAGGGTTCTCATTTGTTTACACTTATAATTTAATGCAGTTTTTCCTACTCAATGGTTAGTAACGGAATAATTAAGTGATGGATTGTTCATTGTTTTGATATATAATTGATTTCTCTTGTTGATGTTTAGGAGAAACATATAGACAACAATACCATACCTATAAGTATACAATTGAGGATATATACATCCTGGGTTAAATTAGAGGAAAATTCCTTTCAAGTCCCAAAGAATTAAGAAAATGTCAAAAAAATTCCTTAAAAAAATTCAGATGTTAGAAGAGTTCTGTTAACAATTTCTTTTGTGAGATTAACAACTCTCATTCGTAGGATTAACAACTTCATTTGTGGGATTAACAACTCTTTCGGATTTTTCTAACATTTGAATTTCCTTTACGACATTTTTGACATTTTTTTAGTTCCTTGGAATTTGAAATCAAAACAAGAATGTAAAATGATATACTTCAAATATGCATGAAACGCTTGTTTTCATTAATTATGTTCATTATTTCTTATATTTTACCATTAGATGTCATATCAATCCATATGATCTGTCAAGACGGTAGTTAATTAATGGTCGTTCATCAAAAACGACATAGAAGTATCGTTCCTAGTTAAACGACGAAAGAAGTAGAAGAAGGAAATAGTACAATATATATATATAGTACACACACACTATGCTACCGGCGTTATCTTTTTTTTTTTTTTCTGCCCGTTATTTTAATAAGCTTTCACTTTCTTGTCAAAAACAAAAAAACAAAAAAAGCTTTCCCTTTCAAAAAAAACTTGCGATTACCCGCAAGTTACAAAATTTATAGATCAATAAATATCAACACATATTAAAAAATATAAAACTAGAATTTCTTACATTTTTATTTTTATTTTTTGCTAAACGCAGTTATTATTGGAGGCAATCTTATTTAAAACACTGTTAGACACTAAACTATCAGATAATAAAAGTGAGCACAATAAAGTATAGAGAATAAGTTTTGTGTGGTTGGGGGGAAAAACAGAACAATATAAAACTTTTGTGTATATATGTTGTAACATCCCATTTTCTAAAGCGGAATTTTTTTTTTTTTTTTCAATCAGAGTAGAGCAATGGAGCGAAAGAGTAACTGATCATAACAAAATATGAACCATAGTGTGATATAGTATTGACATTACAGCGATCCTACTTGTTCAAAAGGTAAGTAGAGAAAGCGATAAGATAAATCCGGCCGGTAGCCTACTCCTGCTGCTGCTTATCCCTAGCACCGATCCGTGGTCCTCCGGATCCTGAAGCTATAGCTGAGATTCAATTCACCGCATTGAATCTCAGGTAACGGTTAACCTTATGCTCAAACAAAAACAGTATATAGACAACGAGATATTCATGACATAACAAAGAACATCTCATCGATAAGTGTGACACGACGAACATAAGCATGGAGCAATATGTAAGGTCCTACACAACAACATTGTGACACGAGACGGGACATAAGCATAAAGGCGTATGTAAATTCCTACACAAATATAGCTCGCACATTACCCCGTGCCACGATCACGTGTCCTCGCCGCTAGGAAAACTCAAAGCGGTATTATCATGTCTTATAACCCGTACAAGGCTGTATGTATAACGACGACCCTAAGCGAGCCCGGTATATGAACGTATCTATGACATATATGTATATGAGAGCTATAGGATTAGTGTTACGATGCGCGTCCGTACCTTCGTTGATGTACGCAAATGTTTCGGCGAGCTGTACTTTCTACGGAGAAACGTGCAAAAGTCCTACTGACACGTCGGGCGTAACGGCAGCAGAATTAACGTTTCAGATATCCTATGAGAATAATGTCACTTCCATTAGTAATTTGACATTATAAGCGGCATTTTAGGTAAAAATTACCATTTTGCCCCTATACCCCTACTTGGCGGAATTTCGCCAACGCTTAGCTACATAGGCTATTTTCTTCCCAAAATTTCGCCAGAACTTCGACGCCATCATGATTTTCGAAAATAAAGACTAAAATAGCCCTCCCATCTAATATCAAAACATAAAAATAAAGACTACTCTAGCCTTACTAACTATAAACTAAAGACTAAAAACTAAAGACCGAAAGACTTACCCGTTGAAGATTTCGCAGAACTCCCCCATAACTTCTCTCTCTTCTTTCTCTCCCTAGGATTTTCGGCCAAGGAGCTCAAGAAGATGGTGTGCAGAATTTTGAAGGAGAGGGGGGTGTATTTATAGGTAAAAACAAGGGACTTGTTTGGCAAAATCTAAGGATTTGTTTGGAAATCAATGTTGTAATAACCCATTAATGCAACTTGTTCAAGAAGCCAATTCTTCCACACACACACACTCTTGGTCGACATAGGGGCTGTGTGGCAGCACCTCATTGGTCCAAAAGTGGTGACTTAGCTCACTTGATGCCCGGTATAACCGTTTTCTCCGATCGATACCCGATTCGCGTGATTTCGGAGAAATCTCAAAATTATGGATTTACAACTTTGAAGACATGTTCTCACTTAGTAGAAATGTCCAAGTCAACCTTTATTTTGATTCCATATAGACCTCCAACTGTCCAGTTGAAGTTTCCTCGAAAAACGTGTCCGAACGCGTCCGGTGTCGGAATTCGTTTTCGGAGATATCAATCTCTTCGAAATAATTCACTGATTCCAAATATGTCTAAACAAATTCAAACCCATTACTAAATGTTGAGTTAGAATTTATTTTCCTCTTTTCCAAATTATGCCTATATGCATTTTTCCCTATTTTGTTTTATTAGGAAAATGCACAAACTACTTCGAATTAACTTAGGAAGAGGTCACTTAAAGGTAAAAACTCACTGATCAATATTTTACCTTGACCTTGGGATTCCTATTCCTAGATCTCTAGATAGGATCCGTTTCCTAATTTTAATATTACTATTCACAAATTTTGCTTTAATTAATTTTAATATTAAAATATGTTGCAAGTTGGCCACTTGCTTCTTATTTCATTTTTTATTTTATTTTTATTTTTCTTGGCCCAAAATGTCGGTTGGCCTTATTTTTATTTTAATAAATATTTATTTTTTATTTATTTAATTATTTAATTATTTATTTTTTTTCCAAAAATTCCACAAAAATCCCTAATTGGTTCATTCTTGTATTTAGGCTTAAAAATACCTAAACTCAACTATTTTTCACAAAAATTTCCAATTAATTAGTAAATATATTTTTACTAATATTCAACCAATTTCCACTAATTTTTGAGCTTCCCATAATTATTACTGAATTTCCATTGTTAATGCTTAGGTAATTAGCTCAATATTACCTAATTACTCTTTATCACTTGTTGATAATTTTCTTAATTACAATACCTCATTACCTTCATACTCTTGCATTAACCTTAGTATTTTCATGCCTCTTACACTATTCTATAATTTGTAAGGGTATTTCGGTCTTTTATTACCTTTTGCACATTCTTGTACAATTTCTCCAATTTCATAATTTATTAAATTACCATAATTAGAGATATTATATTCTCCTAATTCACTTGGGCATTTTACTGCCTTTTAGGATTTTTCATAATTTTTCTAAGTTATTCCTGGCCCTTAAGGGCATTTTCGTCATTTTGGCACTTTGGCCCTTAAACTCCCTAATTTCTTGCAGAAATTCTACTTAGAAAATAGACTATAATTATACAAGACCGGAGATTGAAATTTCACTTATCAGAAATATCCAACTTTTATTTATAATATTCCAGATAAATATCCGGGTATTACATATGTAATGATTCTGAGATTTTAATAACAATATAACTCAGAGTTTTTGTTTAAATATATAAAACACCAGCCTTTTTTTTTTTGTCAAAAAAAAAAAAACACCAGCCTCATTAATTAAGTATTGGAGATTTATTTACATTTATGTTTTTATAATCGCGAACTAGTTGATAATTAATCTATGTCACAACTCTTTACATTACATGACATTTTATAACAACTACGTGGATCTTTGTGAATTCATTCATCACTTGACAATCATTTAACTTATTATATATTGTATTTAGATTGGTGTCAATAATTTGCGTACAACTTTTTTTTATTTGATCAAAGGTATTCTCTAAATTACTTTGGACGTGAGAATTTTTGTATTTTCCTCCTTAATGAAGTGAAGTCATTTACCATCAGTTAATAGCTCAGCTCAATTGTTTTTCCTTTAAAATTGCCTGTGTTGTGAGCTAGGAACTCTAATATGAGTTGTTCCTTATGTGATTCACGAAAGCATGGCAAGTCACAAGGTTATTTACATGATTTAAATTTAATGTAAGGTGGACTCACTTTAAAAAAAATAAGAAATTTATTTAATGAAATTCAAATTACCAGTGTTGTTTCAGTAAATTAACGATTGAAACTAGTAGGGGAGCAAAAAAAAAAAAGCATCAGATTGGAAGCGATGAAAGATAGATAGATAGCTAAGACTGATGATGAAGTGATTAATTATATGTTTGGATTAGTTTTGGATGAATAGATTTTACAATTTACAAAATAAATATATGAGAAAAAATTTATTTCGATTTACGAAAAATAATTTCTGAAATGTTTAAAATCCATGATTCAACATTTTCCCAAACAAGCAGTTAAGCTAAGTAGCAAGGTGCAGAGATTCTTCGCATGGCATTATAAATATATATGCATTAATGAATGAGAGACTTAATTATCACTGACACCCCAGTCTCCTCAACAACTCTCACTGTCATCTAAGCACACATGGCGTCCCTACCCTCTTTCTTGGGTTTCTATAAATGTTTTCTGGCATTTCTTCAGACTTTTCAGATTCATACAAACATTGAAACATACAGACAAACTTACGAATGCTTTATTTCTCAGTCCATTGGCTAGTCTTTAAATCAGTGATTATATACTGTGACATGTACAGACACACAGGTTAACCAATTCAAGCATTGTCTTATAAAACAACTAAAAAAAAAGAGTCTAATTCCAAAAGATTAGTCTATTAATCCTTTTGTGAGGCTACTTCGTAGGTGATCCTCTCTTTGAATATTGAAGTTGGGGGATCCAAACCCTCATAAGAGCATACTTCAATTAGCCTCTTGACGATCAGGCCCCACCACTTGTAGCTCTCTCAAATTGATTGGCTCTTGGTGAAAATAACTTGTGGAACAAATCCTAATTAAAGAGAGAGCTCAATCTCAAAAGATCATAACCCATTAAGAGGAATAACTCGTTGAACTCAAACCCTACCACACTTGTGAAACTCCCAACCAATGTCGGGCTCACAACACATTGCAATACAACAAGCTATAATCCAAAGCTATTCTAAGTAAATTTGAGCACAACCATACCCATATATCTGACAATACGATACACGTACACACTGATGATGACAAGTATGATTAAGTGAAATGCAAGCTCTTTGTTTTCCCCATAGTTTTCTTACGAAAAAATATGTATACAAGCCAGGGAACGTACATATTATGGTCACTTATCACCTTGCTTAAATATCAACTATACGTGCGTATGGTAGATCGATGAGACTCTTTGATGAGCTTCTGAAAAGATATTCTTTGCTTCTTTTCTCCCTTGTTATATTTTAGATTGAATGAAAAAAGGTTACATATTTATGGTTAAATTATTAATGAGATGACCTTATAATTAAGGAATATAAAAAAAAATTATAATGGTACTATAAAAGTAATATCTTTATCCAAGATTTAGAAACAATATCCCTTCTAGGTAAAATTGAAAATAGTCCTCTTCCAATTTCATCCATCTCATCCAAAATGACCATAAGACAGACAAATACAATCTGTCCAAGGTAAAACATTTAGTATTTGCTGCTATCATCAACAGCTAGTGATTAAACATCATTCTACAGTAATTATACACACATACACTTTGGTTTAAATATTTCAGTAATTATTTTACTTTTAATGAACTTGATATTTATAACCCTGCAAGGAACGAGTAATTAAACAGTTATTTAAATAAAAGACAACAACTCATTAATTGCTGCGAAAAATTATAAGATGAGTCCCAGTGTCCCACATTAAATCAAGATATATATAATACATGAAAAATGATATAGATCAGAAAAAAGGATCTGAAAAGCACAGCACCCCAATATCCAAGTTAAATCACTGCAGTCAAACACTCAAATTATAGTACAAAGTCAGAAGCCAAATTTTGGAGATAGATTATTCCTATAGAATAATTATTAGATTAGATAGATTGCTGAATTCCACAGTCAATCGCATAATATATATTGCCCTCGTCAAGTACAAGCAAGCGTTTCCGCCCATCCCGCAGTACCATTGGTACTTTGTCCAATAATAATATAGATAATCATTAATCACAGCCAAAATTTAATTCCGGATTAAATAAGAAAAGGGAAAGCGCAGGAAAGAGTTGGGAATTAATTTATTGTGGTTATTAATTAAGGTTCCACTCGCAGATTATTCCCAATGTCCAGCGTTGTGGACTTGTAGCAGACAAGAATAATAAAGCGAAAGCATTAATTTCAGTAAACAAATGAAAAATACACACTTGATCACTGAAAGATTGAAACACACGAAAATAAAGCATGCTTATTTAGCATCCCGTACGTTAGTCAAATGAGCTCAGGTGCAAACGATGCGAAAAGATAAGCAATACGAATTAAAACACAAATATGGCTTTTATTACTAATATATGTTGTGAGTACAGCTCGAGAGAACTATCCTGAGAAAGCAGACACTTGCATATAATAAGATTTCTTTCAGCTATCTAATTTTCTTGGAACGGTAAAGCTAAAGATCCACACCGAAATTAAAGACTTGTATTTTTTGGTCTGACTGATATTTTAACTGCACACATCGATCATCTTCTGAAAACAAGCAACCCAACGACGACGACGAGAGGATACGATTATAAATCCCTTATTTTGACATGCTTGTCTTATCCTGAGATTTGGAACGCGCACACACACACACATATATATGGCTGTGAATTTATGAGTAAATTATCCCAGAAGCCGCAATATATATATATATAGATAGAAAAATAAATATGAGATCACTTATCTCCAAACAAGTATCCAAGAGAGGAATCTCCTCCAGGAACTGATTTGACTTTGGTAGATGGACGATCCTGAAAGGGTAATTAAAAAAGAATTAAGAGATAATGATGATAATCAAGGTTGCAAATTAAATAGAATATATATTAAGGAAGGAGATGTAAACTTACAGTGAGGAAGGTGCCAACATGGTGGCCCTGAGCTCGAGAAAAAGCATGGGAGACATGTTGTGGATTTTGACTGGAAGAAGGAGAAAGAGCCATAGTCTGATCTGTGTAATTAGAGGGCACATCAATCCCATATGGTGGAAGTGACGACACTGTACATTTCTTTGATTTCTCCTTTGCCTCTTCCTCTGACCCAAACAGATACCCTAATGAACTTTTTCCTCCCCCAGAGCTTTCGCCTCTCTTCATCTTACCTTCTCGATCCATTCAATTCACAAGATCTCTCTCTCTCTCTCTCTCTGCAAATATTATATATAACCCTAACATATATATAGTCTTATTCCTCTCTCTTTGTGAAACGAAATGGGCGTTTATGACAGTACGCCATTACCTAATCCCTCATTATTGACAGTAAAACTATCACTGTTACTGTGAATATGTGTGTGGAAGAATTAATTTCAACTCTTGGCTGAGAGAGAATTTTCCCTAGCTAGCTTCTTACTTATTAAGATAGATTTTGGAGTTCATCACGGGACCCTATGTATAAGACATAATTTTTATATGGGAAAAGCTCAGAAAAATACCATCAAAATTATTAAAAGATAAATAAGTATGTTGAATTTCAATAATTTTAAAGGGACTGAATTGAAATTTTGAAATGTTGTAAAATTTGAGAAGTTACCTAATTGCCCTTATTTTTTTAAAAATAAAAAATTATCAATCCCTTGCCGGCCGTTTGAGCTCCAGCATCGATGACCGGTGGCAGCAGCCATCACTGGAGTTCCGGTGACCTTGTCGACGACTGGTCGCGCGGAGCTCTGGTGAAAGTTATTAGGAAATATTCAACAAATACTCCGTTTACAACTTTAGTATTCCTATTAATAACTTTAGTATGAGAAATTCAAAAAAAGAAAAAAAATAGTCGCCAGAGCTCCGGTGAAGGAATATTCTTTTTTTCTTTTAATTTCTCAAGCAAAAGTTATTGATATAGATACTTGACTTGTTAATAGCGATATTAAAGTTGTAAATGACAGCCTTATATATTTTTTAATCTCTCACGCAAAATTCGTCAATATTAATACTTGAGTTGTTTATAGCGATACTAAAGTCGTAAATGAGATATTTGTTGATATTTCCTAATAACCTTTACCGGAGATCCAATTGCTAATATCTTTTTTTGAATTTCTCTTATTAAAGTTGTTAATGTAGATAGTTGAGTTGTTTATGGCGATACTAAAGTTGTATCTTATAGATACTTGAGTTTTCAATAACCTTCACCAGAGCTTTGGCGGCCGGTTGTCGGTAAAGTCATCAAAGCTCTGGTGACGGCCACCGCAGGAGCTCTAGCGGCTAGCAAGGGGTTGGAGATTTTTTATTTAAAAAAATATACTTAGGGTAGTTAAATAATTTCTCAAATTTTGCAACATTTCAAAATTCTAAATAGTCCTTTTGGAATTATTGAAATTTAACATACTTATTTATCTTTTATTAATTTGGGTTAAGGTGCAAAAATAAACATGAGCTTTTCTCCGAGGAGCGCCCAGTAGCAAATGTTTTTTTCAGGTGCAAAAGTAACTATGTGGTTACAAATTAGGTGCAAAAATAGCGTTTGACCGTTAAATTTGACTTTTGACCGTTAAGTTTGACTTTTTCTTGATCGGACGATGACGTGGCTTTTTTCAAGATCCTTTTAGTACCGGTCAATACCGAAATATTTTTCAAGATCCTAAAATAATTTTTCAAAATTATGAAATATTTTTTTGTACCAATCGGTATCCCGAAAATACTTTTAGTACCAATCAAGACCACGAAATATTTTTTTCAAGATCATTTTAGTACCGATCAATACCGAAATATTTTTCAAGATCCTAAAATTATTTTTGCACCTTTGAAATGCCACGTCATCGTCCAGTCAGCAAAAAAAGTCATACTTAACGGTCAAAAGTCAAACTTAACGGTTAAACGCTATTTTTACACCTAATTTGTAACCACATAGTTACTTTTGCACCTGAAAAAAGCATTTGCTACTGGACGCTCCTCGAAAAAAAGTATATGTCTATTTTTGCACCTTAACCCTATTAATTTTGATGGTATTTTTCTATCTTTTTTCCTTTTCTTAATTGTCATTGTTTTTCTAATTTACCCCTATCCAAACTTCCTCAACAATAATCAAGAAGGAAAATGAATGAAGGAATTAAGGAAGATAACTAGAATGCTTTAGAAAATATATATTATATCAACTAACTTCTTAAATTAAATTAAATAAATATGTCTTATATTAAAAATTTAAATTAAATAAATATGTCTTATATTAAGAATTTGAGGAGTATTAATATTACACGTTTCATCATGGCGCACACAGTTCCTGAGTCCTTTCATTTCGTCCTCAAATATTTAATCAAGAAGTGACGCTTTTGCCATTGGGGGGAAAATTTTGATATAAAAATTTTAGGAGAGGGGTTGGGTTCATCCACAGTTCAAGGGCAGGGCGCTATAGCTCTGCTCTCCAGAGCATACAGGACTGAGAGTACATATGCCTCTACCTCAGCCTGCGTTTCCACAAGTTCACATCACCTAGGATGACTTCTTCAACGCCTTGACCAACTTCAGGATCGAACCCCCTCCCTTTGGTGAGGGTGTCCAACCCCTTTGCCAGTTGAGCCCGAGGGGTTCCACTGGGGGAAAATGAACAGAAATTAGTTAGCCCTAGCCCCCTTTTTATTTGTCGTTCCTTCCAAACCCAATTAGCTAGCTAGGGAAATGGATCTTCTCATCAGCCCATCCCTCATTATCCCTCATCATCCCCCATTTGGACCGTCCAATTTTGATCTAACGATCCAGAGGGACCTTCCTAAAAACCACATGCGGTAATTTGGGCTGATGAGAGAAACCGGACTTGCTAGCTAGTGGTACAAGGAAACATATCGGCGACAAAAATTCATGCTCTTCAATTGTAGATTTCCTTTTATATTTGTTTAAGGTTTAACGTGCAATTTTACTTTTAAAGGTTTTTTTTATGAGTGTTTTATACAAATAAATTTTGAAAGAGGTAAGAGTACCAATAATGTAATAAATAATTTAAAATAGTGTAGATTCACTAAGGTCATTAAATTTTATCAAACGTCCGTTGTGTTTTACTTTAAATTGGCCTTAGTGAATTTAACAAACGTTTGATGAAATTTAAAGGGTTTCGTGAATTTAAACCATTTTAAATTGTTTATTATTAGTATTTTTGTCCTTTTTAAAACTTATTTGTATTAGGCACTCATTAGGAAAAACTTTGTTGATGATAAAATTACATATTAATCATTTATCTAAAGTGATAAAGTATATACTCCCTCCCGTCCTTATTATAATTAGACATAGTTAAGGGAGGTGATCAATTGGTCCTAAATTCAAGACATACTTTTTATATTTGTCAATATTTTATTAATTCACCCTAATTGATATTCCCTCAACAATAATTAAAGAATAGGGGGAGAGGAGAATTAAGGAATATGATTAAGGTGTTTTAAAAAAATACATGTCATATTAACTAACTTGACTAACTTCCTTAATTTAATCAAACTAGATAAATAATATATTTCATATTAAGGGCAAGAGGGAGTATTTCTTAATCTAATTTTGTAAATTATTTCATGCCTAAATATCAAACGGTAGGCAGAAAGAGCTCGAGTTCTTCGTATGATCCTAGATATGCATAGCTAGGGACGATCTAGCTAGTTATGAACTTAAATGTTAGATAATGGATTTTTCTCCTTTGGTACGTAGAAGCACTGTTGGTTCTCATTTTAGCACGCTAATTAAACAAGTATAACTGATACATAATTATAGAGCTAGTACCCACACCCGATATGAAGTTTATATTTTTCTTATTGTTGCGTTGTTTTTTCAGTCTATCAAATAATTACATTTCACTGCATTTGTTGATACTTGTTTCCCAAAGTGGTAAATGTCATATGATACCATGAAGCATATCATGGCTATTATTTTCATTTATTTCATGCATTGAGTTAATTAATTGAGTTAATCTTTTAGCTCAACAGCATGTGTATATATTAGCTGATCGAAGTTAGTCAATGATCAGGTCATGTCACGGCCAGCAGACTCATTATTCCATTCAAATAATTTTGATGTTTTTGCTTGAATAGTTAACATCGAATGCTACTCAATTAACTTAATTAAAAAAAACTTTCTTGACCTTGTCTATATATAAGTCATAACGCAAAACAATCACAAGACGATTAAAATAATTTTTAATTAGATAAAATTTTATACCAATGTCCAATGTACGAATATAACATCATATATAATGCGCTCTTTATTGGTTTCTTAATTACTGATTAATAATTGGATCCTTTATCTGTCGATTTATTTTTGTTAAATGTATAGACCCCTTGAAGTTTTCATGTCGTTAAATCCATTTCAATGGCTAAATTTAATTAAACCACCAAATGTTGCATTGTTATGTGGTGCTTTGCCCCATTAAAACATGCAGCTTTATTTTTCTCTATGTAATATTACGTACTTTTCACATCTAATTTTTAAATTACGTTTATGCATACTAACATGTTTTATCATACTAGCTTTGATTTGTAAACAATGATTTGAAGTCTTCGGAGTTCGCAGCACGAGCGAATTGACTCTCTCTCTCTACACACACACGCATACATGATAGAATAAAGGGTTAAGGAGCAATTTTACCAACGAACTATTGACTAGGCCAGGACCACCCAACACAGCAAACTATTTTTTGGACCAAAAATACAAATAAAGTTTTAAAAACGTTAAAGGGGCACAATGACGTTATAACCTGGAAATGTCCGTATGTTTTCTTTGGATTGAGGGAAATACACTGCGTGGCTTGGTGAAAAATTAAAAAATTGCGTTGATGTTTTTCTACTATGGAAGACGAAGATCTGTAATTTTTTCCCTTTCCTTATCTGAACAAAAATGCCCAAGACAAAAGCCCCAAAAATCACTGATCCAGAAAACCCAACCCTCACGAATGCTTTTCCCTCTCTTCCAATTTTTGCTTCGTCTTCTTTGGTCTGTTTCATTTTTGTTTCTTCCATGGCTTTCTCTACTCCATCTTCAATCCTGCTTCAGATTTCCAGACTCATCTTCTTTGCATCTTTGACAGATTCGGGTTTATTCTATTTTTCTTGCTTCTCTCTAGTCACTTTGTCTTCTCTAATTTGTCTGCTCTGGATTTTTCTGTTGCTTGTGTACTCCCTCGACCTCTGCATCTTCCCCTTCATCTCTCCCAGCGCCGCCGGCTCTGTCTCCTCCAATCCATCCAAACACGTTTCCTGGTCCGTCATTGCCGCGCTGATCCGGGGAGAAAGCTTGAAAATGGATTCGTGGTCGTTAGGGTTTTGGAGGGAAGTGGTGAGGGAGGAAATACTGGAGTAGCAGGAGGCCGGGAAGCGTGTGACGTTGCAGACGATTCTGATGGAGGCGGCGATGTCGGTATTGGCGGTGGAAGGAGTTGATCGTGGTCCGGAATTAGAGTTGTGGATGAGAGCTCCGAGCGTGACACCGACAGAGAGAGTAAGGAAGAGGATAGCTAAAACAGAAATGAAGGCTACAAGGGGCTTGCGATTGGGGGATCTGAGGAAAGAGGGCTGATCTTCGAGGTGATCACATACTTTGCCATAGCCATGGACGAACTTGGAGGAATTCATGGCGGGATCTGAGAAGAAGGAAGAAGATGAAGCCTTTGTTGGATATGAAGATGTTGGAGGAATTCATGGCGGGATTTGAGAAGAAGGAAGAAGATGAAGGATGAAGCCTTTGTTGGAGATGAAGATGTCGAATGAATGAGAGAGGGAGAGAGATGAAATAGACGACATTACTTTTCCCTGACGTCATTGTGCCCCTTTAACGTTTTTAAAACTTTATTTGTATTTTTGGTCCAAAAAATAGTTTGCTGTGTTGGGTGGTCCTGACCCAATAGTTCGTTGGTAAAATCGCTCCTTAACCCTACAATAAATTGAAAAGAAAAAATCGAAAAGCATCCTATGGTCATTTTAAAAAGGAAATTAAAACATTGGTTTTCAATTGATGTTGATATCCTTTCCTTTCTTTTAATTCTTCGATTCCTTGCGTTAAATTCTTCTTCTGGTATCAAGACGTACAGGTGAATATAATTAAAGTTGAAGATCATGCAACTTTTATTTTTTGACCTCAAGATCCTGCGACTAACCAAAAGGGTTTATTAAAAAGAACAAGGGAGTTAACTAATTAAGCTAGGACTGAAGTTGTAATGGGAAAGTCAGAATTGAATTGAGCATATCGCATGAAAAGAGTTTAAGTAAATAATTTAATAGATGCAGTCGGGACAGGATGATGTGGAGTGGGCCTAAATGGCATTATTGAGGTTGCTAATTAAAGGCGTTACAGCTTAAATAGGTAAGAATTATAAAGGTGATGAACAGTGGCTCTAATATCTGAGAAGATAGAGCCAGATTCCTACTTATTCAGGTAAAGAGATAAGATTATAAGAAAAAGATAAGGACAATTTTGTTCCGGAAGTTGTTATTGAGAGATAATTCTGTCGCGGAAGTTTATTTAGGGCAATTCTTTTTGGAAGTGTCAAAAAATGAGTAATTTTACTCTTACGGTTATCTCAATTAATTTTAACCATTAGTTAACCAAATATTTTGATAAGCTGACAGTTCATGTGTTATCCAAAGTTAGATTTAAAATTTTTGGAGAAAATTCGTATATTAATAAAAATGATATGCGGATTATAAGCTCAATATATTTAATTAACAGTTAAAATTAACTGAGATAACAATTAAAACAAAATTATTTCCTTTCCATCACTCCCGAGACAATATTACCTGTTAATCTAGTAACAAAACTGTAGTTAGTTGGCTGGGACGTAGTCCAAGAGAATCAATCACACACATATATAATCAAACCAGTGTCTTTGCTTCTGATAAAAAAAAAAACCAGTGTCTTTGCCAGTTCATATATCATATATGTGTGTGTGTGTTGCCCTAGGGTTCGCTAGTGTATGAGTCCAACTTTACAGATGAGCCCCAGGGATAATTCTGATTCTGTTGCCTGGTGGAATGATCGATAATAGTTTTTTTTTTTTTTTTTGATAAGACTTATCGATAATAGTAATTGATTCCTCTTAAAGACTGATACGTGCAGTTCATGACTCGTCACTGGCCCATGTGATCAGTGTCCTGTCAAAGGTAGTATTCCAAAAAAGGAAGGTGGCAGAGGTACTAGCCACCACCAACCCCTCTCAAGCGTCTCTATATACTCCCCCTACCATATTATAATACACTAACTAACAATTCTCATAAATAAATAAAAACAGTTAAAGTTAATAAAGTTAGCCTACAATTTAAATATAATTTTTAATATTACCCCTACTAATTGCACTAAACTCTAATGTCATATTAATTATTACTCTCACCCACTACTCTTATTTATTAAGGGCATACATGGAAAAGAATAATTAATGCTCTTTGGGAACAAACAAGGGCCTTATAAAAAATATCAAATAAACTTACTAGTTGGTGTCTTATAATAAGGATCAGAGGGAGTAATATACTCTACTTCCTCTAGTCCTCATTATAAAGCACCAACTAATTATTCTCACAAACCAATAAAAACAGTTAAAGTCAATAAAATTGTCTTAGAATTTAAGTAATTTTCAATATTACCCCTACTAATTGCACTAAACTCTAATATATCATATTAATTATTACTCTCACCCACTACCCTTATTTATTAAGGGCATACATGGAAAAAAATAATTAATGTTTCTTGGGAACAAACAAGTGCCTTATAAAAAAAGACCAAATAATCTTGTTAGTTTGTGCCTTATAATAAAGACCAGAGGGAGTATATGCTAAATATAGAAGTTAAGTATGCTATAAAAAAATATAAAGTTAAATAACTAATTTATTATGATTAAGAAAATTAGCTAAATTAGTTATTTTATAATAATGTGGATTGTTTTTCCAAAAATATCTCATTTAATCATAACTATGATTGTCGCAAACCCCTTAATGCATAGTTAAAAGGATTAAGAATAAATTTTAGCAACAAATTTTTTTGCTATGGGTGTCAAACAAGTTTTGAAGAGCATAAAATTGGACATAATATTTTAAAGTTGTGCAATAATTTTATCGATTTCACTTAATTTTCCCAAACATCCGTTATAAAGTTGGAGGAAAAACAAGTGGATTCCTGATCAAAAAATAATACTCAACATTTGGATCAATTTAATGGACTTGCTATAATTATTATTATTTTTAAAATATTGAATATACTTTTACACCCTTCAAAATCTAATTGTGGTAGACATTTATAGTGAAAAATTTCGTTGCTAAAATTGCACTTAACTTTAGTTGAAAACAAAATTCATAAATTTCGGAAGCAAATGAATTAAGGTTTATATGTATGACTAATAAAGTAAATCTATATTAAGTAGATCATACATTTAAGATAAGAAGCAGCGTTCAAGAAAAAGGAAGAAAGTTGAATAATGAAGCAAGCTAAGGGATGGAGGCAAAACCTTAAAGAAGGCATCGTTTAACCCTACTAACAGACACGTACTAGCTAACCCATATTTTTTTGGGAAAATCCATACAGGGGCCCAATTAAGGCCCAAAATTTCAAAAAATGCCCCAACAACTTTCACATACCAAAAAGGGCCCTGGGGCCTTTTCTGGGATTTTTCATTAAAACGTTAGTTGTTAATCTGACTGATTTAGTTGTTAACCGGGTCTGATATTGTTGTTAAAGTGACTGATTTAGTTGTTAAAATATTGTTGTTAATGCGACTGATTTAGTTGTTAACGGGTATTGATTTTGTTTTTAATCTGGCTGTTTTAGTTGTTAACGTTTATATTAGAAAAGGCCCTAGGGCCCTTTTTGGTATGTGAAAGTTGTTGGGGCCTTTTTTAAAATTCTGGACTTTAATTGGGCCCCTGTATGAATTTTCCCCAATTTTTTTTTTTTGGGCCAGCATGAACCAACTCATAATTAAAAATTCAAGAAGGGTCTTGAATTCAAAAGCAGACTTGATTAATATGTACCATCTTTATCCGAATGACATAACTACCTTCAATAAAATTAATTATCAATTTATTACTGACTTATTAGTTGTTGTCATTTAATGGGTTAAAGTCGATATTTATCAAATTGTTGTTGTCAATGATGTTCAAGGAGGAATTTTATTGAAGATAGTTGTTACAAATCTCATACCAATTTCTATATATTCATAGGAATTAAATTATTTCGCAGTTCTTATTTAAATTAACATATTTTAGGATGATATTTCTTTCATTTTGCCTTGATATTATCTAGAGTTGGTAATAGGGGTAGCGCCCCGGGTTCGGGTTGGTTGCGCCGAAAAGACCCACATCAATATGGGTTATGATTTTTATTTTATTTTATTTTTCAATTTTTTTAAACAATATAATGAAATATTGTTTAAAAAGGATTATACCCTTAACTAAGTTAAGAAAAAACTAAATTGCTTTTTGGGGGAAAAAGTTGAATTGCTTCGTTCAGCCTTCACGCCTTTGGTTAATTATAAATAATTTAAAGACAATCAGAGGGAGATACAAGTAGCAATGGGCATGGATTATCTGATTATCTCCAACGTTTAGACAAATAGTTGAGGAGACTGAATTTTTTTTTTTGTTTTTAGTTTATAGGTAAACGATTTTATGATATACATGTAAATATCACAAGACGTAAAAGTGATATAGGGGTTGAATAAAAGTCAAAATCTTTGTTTTCTTTTGGTGTAGGTGTCATCCTGATTCTTTATATTCTTTCTCAATAGTCACTCAATCACCAGAGATATTCATACAAACTAGCAAAAATATCTTGACCGTCTATGTTCATCAAACAGTACACAATCCCATATTTTATTATATCAACATGGTGGTTTTCAACGAGGAAGTAGGAACTCTGCAAACATGAAACTTGCATTTGCCTTTTGGTTAATCAATTGTTAAAATCACTAAGCAATATATCCTTCAGTCCTCAGAATAGTACAAACTCTCATTTAGCTTCTCTGAAAATATTTTTGCCCATTGAGTTACAGATCCCTGATTGAACATTTGACCAGAATTGTTAATATATTGTTCTTGCTGGATAAGACCCATGAATTTAAAACTTTTTCCTGCGTCTTCTTAACTCTTGCCTTTTCTTTTCCACTTTAGTAGTATTCAAATCCAGCCAAAACTTCAAACTGTGGTAAAATGTAAGTTGCAGGACTTTCTAGAGCTACCCTGTTCATATCAGTGGAACTGACCACACCTCTACTCTTATATTTTCACCACTACCACCATATCAGTTGAAGGAAAAGGAATGAAATGAATGAAGGAGAAGAGGGTTTGGCGTTTTTACAGATTTTGTAGAAAATTTAAAAACAAAACAAAAAACGAGCTACTTGCTAATCTAGCCACTAGTGCAAAAAAGGGCTTTAAGACTGCCTCATTTGGAGCGGATAATCGACGCACCGGTCTTAAAGGTGTGACCGGTGGCAGTTTTGTAAATAAAAAGAACTTCTTAAACAATGAAGGGCTATAAGACCGCCTCATTTAGAGCGGATAATCGAAGCACCGGTCTTAATGGTGTGACCGGTGGCGATTTGTAAATAAAAAGAACTTCTTACACAATGAAGGACGCCTCATTAAGACCGGACTAATTATCGACCGGTCCTAAATATGTGACCGGTGGCATATTTGTAAATATAAAGAACTTCTTATTCGATCAATTTTTCATAGATCTTATCCGCACTGTTAAAATAACAACCGGCCTTAAAAATGTTAATAAAAAAATTGAAATATCAAATACTTTTATGTAGAAATCTCATCAAGGCAGACTTATATTTTCTACACTCCAAAATAATACGGAAAAATATAAATATAAAGGTATTAAAGTTTTAAGACCGAACATATATAAAAGCCGGTCTTAAAACTTTGATTTTTAAGACCGAACTTAAAATTTGTCCGGTAAAGTTTGAATAAAAATTAATTAATTTTAAGACCGGACATATATAGAGATCGGTCTTAAAGGTTATCTTTTACGACCGTATATGTGTATTTGTCCGGTCTTAAAAATGAAGCGCCAAACATTAACTTCGCGCGGACGCTTTTGTCACTCTCACACTCTCACTGAAGAACCCCTGTTCACGTTGCGAAACCCTTCCTGTTCCATTACCTCTCTTCCTCGCCCCACGTACCGTTAGCCTCTGTTACTCCCTCATTTTCTCAGGCATTCCTCTCTTACTGTCTTGAAAATGAACGGTGAAAACGATTCCACTCGTGTTCTTGAAACTCCAGATACTGGTTTGACTGGGAGGGTCGGACAAACGAACCCTCTTCATCTCACATTGAGCCTCCTCGGCGCAGTGCACGCCGTGGTAGAAGCGGCACACGAATGATGGAAGTATCCCTTAGTCGAATACGGGACGAAGCTCGAGATTCATTTTGATGAAAATTTGCAACCTTTCGGTCCTAATAAAAGCACATATACTAGTTTTGTCGGCGCTCTAGTACGCAGCAAGGTTAGCATTTTGACTGATGAGTGGAAAAATGTGGACCAAAAAACAATAAAGGATCCTATGTGGGACACTATCCGGCTTACATTCACCGTCCCTGAGTCTGAGAAGTTCAAAGACTCAACAT
Source organism: Acacia pycnantha (assembly GCA_025563575.1). NCBI lineage: Eukaryota > Viridiplantae > Streptophyta > Magnoliopsida > Fabales > Fabaceae > Acacia > Acacia pycnantha. The sequence continues at coordinate 178,896 of JAMWYP010000067.1, read as the reverse complement.
TGTCTTATTGTCTTTGAGCGGTTCGGAAGTTTAAGACCTTTCGGCTAACACTTATATTTTTGCCGAGAGAAGCGACCATCAACCACAGGACAAGTACAAATTTATTGATGAACAAACTTGGCAACAATTTGTTCGAAGCGGACCACTCTGAAGCTCGGTGAGTTATATTTAGTTTTGTTTGCACTTTTGTTTGCTTATTAACCTGTGAGGATATGTGAATGTTATTGTGTACATCTAATCTCGTTAGTTAAATGGTTTGGTGTGTGAATAGAAGTATACATTTGCTGCCTTTGTCTGCATGAGAGGAGCATGTCCTAGTTCCATGCAAGTTTGATATGTAAACCGTGTAATGGCCATGGTTAGACGTTCTTTGTTAGTTAGTTAGTTATTCTAATATGTGTAGGAACCATTTATGATGAATGAATGAATTGGTGAGTTGGCAGCATTTCGCAACTCCCTTTCCTTTGGTTTTCCCAATTTCTTCTACAATGCTACATCTTCCTTAAGTAAAATGTTGAAACTTGATGAAGTGAATTTGACTAATGTTTGACGTTCATATCAGCGAAGTTCTCTAATTTACATTAGTGACATGGCTGGAATTCATAATTGATATATAGTTGTTTTCAATCTGATTCACGAGAAAATAAGGGAAAAATATCGGAGATTGGGAGAAAGAATGATTGCCCACACAGGGGCTTCTCGCGGCGGATATGAAAAGGCCGAAAAAGATTTGATGGCAGCCAAACGGAAGAGATTAGAAGATGAAGCTGAATCCAATCCTTCTACGGTAGTTGACCTGCCGCCATCTCCAATACGTCGCGAGGAGCTCTGGTTGTATATTCGGCAAAAGCCAAGCGGCGCCTACACGAGTGAAAAAACTCGTGTAGTTGCTGAACGAATTGTAAGTATCGATATTGTTATTTTTACTTACTAAACATGTTTCATCACTAAGCTTCTCGTTATCTGTATCTTACAGGAGGATCTTAAAAAGAAAGAGGCAGAGGGATCTTTTGCGTCGGACGGGAGGAATGATGTTCTGACCGCGCGGCCGGAAACCAGATCACGCGGGCGTGTAAGGGGATTGGAGGACGGGTAGGCCTAAAGCAATACTTTGGTAAATCCAAACGCCACGAGACAAAGTATGGTTACCCAGGAGGAGATGGATCGACGCGGCCAAATTAAGTGAGGAATCGGCGGCGAAAGATGCTACATTGAGGATGTTTCAATCTGAGATGAGCAAGATGAAGGAGGAGATGGAGAAAATGAAGTTCCTCCCGAGCTCTCGGCCGAGACCAAGTGTGGATCCCTTGACACCTTCAAATGAACCTATGCAGCGAAACAGAGCACTAGAGGAGCTGCATTGTTGGACAGTCAGAGCAACCTTGTCATCTGTATGTGGAGGATCGTGATGGTCATAGACAATTGGTTGCTAAAGGGACTGTCCACAACTTGGGATCAACTGTACACCACAAACAAATGGCTGATGATGAAGTCAGAGTGTCAGTTGAAGAGGTGATCTTTGATGCACCTGTCCCTCTCCCAACTGATGAGCTGAAGGTTGTGAGTGATGTCAAGGGAACCTTCATCTCTTGGCCGGTGAAGCTTGTAGATGTCTCTACTCCTCATCAAGCTTCACCCCTCATCAAGCTCCACCCCCTCCTCAAGCTCCACCCCTCCTCAAGCTCCACCCTCCTCAAGTTCCATCCCCTACCGCTAACTTGACGGCCAAGGAAAAATAAAAGATTTGGTAGCCAAAAAATGGTTTAAAGATAAATCGTGGCTGTCAATGAAGTAGTAGGCCTCCTCATCCTCAACCGCTTTTAGTTGATAATGAAGATGTAGAGTCCATGTCGCTTCTGGAGCTGAGGTTACTAGTGCATGTGTTCAACTATTTATGAAGTAAGTATCTTCTTCCTTGATTACATAATTGAAATGCACCGTTTAGACACACATATATACATATATACTAATTCCCTCATCGATGTCATTCTTGTAGGTGCATGCACGAGAAACCGGTTCAAGAGGGCGACTTTGGATTTTGGATTCTTGTGCCCAGTGTATGCAAGCACAACACTACCTCGGAATTGAGACAGAGTACATATCAAATAGGTTGTGTAAAGTGCAAAGAAAGGTGTACTTGTTTCCACACTGGCTCGGGTATACATATATACTTGTCTCGCAATTCACTTAATATAATTATGCTACATATATATATATATCACCGAGTACTTTATCGCTGTGAATTTTCAGCAACCACCGGCAGTTGGTCGTCATGAACATGGAGTTCCATTATGTTATCTTCTTATGCTCCACTCACGATCCATCGACTACGTTGAAGCTGATGATCACCAAGTAAGAATGTCATTTTGATTGTCTTGTCTCGAAATCTCTGTTGTGAATTTTCGGTGAACATTACTTGATAAATTTCTGATTTTGATGATAGTGCCATGAAGACCTTCCGTGTTGAGGTAAAAAAGCGTGGTGCTCACTCACGAGATCCTAAATGGCACAAAATTAAGGTTAGTACATAATTGGACATGACATAATTGCCTTCGAAGTTGGTCGATAAGCTATATATGCTCTTATATATATTTATTGTTATTTTTAGACCCGTCGGCAACCAGAACGATCGAACTTATGTGGCCCGTACGTCATGAAACACTTATATGATATTGTGACGGAGGGAAACACTAAAGTCACTTTAAGGGTAAGATGTTATGGCTGAATTCGGTCAACGATGGCTTAATGTTACATATGAAATATGCACATAATATGTTAATTCTGTTTACTGTCTTTGATGTTACAGAGGTTTGCCCGTGAAGAGCCATTTGATGATGATGAAATCGAGCACATACGCGAGGTTTTTGTGAATATCTGTATAAACTAGTCTTAGAAAATCCAAGTCAAGACAATAATTAATGTCCTAAATTAATTCATTTGTAAATAATATATGATGCCGTAGCAACAATAGCCTTCTGTACATTTGTTTATTTTTTCGACTAGCTAATTAATTCATTTGTAAATATAGCAATGTAATTCAATAATAAATTTGTTTATTTTTTCGAACAATTTGTGTGTGTCCATTTTGGGTTTCTGAATGAATGGGATGGTGGATAAAGCTATTTAGTGCTTGAAATTTGAGGTACAGACGGATGTTGAAAATGAGCCAGATGAGGCTCGAAAAGTATTCGCGACTTTTAGGACCGTATATTTTTAAAAGTGCGGTCCTAAAGGTCTTCGTCCATTCTAAGACCGTATATTTAACAAATATCCGGTCCTAAAAGTCTTCGTCTAATTCTAAAAATTTGGGTAGAGACTTTTAGGACCGTATATTTGTTAAAAGTACGGTCCTAAAGGTCTTCGTCCATTTTAAGACCGTATATTTAACAAATATCCGGTCCTAAAAGTCTTCGTCTAATTCTAAAAATTTGGGTAGAGACTTTTAGGACCGTATATTTGTTAAAAGTACGATCCTAAAAGTATAGAAAATATACGGCTAAATTATTAGGACCGTTTATTTGTTAGTAGTCAGGTCTTAAAAGTCTTCATTTTATTTAATAGATTGCCGAAACCTTTAGGACCGTATATTTGTTAGTTGTCCGCTCCTAACTTTAAATTTTAAAATAAGGCTTAATTTTTAGGACCGAGGATTTATTAAACGTCCGGTCCTAATATTCTTCATTTTAATAGAGTTGGTGACTCGATTTTTAGACATATCGTTAGGGTTCAAGGCAACCATGTTTAGCATGTTCTTCTCAAGTTTTGTGCTTCGTTGTTCTCGTTTCAACTTTTACGGATGTGAAGAACGTCATCGGTGTCCCTTTTCTTTTGTTGGAAAAAGAAAGAAGATAACGAAACGACACCGAAAATTTTCATCACATCTGGAAAAGTTGAGGGAAGACAACGATGGTCCAAACTTGAGAATAGTCGTCACTCTGTTTGTTTTTATTCGAAAAAGGTAAATAATGTTTTTTGTTTTGTTTTGTATGGTCGCAATCTGTTAACTTTATTACGCAAATTTTTAAGATTGATCACCACGAATAGGACAATGTTTTGTTTGTTCTTGTTGTCGGAGAAAAAGAACATAAAGTTAAAGACAAACAAGGAAGGCGATTGGGAAATAAAAATTTTATTTAATAATTTTTTTCTCTGCCTCGTAAGGCGCGATACAAAAAAAAACTTAAAAATTCTAATCCTCCCCATCGTTGTCGGAGGGGAGGGAATGGTCGGAGACGTCGTCATCGAGGTATGGTACTCAACGTCATTGGCGTCGAGTACCGCTTTCCTTGTTGTTGACGGCGTGATAGACCAAACAGTTTGCCCAAGCTTCGGTCTATATGATCGACGCGGGCTATCAGTGCTCCAAAGATTCGCCGAAGTTCGGTTTCGGAGGCAACGGAGGAGGATATGGAGGTGCCTCAGGATTTCGTCCAGAAGGAGGACCTCATCGTGGTGGAGAAGCCATTACGGTGGAGGTTCTAGGAGGAGATGGAGATGAATGTTAAGAAAGTAACAACGGGTTTAAATAGAGTACCCATCCTGAAGAATTTGAAACGCCGGAAACATTAACGAGGAGACGCATATTTGCTCGAATACGAGGAGACGCCTAGTTGGGAAGTTTATGTGGGCCGAAGAGACTCGAATTCATTTCAACAATGGGGAAGGGACTCTTGAAAAGAATGAACTTTCATTTCAACAATGAGTTTTAGGACCCGGATATTTGATAAAAGGACGGTCTTAAAATTAATTGAATTAAAAATTAGTTTTAGGACCGGATACCAAGTAATATATCGGTCTTAAATGAGTTTTAGGACCGGATATTTGATAAAAGGACGGTCTTAAAAGTAATTGAATTAAAATTAGGACCGGATATAAGATAAAAGTCCTGGTCTTAAAAGTTTGTATAAAAGTAAATTGACGAATTCATCATCGACGTTTATCTCTCCTGCCATCTATCTTTATATACTCCACACACTACCTCCTCTTTGTCCTTGTTAACTCCTCACTTCCTAGCTCTACCCTGACTTCTCAAATCCTCAAACCATGGTTAGATACAAGCAAGCGCTCGTAGGGGTGCATACACGCCTCACTCTCGTGCCATGGCTAGATCATTATATGGTGCGCCTCCTCCAGCGACAGTGCGTCGTATTGTTTCCGAAGACTCTCGGGTCGTTGGACCCATTGTTATTTCTTCGGATGATGAAGAGATTGCTCATGCCGCACCCCCCCTCGATCCTTCTGCCGATCTTTTTCTTGCTGAGTTCAACCGTCATCTTGAAGCTGGCCATGCGAGATGTTCGTAATCCCCTCTCCAACCCGTTGGCCCCAGCCGCGCCTACCTCGACCCCTCTCCGCTCTCTGTAATGATCCATTCATATTGCGGGTGGAGAGAATAAGACAACAACTTGCTGATCTCCCATGGAAATTAATGCTCTTCACGCCGAAATCGCCGAGGTTGTTCACGATTCTTGTGGATGATAATATTCACTTGTTTTTCATTTGTGTTTTTGTTGTTGTGTATATATTCGAAGTAATGTAAGAAACATTAAGAACACTTGTATGAATTTTTGGCTCTTCTCCAAGAATTCATTAAAGAAACTTATTCTCCAATTTTGCTTTATTTTTTGTCAAAAAATATCATTTATTTTATTGATTTAATATACCAATCACGAAGGCCATTAAGACCTGACATTTTATTTTATAAGTAACGGATCTAAAGATAATTTGAATTTTAGGACCGGATGTTTTATAAACCTCCGGTCTTAAAACTTAAAAATCTAATAAAATTTTAGGACCTGGATAATTTTAAAACTCCGGTCTTAAAATGTTAGTTGTATCTTTAGGACCAGGACATTTAATTAATAACCGGTATTAATAAAATCCAAAAAGCTAAATAAGGTATCTTTGTCGCGCGGAAAAATTAAATTTCCCTCTCTCGAACTCTTGTCGCGCCGAAAGTGAATACTCGGGTTCCGACTCGAAATTTCCCTCTCGGCTTCGTCGGCTTCGCGTACCTTTCTCGACAATCACTCTCTGGTTCCTTAGCTAAACGTCTATAGACGAAGCCGTAAGAGATGTTTCGGTTAAAACTTTATTACTTTCCGACTTATCGTTCTTGGTTTTCATGGGTTTAACGAAATCGGTGTAATGTTGTTATGGGTATTCTCTCGTTGTTAACGAATATTGTTTTTGAAGATTATATTTGCACTTTAGACCTACCCAACCGACCAACAAGTGTTTTTAGGTTACTCTTGCGTGTCTTGTACGCAACATCAACGTTCGTGAGCGGAGAAGTAAGACGACTCGGCAAACGCATATGCTACGAAGTTAGTCCACAAGACCTTCATCCCCGCATTTAATTTCCTCGTCTTGCATTTATTTTGGTTCTTCGATTCACCGTGATGCATTTATGACCAAAAGTAATTCTTAATTCGCCTAAATAATATATAGGAATTCTACTATGGATCACATTGGATAGATGCTTTACGAGCGAGTATTGAATATCGAAATGGGGTTAGGGAATTTATAGAATTTGCTAAAAAAATGCCCATGATGATGGGGAAGTATTATTGCCCTTGTGTAAAATGTTTGAATGAGTGTCGACTATGTCCCGAAGTTATACGCACACATTTAATTTGTCACGGATTTTGTAAGACTTATACGGTATGGGTATGGCATGGTGAACAAGTGCCATCAAGTGGGAAACAACATGGGAAGTGGCCTTTGATGATAATGACACGGATATGGATGATCGCATAGAGGACATTATCCGTGATGTAGGAGAAGAGGCTTTTGAGCGATCACATGCATATGGTAATATGTGCAGTGATGCAGAGACACCGCTATACCGTGGTGTAAAAAATACCAATTGTTGAACGCTGTATTGAAATTGGTAAGCTTGAAGGCACGTCATGGATGGAGCGACAAGAGTTTTTCGAATTGCTTGAGGCTTTGAAGGACATGCTTCCGGATGATAACGTGTTGCCGCATCGCTACTATGATGCTAAGAAGATACTTTGTCCACTGGGGGGATGGAGTACAAAAAGATCCATGCATGCCCGAATGATTGTGTATTATATAGAAAAGAGTTTGAAGAGAAGCGAGTTGTCCGATGTGTGAAACCCCACGGTACAAGTCAGATAAGGGGCCTGCAAAAGTGTTGTGGTATCTTCCAATCATACCAAGGTTCAAGCGGTTGTTTGCGAATGAAAATGATGCAAAAATCTGAGGTGGCATGCAGATGAGAGGATTTCGGATGGACATCTTCGACATCCGGCCGATTCTTCTCAATGGAAGAAGATCGATCAATTATTTCCGAACTTCGGCGAAGAACCTAGGAACCTCAGGCTTGCCCTTAGCACAGATGGAATGAATCCTATGGAAGCCTTAGCAGCATACATAGCTCATGGCCCGTAGTCCCGATTGTTTACAACTTATCTCCTATGTTATGCATGAAACGAAAGTACATCATGTTTGTCTATGTTGATTTCAGGACCAAAACAACCCTAAATGACATAGATGTTTACCTAGAGCCCTTGATCGAAGACTTGAAGGAGTTGTGGGAAGAAGGTGTCGATGTTTTTGACTCTTTCAAGAAGGAGGTCTTTAGAATGAGAGCCATGATATTTTGTACTATAAACGACTTCCCAGCATATGGGAACTTGTCGAGTATAGTGTAAAAGGCCATAAAGCATGTCCGGTTTGTGAAGAAGGCACATGCTACCATCAACTTCAACATGGAAGAAAGACGGTGTATCTTGGACATAGGAGATTTCTTAGACGGGGCCACCCATATCGTCGATTAAAGAAGGCCTTTTTTGGTGGCCAAGAGTATGAAGAAGCTCCGGTGGCATTGACTGGGAGCAAGTGTATGAAAAGGTTAAAAATATCGTGTCATCTTCGGTAAGCCTGGAAAGAGTAGAAAAGAAACAAATATATGGAAGAAGAGATCTGTATTCTTTGATCTTCCCTATTGGCGCAATCTTGATGTGAGACACTGTATTGATGTCATGCATGTGGAGAAGAACGTATGTGATAGTATTGTGGGCACGCTTCTCAACATACAAGGTAGTTCGAAGGATGGTGTGAAGGCAAGATTGGATTTGCAAGCAATGGGAATACGCGAAGACTTGCATCCAAGGCCATATGGGAAGAGAACTTATTGTCCCCGGCTTCTCATACTTTGTCTAAGGATGAGAAACGAAGCTTTTGTGAGTGTTTACATGGCACAAAAGTTCCCTCTGGGTATTCTTCAAATTTTAAGAGGCTTGTCTCGATGAAGGACTTGAAATTAGTAGGCCAAAAGTCTCATGACTGTCATGTCTTGATGCAACAGCTACTCCCAGTAGCTATTCGAGGGATCGCCGAATATGATCTTCGGGTCGTTTGACTAGACTTTGTTTCTTCTTCAATGCGGTTTGTAGTAAAGTTTTCAAGATTGAAAAGTTGGATGAATTGGAGAATGAAGGATATCTTATCTTGTGCCACCTTGAAAAGCTTTTTGTTCCTTCATTTTTTGACATCATGGTTCATCTCATTGTTCATCTAGTGAGGAGATAAATTTGTGCGGCCCTATCCATTTACGGTGGATGTACCCTATTGAAAGATCTATGAAATTCCTAAAAGGGTATGTGAAGAACGCGTACCGGCCGAAGCATCAATTGTTCAGAAATATGTTTCTTGAAGTTCAAGCCAGCATATCTGCACATAAAGAGGCCGTAAGGAAAGAGAACCATCGAATGACCGAACAAAGGTTGATTAGGGAGCATAATGTAACTTTTGCAAACCGGTTCAAACAAAAGGTCGAGGGATCTGAATGTGTTTCGAGACAATGAAATGGTTAGCACGTGGTCCCGAGTTTGATGTCATAAGTTGGAATTCGTATGTGATCAATGGTTATACATTTTACACGAAGTCCCTAGATGATAGGAGCACGATCCGAACAATGGTGTTATGTTAGAGGTGAATCTATGCACTTCTCCGCTTCGAAAGACAAGAGGCCTAAATTGGCAAACATGCCATATTATGGGGTTATTGAAGAGATTTGGGAGGTGGACTATGTCAAAGTTAGATTTCCCATCTTCAAATGCAAGTGGGTTAATGTCAATAATGGTGTTCGGATCGATCGACTAGGATTCACTTTAGTCGATGTCAATAGTAGAAGTTTTGGAGATGAACCTTTATTATGGCAGATCATGCAAAACAAGTGTTCTATATCACCGATCAAGAAAATAAAATGTGGTCTCGTAGCTCTCCAAGGAAAGAGGGTCATTGATATTGATGAGGAAAGTCATTCAAATTATGGTGATCTTCCCGAGAGTACTCCTTTACAAGGGGTCTACCTGGACATGAACGAAGAAGATGAAGCGGATAATGAACCCGGCATAAGAAATGATCATCAAGAAGGGATATGGGAGGATATCACTTTATAAAAGTGTCAATTCATAAGGTAATTAATATTCATATGCAGTATTCTTAGAAAACTTTAAGGTTTTAACAATTATTATATGCTGTCTATGTTCTTAATTAAACAATGTCATCATTGAATATGAATTTGTTCTTGTTTTGTTTTTGTGGCGAGGATCCGTTTCAAAGGGGCATGTTATAAAGAGGATGCATGTTACGTTGTTGGGTGGGAATCAAATGAAGGCATGGTGAATAATATATTGGACTACATTTGTATGTTGAATTACGTGCCGCATGTATTGTAACTCATTGCCTTTGTAATTAGTTATATGTTAGCTTATTGTATAAATTACTTTAGTTGTTTTAGACTTAATTAAGAGGCCATATAACTCATGGTGGATAATATTTGTATTCTTTTTCCCAATTCAATTTATTCATGTTCATAGCTTGTAGTTTAAAGTATATCGATTTTTATGTGCTGTTTTGGATGGTGGATTTGTGTATATATATTGATCAGGAAGAACAGAACAGGGAAAAAATACGGGAAAATTTAAACCGCAAATAAAAAATACGCTCTTAAATGTTCAAATATTAAGACCGGATGTATATATAACACCGCTCTTAAAGGTGTTAAGCCGGTCTTAAAAGTTGGTCTTTTAAGACCGGTCCATTGAAAAAGTCGGTCTTGAAAGTCAGTCTTTTAAGACCGGGTAATTGAAAAAGTCGGTCTTAGAGTCCTCTATCTTTAGGACCGGATTGATATTTGTCCGGTCTTAATATTTGGATCTTTTAAGAGCGGTCGATATTTATTTAGTACGACTTTTAAGACCGAAGGTTTAAAATGTCCGGTCTTAAAGAAAATCTTTAAGACCGTGTAAAAGTCCGGTCTTAAAGGTCGACTTTTAATACCGCCTGGAACAAGACTGCTCGCGGGTCCGGTCCTAATGTACCTTTTTTGTCCGGTCTTAAAAGCCTTTTTTCCACTAGTGAGCGGGTTAACATGTCTTGGGCTTGGGGCCAAAAAGACCCGCATCAACACAGTCACAGTTTTTCACAACCCAACCCACCAAGTTTTACGGGTTAAGCTAGTTCAACTCATGAGTTAAACTAGAGCTGGAAATTAGAGCCGGCCCTTTTCGATTTAGAATAAGAAAAACATATGTTTTTTAAAGTCCTGCACGAGAGCATGCGAGTCAGGGCCGAAGCTATTTTTCTAAATTTTAACTATTTTTCATGTGTTTTCTAAAAGAAATATGATTACTAAATTACAACAATTAAATTTCTAATTTATCAAATAAATGTTGTCAACATTAAGGTCTAAACAACACGCATCATGCAACAAACAAACATAGTCACTAATTCATAATCAAAAGCAGACTATTGTCCCCTAATAACTCACACAATGCATAAGAAGCTATCATTTTCATCTTCTTCGTCATTATCATCAATTTCAAAAAAACTTGATTGTGCTTCACTTCGAGTAGTAGGCTCTACTTCATGGATAAAAATATCAAGAATTTCTTTTCCTGCATCATGAATACATCCATAATCATTATCTGAAATAAATAATAAACCAAATCATAAAATCAGAGTATAGTCATTATGTATTTGTAACTGTTACGGACCTGTACATGGCCCAATAGCAGTAAGGCCCAACGATAGAGATAAGGCATATCAGAACCTATCTAATATAAAGGAGGATCCTAACTCACCCATAATCAAGGAATATCTTCAGATATGATATAGCAGTTAGGATGCTTGGGCCGAAGATCACGCGAGGTCCACAATATCCAACCTAAGGTACACTTTATAAATACAGAGGTCAAGTCCTAAGGTACACACGTTCTAATCTCTGAACTATTTACATTCCGTCACACTGTGCACACACCCCACCCCCTTGGCGAAGAGCCTGGTTGTGTACAGTGATCCTACGTTCTCCTGGGTGCTTGCCTCATAGGCATTCAGGAAGAGCCTATTGATCCAATATCAAAGCACCAGCCTATCAGGCTGGACATCTGTGTTCTACACTAGAACAGTGATGCCGACCGTGGGGACTATAAATTTTGATCTCTGTGACCAATGAGGGTTAATACAAGAAGTACAAGCTAGAGGCAGGCGGAAGAAGCACCGCCTAACTGCGACCAACAACACGAGCAGCATCCTGAAGAGCCGATCGACCCCGTCCTTAACAATGGACATTTGAGGGAAGATCAGGAATCACCGCCGAGGCATGTGCAGCAACTAAAGGAGTCGATCATCCCCCACTTGGAAAACAACCCGCCGGACACGGCGTCCACGGTAGGGACAAATCCTAAGAAAGCGGACATTCACCAAGGACAGCAGAACTCAATCCTGGAAGCCTTTCCAGTCGGAAATCCAGATATTCTCCGCCTGCAAAACACTCTGAGCTCACTACTGAGACGAATGGAGACCTCGGAAAACCAAACCTCTCTGCAGATGCAGCGACTAGAAGAACGCCTAAAGTAGAGGGAGTCCGCGTCCTCCAAGGAGGGCCGAGATGGTAGAACTCGAGGAAAGGAGAGAGATGGAGAGGATTCTCGCGATCTCCAGAGGATGGACGGGTCAGAATGCGGCCGGGGTAAGAGCCCGGGGTACACTGACAAGAATTTGGACGGAGAGGATCAGAACCGAGGAGATAATCCACCTCGGCGTCTAGCGTCAGGAGTACAACGGAGAATGTACATCGGGCAACACAAAACAGTCCTTTCTCAGATGATATTTTAAACGTGCCTTACCCGAACGATTTCGATTTGGCCAACCTACCAAAGTACGACGGAACCCAAGACCCGACATCCCACCTCAAAAATTTCGAGGTAGTGATGTTCGTGAGAAGACTCCAGGAGCCCGTCATTACCCGAATCATTGTTGCCACCCTCAAAGGAGCAGTGCTAAAATGGCTCCATACCTTACCTGTGAAGTCGATACAACCAATGTTGTTAAAATTGAGATCTTATATAAGATCGGGAGGAGGTGTGAAGATTGTAAATCGTGGAATCGACACAAATCGTAAGATCCTATTACCTAAGATATAAAGGGGGGAAAACCAGCCTAGCAAAGAGTGAGTTCATTAACTAAATTTTTGACCAAAAAAGAGTTCATTAACTAAAGTTCAACGAGAACAGTGAGTTCACACTCCAAATGCATCCAGACTCCAGCGAGAATAAATACCATATTCATATATCTTTTTGTTTACCTAAACAATAAATGAAGATGGGACAAGATGGTAGAGAAAAAAAATATTATATTTAATCTTTTCATATAACTTTTTATTCATATAATTTGCAAAAGAAAAAATTTTCATGACAAGATGGGACAGGCAGCAAAGATGCAGAGATATGAGATGATCTTTTCATTTTACGAGGCTCCCTTGCTCCATATTCATCCTCACTTAGAGCTATCCCCACACATGGTCACCTCATCGGTTTAACATTTTCTCACCTTATCGGTTTTTCCTATTCCGACTCCAGCACGACGCATCTCTCAGTTCAAGAATCAAACTCCATCTTGCATCTACATCCTATTTCAATTTCTCTTCCGTGAAGCTCTAATGTTGGAATCTTCATCTTCTTCATTTTCTTTTTCTTATTGTTGGGTTGCTGTCTTCTTCTTCTGGACACTGAGTTTCTGCCTCGTCTTATTTTTGGGTTACAAAGTAACGTTTTGAATTTTAAATCTTTGGCCTGTTGCTTCTATTTTTCGATCTCTCTCTAAACCTTTCACCTAAGAGCACCTTTAACAACAAACATCTCCAGATCTATTTTTCGATCTCTCTCTAAATCTTTCACCTAACATGATCGTAATTTCCCGTCGATCCTAACGTTCCAACGCAATCTGCGATTTCTATGGATACCTGGATCGTGTGGTTTGTAGAAATCGCGATTTCATGCGATACCACGATTTAAAACGCGATTTTCATAACAGCGGATACAACGTTTCGAGGACTTGGCAGAGGTATTTGAGTTGAATTTTGTGACTAGCAAAGAGCAACCGAAGTCTCAATACACTTTGGACAAAATTAAGCAACGACTAGGGGAGACACTCCAAAGTTATCTGGATCGATTTAAGCACGCGGCCTTACAAGTGCGTGGTCTAAAGGAAGATGTACACGTGCACCTATTAGCCGCTGGCCTAGATGGTTAGTCTCGGCTGGCCGAATAGTTTTTCAAGGAACCTGCCAAAAACCTAAACGACTTCATAACTCGGTCGAAGAAATATTCTGGAGATGGAGCAAATGCGTATAGCAAATGCTCCCCGGAGAGAATAGGAGAGGAGGACACCTCCAAGGGACAAGGACCAGGCCGAGGGCCGTAAGCAAGATCGTCGAGGAAGAAACTCAGATAGTAAACCCCATAATACAAAGTCCAAAACAAGAGGTAAGTAGGAAAAATATACTCTCTTAAACGTCTCGCGCTCCCAGTTGTGGAGGGAGGTAGCATTGACCGAGATGCAGAAAATCGAGAGACCTCGACCACTCAGGAACTGAGCTAGTACGGACTAGACCCAATTCTGTGCTTTCCATGACGAACCGAGACACACTACAGACCAGTGCTATGAACTCCGCGATGCCATTGAAAAGTTTGTCAGGGACGATAAACTACGTCAGTATGTGATAAAAACTCAAGGGCGGAAGAGAGACAAGCGCAAACAAGGAGACCAACATGATAGCCTGGCCCCAGAGAAGAAAAAAGACGATAAGCGACGAAGGCCAACCAGTGAAGAAGATGAATTCCCGGAGGCCGAGTTCAACTGCAATGTGATCAGCAGGGCCTTTGGCAGAGGAGGTGACACGACAAGCCAGCAGAGGAAGTATCTGAAGGAGGTCCTCTAAGTAAGGGACCACCCAAAGTTCAAAGAGGATCCCGGCAAGATGGAACGTCCTCAGCTGTTTTTCACGAAGGAAGACTTGAAGGATGTGGTACCAAGCCATTAAGACGGCCTGGTAATCACGGGAACTCTGGTGAACTGTCGGGTTAAAAGAATCTTCGTTGACGTCGGGAGCTCGGCAGACATTATTATCTGGGACGCATTCAAAAGAATGAACCTCGATCAAGAAGACTTGAAGCCGTGCAAGACGACCCTCGTAAGGTTTAACGTGGAACTCTCCCCTCTCAAGGGATACATTGACCTCAGACTGACTTTGGGGACGAAGGAAGGGTTCAAGTCAGAACGGGTAAGGTTTATCATGGCCGAGTTCCCTTCCCCGTATAATGTGATACTAGGGAGACCGACTATCCACAACTAGGATATGTTAGTGTCCACCAAGCATCAGAAGCTAAAAATGGTGAGTAACAACAACAAAGTTCTCACCATTAAGGGAGATAAAAAAGAGTCACGTCAATGCTATTTCGAGACGGTTCGGGAAGGTGAAGGCCTAGCCTCATCCCCTCCCCGGGCTCGCAAAAACCAGAGCGACACGAAGGACCGAGGAGGGGGAGCCAAGCCAACCAGTCAATATGGTGGAATTGGACCTACGAGAAGAATCCGAGATCCCACGTCTAGAACTAGAAGGAGAGTTGGAGGATCTGATAGTGGGAAGTGGGCCAACGCAAATCACAAAGATAGGCAGAACATTGAGTCCGGGGTTAAAAATAAGATTGGAAGAATTCTTAACAATGAATCGAGATGTTTTTACTTGGAGCCCATCAGAAATACTTGGGATTGACTCCACCCATATTTCCAAGCACACCAAATCGTCGTTCGGACCAATCAACCGATCCGGCAAATGTTGTACAAGCTTGGCCTGGCTGGGAGGATGATCAATTGGGCCATAGAATTATCAGAATTTGACATCGCCTACGAAGCCTGGCATGCAATCAAATCGCAGGCGTTGGTGGACTTTCTCCGAGAACTGACCCTGGCACAGAAAGATGAAAATAATGATCTCGACCTCTGGAAAGTGTATGTGGATGACTCGTCGAATTCCAAGGGAAGTGGGGCCGGAATCATCATCGAGAGCCCGGAAGGGGTCGCAATCGAACACTCCCTTCAACTAAACTTCCCTACGTCAAACAATCAAGCTGAATATGAAGTACTTATGGCTGGGCTCCAACAGACCAAGGAGCTTGGAGCCTAGAGAGTTACGATTTTTACTGACTCGCAGCTCGTGGCGGCCCTGGTTGACGGAACTTACCAAGCTAAGGGCACCCTCATGGCAAAGTACCTAAATAAAGTAAAGGATGTGCTTTATGGCTTTGAAGAAGTAACGGTCACGCATATTCCCAGAGGAAAAAACGTCCGAGCCGACATCCTCTCAAAGCTCGCGAGTACAAAGGTCCCGGCGAACCATAGAACCGTGGTCCAGCAAAAGTTAGAAGAACCAAGCTGTATCATGACCATAATCACGTCCACCGATTGGAGGAAGCCAATCGAAGACTACCTGGAGCGAGGAATCCTCCCCCTCGAGAGCATCGAGGTGAAGAAGTTGATTCGGGAGGCGACTGTGTACACGATGGTAGAAGATCACCTGTACCGAAAAGGGCTGCATTCCCCAATGTTAAAGTGTTTGAGCTCGAGAGAAAGCAAATACATTCTGGAAGAAATACAAGGAGGAATTAATGGGCAGCACATGGGGGCGAAAGCCTTGGAAAGAAAGGTGTTGCGGGCTGGCTATTATTGGCCGACCATGGAGGCAGATTCCAAGGAGTTCGTCAAAAAGTGCGATAACTGCCAGAAGCACGCAAAAATCATTTGGTCCCCTCCGTCTGACATGGAATGCATCTCGGCCCCTTGGCCTTTTTACAAGTGGGGGATGGACCTCTTAGGACCATTTAAAACGGCCCCCGAACAGCTGTGTTGGTTAGTGGTGGCGGTCGATTACTTTACGAAATGGATCGAGGCCGAACCCCTAACCACAATCACATCGGCTAGAGTGCAACGTTTCGTACAACAAAACATATTTTATCGTTTCGGAGTCCCGGCCGAGGTCGTGACAGACAACGACAACCAATTCACTGACAAGAATTTCCAAGACATGATGGTGGATCTCGGCGTCACACACCACTTCACCTCTGTCGAACATCCTCAATCAAATGGCCAAGTCGAGGCGGCAAACAAGGTGATCATCGACAGTTTAGGAAAGAGGATGGAGGACGCGGAATCCAATTGGGTCGAACAACTCTATAACATTTTATGGGGCTACCAGACCACCATTCAATCGTCAACTCAAGAAACCTTTTTCCGGATGACCTACGGATACATGGCCATGATCCCCGTCGAGATAGGCCAACCATCATGAAGGAGGTTGAGGACCCTCAAGGAAGGTGAGGGGACGAATAGCAAGCCATTGACGACGGAGTTAGATTTGGTGGACGAGGTCAGAGTCACAGCACACTGCCGAGATATGGCGGCCAAACAACTTGTCGCAGCTAAGTACAATCGACCTGATCTTTCGACAGGGGTGACCTAATTCTCATAAGAGCCGACGTCGGGAACAAAAACGCCAGGGATGGAAAACTGGCCGCAAATTGGGAAGGCCCGTACCGGGTTAAGGATAAGCTCAACAAAGGAGCTTACGTTCTCGAGACCCTGGCAAGAAAGCCAATCAAAAGGACGTGGAACACCGACAAACTAAGGGTCTACTACAGCTAGACCTAGTTACAGCATGCCTCTTATGCCGGACAAACCATGTCCGAGTTAGTTCGTTTTTATTATTTACATTTCAATTTTGGTTTATCTGCTCATGCAATTTCTTTGTTTAAAGTTGTTAGCTCTTTGGAGCAAATTATTTCTTGAATTAGTGAAGAGTTCCTTTAATGGAAATTCAATTTCGAGAGTATTTAACGACGTGCCACGTACATACAAGGAAATGGACAAAGACTCGGGTTGCTCAACTCAGTCATACTCTAACCAAGGGTACAAGGCTAACACCTGGGCCAATGAGCCCGAGTCCATTAAACTACGAGAGATCGTTGTTATCAGCCCTTGTAATTATTTTGATAAAGCTAAACACCAGGGCCCATGAGCTCGGGTTCTTAAACTACACGAGGTCGCTGTTATTAGACCTTATAAATATTTTGATGCATCGAAACTCACTCCTAGATAAGAAGGCGAATTGTCATCCGGACCCTGATCAGGTCAAAATGTTTAAGTGTGCGTTCCTACAAGCACAACTGAACATGTGACAGTTTTCTCTTATCCTGGTTAAGATATTGGACAACGGAATTGGAACCTAGTAGTGTGGTTAAGTCGAAAACCCCTACACACACCTGGTCTCTAACACCAGAAGAATACAAGCAGACTCTTCATAACTAAGACCTTGGCCTGGTCACAAAATTACCAACACGCATTGGATGTGTAAAATAGATCCATCACACGCGAGACTGAAAACATAAAAGTAAACTCGAATTAATAGAGTGAATATACAAGTATGAGTTCGTCCAAAGGACAACAATTACATATAAAGAAAAACCGGTATCAGACACCGGCACAAAAACAGACTGAAGAGCATTCGACGCTAGCTTGGAGGGGTTGCGTCTTCTAGAGGAGCTCCATCCCCTTCAGGCGGGACTGCGAAGGAAGCTTCTTCGCCAACCTGGCCACCTTGGCCTTCATCTACAAGGGATATTGAGTCGTCCCCAGGAGACGAGGGCGGCAACACCAGAATGTCATCTTTGATATAAGCCCAGTGGTCATACCCGGTGACGTTCAAACTCACCTTGAGGTTCAGGTGGCGAATCTGCGCAAGTGCCATTTTAAAGCAATCCTCAGCAGCCCCCTTCAATGTCTCCACACAGTCGAGGTGGGCTTTTTTCTCCTCTGCAAGGGCGGTCTCTGTCGTGGCTAGTTCGTTGGCAAGATCGCCGCGCTGGTGTTGCAGGGTCTTTACAGCATCTAAGCTTTTGGAGTGAGCCGCCCGCATGCTAACAAGCTCCGAGGTTGTCCTGTCAAGAGCGTCCTTTGTTAGCAGAAGCTCCTCGGTTGCTTTCCCAGCAGCGGCTTTGGAGGTGTTGAGCTCCTCCTCAGCCCGTTTCTTCTCCTCCTCATCCTTTTTCTTCCCCGCCACGGCCTCATCCCTTTCCAGATTCACCCGCCGTACGTCAGCTGCGTCCCCAACATACTTTCCCTTTAAATGAAGCACCGCCTTCGCCAACCCGATAGACTTACAGGCATAATCTTGCACGTCGTGGACCAGCATTTCATCCATGTCGGCTAGGGGAAGGGCATTCATAAATTGGCGGGAAGGGAGAAATGCAACGCCGAGCTCTTCTGTAACCCCCTTCTCCCATGCAAGCCCACGGGCGATCTCGCAAGTAGGAGGAGCAGCGGTAGGAATCTTGGGCGGGGACGGGGGACACAGCGAATCCGAAAGGGCGACTTCCTTCCTCGCCTTAGAAGGAGATGGAGGAGCTCCTTGCTTTTCCGAGACTTTAGCCTTCTTAACCGCAGCTGCTTGAGATGCCGCGGCCGCCACACCGACCTTTCCCTTCCAAGGCTTGGGAGCAGCTTGTTTCCGAGTTACCTTCTTACTCGGTGCACCAGCCTTCAGGTTCACGTAGGACAGATATCGTGGCAATCCCTCCATACTTCGACCTGCAAGACAGACACACAAGTCAGAATTGATGCTGGATAAACAAAGGGATAAACACAAGCATAGGCAAAAACACGAAAGCGAGTCTGTGACAAGTGACAAAAGAAGTCACGCTAGCTGCCGACCCCAACCCGGCGCCAACACCAGCCCGATTAATGAAAAAGGTCAGGCTTCTAATTTATCAAATAAATGTTGTCAACATTAAGGTCTAAACAACACGCATCATGCAACAAACAAATATAGTCACTAATTCATAATCAAAAGCAGACTATTGTCCCCCAATAACACATAATGCATAAGAAGCTTACCACTAAACAACACAAGTATGATGACTATTATTTTCATCTTCTTCGTCATTATCATCAATTTCAAAAACATTTGATTGTGCTTCACTTCGAGTAGTAGGCTCTACTTCATGGATAAAAATATCAAGAATTTCTTTTCCTACATCATGAATACATCCATAATCATTATCTGAAATAAATAATAAACCATATCATAAAATCAGAGTATATTCATTATGTATTTGTAACTATTACGGACCTGTACAAGGCCCAATAGCAGTAAGGCCCAACGATAGAGATAAGACATATCAGAACCTATCTAATATAAAGGAGGATCCTAACTCACCCATAATCAAGGAATATCTTCAGATATGATATAGCAGTTAGAATGTTTGGGCCGAAGATCACGTGAGGTCCACAATATCCAACCTAAGGTACACTCTATAAATACAGAGGTCAAGTCCTAAGGTACATACGTTCTAATCTCTGAACTATTTACATTTTGTCACACTGTACATACACCCCACCCCCTTGGCGAAGAGCCTGGTTGTGTACAGTGATCCTACATTCTCCTGGGTGCTTGCCTCATAGGCATTCAGGAAGAGCCTATTGATCCAATATCAAAGCACCAGCCTATCAGGCTGGACATCTGTGTTCTACATCAGAACAATAACTAAATGGATAAATAATTCTATAACAATTAACCGTTAAACCCATATTTTACCCATCTCTCTTCAATATTCGAAGTTGTGATCCGAGACTCACCAAGCCTTAACTATGAGAGCTCAACTGTTTAGGTGAAATGAACTCATCCCTCATCTTTGGTTTATTTTTAAATTTTATTTATTTATTTTTTTTGGTATTAATACGGGGCAAAGCCCAAATCAACTGAACTATATCTACAATATTACATGCCGCGGGTAGGAAGTTCCCACCGCATCTCGAAACAGGCACCTACGTAAAGCCAAAGGAGGTTCAGTGAACACCACATACACATCCTCCTGCATATAGCTTAGATTTGCCAAGGCATCCGCGCAAGTGTTTCCCTCTCTATATACGTGGCCTATAGTTACATTAGAGAACAGTTTCAGATACCTAGAAATGTCTATCAGTAAACTACATTCCTTTGGGTCCTCCTCTTGCATCTTCTGCAGAAGCAATACTACTGTGGTTGAATCACTCTCCACTTCAACCTTCTGAAATCGTATCCTGGCCGCCAGCTCAAGTCCCGTTAGGACACCCCATAATTCTACAATGTTTGCTGAGCATGCTCCCAGTTTTCGAGAGAAACCCCCCAACCACTCACCACTACTGCCCCTAATTACACCCCCACACCCTGCAATACGTGTACCCCCTCTAGCTGCGCCATCTACATTGATCTTAACCCATCCCCTTTTGGGTGGAGACCATTTAATAAGTTGTTCCACTTTTGACCCAATTACTCTCCCAAAATCCACACTTGCAGACTTGACTTCACCCACATAGTGCCTCACAGCTGAGCCAAAATGCCCTGGAAGTGTGAACCCTTCCTAAAAAATTCCACGATTTCTCCACGTCCAGAGCATACAGCATGCTACCCCAAAATATAGGTCCCAGTCTTTTGACTTTCTTCCTAAATTCCACACAAACCAGGCCTTCCCCTCCAGCGTCTTGAACTCCTGCTCAATTCTTCCTTCGTGCAGGTCCCTCCACATGCTCTCTGCCACCCAACAGTCCCTAAGCACATGCATTAGAGATTCAACATGTAGATCACACCTACAACATTTTGGATTTCCACCCATCAGTCGATGCCTTCTCTCCCCTGTCAGAAGTCGTCCCTGCATCGCCATCCATAAGAAGACTTGGATATGTCTCGAGCCCCTCCACTTCCATACTTTTTTCCACTGCAAATCCTCCTCTCCCTGCATTCCCCTCAGAGACCGGTACATATCAGATGTTACATACTTGCTGTCTAAATTAGAGTTCCACCTGATAGAGTCTCCCCTCCTCAGTTTGTTTGGGGGTGGCACCGCCAAGATATGTGCTCTCCCATCTGCATTTAGTAGCCCAGTAATACTATCCAGGTTCCAAAGACCCTGCTCGTCAACCATTTCAATGGTCCTTATATTTTCTTCCACTTCGGTCAATTCCCTAGGACAGATCTCAATCAGTTTTTTACCTTTGTCTAGTCATTTATCCGTCTAGAAATGGACATCCTCTCATTTTCCCACACTCCAGCCAACGTTTTCCAGTACTTTCGGCCATAGTTTGACAAGACTCTTCCACAGCTCAGAGTTGGCTTTCCTACTGCTAGCTTCTTTGCGTAAGTTCTTGTTTCTGCCATATTTTCCACAGAGCACCCTGGAGCAAAGGCTGGTTGGCTTGGATATAACATTCCAAGCAACCTTTCCTAACAGTGCCTCATTCATACTTTTTAACTGTTTCAGTCCAAACCCTCCATACTCCCTTTCTGCGCACAGAATGTCCCAGCTAATTGCATGCATTTTCCTTATACCATCTCCATCCCTCCAAATAAATTCACATTGGATCCTCTCCATCTGATTTCGAACCCCACAAGGAATATTAGAATGCTGCATGTGGTAGACCGCCATTTGGTTAGTTACTGATTGAACTAAGGTGAGACGCCCCGCCAAAGATAATGTTTGTTGTTTCCAGTTGCTCAGTTTTGTCTGCATTTTATCCAATACATGTTGAAAACTTCTTTTCTTTTCACCCCCCGAGAACATAAGGGCACCCAGGTATTTTCCCAAGTCCTCCATACGCTTGAATCCTGAGAAAGTGCATATCTCCTTTTGGAGCCACTTGCTCACATTATTTGAGAAGTAGAGGCTAGATTTCTGCAAGTTAACTTTCTGTCCCGAATACACCCCAAATTCCTCCAAAACACTCATGATTGTACTGATCTGATCCATGTTAGCTTCACACACCAAAAGCAAGTCGTCCGCGAACATGAGGTGTGACACCGATGTTCCATTCCTCCCCATTTTCAGTGGTTGCCATTTTTTACAGTTAACACTGTCCATTATGAGGTGGGTTAGCTTCTCCATACCTAAGACAAAGAGATAAGGAGAGAGAGGGTCTCCTTGCCGTAGGCCTCTTGATGGTACAAAGGAGCCATGTTTCCCCCCATTCCAAAGAAGGTTCATAGAAGCAGTGCTCACACATTTGCCAATGACATTCCTCAACTTCTCATCAACTCCAATCTCCTCTAGCACATTCCCAAGGAATTTCCACTCCATCCTATCATAAGCCTTTTCAAGGTCCACTTTGAGGATCATGAAGCCTTTGCGACCTTGCATCTTCTTCATTGAGTGTACCATCTCCTTTGCCACCACTATATTATCATGTATGCTGTGCCTAGGGACGAAGCTCGTCTGATAAGGCGATACCAATTTGTCCATAAGGGGCTTTAGACGATTTACAATCACCTTAGCTAATCCTTTGTAAAGAACATTGCAAAGTGATATAGGGCGGAATTGACTTACAATTTCAGGTTGTTTGACCTTCGGTATTAGAACTACAAGTGTATCATTCACTTCCTCAATACGGTCTGGGTTCTTCCAAAACTCATTCAGTAAACGACTAACTGAGGCACCTACTTCTCCCCAATTTTTCTGGTAGAAAACAGCCGGGAAACCATAATTTCCGGGAGCTTTGAAGCTCCCCATTTGAAAGAAAGCATGTCTGACTTCATCACTCTTCACGTCTTGACCCAACATTTTCAACTTTTGAGTTCGTAATTTTTTAATTTTATTTTATTTATCCCTCTAGTACTACAAGCTTAAGAAATAAATAAATCTCCTCACCGCGACTTCGAAGCTATAAGTCCAAATGGACAAACTTTGGGCCGCGACGAACTTTTGTGAGGGCATCATTTTGATGCAATTGTTTTCTGGGAAAATTTAATTTCAAGTCCCAAGAACCAGAAATAATTACAAAAAAGTCCCTGAAAATCACTAAATTACACAGAAATCCTAAGGGACTTTTTTATATTATTTGTATTAACAACAGGAAATTCTATATTTACAACAGAAAGTGTCATATTTATAACAACATTTAAACACATGACCATTTACAACAGAAAAAACCATATTTACAACAACATTTAAACAACTAGATTTTGAACGTAGAGAGGTCATTTACAACAGAAAAAGACTATATTTACAATAGAAAGTGCTGTATTTACAACAAAATTTAAAATCTGGCCATTTAAAACAGAAAAAGCCATATTTACAACAGAAAGTGTAATATTTACAACAACATTTAAACATCTGGATTTTGAATGTAGAAGGCTCATTTACAACAAAAAAAAAGGCTATATTTACAACCGGAAGTGCTGTATTTACAACAAAATTTAAAATGTGGTCATTTACAACAGAAAAAACCATATTTACAACAAGAAGTGTCATATTTACAATAAAATTTAAAAACCTAGATTTTGTTTCCATACAAATAATATCAAAGAGTTCCTAGGGACTTTTGTATAATTTGGTGATTTCAAGGGACTTTTTTGTAACTATTTCTGATTCTTGGGACCTGCACATAATTTTCCCTTGTTTTATTAGCTTATATTTATTATTGAATGTGTTCCTTCTCTGACACTTGTTCAACTGTTCAAAAAATCAACCCTTCATCTTTGGGTTCAACTGGTAAAGGGAGCGGACACTCTCACCAAAGGGAGGGGTTCGATCCTAGAGTTGGTTAAGGCGCTGGGGGAGATATCCTAGGTGATGTAAACTTGTGGAAACATATGTTGAAGTGCAGGCATGTGTACTCTCAGTCCTGTATACCTTGGAGATCAAAGTCATAGTGCCTTGCTCTTGGAGTGTGGGTGAGCCCAACCCTCTCAAATTTTCATATAAAAAAAAAAAAAAAAAACTGTTCAAAAAATCATCAACCAGACACTACATTTTTTTTCTCTCCCCTCCCCTTCCCTCCACTCCCATTCCCTCAAACCAAACATACCCTTTAGCATTTCAAAGATTGGGCAGGCAAAAGAAAAACGATGACCTCAGCAAGTTCCTAACTTCTTGTGATTCTCTTTACTGCGGATCCTTTAAGATGTAAAGTCAAATAAAGGGAATTAGTTTTTTCCCAGATTTAGTTTTTTTTTAAATAATTATTTTAATAAATAGAAAATCTAAAATAAAAATAATTTTTTAATTAACATATTTTTTAAAAATATTTTTTTATTTAAAAATTGACAGTTAAATTTTTTTTTGAAAAAGCTCTCCCTACCTATCTTAGGTAGGGATACTGGTTTTCAAATAAAGTGCCTTTTTTTAAGTGTGTGTGTGAGAGAGAGGGAGAGAGAAAGTGACATAAAAATAGTAAGTCTAATAGAATCAATTTTGTCTTTTCATTCTTTCCATCATTGTTCATTATCGTTCTTTCCTTAAAATTATTTTACTGGTTTCACACTTTATGATATACAAACTGTCAAACTCTTCTATTTTACTATATCTGCCGTGAGAAACTTAAGCTAAGTTCTGTTTCAAGTTTACCTGATTTAGAGTACTAATAAATTAGGCTGCTCTTTGGGAGCGAATAATTTCATATTTTATTGAAAAGACCTTGAAAACTGACTTAGCAGTGTCGGAAAAACTATCTCTTCATGCAATCACATAAAATCTGAATAATCTAATGTATTATCTTAGATTTCCTCAAACCTGAACATGAAAGAGTCAGAGGTTTCATCAATTTCTCTAAGCTTGGATTTTGGTCACTATATGTCCTCATGCATCTCTTGAAATTATTGCCCATTTCTCACCTTTTGGATTATATTCTTGAATTTTCTATCACCTTTCACAGATCATTGCCGTCAAGGATATAATAAGACCGACCAAGAAGGTTTGACCAAAAAAAAAGACCGCCCAAGAAGGGGACCTTCAATGATGTATACATAGTTTACGAATTGATGGATACTGATCTTCAACAGATAATTTGTTCTGACCAATCTCTTACTGATGACCATTGTCAGGTTAGGCTGCATTGATTTCTTAAAATTTTAATTGCATGTCTTCAACTTCTACTGGCAAGCCTTTTCTGCTAATATGTTCTAAGTGCATCTAACTTGTGTTACTCTACAACACGAAT
The DNA here is from genome assembly GCA_025563575.1 of Acacia pycnantha. NCBI lineage: Eukaryota > Viridiplantae > Streptophyta > Magnoliopsida > Fabales > Fabaceae > Acacia > Acacia pycnantha. The sequence continues at coordinate 153,564 of JAMWYP010000067.1, read as the reverse complement.
ATAATCATTCTACTCTTGTATATTTGCAGTTGTTGGTTGGGACACTCAACTAAAACGGGTTAATGTCTGCATATCTTCATAAAATTGGGATAGAGTATGACTGAGTCTTTATAAATCGTACAGACAGAGAATCTATAAAAATGATGGCGTTAATAAGATATCGTGGAATTTTGCATATTTTCTTTATATTCCATTAGAAAGTAATAGATTTTAACTTGAACTATTATGATTTGGTTAAACTCATGTTGAGATAATATTCCTTTATTGGGAAGTTTAAGAACTTTACAACCTGGGTGAGATAAATAGATCATACTGAATGTAAAATCTCCTTTTCCCCCCTGAAAAAAGAGGATTAGTTTTATGAGAAACAAGTCAGCAACAGTCCCCGCCTCACTACAGATTCACTTCATAAGTCTTAAATCTTGAGTTATGCTTTTTCTCAAGTTTGAAGCTATGCAAGGGATTGATTTTTGTAAGTTCTGCAGTACTTTCTATACCAGCTGTTACGGGGTCCGAAATATGTGCATTCAGCTAATGTGTTGCACCATGATCTTAAACCCAGCAATTTACTTTTGAATTCGAATTGTGACCTTAAAATTGGGGACTTCGGCTTGGCAAGGACAACAACTGAAACTGATATCATGACAGAATATGTAGTCACTCGGTGGTAGTGTGGTACCGAGCCCCAGAACTGCTCCTCAATTGTTCAGAGTACACATCTGCAATTGATGTTTGGTCTGTTGGTTGCATCTTTGGTAAAATTATGACCAGAGAACCCCTGTTTCCTGGAAACGATTATGTTCATCAACTAAGGCTTATTACAGAGGTATAGTACAGCGCTTCCATATGAAGTTGTAGTCTAATACTTACTAGAATGAATTACATATCTCTGGTACTAGTTTACTGGTCAAGTGGTAGTTAACCAATAAGATCCTTATCTTGCTTAAGGAGTTGGTCAATACCTGCAAAGCTTCCCCACTAAGGGGATTTTCTTATGAAAGCAAAATAAATCTGAGGCTGATTTGTTTTGAAATAATGCCTAGCACTCGGTCTCTTCAACATGTGCTCAAGGCCCCCCTTGTTGAAGCATTGCATTTCTATTGTTTACTTTTTCTGCCTATTCTCTCTTTGGAATCCTCAACTTTAACACAACTTCTTAGAACAATTGGATTATCATAGTTTCTGGTTTGCAAAAGAGTTTTACATCATTACCTGGAAAAAAAACTTTTATTGTCTAGAACTGGCACTCATCGCCATATTGAAACAAAAGGTCAGACCCTTCTATTATTCTTCCAGTTTCTTGTTTACCTTCCTGTTCCATCCGTTATGGTTGATGAATCCAAACTAGTATTAGGCTACTTACTCACTCATTTTGAATGATGTTACTGTTAAGAGTATACAAGGAGTGTATAAGGATGTATAATGCCTGATTTTATAATTTCATGCCTCTACTAGTAACCCTCACGCATTCTGTTCACTTTTTGCCACTGAAATGTCAAAAACAGACCTGCTGTACACAGGATGAACATTCCATGAAGGAGAATTAACCAGAGTGAGATTGGATATCTGGATATTACTCGAATACATTGTCTCATTCAAGTAAGGCCTGCTATATTGAAGTTGATGATTCTTGTGGAATTTTTGCTACCACAGGTCACCTTGTCCATCAATTGTACCATTGTCCCCTGAAATCAAATTTGAACTCAATAAATCAGAAGTTAATTTTCTTTTGGAGTCATCACCAGAACATGAGTTCATTAATTAATTAATTACCAGTTATGATAACATCTGTGAGATTGGTTCCAAATATTAGACGGCTAAACCTTCCTCCTTGGGTGTCCCTTCCTGGACCATAAGATGGCAAGGGATCATTCACAGGCCAGTCATTTTCATCCTAATACCAATACAAATTCCAATAACAGATTTAAGCACCAGAAAAATTATATGCTCTTAAACATATATACAGCATTTGCATATATGGAGCTACAAAACTGAACCTGAGAGGCAAGTAGTACAGCATCCTTATGAAGGAATAAAGTGAAGTGGCTAGTGAGATTGAAACTCCCAGTCAACCATCTTCCCGGAGGAACAGAAAGTTGAGAGCCACCATCTGATTCATATTGACTCAGATGATCTATGGCTGCCTGAAACGCTGTAGTGTTCAAAGTAGTTCCATCACCTACTCCTCCAAATTTAGTCAGCGACGCACTGTAAGCTCTGCAACTCATGGCATCGTACTGGAAATAATGAAGTTCCCGAGCAATAAGGCTCTCCACTACATTAAGGTTTGGTAAAGCAACCAGAAAAACCAGTAGTGATAGATAATAAGCCCATAACCTGCAAAATTTCAAATTTCACCCGTTATTTCGTAAGTGTCCAATGGTATATAGAGAGAAGGGAAAAGATCAGAAGAACCCAGTCCGGTTTTGCAACTACTGAATCCACAGCAAGAATGGACCACCGAATGGGTATTGGTATGGAAAAAGAGCATGTACCTGAGATTTTGTAGGTGTGGGAGCCATTGTGAGATGGAAGTTGAGGTATTGGTGTTGGGTTGACATGGGAAAAATGGGTAGGGTATTTATATTAGCTGAGTATCAATATTTTCTTTGAGTTTTGTCCCCCATCACGTCCTTAATATGATCGACATGTGATATCCGGAAGGTATAAGGAAAGAAAAAATGTGGGACTTTCATATATTCTAATACTCCCTCCGTTCGTAGTTATGAAGTCCTTTTAGTTGAATTGCAGATTTGCAGTGTTCAACAGAACAGTTAAATGAATTGGCCACTTAAGAGAGTGGACAAATCCCACTAAATGAAATGGTTCGGTGAAGTGGTGCACTATCTATCCTGCATTGGTGGGCAAAGGGTGACCATTATGTTATATATATATATATATATATATGGGTTTATCGTTTGTCCGCACTTGACATAAGATTATGTCAAGTGAGCCCAAAACTACGTCGTTTTGAGAGTTAAGGAAATTAATGAAGGGTGTTTTTGTATTTTTGTTTTAGTATTTATTATATGAATTTTACTAAAAGATCCTTCATTAATTCACTCGACCAAAACTACGTCGTTTTGAGAGTCCATTAATTCCTCTAAACCCAAAACGACGTAGTTTTGAAGTGACAGACATAACTTTTATGTCAGTGACGTAACAACGATAACCCCTATATATATATATATATATATATATATATATATATATATATATATATATATATATATATATATATATATATATATTTTTTTTTTTTTTTTTGCTAAAAAGAAGTTTTGGAGGGGTTCGACATCAGTCCCCCACTGAGGTCAGGGCACGGCCCCGGGCTCTATGAGCACTTACTGGGAACTTACGAGATCGCCTACCAAAGGAGTCCCAGCAACGGCAGAGGGGATCGAACCCACGACCCAAGAACCTAGTCCTGGACCCCTTACTATCTATGCCAACTTCGTATATTTTATTGAATTGAGATGAGATGTAATTGCATTATTTCAAATATGAATGGTCCACAACGAAGTCACGGGATTGCTTGTCGGATTATTTAGCTCGTGACCATTTTATTTTGTTTTCACTGAAATAAGAAATCACGCCATACACTGTGCCCTACCTAAATAACAATAATTATCGATCATAATTGAGCTCAGTCATCAAAGGCTTCTCAATTTGGGATATAATTAATTAATAATGATGCAGTCCCTATATATGGCATATTATACCTATGCCCAGTTGCCCACCTTGATCCTCTACGCTATTTTTCACCTACCTCGTGAGTCAGTTGCTACAATTATTTATTTCATTAATTTTTAGTCTTTTAATATAAGCATATTTTATTATTTTATTTCAATATCATGTTTGGTTGACCATAGATATATACGAGCGTAATTTTTCCCAAGGTCATCCTTATTCTTTTAAGGATTAAGATATAAAAATATACATGTAGTTTTTTTTATAAAAAAATACACCTAGCGCCAAGTTTTTTTTATTTGTTTACAAAGGTAACTATGTGGTTACTTAAATGAAGTAAAAGTACACATTGACCATAAGTTTGACTTTTTCTATAATTTGACTTTTTCTATACTAAAAATAATGACGTGGATGATGTGATGTGGATATTGAAGAGACAAGAGGTACATGACGAGGTGGCTACCGTAATAGGACATGAAGGACCAGACTGCGAAGATGACGCTGTTGCTTTCGATTGCTAAGCCCTGATTGAGCCCCAATATATGGGTATAAAAGTGACTATGTGTTAGAAAAAAACTATATATGGTCATTATTATTTGAGTCTATATATTATACTCTCTATCACCTTATCATTCCATTCCATTCATATCCTTTTTTTCTCAAACAATCAAAACAGGGATCTCATTTGTTTGCACTTATAATTTAGTGCAGTTTTTCCTACTCAATGGTTAATAACGGAATAATAAAGTGATTGATTGTTTTGATATATAATTGATTTCTCTTGTTGATACTGTACCTATAACTATACAATTGAGGATATATACATCCTGAGTTAAATCAAAACAAGAATGTAAAATGATATACTTCAAATATGCATGAAACGCTTGTTTTCATTTATTATGTTCATTACTTCTTATTTTCTACCATTAGAGTCATATCAATCCATATGATCTGTCAAGTTGGTAGTTAATGGCCCTTCATCAAAACGACATAGAAGTATCGTTCCTATGACTCACATAGTAACGGAACTTGGGATAAATGTTTCAGAGGAATAAATGTATACTCATTAACTAATTATAAAAATATATATTTAGGGGACTAAATGTATAAATTTTTGAGTCAAATGTATAAAAAAATTCATTTTACATCAAATATTTGAGACTTTTTTTTTTTTTTTTGGGGGGGTAGTTGATAATTAATTTAGGGTGAAGGAGCAATTTTGCCAACCAACTATTAGGCCAGGAGCGTTGGGCACAAAAAACTTTTAAAGGGACCAAAAAGACCAACAAACAATTACATGTGTGAAAAATACACAACACCGTCCATTGCCCTCTAACCACCGTTAAAAGCAATCCTATGTGGCATTTCAGCTGGTCCCTTTTTTTGTCAATGGCCATATGGTTTTTTTTTTCTTTTTGTGTGTGGAGAATCCCCACCCAATCTGCATCAGGCAAACGAAGAAATCCCCAACCAATCTGCATCAAGCAAACGAAGAATCCCCAACCATCGTTTAAAAGCAATCCATGTGGCATTTGAAGTCCAGGTGGTCCCTTTTTTTTGGTGTGCTGCACGTCTTCTTGCACGATGTAGATCAGAAGGTGAAGAAGATGTATGCGGAGGAGTTCCTGTGTCGGAAGTACAGGACTAAAGCCGTAGGGAGGCTGTGGCACTTTGAGATTCCGCTGGCGACGAACGTGACCCACCATAGATCTCGGTTCTGCTAGATTGCTTCGCCGACCAATAATCACGAGATTTTTTCAGAAAAGCTGTGTTGCCCTCCATCCACAGTTTCTGGGTTCCCTTATCATTTATTATATTTTACCTATTTTGGAATTATCCTATTATATTATTATATGAGGCCCCAAGAACTGTTAGGCAGTCGAAGTAATGGCCTGAGCGAATTCTTGGAAGTTAATACAATCGTCAGCGTCGGTATCAGCCTCTTTGATCATTCCGGTGAGATCCTCTGCCATGAGGGCGTGGCCTAACTTGGCCATGGAATGTTCAAGCTCGGCGGCGGTGATGTAGCTGTTGCCGTCGCGGTCCGAAAGATCTGGCGGAGCTGTTCCTCCGTGTAGGGGCTACGAGCGTTGACGAGATCCGGTTCGACCGTGGCGATGAACTCGGAAAACTCCACCATGCCGTTGCTGTTCTTGTTGGCCTTCTGGATCAGCGCCTCCAGCTGATCCTCGCTCGGCTTCAAACCCAGCGATCGGAGCAGCGACCCTAATTCGAGCTGCATCAAGCTTTCGTCCTTGTTCCGGTCAAATGATCGGAAAATCTCTCGCATTCGATTTCTCTTACGCACGCTCTCAGGTCGATTTGGGTGTTATTTGTGTCGAAATCGAAAGTTGGAAGCTTGGTCATTTCTTCGTTTGCCTGATGCAGATTGGTTGGGGATTCTCCACAAAAAAAAAAAAAAAAAAAAAGGCCACCTGGCCATTGACAAAAAAAGGGACCAGCTGAAATGCCACATAGGACTGCTTTTAACGGTGGTTAGAGGGCAATGGACGGTGTTGTATATTTTTCACACATTTAATTGTTTGTTGGTCTTTTTGGTCCCTTTAAAAGTTTTTTGTGCCCAACGCTCCTGGCCTAATAGTTAGTTGGCAAAATTGCTCATTCACCCATTAATTTATATCATAACTCTTTACATTACATGGCATTTTATAACAATTACGTGGATCTTTGTGAATTCATTCATAACTTGACAATCATTTAACTTATTATATATTGTATTTTGATTGGCGTCAATAATTTTCCTACTAACTTATTTTTATTTGACTAAAGATATTCCAAACCACTTTGGACGTGAGAATTTTTGTATTTTCCTCCTTAATGAAGTGAAGTCATTTACCATCAGTTAATAGCTCAGCTCAACTGTTTTTCCTTTAAAATTGCCTGTGAAAGGAACTCTAATATGAGTTGTTCCTTATGTGATTCATGAAAGCATGACAAGTCACAAAGTTATTTACATTATTTAAATTTAATGTTAGGTGGGATCACTTTAAAAAAAAAATGTAGAAAATTATTTAATGAAATTCAAATTACCTGTCTTGTTTCAGTAAATTAAAGATTCATCAAAATGACAAAAGCTCATTTGGCAAGAGTTGTATAAGAAGGATTCAAATTATTTATGATAGCACATAATGGAATGTAATTTTACCTAAATTTAAAACCGAGACCTGTTAACAATAATTATTATATTGGAAGCTACCCTTTTGTTTTTTTTGCCTATCCGGTATCCAGAGCTTTGCGTGCTCTGACTAATCCAGATCTGACCTGCATCGCGCACCTGGCTATGGTGGAAGGGTCTCTCAACGGGGCTTTTCTGCATTCACAAAGCTCGAATTTGAGATCTTGCTTAAACGACACAAGCCGCTTATCACTTATGTCAACCCCGTTGATCCTTTTGTTTGTTTTTAAATTAGAGGAAGGGAACAAAAGCTGTTATTAATTAAACTAATACTAGCATAAATATCCACATAAATTCTTAAATTGGTTACACCACGGCCCAGGGCGGCTTATCACCGGTGAGGGAGTGTTAGAACTCATCAAGAAAGAAAGACTTGAATTAGTGCATAAGTTATTGCATGATAATAATTGAGATCAACGCTAAGGAATAAATAACAGAATATATATAAAAATCATGGTAGGAGAAGAGAATTCCCAGCAAAATTGAAAGGTAAAAAAAAAAACTAGCACTTAATTTCTGCACTATGGGAATCTGCACCCCAATATAATCAGCCTAATTTGGTAGAGCAAAACAGTAAATAAAATATTTCAACTTAATGGATGGCTGAAACTAGCAGGGGAGCAAAAATTATTGGAAGGAAAAAAAAGGAATCAGATTGGAAGTGATGAAAGATAGATAGATAGCTGAAACTGATGATGTGGTGATTAAGTATGTTTTTGAATTAGGTTTTGAAGAATAACTTTTATGATTTTCGAGATAAGCATACAAGGGAAGTTTTATCTTGACTTGCAGAAGAAAATTTCTTAAACCATTAGAAACCATGATTTAACAGATACTCAAATTAAACATGCAGTAAGCTAACTAGCAAGGTGCAGAGATATTCCTTTCGCGTGGCATTGTATATATATAAAAGCATACATGGCGTCCCTATCCTCTTTCTTGTGTGTTTCTATAAATGTTTTCTGCCATTTCTTCAGACTTATCAGATTCATACAAACATTGAAACAGACAAACATTATGAATGTTTTATTTCTCAGTCCATTAGCTAGTTTTTAAATCAGTACGTAATTATATACTGTGACATGTACACACACGCAGGTTAACCACTTATCACTTTGCTTAAATATCAAGTATACGTGCGTATAGTAGTAGATCGATGAGACTCTTTGATGAGCTTGTGAAAAGATATTCTTTGCTTCTTTTCTCCCTAGTTTTATTTTAGATGGAATGAAAAATGGTTACATACGACCTTGTAATTAAGAAATATATACATATATATATATATATGAATACACACACATAATGGTACTATAAAAGTAATATCTTTATCCAAGATTTATAAACAAAATCCCTTCTAGGTAAAATTGAAACTAGTCCTCTTCCAATTTCATCCATGTCATCCAAAATGATATAGATCAGAAAAAAGGATCTGAAAAGCACAGCGCCCCAATATCCAAGTTAAATCACTGCAGTCAAACACTCAATAATATAGTACAAAGTCAGAAGCCAAATTTTGGAGATAGATTATTCCTATAGAATAATTATTAGATTTGATAGATTGCTTTGTCTGAAGATGGAACTTCCACAGTCAATCGCATAATATATATTGTCCTCGTCAAGTACAAGCAAGCGTTTCCGCCCATCCAGCAGTACCATTGGTACTTTGTCCAATAATAATATAGATAATCATTAATCACAGCCAAAATTTAATTCCGGATTAAATAAGAAAAGGGAAAGCGCAGGAAGGAGTTGGGAATTAATTTATTGTGGTTATTAATTAAGGTTCCACTCGCAGATTATTCCCAATGTCCAGCGTTGTGGACTTGTAGCAGACAAGAATAATAAAGCCAAAGCATTAATTGCAGTAAACAAATGAAAAATACACACTTGATCACTGAAAGATTGAAACATACGAAAATAAAGCAGGCTTATTTAGCATCCCGTACGTTAGTCAAATGAGCTCAGGTGCAAACGATGCGAAAAGATAAGCAATACGAATTAAAACACAAATATGGCTTTTATTACTAATATATGTTGTAAGTACAGCTCGAGAGAACTATCCTGAGAAAGCAGACACTTACATATAATAAGACTTCTTTCAGCTATCTAATTAACTTGGAACTGTAAAGCTAAAGATCCACACCGAAATTAAAGACTTGTATTTTTTGGTCTGACTGATATTTTAACTGCACACATCGATCATCTTCTGAAAACAAGCAACCCAACGACGACGACGAGAGGATACGATTATAAATCCCTTATTTTGACATGCTTTTCTTATCCTGAGATTAGGAACGCGCACACACACACATATATATATGGCTGTGAATTTATGAGTAAATTATCCAGAAGCCGCAATATATATATATATATATAGATAGAAAAATAAATATGAGATCACTTATCTCCAAACAAGTATCCAAGAGAGGAATCTCCTCCAGGAACTGATTTGACTTTGGTAGATGGACGATCCTGAAAGGGTAATTAAAAAAGAATTAAGAGATAATGATGATAATCAAGGTTGAAAATTAAATAGAATATATATTAAGGAAGGAGATGAAAACTTACGGTGAGGAAGGTGCCAACATGGTGGCCCTGAGCTCGAGAAAAAGCATGGGAGACATGTTGTGGATTTTGACTGGAAGAAGGAGAAAGAGCCATAGTCTGATCTGTGTAATTAGAGGGCACATCAATCCCATATGGTGGAAGTGACGACACTGTACATTTCTTTGATTTCTCCTTTGCCTCTTCCTCTGACCCAAACAGATACCCTAATGAACTTTTTCCTCCCCCAGAGCTTTCGCCTCTCTTCATCTTACCTTCTCGATCCATTCAATTCAAAAGATCTCTCTCTCTCTCTCTCCAAATATTATATATAACCCTAACATATATATATTCTTATTCCTCTCTCTTTGTGAAACGAAATGGGTGTTAATGACAGTACGCCATACCTAATCCCTCATTATTGACAGTAAAACTATCACTGTTACTTTGAATATGTGTGTGGAAGAATTAATTTCAACTCTTCGCTGAGGGGGAATTTTCCCTAGCTAGCTTCTTACTTATTAAGATAGATTTTGGACTTCATCTTAATCATAAGTACAAGACATAATTTTTATATGGAAAAAAATAGAAAAATACCATCAAAATTAGTAAAAGACTCAAAATTAGTAAAAGACAAATCAGTATGTTAAATTTCAATAATTCCAAAGGAATTGATTTAAAATTTTGAAATGTTGCAAAAATTTGAGAAATCACCTAACTGCCCTTAATTTTTTTTAAATAAAAAATCATCAACCCTTTACTAACCGTTTGAGTTACAGCGCCGATGACTGGTGGCAGCAGCCTTCACTGGAGTTCTGTGACCTTACCAGCAACCGGCCTCGGTAAAGGTTATTAACAACTTTAGTTTGATAAATTAAAAAAAAAAAAAAAGATATTAGTTATCGGAGCTCCGATGAAGGTTATTAACAACTCAAATATCTATATTAACAATTTTAATATCGCTATTAACAACTCAAGTATCTATATTAACAACTTTAATTAATCAGAGAGATAAAAAAAAAACGATATTAGACACCGGAGCTTCGGTGAAAGTTATTAACAACTCAAGTATTTATATTAACAACTTTAATAAGAGAAATAAAACAAAAAACAAAAAGATGTTGGCCGCCAGAGCTCTGGTGAAGGTTATTATGAAATATTCAACAAATACTTTATTTACAATTTTAGTATTGCTATTAATAACTTAGTATATGTATTAACAACTTTAGCCTGAGAAATTCAAAAAAAAAAAAAAAGTAAAGGTTGTCAATATAGATACTTGAGTTGTTAATAGCGATACGAAAGTTGTAAATGACAGCCTTATATATTTTTTAATTTCTCACACAAAAATTGTCAATTTTAATACTTAAGTTGTTAATAATGATATTAAAGTTGTAAACAGGGTATTTGTTGCTATTTCCTAATAACCTTCAACGAAGATCCAGCGGCTAATATATTTTTTTTTATTTCTTTGACTAAAATTGTTAATTTAGATACTTGAATTGTTTATAATGATACTAAAGTTGTATCTTATAGATATTTGAGTTGTCAATAACCTTCACCGGAGCTCTGGCGGCCGATTGTTGGCAAAGTCATCGGAGCTCTAATGACAGCTGCCCCAAGAACTCTAGCGGCCAGCAAGGGGTTGGAGATTTTTTATTTAAAAATAAATAAATAAACTAAGGATAGTTAAATAATTTCTCAAATTTTACAACATTTCAAAATTTCAAATCAATCCCTTTGGAATTATTGAAATTTAACATACTTATTTATCTTCTACCAATTTTGATGGTATTTTTCTATCTTTTTTCCTTTTTTTATTTGGCATTATTTTCCTAATTTATCCCTATCCAAACTTGCTCAACAATAATTAAGAAGGAAAAGGAATTGGGGAATTAAGTAGGATGACTATGATGTTTTAGAAAATATATGTTATATTCCCTCCGGTCCTAATTATAGGAGCAAATTTTGGAGTTGGTTTTGTCCTAATTATAAGAGCAAGTTTTAACTTTTGTCAATTTTTTTTCTTATAATACCCCTATTTATACTTTTTCAATAATAATTAAAGACAATAATAATTTAATAATACAGCTATATATTTTATAAAGTAAATAATGTTTGCAACTCATTAATGTCATATACACCTAAATTATACTTTTTTTATATAAAATAATAATTGTAACAAGCGTTTCCTTAATGCCATTTTAAATTTTGGGTAAGGATATTTTAGGAAAATACACATAATTAACTAATTTAACTTCCTTCCTTAATCCATCCAAATTCTGGTAATTTGCTCCTATAATTAGGATCAGAGGGAGTATTAATTAACTTTCTTAATCTAATCAAATTAAATAAATATGTCTTATATTAAATACCTAAAGAGTACTACACGTTTCATCATGGCGCACAGAGTTGATGAGTCATTTCATTTCGTACTCAAATATTTAATCAAGAAGTGACGCTTTTCCCTCCGGGGGGAAAATGAGCAGAAATTAGTTAGCCCTGGTCCCCTTTTGATTTGTCGTTCTTGCTAAATCCAATTAGCTAGCTAGTGGGAGGTACACTTGGTAGGGAAGAAGAGAAAAGTACAAGGAAACATATCGGCAACAAGAATTCGTGCTCTTCAATTGTATATTTCCTTTTATATTTGTTTAAGGTAACAAGAATTCGTGCTCTTCAATTGTAGATTTCCTTTTATATTTGTTTAAGGTTTAACCTACAATTTTACCTTTAAAGTTTCTTTTGATAAGCGTTTAATACAAATAAGTTTTGGAAGATGTAAGAATACAAATAATAACAAATAATTTAAAATAGTGCATAATCACTAAAATTGTTAAATTTCATCAAACGTCCGTTATGTTTTACTTTAAATTGGTTTTGATGAATTTAATAAATGTTTAATGAAATTTAATTAGTTTAGTGAATCTAAATCATTTTAAATTGTTTATTATTGGTATTTTTGTGCTTTTTAAAATTTATTTGTGTCAAACGCTCCTTTAGAAAAACTTTGTTGATAAAATTATACTTTAACCCTTTCTCTAAAGTTATAAAGTATATACTCCCCCGCGTCCTTATTATAAGTTATAATTAAGAGAATTGATCTTAATATTAAATTTAAGACATATTTTTCATATTTGTCAATATTTTTTTAATTTACATTAATTGATGCTCCTCAACAATAATTAAAGAGTAAGGGAAGAAGGGAATTAAGCAAGATGATTATGGTGTTTTAAAAAATATATGTCATATTAACTAACTTGACTAACTCCTTTAATCTAATTAAATTAGCTAAATATATCTTATATTAAGGACAAGAATAAGTATTTCTTAATCTAGTTTTGTAAATTATTTCATGCCTAAAGATCAAACGGTAGGCAGAAAGAGCTCGAGTTCTTCGTATAATCCTTGAGATATGCATAGCTAGGGATCTATTTTTCTATCTTTGGATCCTTTATCTGTCGATTTATTTTTGTTAAATATATAGATCCCTTGAAGTTTTCATGTCGTTAAATCCATTTCAGTGGCTAAATTTAATTAAACCACCAATTGTTGCATTTGTTGTGTTGTGTGGTGCTTTGCCCCATTAAAACATGCAGCTTTATTTTTCTCTATGTAATATGTACTTTTCACATCTAATTTTTAAATTATATGTTTATGCATACTAACATATATACGAGCGAATGTCTCTATATAGGGTTGTCCAAAAAAACCCGAGGTCCGGTTAGTCTGACCCGGTCCGGTTTGACTCGACCCGGTTTAAGGCAAGCAAAAAAATGTTCTGAGACGATTTGACCGGACCGGACCAAATTGCTCACGTTGGACTAAACTTCGGTCCAGGGGCTTAGACCCCCTGGACTGGTCCGGTCTGACCCGAGGTCCCTTTTTTTTTTGTAAATCACCACTATATTAAGTCACTTACTGGAGTCTTGACATCTTAATGTGCCTTTTAATTTATAGTAATCACTTTTCACTATGTCACTTTTTATTATTTTAGACAATCAGGTGAAATAAGAGCTAAAATATTGCATCCCAAGAAAGCAAAAAAAAAAAACTGAAAAAAATTAGAAAAAATATTTTTTTAAAAAAAGCTGGACTGCCTGGACTGGTCCTGGAAGTCCGGTCGGTCCGGTCCAGCCCGAGCTCGGGCTGGTACCAAACCGGACTAGACCTGGGGCTGATTTTTTCAGTCCGAGGTCATATCGGGCCAGACCTCAAGTTGACCTCCAACCCGGTCTCACCGGGTCTTTAGACAACCCTATATATGATACAATACATTGAAAAGAAAAAAGAAAAATGGAAAAGCATCCTATGGTCATTTTAAAAAGGAAATTAAAACATTGGTTTTCAATTGATGTTGATATCCTTTCTTTTCTTTTAATTCTTCGATTCCTTGGGTTAAATTCTTCTTCTGGTATCAAGACGTACAGGTGAATATCATTGAAGTTGAAGATCATGCAACTTTTGTTTTTTCACCTCAAGATCTTGCGACTTGGAACCATAAGGGTTGATTAAAAAGAACAAGGGAGTTAACTAATTAACCTAGGACTGAAGCTGTAGCCTTAAAGTCAGAATTGAATTGAGCATATCGCATGAAAAAAGTTGAAGTAAATAATTAATATACGTGAAACTGTCAAATCTGTCGGGACAGGATGATGTGGAGTGGGCCTAAATGGCATTATTGAGGTTGCTAATTAAAGGCGCTACAGCTTAAATAGGTAAGAATTATAAAGGTGATGAACAGTGGCTCTAATAATATCTGAGAAGATAGAGCCAGATTCCTACTTACTCAGGTAAAGAGATAAGATATAAGAAAATGTTGGAACCGGCTGAGGTCCACTGCTCTTACAATCCACTGCCATCCACTTCCCTTAGCTTAACTGGCGTCGTTTTGACCCAAAAACACACATGCTGCTTTTTTTATTTTAATCTCCGGGGTACTAAAAAGATATTTCAGAATACTAACCGGTACTAAAAAATACTGACGGGTACTTCATGATTTTGGAAAGTTATTTTAGGATGTTGAAAAAATATTTCAGGGTACTGACTGATACTAAAAAGATACTTTTAGATACTGACTAGGGATACTGGCTGGTACTAAAAAAATACTTCATGGTCTTGAAAAATTATCTTAGGATCTTAAAATATATTTTAAGATACTTCATATATGGTTATCTCAACAAATTTTAACAGTTAGTTAACCATATATGCTGAGCTGACAGTTTATATGTCATCTAAAGTTAAATTTAAAACTTATGGGGTAAATTCGCACATTAATAAAAATGATATGCGGACTGTGAGCTCTCAAGTCTCAACATATTTAATGAACTAAAAGTTAAAATTAACTGAAATAACTGTCAAAATAAAATTGTTTTCGGGACAAAATTATCTTTTGGTGACAACTTCCGAAATAGAATTACCCCCTAACCTAATAACAAAATCATAGTTGGGTTGGCAGGGTTCTCGTCGGCCAAGAGAATCAATCACACATATGAAATAGAATTACCCCCTAACCTAATAACAAAATCATAGTTGGGTTGGCAGGGTTCTCGTCGGCCAAGAGAATCAATCACATATATATAATCAAACCAGTGTCTATGCCAGGCCAGTTCATATACTATCATGTGTGTGGGTGTGTTGGCCTAGGGTTCGCTGGCGTATGAGTCCAACCATGCAGATGAGCCCCAGCGATGATTCCGATTCGGTTGCCTATTGGAATGATCGATCAATCCAAAAGGTGATTCCTCTCAAATACTGACACGTGCAGGTCATGACTCCTCACTGGTCCATGAGATGATCAGTGTCTTGTCAACGGTAGTATTCCAAAAAAGGAGGTGGGCAGAGTTACTACCGTCTGTTTAGCCTATTTATGATAGTGGTATTTATGATACTGGTAGAAGCGGTAACTTATTTTCAATGTAATTTTTATAGAAATTCAATAAGCAAAAAAATTAGATTGTAAATATAATTTAAGTTAGGATTGATGATGGTAGAAGTAGCAATACTCACATCAAAAAACTAAGAATTTTTTCCTAAAAACTATCCCATAGAGCTTCTAGTAAAAGGAGTTTTTTTTTTTTTTTAAAAAAAAGTTCAGTGGGACAAAACCTAACTCAAACAACTCTCACTAGACTTTTTTTCTACTACTACTTTTTTCTGTCTTTTTTTTTTTTAAACTTAAAACTCATTAACGCTCTCCTCAAACAAGTCCATACTCTATATGCTAAATATAGAAGTTAAGTATGCTATAAAAAATAAAAATTTAAATAAATAATTTATTATAATTAAAAAAATTAGCTAAATTAGTTATTTTATAATAATGTGGAAAACTGTTTTTCCTAAAATATCTCATTTAATCATAACTCTGATTGTTGCAAACCCCTTGTAATGTATTAAATCAATATGCGTAGTTAAAAGGGTTAAAGAGTGATTTTAGCAACAAAAATTTTTGCTATGGGTGTCTAGCACAATTAAGTTTTGAAGAACACAAAAGTGGACATAATATTTTAAAGGGGTTTAAACTTCTCATGTTACATGAGAAGGAAAAGAGTCCTACACACATGAAATGGTGGGACCCACACACACATGTGTGTGTGTGTGGGTCTCACCATTTCATGTGTGTGCGACACGGGTGGAAAAAAGGCTTTTAATACCGGATAAAACAGGTATATTAGGACCGGACCCGCGACAGGTCTTGTTCCAGGCGGTATTAAAAGTCTCCCTATTAAGACCGAACTTGTAACTGGTCTTAAAGAAATTCTTTTAGACCGGATATTTTAAACATCCGGTCTTAAAAGTGTTTCAAAATAATAATAAAAAAAGAAAAAACTCAAATGAAACAACCGGTCCCAAATCACCAGATCTGACAACATTTTGAATGTCCCTCCGTCATCAACGACGGAGAACCAAGAGAAGATTGGAAGCAACAACAACAAGAAAAACAAAAAAGATGATTACAAAATCCAAAAATAAACAAAAATAACAAGAAACAGAAATCATTCACCATGAAAATCGAATTTGAAGTCCAGATCTAAAAAAAATCACAAGCTTAAAGCAACCAAATCGAGCAGATCCTCTTGTCGGTGCTAGCAAAGCTTCAAGCAACCAAAATCGAAGTCCAGATCTGAGCAGAAGCGGTCAATGTAGGAAATAAACAGACTTAAGCAAGAAGAGATATGGGTTTCATTTCAAACCGGATCTATGCGAAGGCGGCGTGGAAGGACCCATAGATCGAAGAGGAAGGAGCCACCGTCGTCCAGAATCCTCAAAGTAGTACGCTTTCGCTGTTGCTGAGGATTGGAGTTGACGCCATCGCAAAACCCTCGAAGCATCTCACTGCCAACGTTGTCAAGGATTTGATTATGTGACTCTTAGGATGACTTACGAAGATTGCGAGTAGGTTAGAGGAAGAGGATGACATTCTTGCTGAGGATTTGCCCGTGAGGCTCTTGGGACACTCGTTGAATCTATAACTAAACAAATGTTATATCACCAAGAAGACAAAAGCAGACTCACAGACTTAACAGGTTTAACAAATTTAGTTTTTTTTAACACTTTTAAGACCAATTTTTTGAAACAACCGGTCTTAAAAGTGTAAAAAAAAAATTTGACCGGTGGCAATTTCGTAAATATATAGAACACTTTTAAGACCGACTTTTTGAAACAACCGATCTTAAAAATGTTCTATATATTTACGAAATTGCCACCGGTCTTTTTTTTACACTTTTAAGACCGGTTGTTTCAAACAACCGGTCTTAAAAGTGTTCTATATATTTAATTAGTTAGCGTATACGATTATATTGTGCAATTATCTTGATTAAGTTGTTAGAGAGATTTTAGGAATTAAGTTAGCTGATCATGGTTTTTTGAATTTCGTAATTAAATTCCTGATTGTAATCATCTTAATTAAGTTGTTAGAGAGATTTTAGGAATTAAGTTAGCAGATCATGATTTTTTGAATTTCGTAATTAAATTCTTTATTGTAATCATCTTAATTAAGATGTTAGAGAGATTTTAGGAATTAAGTTAGCAGATCATGGTTTTATGAATTTCGTAATTATATTCCTGATTGTAATCCCTATATTATAGGAACTGCCTAGGTTTATGTACTTATTAGCATCTGTATATAATTCCAATTAAGCGAAGGAATAAATCATCGCATTCTCGGACTTGATCAGCGTCTTCTCACAATATTTACGAAATTGACACCGGTCATACTTTTAAGACCGGATATTTTATAGCTCAGTCTTAAAAGTGTTCTATATATTTATAAAATTGCCACCGGTCATACTTTTAAGACCGGATCTTTTATAGTCCGGTCTTAAAAGTGTTCTATATATTTACGAAAGTGTCACCGGTCATATTTTTAAGACCGGATCTTTAATAATCCGATCCAAAAAGTTCTTTATATTTACGAAACTGCCACCGGTCATACTTTTAAGACCTGATTCTCTATAATCCGGTCTAAATGAGGCGGTCTTAAAGCCCTTTTTTGCACTAGTGCGACATGAGAATACACTTCTCCTACAACATGAGAAGTGTTTTTCCCTATTTTAAAATGGTGCAATAATTTTAATAATTTCATTTAATTGGCCCAAACATCTATTATAAAGTTAGAGGGAAAACATTTGAGTTCCACATCAAAAAAATAAGGAACGTTTGGATCAATTTAATGAACTTGCAAGAATTACATTATTTTTAAAATATTGTATTTGCTTTTACACCCTTTAAAACTTAATTGTGCTAAATATTCATAGTGAAAAATTTCACATAATCCTAGTTCAGTGGCGGAACCAGAAAATATTTTTAACTCAGGCAAAAAAATAAATATATTGAACTATTTACTAAATAGTATTACATAATTACATTGAAAACAAAAATAAATAATAACCGAAAGTTATAAATCAAAACAAGATATAAAATAATACTAATATTTTTATTAGGTATCTTAAACAAGAATTTTATTTTTCTCTCACATCCCAATGAATAATGAACCAAATATTGTTCTTATAGAAATATAAGAGATTAGCTGGGGCTAAATTATTATCTAAAATAAAATATTATATAATAAATACATACAAATACTAATAAATTTTAGAAGGTCAGTTGGGGTGCCCCAATTGACTTGCAAATGGTTCCGCCACTGCCCTAGTTGAAAACAAAATTCATAGATTTCGGAAGCAAATGAATTAAGGTTTATGTTTATGACTGATAAAGTAAATCTATATTAAGTAGATCATATATTTAAGATAAGAAGCAGCTAGAGCGCACAAGGAAAAAAAAGGGAGAAAGTTGAATAATGAAGCAAGGGGTGGAGGCAAAACCTTAAAGAAGGCATTGTATAACCCTACTAACAACAGACACGTACTAACTCACCCATAATTTTTTTGGCCAGCATCAACTAACCCATAATTAACAATTCAAGATGGTTCTTGAATTCAAAAGCAGACTTGATTAATGTGTACCATCTTTGTTGGGACCATTATTGTCAAAAAAACGTAAAAAGTTTCGTTTTTACGTGAGCTATACGTGTTAAGGCAAAATTACTATTTTTATTTCCCCAAAATCAAAATATTATGAATGATGTTGTTTTTGTGATGACTAATTCAAGATTTGGCAAGAAAAAGAAAGCTTAAAACTTTCATACATATAATTTTAATGATCTTCTATCCGATGATGATTGAATAGTGAAAATGAATAATATTGGGAAGCTGTAGACAACATACATGTTAATGCCCATGATGAAAAAAGCTTGATTTAAGTTGAAGTGAAGGGAACCTATGAATGATCATTATTTAAACATTCCAAGTTTTGCAAATAAACTAGTTATAAGAGTAAGAGAAGTGCACATTGAAGACATGCAAATTAATGTGTGTTTGATTTGAATCAATTATATTGATATAATTTAGGAATAGTTAAATTTTATTCTTGATGTTTTGGAATTTGGTTGTAGGAGTTGTTAAACTCTGTGTTTTTTTATTTATATTTTATATAGTTATGTGACTTATATCTTTTAAATATGAAGTCATTCATTAAATTTTGAGTAGTAGTTTATGTTTTTTTACATGCATGCATACATGATACATACATATATATATGTGTGTGTGTACACACACACATGTATACATACATATATACATATATATAGACACACACACATGTATGTACGTTTATTTACACATATATACAACACATACATGTATATGCAGGGGCGGACCCAGAAAATTACAGAAGGGGGCACAATTGGTGAGGATTCGGTGCCCCCGAAATTTTTTTTTTTTTAAAGAAAGTTTTAAATACATTAAAAAAAATAAAAGAATATAAACAAGAAAAAAAAAATATCAAAAAAATATTCATGAAATCAATTGAATACTGATGATGTAATAAAAGAGGTAATTATTTTACAAACTTGTCATTTATAAAAGTAAGGCTAAGTGCTGTTAGAAATGCACCTACATAAATTACAATGAAGGGTGGGCACTCAATAAGTTCAAGTACATATATTTTAATAACAAATGTATATTACAATAAAAATAATTACAATGCTATCATTTCAGGCCTTATTTTTTGGAATTTCATCATAATTATATTATATTATTATCAATGCTATAAAATACATATTTTTCAATATAATGCACTAAACAGTCATTCAACTATTCATCTTCATCCGATTACGAAGTGCAGTATTGATGTATTAAGGGTGAACACTTTTTAAGGTGAACAATCATTCAAACATATATTAAATTATTATTATTTAAAAAAAAATTCCAAATCCAAGGGGGGGCACTTGCCCCCCAAGTCTAATAGGTAGATCCGCCACTGTGTATGTGTGTGTGTGTAAAATTTTATATATTGACCTTAAGTAGTAAAAATTTTACGTTTCGTATCGTTTTTATAATTTACGTTTCTACAATCTTTCATTTTTATGTAGAAACTCGATTTTGACAATATTAGTTGGAATGGTATATGTATGGGTTGGTTATTAAAGGAATAAAGTTAGGATGGAGGTATATTTAAAATAGATCAGACAACACCTTCCCCTAAAAATCATTCCTTTGTGTGATTAATATATAAGCACCATTAAAACATGAGAATCTCAAAATATTTCTTGAAATTAAATGACTTAATTTCTA
Source organism: Acacia pycnantha (assembly GCA_025563575.1). NCBI lineage: Eukaryota > Viridiplantae > Streptophyta > Magnoliopsida > Fabales > Fabaceae > Acacia > Acacia pycnantha. Next base: position 133,005 of record JAMWYP010000067.1, on the reverse strand, counting down.
TTAAGTTATAAGAGACTATGCGTTCTGAAATTGAGTTTTTTATCCGAATGACATAACTACCTTCAATAAAATTAATTATAAATTAACTACTGATCGACATATTAGTTGTTGTCATTTAATGAGTTAAAGTCGTTATTTATCAAATTGTTGTTCTCAATGACGTTCGAGGAGAAATTTCATTGAAGATAGTTGTCACAAATCTCATATCAATTTCTATATAATCTTAGTAATTAAATCATTTCGAAGTTCTTGTTTAGATTAGCATATTTTAGGATGATTTTTCTTTCATTTTGCCTTGATATTATCTAGAGTTGGCAATACGGGCCAGTCCCCCGAATTGGGGTTGGCCCTCTGTGAGTTGGTTGCCCGTTGGTTCGAGCTAAAAAGGGGAGTGGCAAGTGTCCACTTCCTTAACATTTACTGCTCGTTCTCTTCCTCGAAACTGTGCTATTTTGACACAAAATTGTGAAGGCTGATCCTTTTAAAAAAAAAAATCAGGGTACTGACAGGTACTAAAAAGATACTTTAGGATACTAACTACTACTGAAAAATTACTTCATAATCTTGAAAAAATATTTTAGGATCTTAAAAAATATTTCAGGGTACTGACCGGTAGTAAAAAGATACTTTGAAGATACAGGGCCGGTACAGAAAAAATAATTCATGAGCTTGAAAGATTACTTCATGATATTGAAAAATTATTTTAGGATCTTGAAAAAATATTTTAGATATTGACTGGTACTAAAATGATACTGAATGATACTGAAAAAAATATTTCAAGGTACTGACTAGTACTAAAAAGTACTTTGAGGATACTGACTGGTACATAAAAAAAATACTTCATGATCTTGAAAAATTATTTTAGGATCTTGAAAAAATATTTCAAGCTATTGACTAGTATTAAAAGGATACTGACTGGTACTGAAAGAATATTTCATAATCTTGAAAATTATATTAAGATCATGAAAAATATTTCAAGATACTAACTGATACTAAAAATATAGTTCAGCGTATTTTTTTAAGATTCTAAAATATTTTTTCAAGATCATGAAATATTTTTTCTGTACCGGCCCAGTATCCTCAAAGTATCTTTTTAGTACCGGTCAGTACCCTGAAATATTTTTTCAGATCCTAAAATAATTTTTCAAGATCATGAAGTAATTTTTCAGTACTCGTCAGTACCCTGAAAAATTTAAAAAAAGAAAAGAAAAAGATCAACCTTCACAATTTTGTGCTAAAACGGTACAATTTCGAGAAAGTGGACGGGCAATGAATATTAAGGAAGTGGACGCTAGCCACTCCTACCGAAAAGACCCGCATCAATATGAATTTTGATTTTTCTTTTATTTTTTTCTTAACTTTTTTCCTACAGCATTTTTCATTTTTTTAAAACAATATAATGAAATATTGTTTAAAAAGGATTATACCCTTAACTAAATTAAGAAAAAAACTAAATTACTTTTTTGGGAAAAACATTGAATTGCTTGTTCAGGCTTCACGCCTTTGGTTAATTATAAATAATTTAAAGATAATCAGAGGGAGATACAAGTAGCAATGGGCATGGATTATCTGATTATCTCCAACGTTTAGACAAATAGTTGAGGAGACTGATAAATTTTTTTAGTTTATAGCTAAATGATTTTATGATATACATGTAAATATCACAACACGTAAAGGTGAGATAAGGGGTGAATAAAAGTCAAAATCATTGTTTTCTGTTGGTGTAGGTGTCATCCTCGATCATTCTTTATATCCTCTCTCAATAATCACTCAAATCACCAGAGATATTCATACAAACTAGCAAAAATGTCTTGACCGTCTATGTCCATCAAACAGTACACAATCCCACATTTTATTATATCAACATATGCCTCAGTCCTCAGCTCAAAGGGAAACTAATTGTACAAACTCTCCTTTAGCTTCTCTGAAAATATTTTTGCCCATTGATTGACAGATCCCTGATTGAACATTTGACCAGAATTGTTAATATATTGTTCTTGCTGGATAAGACCCATGAATTTAAAACTTTTTCCTGCGTCTTCTTAATTCTTGCCTTTTCTTTTCCACTTTAGTAGTGTTCAAATCCAGCCAAAGCTTCAAACTGTGGTAAAATGTAAGTTGCAGGACTTTCTAGAGCTAACATGTTCGTATCAGTGGAACTGACCAGACCTCTGCTCTTATATTTTCACCACTACCACCATATCAGTTGAAGGAAAAGGAATGAAATGAATGAAGGAGAGGGGGGTTTGGCATTTTTACAGATTTTTAGAAAATAACAAAACAAAACAAAAAACGAGCTACCCGATAATCGGGCGGTTTAACCTGTCATAGGTCTAGGGCCAAAAAGATCCACATTAAAATGGTTTCAGTTTTTCACAACCCAACCCACTAATTTTTATAGATTGGACTGGTTCAGCTCATGGATGGAACCCATATTACGGGCTTTATCCATCTCTCTCTCTTTGATATTCAAAGTTATGACCTGAGACTCACCAAGTCTTAACTATGAGAGCTCAACTGTTTAGGTGAAACGTACTCATCCGTCATCTTTTATTTATTTTTTAATTTTATTTTATTTATCCCTCTCTCATTCCGTTTTTCTCTAGTACTACAAGCTTAATAAATAAATAAATCTGAAGCTGTGAATTCAAATGGACAAGCTTTTGTGCCGCTACGAACTTTTGTCAGGACATCACGCGAGTAGACCATTACGAATATATTTACATCAATAAATAATGGGTTTAAACTTCTCATATTGTATGAGAAGAAGAAGATTCTTAAACACACATGAAATAATTATATATATATGTGTGGGTCCTACCATTTCATGTATGTATGATATGAGAATACACTTCTCCTACACCATGAGAAGTGTTTTTCCCATAAATAATTGCCAGGCCGAAAATGAAACGGATATGTATTTTTTTACTTAAATCCTAAACTCTAAACCCTATTTGAGTTAACCATACATATAATTTGCCGAATAATATTTTCTGTGGTTTAATAAAACTTTACATATATCCCCCTTAATTTTAGTGCTAGTATACAGAGCTAAAACCCTGCCTAATGCCCAACCCAAAAGATTAATGAGTTATATTTTGTAACCCGATGTTCGACCATACTCGGTAAAAGCTCTAACCATTTTTTGCTAGACAATGAGGACTTCCTTGCCCAAGTGATAACATCATGTCCTATCTACATGTGAAAAAAATAATTTCATTTGAATTTTATGAGCATTCATGTAGTTATATATTTTAACTTCGTTCTAAGTAATATAAACATCAAATACATTTGATGATTCTACAACTTGAGATATTTCAAAATAAATTTACAACTTAAGTATTAAAATCTAAAAATTATCATATATCTTAACAAAGAAATATATCACTGAATTTATAAGAAATATTTATATAAAATATAATAATATACTCCTCCGGTCCTAATTATAAGACATATTTAACCGATTTTGGGGAGATTAAGGAAAGAAGTTAAATTAGTTAATTTTACTCATTTTCCTAAACTGTCCTTATATAAATTTAAAATGACCTAAGTAAAAGTAAATCAATAACTCCTACTACATGCTTCTCCAACCAATTTTTTTTTTTTTTCACATGCTATCTAATTGAAATAATGGTCTAACTATATATACATATATATGTGTATACATATAGATACACACACACACATATATATATGTGTGTGTGGATGTGTCTATATATATTTGTGTGCACACACACATATATATTTGTATATAGACACACACACAAAATATATGTGTGTAGACACACACATATATACATACATACATATATGTAGATACACACATATATATGCGCACGCGCGCACACACAAAATATATGTGTGTAGACACACACATATATGTGTGTGTTATAGTGTCTATAGATATTTGTGTGTAGACACACACATATATATATACATAGATACACACACATATATCTAAAAGTTTCGTTGACTGGAAGAGTATACACGTCCACATATATCTACTCACAAAAAATCAAACACACTTAAAAGAATAAAATATGAGCGTTTTAGAAAAAAATTGACAACTATTATAATATTGTCTTATAATTAAAACCAAAACCAACTCTCAAATGTTGTCTTATAATCAGGAGCGGAGGAGTATATACTTATCGGTTGTTGCCCGTTTAGCATTACTTTACTCGTACATAGTTTAACAGCATTAACGAACGGGTAGATTCAAGTAGAAGGGATTAGCGGCTCGCGCAATGTAGTGAAACGAATTCTCAAGGTGTGGTACATATACGTTAAGTTTGGATTGAAAGAAAAATGATAAGAAAATATGAGGAATATTAAAAATTAAAACTTTCAGAAATAATGACAACAACAAAAATTACTGCGTCCCGGAGTTTTCCTCGATCTAAACGGTTAGCGGACACCAATGTCTGGAGGTGTGGCGGTGCATAGAAAAAAAGTTTAATAGCATTAAAATGTGCGTGGGTAGAGCCACGTGTCCCCACGTGGCGAATGGAAAGACACTTCGGGAACATTCTTGCCGCTTCGTAGGCATCAGAAGGAGCCTCCCCGTCCGCCTTTGTTAGTCGCCGGCTCTGCTTCCCCCAAACTCCATCTCCATTTCTGTAAGTTTCGGGCTTACAAGTTTCACCTCCTGTCTTCCCATCCTTTTATTTCAATTGCCTTCATTTCACACTCTGTATTGTTTCATTTCAGTGTGAATTTATGCTCAATTTATACTTCTCTTCGAGTGAAATTCTGTTTCGTTTTCTTTTTCCGCTAGCTTGATTATAATTCCGCAGTGTATATATGCATTTAGCCTGTTACTGACAGTGCTTTATATTTTATATACGTCAGATTGCAGAATCAGCAATACACTCACTGTGATCTATATGCGTGGCCTTGTGCTCTTTGCCGCTAAAAAGAAATTCAAGCAAATCTCGAAGCTTAAAGGATCAGAACCATGTGGTGAGTTTCATTACCATTTCTTAGTTAATAGATTCTATTATACTGTCCTCTTTAGCTAGGGCAAAGGTTCAGGGGATGCTCAATCGCTAGTATATACAGTAAGTATTTTAATATATAATAATTTGATGTTTGAAGCAGGCGTGATGGCGTCTTCGCCTCCAAAGAAACAAGCGAACAATGAATTTAGCGAAGAGAAACCAATTACAAAAGAGAACATTGACCCTGTTGTTACCTTTATGAGACCCCCGCCGTTCCCCCCAGTTCTTGGACCACTAGTCGCTCTTACACTGTTAGAAACGTGGTTCAATGGTGATACCGATGGTAATTCTTGATCACTAATTGCTTGACAACCAATACTTGCTGGTCATGCTCTTCCCTTGATGCTGTGAGTTACTTACTTACCATTAAAGAAAATCCTGTAAATGTAAACTGCAACGTTGTATATGTAGCCAAACAATCGAGCCCCAATGCTCCAACACTTGATGTACCATTTTAGTATTGGGTTGACAATGAGAGGTGCTATGAGTCTGCTGTAAATTTGTGTTATCGTTTTCAGCACTATATGATATAAAATACATATTTTTCAATATAATGCACTAAACGAGTCATTCAACTATTCATCTTCATCCGATTACGAAGTGCAGTATTGATGTATTAAGGGTGAACACTTTTTAAGGTGAACAATCATTCAAACATATATTAAATTATTATTATTTAAAAAAAAATTCCAAATCAAGGGGGCACTTGCCCTTTAAGTCTAATAGGTAGATCCGCCACTGTGTATGTGTGTGTGTGTAAAATTTTATATATTGACCTTAAGTAGTAAAAATTTTACGTTTCGTATCGTTTTTATAATTTACGTTTCTACAATCTTTCATTTTTATGTAGAAACTCGATTTTGACAATATTAGTTGGAATGGTATATGTATGGGTTGGTTATTAAAGGAATAAAGTTAGGATGGAGGTATATTTAAAATAGATCAGACAACACCTTCCCCCTAAAAATCATTCCTTTGTGTGATTAATATATAAGCACCATTAAAACATGAGAATCTCAAAATATTTCTTGAAATTAAATGACTTAATTTCTATTAAGTTATAAGAGACTATGCGTTCTGAAATTGAGTTTTTTATCCGAATGACATAACTACCTTCAATAAAATTAATTATAAATTAACTACTGATCGACATATTAGTTGTTGTCATTTAATGAGTTAAAGTCGTTATTTATCAAATTGTTGTTCTCAATGACGTTCGAGGAGAAATTTCATTGAAGATAGTTGTCACAAATCTCATATCAATTTCTATATAATCTTAGTAATTAAATCATTTCGAAGTTCTTGTTTAGATTAGCATATTTTAGGATGATTTTTCTTTCATTTTGCCTTGATATTATCTAGAGTTGGCAATACGGGCCAGTCCCCCGAATTGGGGTTGGCCCTCTGTGAGTTGGTTGCCCGTTGGTTCGAGCTAAAAAGGGGAGTGGCAAGTGTCCACTTCCTTAACATTTACTGCTCGTTCTCTTCCTCGAAACTGTGCTATTTTGACACAAAATTGTGAAGGCTGATCCTTTTAAAAAAAATCGAGATCGAAGTCAGTGGTACTAAAGATACTTTAGGATACTAACTACTCTTGAAAAATTACTTCATAATCTTGAAAAAATATTTTAGGATCTTAAAAATATTTCGAAGTCTTGACTGTAGTAAAAAGATACTTTGAAGATACAGGGCCGGTACAGAAAAAATAATTCATGAGCTTGAAAGATTACTTCATGATATTGAAAAATTATTTTAGGATCTTGAAAAAATATTTTAGATATTGAGTGGTACTAAAATGATCTTGAATGATCTTGAAAAAATATTTCAAAGTATTGACTAGTTCTAAAAATTACTTGGAGAATACTGACTCGTACAGAAAAAAATACTTCATGATCTTGAAAAATTATTTTAGGATCTTGAAAAAATATTTCAAGCTATTGACTAGTATTAAAAGGATACTGACTGGTACTGAAAGAATATTTCATAATCTTGAAAATTATATTAAGATCATGAAAAAATATTTCAAGATACTAACTGATACTAAAAATATAGTTCAGCGTATTTTTTTAAGATTCTAAAATATTTTTTCAAGATCATGAAATATTTTTTCTGTACCGGCCCAGTATCCTCAAAGTATCTTTTTGAATATTAAGGAAGTGGACGCTAGCCACTCCTACCGAAAAGACCCGCATCAATATGAATTTTGATTTTTCTTTTATTTTTTTCTTAACTTTTTTCCTACAGCATTTTTCATTTTTTTAAAACAATATAATGAAATATTGTTTAAAAAGGATTATACCCTTAACTAAATTAAGAAAAAAACTAAATTACTTTTTGGGAAAAACATTGAATTGCTTGTTCAGGCTTCACGCCTTTGGTTAATTATAAATAATTTAAAGATAATCAGAGGGAGATACAAGTAGCAATGGGCATGGATTATCTGATTATCTCCAACGTTTAGACAAATAGTTGAGGAGACTGATAAATTTTTTAGTTTATAGCTAAATGATTTTATGATATACATGTAAATATCACAACACGTAAAGGTGAGATAAGGGGTGAATAAAAGTCAAAATCATTGTTTTCTGTTGGTGTAGGTGTCATCCTCGATCATTCTTTATATCCTCTCTCAATAATCACTCAAATCACCAGAGATATTCATACAAACTAGCAAAAATGTCTTGACCGTCTATGTCCATCAAACAGTACACAATCCCACATTTTATTATATCAACATATGCCTCAGTCCTCAGCTCAAAGGGAAACTAATTGTACAAACTCTCCTTTAGCTTCTCTGAAAATATTTTTGCCCATTGATTGACAGATCCCTGATTGAACATTTGACCAGAATTGTTAATATATTGTTCTTGCTGGATAAGACCCATGAATTTAAAACTTTTTCCTGCGTCTTCTTAATTCTTGCCTTTTCTTTTCCACTTTAGTAGTGTTCAAATCCAGCCAAAGCTTCAAACTGTGGTAAAATGTAAGTTGCAGGACTTTCTAGAGCTAACATGTTCGTATCAGTGGAACTGACCAGACCTCTGCTCTTATATTTTCACCACTACCACCATATCAGTTGAAGGAAAAGGAATGAAATGAATGAAGGAGAGGGGGGTTTGGCATTTTTACAGATTTTTAGAAAATAACAAAACAAAACAAAAAACGAGCTACCCGATAATCGGGCGGTTTAACCTGTCATAGGTCTAGGGCCAAAAAGATCCACATTAAAATGGTTTCAGTTTTTCACAACCCAACCCACTAATTTTTATAGATTGGACTGGTTCAGCTCATGGATGGAACCCATATTACGGGCTTTATCCATCTCTCTCTCTTTGATATTCAAAGTTATGACCTGAGACTCACCAAGTCTTAACTATGAGAGCTCAACTGTTTAGGTGAAACGTACTCATCCGTCATCTTTTATTTATTTTTTAATTTTATTTTATTTATCCCTCTCTCATTCCGTTTTTTCTCTAGTACTACAAGCTTAATAAATAAATAAATCTGAAGCTGTGAATTCAAATGGACAAGCTTTTGTGCCGCTACGAACTTTTGTCAGGACATCACGCGAGTAGACCATTACGAATATATTTACATCAATAAATAATGGGTTTAAACTTCTCATATTGTATGAGAAGAAGAAGATTCTTAAACACACATGAAATAATTATATATATATGTGTGGTCCTACCATTTCATGTATGTATGATATGAGAATACACTTCTCCTACACCACGAAGTGTTTTTCCCATAAATAATTGCCAGGCCGAAAATGAAACGGATATGTATTTTTTTACTTAAATCCTAAACTCTAAACCCTATTTGAGTTAACCATACATATAATTTGCCGAATAATATTTTCTGTGGTTTAATAAAACTTTACATATATCCCCCTTAATTTTAGTGCTAGTATACAGAGCTAAAACCCTGCCTAATGCCCAACCCAAAAGATTAATGAGTTATATTTTGTAACCCGATGTTCGACCATACTCGGTAAAAGCTCTAACCATTTTTGCTAGACAATGAGGACTTCCTTGCCCAAGTGATAACATCATGTCCTATCTACATGTGAAAAAAATAATTTCATTTGAATTTTATGAGCATTCATGTAGTTATATATTTTAACTTCGTTCTAAGTAATATAAACATCAAATACATTTGATGATTCTACAACTTGAGATATTTCAAAATAAATTTACAACTTAAGTATTAAAATCTAAAAATTATCATATATCTTAACAAAGAAATATATCACTGAATTTATAAGAAATATTTATATAAAATATAATAATATACTCCCTCCGGTCCTAATTATAAGACATATTTAACCGATTTTGGGGAGATTAAGGAAAGAAGTTAAATTAGTTAATTTTACTCATTTTCCTAAACTGTCCTTATATAAATTTAAAATGACCTAAGTAAAAGTAAATCAATAACTCCTACTACATGCTTCTCCAACCAATTTTTTTTTTTTTTCACATGCTATCTAATTGAAATAATGGTCTAACTATATATACATATATATGTGTATACATATAGATACACACACACACATATATATATGTGTGTGTGGATGTGTCTATATATATTTGTGTGCACACACACATATATATTTGTATATAGACACACACACAAAATATATGTGTGTAGACACACACATATATACATACATACATATATGTAGATACACACATATATATGCGCACGCGCGCGCACACACAAAATATATGTGTGTAGACACACACATATATGTGTGTGTTATAGTGTCTATAGATATTTGTGTGTAGACACACACATATATATATACATAGATACACACACATATATCTAAAAGTTTCGTTGTTTGGAAGAGTATACACGTCCACATATATCTACTCACAAAAATCAAACACACTTAAGAGAATAAAATATGAGCGTTTTAGAAAAAAATTGACAACTATTATAATATTGTCTTATAATTAAAACCAAAACCAACTCTCAAATGTTGTCTTATAATCAGGAGCGGAGGAGTATATACTTATCGGTTGTTGCCCGTTTAGCATTACTTTACTCGTACATAGTTTAACAGCATTAACGAACGGGTAGATTCAAGTAGAAGGGATTAGCGGCTCGCGCAATGTAGTGAAACGAATTCTCAAGGTGTGGTACATATACGTTAAGTTTGGATTGAAAGAAAAATGATAAGAAAATATGAGGAATATTAAAAATTAAAACTTTCAGAAATAATGACAACAACAAAAATTACTGCGTCCCGGAGTTTTCCTCGATCTAAACGGTTAGCGGACACCAATGTCTGGAGGTGTGGCGGTGCATAGAAAAAAAGTTTAATAGCATTAAAATGTGCGTGGGTAGAGCCACGTGTCCCCACGTGGCGAATGGAAAGACACTTCGGGAACATTCTTGCCGCTTCGTAGGCATCAGAAGGAGCCTCCCCGTCCGCCTTTGTTAGTCGCCGGCTCTGCTTCCCCCAAACTCCATCTCCATTTCTGTAAGTTTCGGGCTTACAAGTTTCACCTCCTGTCTTCCCATCCTTTTATTTCAATTGCCTTCATTTCACACTCTGTATTGTTTCATTTCAGTGTGAATTTATGCTCAATTTATACTTCTCTTCGAGTGAAATTCTGTTTCGTTTTCTTTTTCCGCTAGCTTGATTATAATTCCGCAGTGTATATATGCATTTAGCCTGTTACTGACAGTGCTTTATATTTTATATACGTCAGATTGCAGAATCAGCAATACACACTCACTGTGATCTATATGCGTGGCCTTGTGCTCTTTGCCGCTAAAAAGAAATTCAAGCAAATCTCGAAGCTTAAAGGATCAGAACCATGTGGTGAGTTTCATTACCATTTCTTAGTTAATAGATTCTATTATACTGTCCTCTTTAGCTAGGGCAAAGGTTCAGGGATGCTCAATCGCTAGTATATACAGTAAGTATTTTAATATATAATAATTTGATGTTTGAAGCAGGCGTGATGGCGTCTTCGCCTCCAAAGAAACAAGCGAACAATGAATTTAGCGAAGAGAAACCAATTACAAAGAGAACATTGACCCTGTTGTTACCTTTATGAGACCCCCGCCGTTCCCCCCAGTTCTTGGACCACTAGTCGCTCTTACACTGTTAGAAACGTGGTTCAATGGTGATACCGATGGTAATTCTTGATCACTAATTGCTTGACAACCAATACTTGCTGGTCATGCTCTTCCCTTGATGCTGTGAGTTACTTACTTACCATTAAAGAAAATCCTGTAAATGTAAACTGCAACGTTGTATATGTAGCCAAACAATCGAGCCCCAATGCTCCAACACTTGATGTACCATTTTAGTATTGGGTTGACAATGAGAGGTGCTATGAGTCTGCTGTAAATTTGTGTTATCGTTTTCAGCACTATATGATGACTGCTTAAGAACCCTGCAAAATGGTAACTGTTATGAATATGAATTTGTATGGCCTTGTGGTGATTCTCTGGATTTTCTTTTACTGATTTTGCTAAATCTCTTTGAATATAGTGCATGAAAGGAAGTAGAAAGATATGAGAACGCTGACTTACACTCTGCTGCCTTTGGAAAGTCATCGAATAATGAAGTCACAGTCTTCAGAAGAGTCTGTTTTTTTTTTTCACGAGGCAGAACATCAGCGCATTGAAAAGAATAATATGAAAGGGAAAAAAAAACTAGAGTTTAATAGTCAGCTACTCCAATTGTGGATCCGAAACACGGCGTTTGAATACTTGATTGAGACAATTTACCCTTGTGGACTTACCAGAGCTACGGTTCCAGGTCTAATTGGCGATTCAATTAACACTACAGCCTTCCTGCATATGGTTTTTATGGTGAGACTATGATGTTAACATAATGAAAGACTTTTTTTTTTTTTAGTATTGAGTTTGTTTTATTGTACCTAATAGATAGCTTTTCTCCTTCATTTGTGAACTCGAAGAAGGTGCAACCTCTGGTGAATGGGACCGTTGACCCTTTCCATTCTGCCATATATAAATATCAATCAGTAAGATATATACTTTGTTTAAAAATGGTAAACAAAATATCATAGAACCGTAGTGAACTAGTATCTGAGAAGAAATAAGACCAAGGTGCCAATTAGCGGTAGCAGTATATCCATCTCCCTCGCATATATGGCCGACCTTGAATTTCACATTCTGACCCATGCTTGCAGTGAGCGTGTTTAAGAACTTCATAACTTCCTGCAACATTCAGGGTACGTTATAGAATATATCCGGTTTAGCTAGAAAATGAGACGTAGATATACTTCTGGGTATAAAATAAATTCAATAGATATTACGTACCCCTTTTCCATTGAAGGGTCTGAGAAACGAGTAGTCGTCAAATTGAGCCTCCTTGGATATCAATTCACCCAGCTGTCGGAGATCCTTTTCATTGACGGATGCATAAAACTGCTTCACTTTTTGCGATGGAGACTCTGAAATTGGCGAAGAATCAGAGCCCAAGTCTAAGGCCTGGGGTGAAATTCTGTGATTGTCCCAGAGTAGATGTTGCGTTTTTGTTTTAAAACTGACATTATGCTGTTGTATATTCGTCTTGCCTATACCAAAATTGCAAGCTGTGTGGAAGGACAAAGACCTCAAGGTGAGCCTTTGAGCGATGTGGGACTTAACAACCTGGCTTGCAGGTGTGGCGGTGCGTGAGAATTTGAGCAGTGTGTCCATTTTGGTACTGAAGCATTGGAATATGCAGGTACTGAGGATTAATGTATTGGTGCATATGTGGTTGAAGGGAGGAAAGGAATAATTGGTTTCTTCTAGCTTTCATCAAGGAATAGGTGCCTGGTTTGTTTGGCTGGGTTTTTGTGACTTTGTATGAAATCCAAGAATATTATTATGTTACCTCAATCCTTGTATCGATGTAATAATTTGTTTCTTGGACGCTTAATCCTTCCAGTACGACAAAGTGAACAAACTGAATCATATTCATTGCTGCATCTATCATTCTATCCTTTGAAAAGTATATGTTACATAACGGCTTTTGAAGGTTCAACATTTTCCTTTTTCAGCCTGAATATGTTTTTTTTTGGTACATGTATGTATCTTTCTATTGAAGATAATTCAGATTATACTTTTGATGAGACAAAAGACTTTAGACGGAAAACTTACAAAACTATTAAAAGTTTGTCATGAAAGTAGGCATTATTCCTCATAGGGGTAGTTTTTAATATAAGAGACAACTTTCTTTTGTCTGAAATTTTAAATCTTTCTTTCCATTTTTGTCCTCATGCTCCTCATTATCTCCCTGTATTAAATTTTCACCATTTGTCCCTCATATACCCTATTTATAAACAAAAGTGCATATCTTATAAGGGATAAGATGTTGCCACTACCACTTTTGGCCACTACTAATGTCACTACCATTTTTTCACCGTTAGATTAGAATCTCATTAGGAGAGAAAATTGATAAAGGTAGATGCAGGGACGGATCTTCTAAGGGACTAGTGGGGGTCATGGCCCCCCCCCCCTCCCAAAAAAAAAAATTGTTTGGAATTTTTTGTTAAAAAAATTTAATATTTTTGTTAAAAAAATTTAATATAATGTAAAATTAAATTTTGGCCCCCCAATTTCCCCCCTCTTTTTATATCTCTAGGGCTTATAATTCAATTTGTGTTTCATACGAGGTTTTATATGATTTATTTTAATCTTGTCATTTTTTTTCTATATTTCATTCTAATTACTTGAAATTTTTAGTTTATCAGTGAAATTTACTTTTGTGATGTATTTTTTAGTATGCTTTTACCCATTTTACATTACATCTATGGATAAAGTTAATTGATTTTTCATTCTAAACCTCAGCCTCTTGCCTTCCAATGTTGTGGTGTAATTGAACATAAAGTTTATGGTTAAACCAAAGATTCACAATCACATAAATTAAAGGCTCTTGGCTTCCAATGTTTGTGGTGTATTTTTTTATATTATTTTCTTTTCTTGTTTATATTATTTTGTTTTTTAATGCATATAAAACATTCCTTAAAAAAAAATTTCGGGGGCGCTACCCCCGAACCCCAGTATCCCCCACCACTATTTGGCCCCCCCAAATTTTTGTTGCAAGCTCCGCCCCTGGGTAGATGAGATTCTGATCTAACAGTGAAAAAGTGGTAGTGACATTGGTAGTAACAAAAAATGGTTGTGACAATATCCTCTCCCATCTTATAATTTTAGTACTTTTAACTACCATTTTAAACTGTGTGATTTTTATAGTTGTTCTTTTTATAAAAATGATTGAAGTGAGTATTAAGGAGGAAAGGAAAGTAAGAATTTTTTTTTTTGTAAAAAAAGTAGGAAGTTTTTTTTTTCTAAGAAGGAAGGCACGAAGCCTAAATTACAAAGAAAATTATATCATTGGGGAAATCAATCCCAGACTCTCCTGAATAATCCAGCTTCTCAAATCAGACGGGTACTCATTCAAAATGAATGAATATGAAATGCCCCTCATAGCTAACGCATCTGCGATTCCATTTGAATCCCTAGGGATACATCTAACATCCACCTGCCAAGCGAGGGATAGCAATTCCCTAGCTTTCACAATCACATTACTACAAGTCATACAATCCTGATCTAATTAGAGATTAACGACGGAATCCGCATCCGATTCCAAAATAATCTTCCTGAAGCCAAGATTCCAAACAATCTGAAGCCCTTCAACAATAGCCCACTCCTCAGCTTCATTAGCCTCACAGTCACCAATCATCTTAGAAAAGCCAAACACCCAAAAAAAAAAAGTAGGAAGTTGATATGCGTTTTACTTTCCCTCGCTTCTTTTCACCTTCGTTTCTCGTTGGGCCTATCACATTAGTGCTTTCCGTTATTTTACAGGAGACCATTTTAACTTTATATCAAAAAAAAAAAAAATTAACTTAAGAGAGAACCCAACTTGAGGCCCAAATATAGCAACATGCCTTGTTACCTATTGCTGTTTTTTTTAAGTCTCAAAAATTGCTTCGTCTCCGTCTTCATTATTTTGGAACGGATGTGATTGAGACTGCAGGGTATATTTAGGTCGGCGTTATTGGCATAGGAAAGCCAGCTCTATTTTATTTTATTTTTTAATATGCTATTAGCTTTATAGGTGTGGCTTATTTCTAAATAGCCAAGAACCAGGAGGCAACCAGTGAATAGATATATGAATCTGGCATAAGCTCTTAATTAGCCTTGTTCGCTGTCACGAACTCTCATCGCTACACTTATCATTATTATTTAAATTAAAAATTTGACTCAAACGCATTTCTGTCCACCATACGTGAGACCCAATCTAGTTCTGAATAACAAGGGTGATAATATATTAGATGCCAGTGTCCACTGTCCGGTGGATATGTTTCCAGACAAACACGAGACATCCCTGTTTTGTTCCTACCTTAAATAATATCTTACATGGAAACATATAATAACCCAAAGGTTCACTGGCAAGTTGCAAATGGATTGACTAGAAACTACAAGGAATTGTCAAAATTGGTCACATGATCATATTTTTTTAATCTCTCATTAAGACGAGAGAGTCTGTTATTTATATATTGCCCCAATCCTCCCTGCGAATCAGCTTTGTTCACCATGTGATTCCGAATCATCTCGTTGAGCCCAGCTTGGCACGACCCCTGCAAATGAGGACAAGCTTTGAAGAACACACACCTTGTTCCCTCAACCTCGTCCAGAATCTATACCAAATGTCCCAACTAAACGACAAAATAAGAAATCTCCTCATCAGAAAGACATCATCAATGTCCACAACGCCCGTGTTCGTCAAAGAATCTTGTAGAGTCAGAAACATGAGCTGGCTTGCTTCCCAACATCCATTCACTCTCGCCCTTGAAGGGGTCGTAATGAGTGTATATAAACCCAAGCACCTCAGGTTTGCGCTATAATACTCAGAACAGAGATCAACAGGGAAAGATCAGGTTTAAGTATCAGAGAGATGAGTAATAACAGGGTGGGTCAATTCCCAGAGTGGAAGAGAATGAGAGGGGCAAAGACACTTCCAAGGAGAGGACAGATCAAATCAAAGATCGCTGCAAATGCTCTTCACTCCATCTTCTCTCTGCTTTCTAGAGCCTCTTCTTCTCGCCATTATCACCCTTCTCCCATAAAGGCCTAGCCCTTTTAACATTTGATGATATATGTTGTACTTTCATGTATTGATGATTCGATCCGTTTAGTTAGGTCTTGTGTATTTTGGTGGCTCTTTTAGCTTTTTCATCCCCTTTAGAGTAGCATCAGCATGGATTCTGATCACTTTTATGGGAGATGCTTTTTTTGTATTATGCCTTTTTTCTGTTCATGTAATGTGGTTTCTCTGGCTTTACATTCGACTTCTGCTTCAATGGCGCCACTCATATATATAATGAGTTATTTTAAAATGAAACAACCAAACAAACTGGTTGAACCAAAAAAATCTCCATGCTTTTGTTATATTTATACACACTATTTTGATCCTATTTATAAGTCTATTTGAATCAAAAAAAATTGGTCCTATTTATAAGTTCAATTTCATGTAATAAATGAGATTGTGACAATTTTACACATATTAATTGTACTCATGAAGATAGAGAGAAAAGAAACAGTTGAAAATTTACCCAATCATTGAGTTAACTCACTCTCCTTGGTATGTGAAATTTGGTCAAAATAAACTTATATATATATATATATATATAAACAAACTTATAAGGCACTCTTAGTTTCGCATAGATGAAAAAAAACTTAAATTTCATTAACTTTGTTATAAAATCTAATAACTTTTTAATTTCACCTATATTTAATAGCATATACTCCCTCTGGTCCTTATTATAAGGCACCAAGTAGCAAGTGTATTTGGTTCTTTTTATAAGGTTTTTGTTTGTTCCCAATGAGCATTAATTATTTTTTTCCATATATGCCCCTAATTAATAAGTATAGTTGATGAGGGTAATAATTAATATTTAATATTAGAGTTTAGTATAATTAGTATGAGTAATATTAGAAGTTACTTACATTATATGACAACTTTATTGACTTTAACTGTTTTGATTGATTTGTGAGAATTTTTAGTTAGTGCATTATAATAAAGACCAGAAAGAAAGAGTACTACATTGAAACAAAATCAACACTATAATAAATAAAGTGTAAATCTGTACATCCATATGGAAATTTTATCTTTCTTCCTTATAAATAGAGTAATACCAAAAATTTTGTTCTTTCTCTGACTTGGTGTATAGGGAAAATCTTTTAAGGTCCCAAAAGACCAAAAATGACAAAAAGTCCTACAGAAAATTTTAATGTTAAAAGTCTTATTAACAACTCTTTCAGTCAGTAATTAATTTAACAATTCTATAGGATTTTTTTCACATCATAATTTTCTGTGAGACTTTTTTTAACATTTTCTTAGTCTTTGAAACTTTAAAGGGATTTTCCTATATATAGGAGTAGAGGAGTATGCACTCTACCATTATATATGAAGAGAACTTGAGGTCCATTAGTGTCGGTTAATTTTGTGAGGATAGATGGGATGATAAGATTGTCGGTATTTAG
Organism: Acacia pycnantha; assembly: GCA_025563575.1. Taxonomy (NCBI): domain Eukaryota; kingdom Viridiplantae; phylum Streptophyta; class Magnoliopsida; order Fabales; family Fabaceae; genus Acacia; species Acacia pycnantha. Next base: position 115,483 of record JAMWYP010000067.1, on the reverse strand, counting down.
TATTTATGAAGGAAATTGTCGGCATATGAAACAAAATGGTTGGCCTTAGTTACTTGTACAAGGGTAGCAAAAAGGCGTTGAGAACAAGTACTGGCACCACCTTCCCTTCATAAGAAATCTTCTTTTTCATGTTTATGGTAAGTGTCATTTTAATAACAAGTTATTGAATGCTTTATTTTCTGGTCTGCCTCTTATTAATGGTCAACTAATTATATTTACTTAAAACAACAAAAGTTGAGAGTATTTGATAATTTCCTTGGCATGTCTGGAAAATGTTTTGGGGACGCTTTTTATGAAACAGAGCGAGTAATAAATTATTCATTTAAGCAACTAAACAAACATTTCACCTTGACTTAAAAATAAAATAAATTAAAATTAAAAAAGCAATAGGAATGTGATCTAGCTGGGATCCCCCCGTTCCATAAGTGGTTCTGCCTTCTCTCCTCCTCGCTTTCGGTCCGCTGCCGTCCTTTTCTTAAATCTGTTGGAGCAAAACAATATAATATTAGTTACCTTAGTCTTTGGGCTCAATTGGTAAAGAAGTCAGACACTCTCACCAAAGGGAGGATGTTGGTCAAAGCGTTGGGGAGGCATCTTAGGTGATGTGAATTTGGGGAAACGCAGGCTGAGGTGAAGACATGTGTACTTTCAGTTTTGGGAAGCAAAACCATAGTGCCCTGCCCCTAGACTGTGGGTGAGTCCAACCCCTTTCATAAAATTTTTCTATAAAAAAAAACAATATTAGTTGGTGCTTTTTAATTATATATGATGAATTGGTGGGTTCCCACCTTTAAATGTGAGGCCCAGAATAATTAGGTCAATACAGCGTAGGCCAGTCAGCACAATATAATTTTGGGGAAAGTCCATTTTTGTGGAATTGTAATTGATGGGGTTAACCCCTCGTACTTCGGTTCAATTGGCAAAGGGGTCGGACGCTTATACTAAAGGGAGAGGGTTCGATCACGTTGGGAAGAGGTGGAGACATGTGTACTATCTAACCTAGTATGCCCTGTGGAGTGGAACCAAAGCACCCTGCCCTACCCTTGGACTGTGGATGAGCCTGACCCATTTCCTAGAATTTTTATAGCAAAAATAAAAAATAATTGATGGGGTTATTTTTATTCATGTAGATGCATGTTGCATCTTTTATTTGATGTTCTGATCGAATAAAAAATAAAAAATAAAAATAATCCAACCCTCCTACCAAAATTATTAATTGCCAAGTTATTTCTGCTTGATTGCATCTCCTCATAACAGATACAATTGTTTCATTTGTTGTCCATCATCGGCAACAGATATATAATCCAAATAAGGTTTTGTTTCCATAAATCCCAACTTGAATTTCTAACAAAGGAACAGGACCTCTAGGATTTTATTTTTCTGATCTGCCAAGGACATTGCTTGCAAGTATGGACCAAACCTGTGATAAGTGCCACCCAAACACAACATGTGCGATGTTTTAGGGAAAACACAATGACAGTAAGCCTTATCCTGATATGTCATGTCAGTTTTATGGATCACACAGCGCCATTATATTCTATTAACAATCAAATTTTTAGATATTATTTTGTTTTCCTTCTACCTCTTTTTAAAAAACTTCACACTGTTTGATCAAGGCCTCTATGAGGAGTAGGCGTAATAAGATTTTGATGCTGAAAAATGATAACGGAGATTGGGTCGATGATGCTGCTAGTCTTAAAAATATGGTTGTTAATCATTTTAAAGAGATTTATTGTGCTAGTTCTGGAGAATGTTCAGACTTGTTCACTCGAACCTCTTTTCCAGTGATTGATCCTCACATTTTATCGGAACTTATTGTTGTTCCCAATGCTGGTGAGATTCGTGCTATGTTGTTTGCTATGGGGAGTTATAAAGCGCCAGGTATTGACGGATTCCCTCCTCTGTTTTATAAATCTAACTGGGACATTGTTGGCCCTGCTCTCTGTGATTTCGTTAGTAAGGCTTTTAGGAAGGAAGTTTCCTTATCCGAGGCTAATGAAACCATTATATCATTGATTCCTAAAAAGGATAGGGTGGAGTTTGTGACGCATTTTAGACCTATTGCTTTATGTACGGTTCATCTTAAATGTGTTACTAAAATGATTGCTCTGCGATTAAGAGGAATTATGAATGATATTGTCTCTCCTTTTCAATCTAGTTTTATTAAAGGAATGTGTATTCAAGATAATATCATTGTGGGGCAAGAAATTCTTCATATTATGGGTAAGTGTAGAAGCAAGCATGGGCTCATGGCTATGAAGATCGATCTGGAGAAAGCCTATGATAGGATAAATTGGGAGTTCTTGAGGAAGGTTCTATTGGAGGTGGGTTTGGATAATGCGTTTGTTGATCTTATTATGGATTGTGTATCTTCTGTTTCATATAATGTTCTCTGGAATGGCTCGAAAACTGAATTTTTTAGACCTCAGAGAGGTCTTCACCAGGGGGACCCTATTTCCCCTTTACTCTTTGTTCTCTGTATGGAGAAACTTTCGCACTTGATTTGTGATTATGTTGAGGATGGTCACTGAAACCTATTTTTGTCACTAGAGATGGTCCGAGTGTCTCTCATTTAATGTTTGCGGATGACTCGCTTCTCTTTGGAGTTGCTTCGGAAACTCAAGATGTTGCTATGATGGATTGTGTTCATGAGTTCATGAGAGCCTCTCGGTGGTAAGATTAATTTTGGGAAATCATCTATATTTTTTTCCTCCAAGGTGCCTCTCGCATACCAAGCTTAGAATTAAGGACATAACTAGAATGCATATCTCCTGTGAAATTGGAAGGTATCTTGGGTTTCCCCTTTCCCAAAGTAGAAGCTCTAAAGACAAGTTCCAATACGTTATTGATAAAGTCAAGACTAAATTGAGTGTCTGGAAAGCAAATAGCCTTTCTATGGCCGATAGAATTACGCTTGCTAAGTCTGTTATTAGTACTATTCCTATTTTTACTATGCTGGTTGCAAATCTGTCTCAAAGTGTTTGCAGGGAAATTGAGCGTCTGCAACGTAATTTCATTTGGGGACATGATGGGGTGGGTAAGCATTTCCATCCTATTGGATGGGAGCAAATTACGCGTCCCAAGGAGTTCGGGGTTTGGGACTTCTGAGGCTTAAGTCTCATAATAGAGCTTGCGGTGCGAAGTTAACATGGAACCTTGTCAAAGGGGTTAAAGGTTTATGGGCTGATATCTTGTTACATAAGTATATGATTAGGGATGAAGGCTCTCTGTTTCAATACAGACCTGGTGATTCTAGACTCTGGAGGTTTATATGCGATCAACAGTATATTATTGATAAAGGTTCCAAGTGGATTGTGCGAAATGGTAACACGGTTAGCTTCTTTAACGATCCCTGGCTTGGGGCCGATTTGACTCTTCAAAGTTTTTGCTTAGGTCCCTTAACTGTTGAAGACGAGAATTCGGTGGTTGCGGAGTGGAGTGTTGATGGGCGCTGGAATGTGGAGAAGATTTCATTGATTATTAGTCCTGAGGGTTTAAGAAAAATTGCGGATGTGCTTCCTCCGAGGTCTGATGCTGGGCATGATTGTTTAATATGGGGTCTGACGGAGATGGGGTTTTTTCTCTGAAAAGTGCTTATCTATTGCTTGAGTCGAATCCTTCATACGTTAGAGATGACATTTTTAAATCTATATGGAAGTGGGGTGGAGCAGAGCGGATCCGGGTCTTTATGTGGAAAGTAGCTTTGAATAAGCTGCCGACCAATCTTTGGAGGAGCTCTTGGTCGCTTGCTTCATTCTTATGTGGTATGTGTAGGTGGAGGTTGAGGATATTTTGCATATTCTTCGGGATTGTACGTATGCGAGTAATATGTGGTATTCTATGATTAAGCCAAGGTATGTGGCTTCCTTCTTCTCTCTGAGCATGAGAGATTGGTTGAGTTTCAATCTTAATCATCAGGATTGGAGAAATAAGTGTATTTTTTATGGTAGCTTTGTTAAGCCTCCTAACCCAGGTGCGTCTATTTTCATGATGTTGTCCAGTTTTATTCCTGCAGCCTAACCTTGCAGTGGATCGACATAGTCTCGGTCTTGCCACATGTCGAGCTGGGAGAAACCTCCAACGTGGACGGGGCAAGTACTAGGGGAACTACTCATGCCTACTGTGGTGGTGTGATTAGAGATTGGTCGGGTACGTGGGTGCTTGGCTTCTCTAAGAAGATTGGCGATTGTCGCTAATGAAGTCAAGAGTGGGCGATTGCGAGAGGGTTTGCGATTGCTTGGGATCCGGGTTTCGAAGGATTGTTTTGGAATCGATGCGGATTCGGTTGTTAACTGTTGTTGGATTCTAATTGTCCTGTCTTGTAGTAATGTTGCGTTGAGAGCTAGGGAATTATTGTCCATTTGTTGGCAAGTGGATGTTAGATGTATTTCTAGGGATGATAACAGAGTGGCTGATGCTTTAGCCAAGAGGGGTATTTCTGTGTCAGATATTCTGAGCGAATGCCCTTCCATTTTGAGGAGATGGGTTATACAGGAGAGTTTGAGATTAATTTCCTTGGATGTAACCTTTTGTAATGTAGGCCTTGTGCCATTTCCTTTTAAAAAAAAAAAAAAAAAACTCTAACCCACATGCGTCTTCAATGAATTAATTATCTAAGTCTTAAAGACAAATACGAGAATAATTTAAGATATGTTGTTGCAATGCATTGTATTAATTATTTGTTAATTTAAGTGAAGGTAGATCACACTGCACTAGCCACTGTATTAATGATTTGTTAATTTAATAATCATAAGATTACCAACCACCCTAATCCATAGTTTGATATTCCATAAAAGGAGGTGGGTGTGTGAAATATGAACAGTCACCAGACAAGACCCTAGATCTTCCTTCACTTTCTGCTAATAATGCTGCACCAGTCCAGCTATGCTAACCCACTTGGACACAACCCATTATGGGCTCTGTTCTCCAATAATCACCGTCTGAAACAAGAACCATCTTTCTCTTCCTCAGTCCTCACTAAATACCAAATTACTAATTACGAAACCAAACAAAGTTGGCATTTAGCTGGGATTTTTAAGTATCTAGTTAGGGATTCAATTCTTAACGATGTGTATGGAGAGGGTCCGTGGTCAACACTGAAGCTCCTTTGAAAAGCCTATGATGCGATGAGATCAATCACTTCTACCGGCGGTAAATACCCTGAGTCTAAAAAAGATACAAAAATATTTAGTGAACCATATCCTATTCTGATGAGCTTTCTAAGGGTATAACATTACCTCTTGGTATAAAATAATAGTAGTGGATAGCTTCCTTCTTACAGTATACTCTTGCCCCAGTTCCTGTATCTTTTCATACAGGGATATCTAGTTCAGACCACATTGTCTCGTTGGGAAGGAGATACTCTCCTTGTCCATTTTCTGCCCATCTATCCTCATCCTCCATCCTGACCGTCAAAATCTTGATCCAACAGGCCATAATTATTTTTGAAAAAACCGCACGCGGTAATAAAAACCAAACGCGGTTTAAAAAATAATAATTCTGGTCCATTGGATCAAGATTTTGACAGTCAGGATGGAGGATGATGAGGGATGGACAGAAAATGAACAAGGAGAGAAACCGGACCCTATCTCTTTCACTCTTGTCTCCTTCACTCTACACGAACCAATACATCTTCAATTTCCTGTTTTCTATGAGTATGTGTATGTGCAAATAATTTAGCTTTTCAATTCAATTGGGTAATCCACTTGATCATTGGAGGGAGGGCTTACAATTTGCCATGCACGCAGCAGAAGTTCCAATCTCCAAAGTTCGAAACCAATGAGGTCCAGACCCTGGATTTGCAATTTTTATTCCAAATCCCTTAGACCATTTTTTCTTTTGAAAATGACGTCAAGACCCTAATTAAGAAAAATAATACTAGAAAAGTCTAATAAATTATTAATGATAGTTCCTTCATTTGTCAATGACAGCTCTTTCACTTATTATTGACAAATTATAAGGATTTTTTGATATTATTTTCAATAATTGGGGCTTTGATGTCTTTTTTTTTGTGTGTTTTGGTTTAGTAGGCCACTTTTTGAAAACCCTGCTTTTGAAAATCCTATTAACAAACAAACATCAGCTTAGCTGTTGTCTGCAATGAAACTTGTTGTCCATATATCACCGTCTGTGAACGCTGACAACGACATTATAAAATCAAAGGAAATTATTTCCACCCCCATTAAAAACAACTATGACTTCTAAATTACTATCCGTAACTGGTAAAATTGCCTCCATGTATGCTCCACCACACTATCCTTTTATGGGCCGAAAAAACTAGTCTTTTAATTAATCAAAGAGGTAAAAAAATAAACGAAAATGGCCATAGAGGGAAGATAAATAAAAATTTGGAGGGACCACATCGAATGAGTGTGATACAATGATACAAGTGTATTTGCTCAGAAGCTGCAACCTTACGAGCGAGACGCGAGCTGCTACATTAATCATCCACAACTACCCATTTATGCACCATCGGATTTTGTGCTTCCTGATTACGTACACGTGGAGGGGACAATGTGGTCCACCTGTCATTCCGAATCCTCATCGCTCATCTTTAACGTACGACCAAACCACCCTCACATGAACTCGCCCCCACTCTATAATTATCCCCACAATTTTCTTTTTAAAATATTAGAAAAACCATTTTACATTTTCTGTCCAGATTTATTCTGAGAGAGTGTGGGCTGGGCACCTATACACTATTAAGCATGCTCTCTCTCTTTCTATCGCCTATGCCTCTCTGCAACTACAGCTCCATCCCCTTCTCTCCGCTTCCTTCATCTTGCTCACCATTTCTTTCCTCTGCTTCCATTATAATATTTTGGCTCTGATCTCACTTCTCTTTTCACATTTTTCTGCATGGAGGTCTCCTTCGTTGTATTTTGTGACCCTATCTCTCGGATCTGGCTCTCGTCAATCTGGTAGTTATTGCCAAAAAATTTAGGGCCTCTCCTCCATGCATTTGCTCTGATTTCTTCTTTTTCTTCCTCTTTATACGAAGAATTGACTTAAGATTTGAAATACCTGGGAAATGAAAGCGACCCACAAAGATTCGGAAAAGTTAATTTGGGATGAGATGAGAAGCCCTTCCGCTTCCCCCATGGCTGGAGCTGCCACGCATTCACGAACCTTATTACAAAAGCTGCTTGTCTGGCTTATGCTCTTCGTTTCTGTTAGCTATATTGTTTACACGCTCAAGCTCGTTTCCACATCGCGCGCTTGCGATGATGGGCCCTTCTCCACCGACCGCCTCTCTTCCTCCTCTACCACCATCACTGTACCCAGAATTATGATCAATGTCACTGCCTCCAGGCCGATTCGAAATCGAACGTCCATAGCTTTCATACGAGAATCTCAAGAAAGCAACAACCAAACGGAGCTCCGCCACTTGGCGTTTGGAATTGCCGCCTCCGCGAAGCTCTGGCATCAAAGAAAGAACTACATCAAGCTGTGGTATAAGCCCAAGGAAATGAGGGGCATAGTGTGGCTCGATGAACGGGTTAAGACCCATGACAACGACGGCCTCCCACCGATTAAAATATCTGGTGACACTTCCAAGTTTCCATACAAGAACCGACAAGGTCACCGGTCCGCCATTCGGATCTCTCGGATCGTCTCCGAGACTCTACGATTGGGGCTCAAGGATGTGAGATGGTTCGTGATGGGGGACGATGACACCGTTTTCGTCACTGATAACCTCCTCAGGGTGTTAAGGAAATACGACCACAACCAATTCTATTACATTGGTAGCTTATCGGAAAGCCATCTTCAAAACATCTTCTTCTCGTATAATATGGCGTATGGCGGTGGCGGCTTCGCAATTAGCTACCCATTGGCCAGAGCTCTGGTAAAAATGCAGGACCGCTGTATTCAGAGGTATCCGGGACTCTACGGCTCCGATGACCGAATGCAAGCGTGTATGGCCGAACTCGGTGTTCCACTCACTAAGGAAGTCGGTTTTCACCAGGTCAGGTTCCTTGCTTCACTCTCATCTGTTTCTGTTATTGTCGTTCTATTGTCCTTATCATTATTGAATGACTAATTATACTCAATTATAATTGTCGGCCATGTTTCCATGAGTATGATATGCCTTATTCCTAATTTCATTCCCAAATGCCGTATTGGCTTTTACGGTCTCAATGACCCATGTACAGTGTTTAAGGCTTGAACTTTCCATTTCAACACTACTCCTCTTACTGGTATTTCGTTCCTATACGACTAGTGAAGATATGGCATCGTGTCGGTGGATTTGGCATTCAATTTCTTTTGTTGTTTCTTAAAGCGAAAGACTTCTCTCTTCCGCATTTAATTTCTCTATAGTGGAATTTAATTATTTGCTGTCTCCTTGCTGGTTCTGCTCACTGTTGAAGGAAGTGTGGATTCATTTTGTACGAATAGTTTCCAGAGCAGACAATAATAGAAACAAACACTAAGGTTCGTCTTTTAGGACACATTGACACCCGATGCATTTACTTCACTGTATGGGGAAAAATTAAGGCCAAACGTTACTAGTATTTTTTTAAAGTGAACCGTGAAGGCATTCTGTGTACTCAGTCTATTCTTTATCTATAACCTTAAGCTTCAATATGACTGAGGAGAGGAATGGACTTAGCGGGGTTTCTGTCTAAGTCTTACGTGTTGTTGAAAGTTTTATTTTTACTTTTCTTGGTTAAACCTCAGTAACGTATTTGGAGAGGAATTGAACCAGGTTTGGATCCTCTCGAAATGCTAGATTTATGATGTGCAAGAAATCATTAGGCTATCTTCAAAATATGTCTAGTGATATGCTTCAGTTACGTATGCCTTTTAGAAAATTCACAAAGGCAGATATACTAGTTCCTGAACCTAATTTGTTTGATCTTGAACATTTGACTCACCAGTGAACCTCATTGCACAAACTCCCACTTTTTTTGAGTAGTTGGATGAAATGCTCTGTCCCATTAACCCGTTATTTCTCAAATGACATTGAGTTTCAAAAATGTCATTTTGTCACATGTATTGGTGTGCAATAACTCCATTTGTAGTACATAGTTAAGAGTTCTAGATTTGGACCTTCACAATTCAGGTCTTCTACTTGTTAATTGTGCCCATGTGGCCCTGGAAAGGCAACATAAAGTGATGATGGTTTACGTTTTCCCATCTAATGCATTGGCATTTGGTAGTGCTCGGGTATGAAGAGTGGAAATACAGTCATGCTGTCATTGACCGTTGGGTGATCTCTGACAGAGGAACTCTGTTATTATTCTTTGTTTGCTCAATGAACTAACAAATTGGAGCTGCATTTTTTTTTCCAACACCATCATTAATGTAGCCATGCTTGGTGATGTGTTAGTTTTACTACTAACATGCGCTTCTTGTTTTATTGAAACCAGTATGATGTGTATGGGAACCTGTTTGGGCTTCTTGCAGCGCATCCTGTCACTCCATTTGTTTCTCTGCACCACCTTGATGTTGTTGAGCCAATCTTCCCCAACGTGACTCGATTGGAAGCCCTTAAACGGCTTACTATACCAATGAAGCTGGATTCGGCAGGTCTGATGCAGCAATCCATCTGCTATGACAAAGCAAGAAGCTGGACCATATCAGTTTCATGGGGTTTTGCTGTCCAGATCTTTCGTGGCGTGTTTTCACCACGGAGATGGAAATGCCTTCAAGAACATTCTTAAATTGGTACAGAAGAGCTGATTACACCGCATATGCATTTAACACGCGCCCAGTTAGCCGAAACCCATGCCAAAAACCTTTTGTGTTTTACTTTTCAAAGGCGAAATTCAATTCTACAAAGCAGCAGATAGTGACTGAATATGATAGGCATCGTGTACCCCATCCTGAATGCAGGTGGAAGATGGTTGATCCTTCGAATTTTGACAAGGTGGAGGTATATAAGAAGCCTGATCCTTATCTGTGGAATAGAGTAAGTACTCGTAGTTTTTTAATGTCTATGGATTTAGAGTTTTCTATGTTTTGAATCATGTTGGTGAAATTGGTCAGAGACTGATGATGTGGATCGGTTCTTGTGTGTTGTTTTGCAGGCCCCCAGGAGAAATTGTTGCAGGGTGATGAAGTCGAAGAAATCAGGAACAATGGTAATAGATGTGGGTGTATGTAGGGAAGGAGAGGTTAGTGAAATCTTGTGATGATTACTCTATAAATGGGGGGAAATCTTTCTTCTTTAGATTCTTACCATATTTGTTTAATTTTTTGTTCCTCAAGTCAAGTCAGCAAAATTTTTGCAATTTTCCCCGGGTTAACTCAGCTGCCACGCAATTATTTAAAAGGGTGAGATTGTGGGGGAAGGTCAATGTACAAAAAAGAAGATTTGTAGTCTAAACAAGTTCTATATTGACTCTCTCTATCAGTTTAATTTAAGCTGCAATTGTATTACACCATCTCCCCTGAAGCTAGTACTGGATAATGTTGGGCGTGTGGAGAGAGAGAGGCTATTTTTGAACTAGCATTTGATTCTGAATTCTGAACTGTTGTCCTTTGACTTTCTATGTCTGAACTGAGAAGAGAATATGGTTAACTGTGGAGGTAGATTATAGGAGAATAATAATAATATTAAGTGGTGTGATTTTGGAGGGGAAGTAACCGATATAATAATTGGAGAACAATGAAATGAGAGAGGGTCCCTTTTGGTTGAATAGAGCGTCGGTAGCAATTGATGGCCTTTTACCGAAAATGAAAGGGACAGTGAGAAAGGAGAGGTGCTTTTTCCCCCCCTTCAAACGTGTCGTGTCGTGTCGTTATTGGTCAGGCCATAAAGTTATAATCCCCGATACGTTATGAGTGGTCATTGTTTTTCCTTTTATTTTCCACGCATTGGACATTGGGACCCATGGGTCTGTACCAAAACATTCAATAATACTGAAAATTTCTGAGCAAAAAAAAAAAATACTGAAAATAAAAGGAAGTGACTCCAATCACTAATGTCCTTTTTTAACATATTTTTTTAATTATTATTATTATCAAGGACAGTTAAGCAAACGATATGGCTACGCGTAAATAGTAAATACACAGAGTATATGTTGCTTACTTTCCCAATAACATGGGCTGAATTGTATAATCACTCAACTTCTAAAACTTCATGAGAAATCTCCTTAAATTTCTAAAATTGTGCATATAATTTTTTTTTGTTTATTTCAATTATAAAACGTGGTACTCTATCATTAATCACATGTGCCTTCAAATTTTAATTTTTTTTACTAGCACATAGGCCTCCTATGTGCAAAAAAAAAGGATTGTTAAGTTACCCACTTACACTTCATATTTTCACTAGACATTATCAGAGTAATGAAAAAAAATTGATTTATATGGGTTTTTTTTGGGGGAGGACGGAGGTAGACGTTTGACATGACTGCGTGAGCTGGCCAGAGCTGTGGCTCTTTCATTGACCTGCCATTTATATACTACTCAAAGTCTTCCCAATTATTTTCAACTTTTATTAAATTCAAAGTCACCCCTCAATTTATGACTTATTGATTTATCCCCCCTCCCTTCCTCCCTCGTTCACACGTGTCACCCATATGATTAATGTTTATAAAAATCTAAATCTAAAATATAATAAAGTAAGAAATGTTGCCCCTATTAATTTAATGGAAGCATGGGTCAAGCTTAAGTAATATATCTTTCTTTTTACAGAAAGCATTGACTTAGCTTGATTCCCAACTTTTTCTGCCTCTTGTAGAAAAAGGAAAAGAGCAGATAAATTACAAGAGTGCCTAAACCTGCGGCGCCTACGAGCTATGATTAGCAACCCTCATCACCATATTAATTAGGTGGACCCACGCTACAAACTTGTAATATTTCCCGATACGATCGCAAAGTAACAAATCTATTTAATTCTATGTTTTTGTTTTTGGGCGGGAGATACTTTCATACAATTATACAAACACAAATATCATCGTACTCCCTCTTGTCCTTATTATAAGGTACCAACTACCCATTTCTCATGATCAAGGAATGGAGGTTAAGTCATTAATGAGGTCTAAAAGTAATAAATGTTTCCAACTTTACCCCTACTTTAATGATATAGGTTTAAATGAGTTAGTTAAAAATGAGGGTATAATGGAAAAATAATAATAAATGAGTTGGTTAAAGTAAGTTGGTGCCTTATAATAAGGACCAAAAAATGTTGGTGGTTGGTGCCTTATAATAAGGACCAGAGGGAGTATAAGAGACAATCATGTATAAGACACTATCGGAATTAAATGTGGACGAATTTTGGTTAATAGAGTATAGTTGGATGAAATAATTTTTTTTGATATATAAAATGGTGGCAAGTGTGCAACCATTTCGGGTTCGCAGAGTGATAAGAACGACCCTCCCAATAGTGGTAGCTCCATACAAGGTGGATTATGAGTGGTTTTACCGCAGCTCGAACCCTAGACCTCTTAAGGGAATCCAGTGCCACATTCCGCTGGACCAACCACATGTTTTTTTTTTTTTTGATAATAAAGAAGGCAAAAGCCAAAAATACAAGACAAGAATTACAACATAGGGGAAATCAATCCCAAACACTTATGATCTACCCAATCCCTTAAAAACGAAGGGCACTCGCCAAGGATCACCGTTTTGGACAATCCAAACTTAGCAAGAGCATCGGCAATCCGTTACACTCTCTATTCACATGACAAAGAACCACTGACTACTCCCTATCTAGCAATTATTTAATACGAATGAACAAAAGGCTCCCAGTAAAAGAGTCAAAGTGTAGAAGCCTAGAAACCAATTCAATAGCATCTGACTTCACCACAATCTTTCGAAATCCCAAATCCCACGCAGAATTTAACCCATCATAAATCGCCCATTCTTCCGCCATGTAAGAGTTACATGTACCTATACTTTTAGCAAATCCAGCAATCCACTCACCATGATGGTTTCGAAACACACCACCACACCCCGCTAGGGAAGACCCTAAAGTAACTGCACCATCAACATTTAATTTGGTCTAGTTCTCCGGAGGCCTGCACCAAGCATAGACGGAATAGCACACCGCGATGGGGCAGAAACAGGTTGGATGAAATATTTAATTCAGTGATGTGTTGTTACCAAACCAAAATAGTGGCTACATGGGTTCGTTCTCTAGTGCTGGCCTATTCTTTTTGGGTCTTTTGCCCTTCTCATGGGTTCTCTTTAATAATAACATCGATGATGTGCCCAAAGAAACATTCATAAATGACGTGGTTTAACTTTTCATTAAAGGGAATTATTAGACTTTTTGCAGTAGCTATATCTTTTTCCCCAACACAACCCACCGAATAATTAAAAAAATTTAGCATAAATATTTATTAATTTATACAAAATATAGTGACAGATTACGCAGCTTTTACTTAAGGGGAAACTGCTAACTAATGCAGATCTGATCAACGTTGTACTCTTTATCATGGGGGGTATAGAAAACATGAACCATGTCTTCAAGAATCGCCCATTGTCTTCCTCAGTATGCAAGAAAATCCTTCACGCAGATACACGTACAGATTTTTTCTTTCTTCCTTCGATTCTGAGAAATTCTCTGCTGGATATGTCTCAGAAGATTGGTTTTTTTTTTTGGTTACTTGTTGGCAATTATGGGATGCTAGAAATCACAAGCTTTTTTATGATGAGGTTTATACGACAGAAAGAATTAATAGGAGAACAAATTATATCTGCAGTAGACCATGCATCAAAAAGTTTTGCACTGATGTATTTGTACAGTTTATGATTAATGAAGTTACCGTTTCATTAATAAAAACAAAATATAGTGACAAATTTTAAAAGTTAAATTCAACATATAATGAATAGGGAGAATATTTTTAAAAATATAATAAAGAGAGGCAAAAAGCTAATGCAAATTGGACTTTTCATGCGATTGTTCTTTTTTTTTTTTTTTTTCCTTCTTCTTCTAAGAACGAAGGCAGAGCCTTAATTAAATTAAAACAGAGCTGGGGAATAAGATCCCATACAATCGCGTAATACTAAGGTCCTCACAAAAGGAGGACGTGAATCAAAAAGGCAAGAATTTGATAAGCCTTCCTTAGCCAATCGATCAGCTACATGGTTCTGCTCCCTGAAGATATGACACCACTGTACATCCCAGTCTGCAGCTAATAATTCCTTAATCTGATACACAATCAGGCTTTGTGTCATAACAGTAGAAGATTGGGAAAGTAAGGAGATTAGTTCCTTTGAGTCAGACTCAACAATGATTTTACTAAATCCCCCTCTTTGCAAATAGAAGACCTTTCAGAAAGGCCCACTCCTCTGCCTCTATGGAACTGCAGATACCCAAGTGGGAGGAAAATCCTGCTATCCAGACGCCCTTTGAGTCCCTTAATACTCCACCACATCCAGCAGCTCTGCCAGATGAAGTTACAGCGCCATCAACGTTCAACTTGAGCCACTCAGCAGGTGGTGGAGTCCAAACTGCAGACTCCCTTCCATCAGCAACATTCTGCTGCAGTTGATAATCATGCGATTGTTCTTGTTGGATAAGTCTTGGGGCAAGTGACATAATTGTCGAAACATGAAGTGTTTTGTAGTGAAACAAGAGAAGGCTAGTTGCTTGTCAAGCAAATTGTGGATGAAAATAGACAACTGAAGCTGAAGCCCATGCACTAGTTGGAGAATTCAGAACGCAAAGAATGGGCCCAAATACCCACTTAACCATGGTTTTTTGGGGCAGCACACTTACCATGGTTTAGCATTGCATCCCATGTCAGATACTTAAGTCCGGTTCCAAGAAGAGAGGGTTGAAAAGAAATGGAATAGAATGGAAATAAACTAAAAATATTTTGTCACATAAGTATTTGATTTGTGCTGAAAAATAAAATGGATTGATAAAAAAAATTTATTTAATTTAAAGAAAATGGGCCAAATGATATTTTTGCCCATATCATCTTAAACACTTATGTCATATTGACGTAAGAGCTTTTGTATCTTTAGCCCATTTTTTTAGGTGGCAGAAAAAATGGTTCACCATTTTTTGTTGGAAACCTATTTTCAATTATGCAGCCGAAATTTGGCTCGGGTGGAAACCATTTTCAACTAAAAAATGTGAATCAAATGTTTGCCGTTGAGGAAAAATTCAAGAATTTTTCGTCCCAAATTTTCTACAAGTCAAATTGTTTTTCTTTTCTTTTGAATTAAAGAGGTAGGCACTAATGACTTGAATTTTGAAATTACAAACATAATCGAACCTACTACCTTCTATTTAAAGAAGAGTTTTCATATCACTAAACTATATGGCCTTGATAGACCCTTACTCTCTAACAAGTGAATTGAAAAAAAAAAAAAAAAAACTGGGAGAGTAAATACAAAATGACAATTACGTTGCATTACAACTTGACACGTTGGCACAATCACGGGACCAACTTTCAAGATTTTTTCCAACATTTGCTGGGACTTCGGGACCCTCTTTTTATATTTTTATTTAAAAAATTATTTATGAAATATTTTTAAATTTTCAATTCATTTTTAAAAGGCTAAAGTATACTTTTAGTCCTTTAAATTTACATGAAATATACTTTTGGTCTCTTAACTTTATAAAGTATACTTTTATATGTTTGGTTCGACAGAGGAAAGGGGAGGGAAGGGAAAGGGGGGGATTTTAATGGAGGGAAGGGGAAGGGGAGATTTTAAAATTACCTTGTTTGGATTGATTAGAAGGAATGGGTTTTATGATTTTAATATTACCTTGTTTGGTTTAGGAGGGGAGGGGAGGGAAATTTTTTTGACATTGACAACTATACCCTTATATTATAAAAAGGATTTTAATGTTTTGGTGGTTCAGGGGAGGGTGGGAATTATCGTACTTAGACAACAGCTGCTTCCTCCTTTGGAAAAGTATCATCATTCCCAAGGCGATGAAAAAAGGCAAAGAAGACAACTCCCCCAGAATGTACAGTGAAAACAAATTTTATGATGATGATTATCAGATAAAACGTATATAAAAGAAACAGAAGCTCATAAGATAACATTGTAGAAAAATATGAACGAGCAAAGGGGGGAAAATTAGGAGAAATGAGAGTAATCTGGAAGCGGGCGTAGGATCAAGGGGCCTCGATTGGCGGTGGGGAAAGCCAGAGGCGCGGTACATGGCGGTTCTTTTGCGGACCAAGTCCAGCCATTCCGTGAAGCTAATCGCAGGTCCGGACGAGATATCTCCCAACATTTACAACACCTGCATAAGCCAATTCCCGCAACCGAGATGCAATGCGAGCTCCAGGTTTAAAGGAAGATATGCAAGAACACAATACGCGACACGAATTCAACAAAGCAACAAAACACAGCTTTCAAAATGAATTAAACTTTCGTGTAGCATCTAATGTGTTTATCGGAGTATCATGCTTCGTATAGGCCCAAAAAAAACGTAGAAGTTGGAAAATCGACGTATCTGAGTGAGATGCAGACCTGAGAGGTAGCGTCAAGAGGTAACGTGGCCTTGGGATCCTCTTCTTCGTCAGTGCCCTGCAAATTCCTCATATGATAAGCAAAAGTAGTCAAAGAATCATATTACAAGCAGGGTGACGGTATTTAATTGATCGTCGTTCTATGATAACGCTAAATTCATGCGATTATATATATATATATATATATATCATTGGCGTCATTATTGTTGCTCCTCATCATTGGCGTCATTATTGTTGCTCCTCTTCATGTAATCTTTGCTTAGCCAGTCACAGACAAAAAGGGAGGATTAGGGTGGTGAAGGTGTAAACTTGCTTGTGCTCTTTTTGGCGTTTGCTGCAAACAGAGTCGATTTGTTCGTGAGAGATGAGAATATTGTAAGGAATAGAAGCCGAAGGAGGCCGAGAGAGCAAGAATCGGTAAGAATGTTTTTTTTTTCGAGCGAAATGAATACGTCTAAGGTTCAGGGTATGTATTTCTGGTATAATAGCAAAAAACTAGGGATATTTTTGTCCTCTCATACACCCATTTTTAAAATCCCTCTGAATCCGTCCGATTTGGGGGGGACGTTTTTGAGGGAAGGGAAGGGGAAATTTTAAAAAATATCCCCAACTCAAGTGATAACTGTGTAAATTTAAGTGATAACTGTGCAATTAAATCCTATTAATCTTAAATTTAAAATATGGGTAAATTGAAGAATATATAAAATTTGTATAATTAAATACTATTAGTCATCACTTGAGTTCACTGCATTAATGTTTTCCTTTAATAATATTAACGGTGTTAGAATTTTAAGATTAAAAGTACACTTCATAAAGTTAAGGGACAAAAAATATATTTTATATAAAACTTAAAGGACTAAAATTATACTTTAACTTTTTTAAACCGTTCATATTAAATTATAATATTTTGTATTCTACTCCTATTATTTATATTTTCATAAATTAAAATTTCAAAGAAATTAAAAACCAAACCTTGAAATGTCGAAGAAAGAGAGGGAAGAGGAAAAGTCATCCCTCCCGTCCTTTTCTCTGTATTGTGAATTTGTGATAGCGAACCCCTTATCGATCCATTTCCACCTCAAATATAGTTTTGGCCAATTTCGTCTTCTCACAAGTCAACAATGGCGGACCCACCAGTTTTTGCAAGGTTAAAAAAAAAAAAAAAGAAGCCAAAAGTATTCACAAATTCTGGGAACTTGCTCAGTTGTTTTTTAATTACACTTCACAACACCCAACTTCATGTCTGCTCTACCCTTCACCTCTATTTTCCCACCTTCTCGGAACTTCAATCCATACCCAATCCAATGCTGCAACGACCAACAATACAGCACCAAGCTACCCAATAACAATAATGGAGGAGCCAGATTTCCTGAGAAGAACGTTCTGATCTATCCATCTTCCATGGCCCCACCTCCGAGGCCTCGAAGGATCATCCTCGTACGACATGGACAGAGCGAAGGAAATGTCGACGAGGCTGTCTACACGAGAATCGGTGACCCCAAGATAGCCCTCACCGACAAAGGCAAGGCTCAAGCAGAGGATTGTGGAAACAGAATCAGAGACTTGCTTCTCAAAGATGAATCTCAAAATTGGAAACTTTACTTCTATGTGTCCCCTTATAGAAGGACCCTCCAAACCTTGCAATACTTGGCTCGTCCTTTTGAACGTTCGAGAATTTCAGGCCTCAGAGAAGAGCCCCGTCTCAGAGAACAAGATTTTGGTGAATCCTCTGTTTTTTTTTACTGTACTGAATTTTTTCAGGTATATATTCATGATGAATTCACCGTGTTTTCTGTCTCCAATCTTGAAGGGAATTTTCAGAATAGAGAGAAGATGCGAAAGGAAAAGCAAATGCGCTTGCTTTATGGTCGTTTCTTTTACCGATTCCCCAACGGAGAATCAGCGGCTGATGTTTATGACAGAATTACAGGTTAGGCAATCCTGAAATGAATTAGATTGATTATTGAAATAAAAGTACAAGCTTAATTAATTATTCTTGCGATATTGTTGGGAAAACGGCAAAACAGGATTCAGAGAAACTCTGAGAAATGATATTAACATAGGAAGGTTTCAGCCACCTGGTGAAGAGAAGATAGACATGAACCTGGTCATTGTGTCACATGGCCTCACACTTCGAGTATTCCTCATGAGATGGTACAAATGGACCGTCGAACAATTCGAGGGACTAAACAACATGGGCAACGGACATATGCTTGTAATGGAAAAGGGCTATGGTGGAAGGTTACTAACTTTTCCCAATCATCTATCATCAGTATTTTATGGAAAATCTCAACTGTTTTATATACTTATGAACAAACAGGTACAGCTTACTGATGCATCACAGTGAAGAAGAGCTGAGAGAGTTTGGATTGACAGATGAAATGCTCATTGATCAGGAATGGTAAGAATATGATCACGACTGTATATTCTTTTAATTCTTTGATTCTAGCACTAGCTGGTTCAAAGTTGAGACTGACTATATTTGTGGTTGCTGTATATATATGTGCTGATGGATGAAGGCAAAAGTTCGCAAGACCATCTGATTTAAACTATGATTGCCCGATGGTAAATTCCTTCTTCCCCCATCTCAATGAAGGAGAACTGAGCACGGCATGAGAAGATAGATTCTACGTAACAGTTAAATCTTGTAGCTAGCCGGAAAAATGAGTATATAGCTCTCTTTTCCTTCCAATTAACTGTATATATTATATACATGGTAATCGACATTTATGTCTCCGAAGCCAATTTACAACCTAGTTGTAATAAGATTAGACATTGAGGAACTGAACTTTCGAGATCGCTAATTGTGGGGTTTTGAAGAAAGGCCAACAATACATTGGAAATCTGATTGTTTGACTTTAACATTACATCAGAAGTTTGATTTTTTTGTTGAAGACTCTGATCTCACAAATTGTGCGGTTGTGAAGAAGAGCCAACAATACATTAGAAATATGATTGTTTGACTTTAACATTACATCATACGTTTGATTTCTTGTTGAAGACTCTGATCTTGCTTGTGGGGTTGTGAAATTGTGGGTTGGAGATGACGAAAACGTTGAAAGGATGGAGATGCGGGATATTGATCCCCGTGCTTCTCGCATGCTAAGCGAGCACTTTACCATCTGAGCTACATCCCCACATGCCTCTTGAAGTTGATCTTTTATCTCTATCAATATGGAAGTTTCGGTCCTCCTCTTTTTTTTTTTTTTACCGATTTCCGGACGACGGCTGATGCCTATGATAAAGTCACACGTCAGATAATAATCGTGGAAAGTACAAATTCATCAATGACAGCAGAAGCTTAACTATAGAAAGTTGTAGCTGCCAAACAGGATTCTGAGAAACGTTGGGAGGTTTCAGAAACCAGAAAGAGAAAAGAGAGACACGAACCTAGTGATTGTGTTGCATGGTCCACTCAAAAACATGGGCAACGGACAGCTGCTTGTCATGGAAAAGGGTTATGTGGGGAAGGTGCTAACCTATGAAGCATTGATACTCTAAATAAAAATTTCCTACGTAGTGGACAGCATATCGGGAATATATCGGAAATGTATCGGAAACAAACATAAGAATCAAGCCAATATTATTTAAAGTAACTTATCAGAAACGTCATGTTGAAATCGATGTTTTATAAGTGCTAACTTTACCGAATCATGTACAGGTCAGTGTTATCATAGAATTCGCAACTGCACATATATATAAAATGGTGAACAAATAAGTAAAGCTTACTGATGCCTGATGCGTCACGCTCACACTGAGGGAAAGCTGAGAGAGTTTGGATTGAGAGATGAGATGAAATGCTCATTGATCAGCAGTTGTAAGAATATAAACATGATCCTATATATCTTCTTTGCGGGGCCTGCTCATTTGAACTATATGATTGTCCAAAATGGTCAATTCCTTCTTCCCCTATCTTAATGAAGAACTATGCAGGAGCCAACAAGCGTGATGTGCGGTTATCCTTCATTTTCATTTGTAGTGAAATCTTGCTGTAGCGTGAACAGTGATCATAAAACTCTCTTTTACTTCGTATTTACTGTGTAAGGCAGTTGACACGTGTTTTTCTGGATCGAAAAACTCTTGGAGTTGGTTTTCGGCCAACTTTGTGGGTTGAAGTACGGAGGGTTAGGGTCGGATCCAGAAAATTACTGAGGGGGACATTATTGACGGAGTGATTCGGGGGGCCCTCGAATTTTTTTTTAAGGAAAATTTTAAATGCATTAAAAAACAAAAGAATATAAACAAGAAAAAAAAAATATACATGAAATCAAGTGAATACGGTAATAAGAGAGCCAATTATTTTACAAACCTGTCATTTAAAAAAGCAAGGCAAAGTGCAGTTAGAAATACAGTTATATAAATTACAATGAAGGGTAGACGTTCAATAAGTTCAAGTATATATATTTTAATAACAAAAGTATATTACAATAAAAATAATTACAATGTCATCCTTCTAAACCTTATTTTTTGGAATTCCGTCATAATTGTCTTATTATCAATGTTATGAAATACATCTTTTTCAATATAAGACACTAAATAATCATTCAACCATTCATCCCCCATCCGATTACGAAGTGCAATCTTGATGTATTAAGGGCGGACACTTAATTTAAGGGCGGACAATCATTCAAACATGTATTAATTTTTTTTAAAAAAAAATTCTCAAATTTAAGAGGGGGCACTTACCCCCTTCTCTACAACGTGACTCCACCCATGAGGAGGGCGGAGGTGAGATTGATCCCCAAAAAATACTCCCCTATTCCCTGTAAAATTTGTGAATAGGTGTGTCCATTTTAGTTTTGTTAAAGTTGTTCAGTCATAGAACATGAATCTCTAGCCCTAGGTGGGCTAGTATGTAGATATAGGATCAAATAGCTCTCCCCCAAGTATCCATAGATGAGATACCCGAGAGGATCGGAGATCACAAAGCACAGGGACTTGACCTAGGTGCGATACCTAGGGCCTACGTACCCGAAGAGGGATCAAAGTCCACGTAGTTCGATGATACCGGAGGCGTTTAGCCAAGGGGGTGGTGTGTGCGCCGTATGCGGTATATGCAATTGAGAGAGGCTTAGAAGATGATGTGTACCTTTAGGGTTTAACTCCTATTTATAGAGTGTACCTTAGGTGGAATCGTATCGGCCTCATTAATATGATTGATTCGAGATCGAGATCATATCGGTCTCATTAACCTCGGCCGGATATCCCAACAACCATATCGGCCTCTTTACTATGATTGATATGATTGGATCCTCCTTTATGACAAAGTGCATCCCAATATGCAATATGCTCCTTGTTGGGCCATATATGGGATATGGGCCTAATATTTTATTCCATAACAGTTGCCCCCAAGCTCGGTAGTTCAGGTCTCTGAGCTGCCGAGATTAATTGACTGCTTTCCGAGATCCCCTGAATCCGTCTTTGCTTTCGTAGCAATTTTCCCGGGCTAATTGTCTGGTTTATATTCCTGCATTTGATAACATGTAAGCAAATCACAATAAATGGAAAATACTTACTGTTTGTGCAAACCGTTCAACGTGCTCATTTCGGATACTTGTCCGAGCTTGCATTAAACTTTCCGGTTTGCATCAATGACGGTTTTTGATAACACGCTTTTCCACTTAACAAATCGTTGTCCCCTTTGTTGCCCCCTAGCCTGGTAGTTCAGGTTTCTGAGCTGCCAAGATGTGTTGCTTTTCAAATCCGGACGAGGTGCTCGCGACTGTTGGGATTCCGTGCGTGCCAACCCGAGATTCCAGGTTTATATACTTTGAACCGAGATTTCGGGTTTATAAACTTTAACCCCGAGATTCCAGGTTGATATACTCTATTACCGAGATTCCGGATTGATATACTTTAACACCGAGATTCCGGGTTATTTACTTTATCACCGAGATGCCGGATTGATATACTTTAACACCGAGATTCCGGGTTATTTACTTTATCACCGAGATCCCGGATTGATATACTTTAACACCGAGATTCCGGGTTATTTACTTTATCACCGAGATTCCGGGTTATTTACTTTATCACCGAGATCCCGGATTGATATACTTTAACACCGAGATTCCGGGTTATTTACTTTATTTTGCAGTAACCTCAGTTATTGACACCATGCTTCTCCACTAACAACTCGTTATCCACACTGTTGCCCCCCCAGCCTGGTAGTTCAGGTTTCTGAGCTGCCAGGATGTGTTATTCTTCGAACTCGGACAATAATCCAGCTCTGAGATAATAATTAGGTGAAGTGGAAGGAGCTGGAATTCCCCATGATTCTAATAAAGGAATCTAAAATAGACTTGCCGCCTCAATGCGGGCCCCTGATTTACACTAGATTCAGTTTAAACCGGGCCTGTCTTCTTAACTTCACATGGATCCCTGATTTAAACTAGATTCAGTTTAAATCGGGTCCGCCTTCAAAACTTTACCGGGATCCTCGATTTTAAACTAGATTTAGTTTAAATCGGGTCCGCCTTCTGTCTTTGTTTCCTGCAAAACCTTAAACAGGACTTATCTCGGTTTTACCGTGTCCCAAATGAAGCATGTTTTAACCGTTATTTCTACGGATCCCGGATTTTAACCAGATTAAGTTAAGCCGGGGTCCGCCTTCATCCCTTTCGTAAGGACGGACTCCACAATCTATCCGAGATCCAATTAAGGAGCGTGGATTTAATTGTATAAAACAAACTTGACATGATTTTCGAAGACGGTTTTCTTTACCATGACTTCATACATGTTTAGATTTGACATGATTTTCGGAAACGGGTTTGTGCACCTTAGATTCACGCATGAATATAAATTAGATATGATTTTCAAAGACGGGTTTCTTTACCCTGAATTCTACATGTTTAGTTTCGACACGATTTTCCGAAACGGGTTTATGTACCTCGGATTCCTACATGTTTAGCTTTGACATGATTTTTGAAGATGGGTTTCTTTACCCTGAATTCTACATGTTTAGTTTCGACACGATTTTCGGAAACGGGTTTATGTACCTCGGATTCCTACATGTTTAGCTTTGACATGATTTTTGAAGACGGGTTTCTTTACCCTGAATTCTTACATGTTTAGCTTCGACACGATTTTCGGAAACGGGTTTATGTACCTCATACTCCTACATGTTTAAACTGGACATGATTTTCGAAGACGGGTTTGGTTACCTCGAATTTATGCACTCCCTCTTTTCTTCTTTCTTGCAAAACTTAGCATGAAATATGCAATGAACAATTACAAATAAATAAACATGCACGGGATCGTGAGGCTTCAAAGGTACTCTTCTTCTTATTTTAAAGAGCCAACCCCGGGAATTGGTTGATTTTCAATCTGTGATGCCTTCAAGGTAGGGCTTCTGGAAGCATCAACGTTGAATCTTTCTTCAGATCGGGAAAAAGATCGCAAGCATCGACATGGGATCTCCTTGCGTAAAGGGATTTGATTGCTGCTTCTTCTTCTTGTATTTGTATTGACCATCTTAGGTCACGGGAATCGAAATTTAATGATCCCCACAGACGGCGCCAATGTTCAGTCATAGAACATGAATCTCTAGCCCTAGGTGTGCTGGTATGTAGATATAGGATCAAATAGCTCTCCCCCAAGTATCCATAGATGAGATACCCGAGAGGATCGGAGATCACAAAGCACAGGGACTTGACCTAGGTGCGATATCTAGGGCCTACGTACCCTGAAGAGGGATCAAAGTCCACGTAGTTCAATGATACTTGGAGGCGTTTAGCCAAGGGGGTGGTGTGTGTGCTCAGTGCAGTATATGCAATTGAGAGAGAGCTTAGAAGATGATGTGTACCTTTAGGGTTTAACTCCTATTTATAGAGTGTACATTAGGTAGAATCGTATCGGCCTCATTAATATGATTGATTCGAGATCAGATCATATCGGTCTCATTAACCTCGGCCGGCATATCCCAACAACCATATCGGCCTCTTTACTATGATTAATATGATTGGATCCTCCTTTATGACGAAGCGAGATCCCGATATGCAATATGCTCCTTGTTGGGCCATATATGGGATATGGGCCTAATATTTTATTCCATAACAGTTGCCCCCAAGCTCGGTAGTTTAGGTCTCTGAGCTGCCGAGATTAACTGACTGCTATCCGAGATCCCCTGAATCCGACTTTGCTTTCATAGCAATTTCCCCGAGCTAATTGTCTGGTTTATATTCTTGCATTTAATAACATGTAAGCAAATCACAATAAATGGAAAATACTTACTGTTTGTGCAAACCGTTCAACGTGCTCATTTCGGATACTTGTCCGAGCTTGCATTAAACTTTCCGGTTTGCATCAATGACGGTTTTTTATAATACGCTTTTCCACTTAACAAATCGTTGTCCTCTCTGTTGCCCCCAGCCTGGTAGTTCAGGTTTCTGAGCTGTCAGGATGTGCTACTTTCCAAATCCGGACAAGGTGTTCGTCATTGTTGGGATTCCGTGCGTGCTTACCCGAGATTCTGGGTTAATGATTTCTGAAAACGGGTTTGTTTACCCAAATTCAATCAAATAAACTTGGCGGTAATGGCATTGCAAAATGACTCCAATAAAGGAATCTAAAATAGACTTGCCACCTCAACGTGGGCCCCATATTTTAACTAGATTTAGTTAAATCGGGTCCGCCTTCTTAACTTCACATGGATCCCTGATTTAAACTAGATTCAGTTTAAATCGGGTCCGCCTTCAAAACTTTACCGGGATCCTCGATTTTAAACTAGATTCAGTTCCATAACAAAAGCAATAATTGTTTTTTTTTATCATATTTATTGCATTTGTTGTCTCTATCACTTGTCTTCTTTATAAATAAAGGTGTAGTTGAAAAAAAAAAAATATATATATATATATATATATATATATATATATATTTATTGCTTTTAACTAAGTATACGTAATTATTTTCTTGATAAACAAAAATTGATATTTAAAACTTATATTTCGGATAGAGGGAGTTATAATTGACCATCTGCCCAGTAATTTGCTTTCTATTCATTTCTTCACATAATCATCATTGTAAAACCTGCATATTATTCATGATTCATGTAAAGACTAAAAGTACAACTCATTTCCCAATGTCAACGTAATATGCTACCCCACATCTAGTTGTTTAGGAGAGGGGGGAAATGCATAAAAAGTGTATAAGAAATTACGATCCGAATCACAAAATAGTTTAGACTTTAGAATGGTAAGCTGCAAAATAGTCTCTGTTCTTTTTTAAAATTCTGCTTGATCAATTGGAATGGTTGTTTCTCACTTTCTCGCGCCAGTGCTGTCTGCCATGATTCAATTTAATTTGACTTCTACGATACTACCATCACAATTCAAGATTCTAACTTTCATCCAACAAAATTACAAACCATAAATTCCGTGACTTTCGGTTCGGTACACTATACAAACCAAGAATGCTCGAGCTTTTCGACCCCTGCTCAAAGTAGAAAAAAGGAAAAGAAAAAAAAAAGGGGACTCATTGGTGATTCCAAAAATAAAATAAAATCATATTCTCAAGTGCCAGAAGTGATTATATTCCCTGAAGCCAATTCACTACCGAGTTGTAATAAGATTAAACATTGAGGAAGTGAACTTTCATAACCGAGATAATCACGGGATGCTGGCGCAAATTGTGGTGGTGTGAAGACGTTTGATTTTGTTGTTGGAGAAGACTCTGATCTTGCTTTGCTTGTATGCTATAACTTGAAATATTTTTTATACCCAGTATCTCGAATTAATTAATTTTTTTTCCTGTGTTCAGAAACTTCTTTCTTGTGGCAACAACATCCTTAAATATTTTTAGTAGCACTTAATATTTGAAATATTTTTTCATCGCCCAGTATCTTAAGTTAGATAATTTTTAGTGCATGGAGTATTTTTTCCAAAAAAACCCTTTTACCTTGAGATGAGTTTGGAATGTGGATTTATTTACATACTAGTATTAATTTTTAGATTAAGAGTATTATTTGAGGGTTCACATTCCATACTTATCCAAAAGATGAGCATGAGATGCTCATCCCTCTAATTATGGGGTGGGGACCTAATTTTTTTTAATGTATTTTTTTATTCAGATTAAATTGTATGTTGCACTGTGAAATATTTTTCGCACCCAATATCTCAATCGAATTTATTTATTGCCTACATTCAGAAATATTTTTCCCGTGACACTAGTATCCTTAAGAGTAAATACCCTTTCTGGTCCCTGACAAAAAACACAGACCCCATTTTGGTCCCTGACAAAAAAATCAACCCTTATTCGTCCTTTTTATGGGACTAAAAATGATCTTTTGGAAATTTGTGAGGGTCAAAATGTCCATCAATCGACCTTATTCGTCCTTTTTATGAACTAAAAAGGACAATTTTCTGTAAGGGACCAAAATGGGGATCGCATTTTTTGTCAGGGACCAGAAATGGTATTTACTCTATCCTTAAATATTTTTCCAGTAGCACCTAATATCTGAAATCTTTTTTTAACGCCCAATATCATAAGTTAATTAATTTTAAGTACACAGAGTATTTTTTTTTTGAAATAAAAATTCTTTTAACTAGGGACGAGCTTGGAATGTGGATCCATTCACATACTCATTTTAAGTTTTAGATTAATGGTATAATTTGAGGGTTCATATTTCATGCTCATCCAAAAGAAGAGCATGGGATGCTCATTCATCTAATTTTTGGCTGGGGACCTTTTTTATGTATTTTTATTTCTTGAGATTAAATTGTATCTTTTACTGAAATATTTTTTGCATCCAATATCAAATGATTTAATTTCTTGTCTTGCATTCAGAAATGTTTTTCTTGTGACACTAGTATCCTTAAATATTTTTCCAACCCCAATATCTTAAGTTGATTACTTTTTAGTATATGGAGTTTTTTTTTTTAAAAAAAAAACTTTTTATTTAGGGATGAGCATAAAATGTGAATTCATTTACATACTGGTATTAAGTTCTAAATAAGGGTATATTTTGAGGGTTCACATTCCATGCTCATCCCTCTAATTATTGGGTAGGGACAATTTTTTCATTTATTTTTACTAATTTGTATTAAACTGTATGCTGCACTTGAAATATTTTTTGCATCCAATATCTCAAATGAATTGATTTCTAGTCCTGCATTTAAAAATATTTTTTCTTGTGACCCCAGTATCCTGAACTATTTTTCCAGTAGCATCTATTATCTGAAATATTTTTTCAACACCCAGCATCTTAAGTTAATTAATTTTTAGATCATGGAGTGTATTTTTTTTTTAAACTCCAATTTATTTGGGGATGACCTTGAAATGTGGATTCATTCACATACTAGTATTAAATTTTAGATTAATGGTATAATTTGAGGGTTAACATTCTAGCTCATCCAAAAGATGAGCATGAGATGCTCATCCCTATAATTTTATGGTGGGAACAAATTTTTTTTTTCTATTAATTTTTTATGTATTTTTATTTATTTTGATTAAATTGTATGCCGCACCCTATTTTTTTAAAATTGTATTTTTTTGGTGGGAACAGTTTTTTTTATTCTATTATTTTTTTAGTATTTTTATTTATTTGGATTAAATTGTATGTTGCACCTTAAAATATTTTTTTAAAAAATTGTATTTTTGTGGTGGGGACAATTTTTTTTTTTTGTTTCGATTAAATTATATGTTACACCTTGAAATATGTTTTGCACTGAGTATCTCTAATTAATTAATTTCTAGTCCCCCATTCAAAAATATTTTTCTTGTCCCACTAGTGTCCTAAAATATTTTTCCAGTACCACCTAATATCTAAAATATTTTTTAATGTGCAGTATCTTAAGTTAATTGATTTTTAGTGCATGGAGTATTTTTTCAATTAAAAAAAAAACCTTTTAGTTGGGGATGAGGAAAGAATGTGGATTCATTCATATACTAGTATTAGGTTTTAGTCAATTTGAGGGTTCAAATTCCCTGTTCATCCAAAAGATTAGCATGGGATGCTCATCCATATAATTTTGCGGTGGGATCATTTTTATATCTAGTTTTTTTATGTATTTTTATTTCTTTGGATTAAATTGTATGATGGACAATGAAATAATTTTTACACCCAATATCTCAATTAAATTATTTTCTTGCTCTGCATTAGGAAAAAAATATTTTCCTGTGACACCCATATCCTTAAATATTTTTCAAGTAGAACCTGACATGTGAAATATTCTTTCAATGCCCAGTATCTTAAGTTTATTAATTTTTATTGCATGGAGTAATTTTCTTTTTTTTTTAAAAACCATTTTATTTGGGGATGAGTTTAGAACATAGATTCATTCACATACTAGTACTAAATTTAAGATTAAGGGTATAATTTGAGGGTTCACATTTCATGCTTATCCAAAAGATGAACATGGGATGCTCGTCCCTCTAATTTTAGGGTGGGGACCATTTTTTAAAGATTTTTATGTATTATTATTTATGTGGATTAAATTTTATATAGCACCCTGAAATATTTTTTGCATCCAGTATATCTGATGAATTAATTTAATTTCCTGCATTCAGAAACATTTTTCTTGTGACAACAGTATCCTGAAATATCTTTTTAGTAGCACTTAATATCCGAAAAAAAATTCAACGCCTAGTTTCTTAAGTTAGTTAATTTTTAGTTCATGGAGTATTTGTTCAACAAAAAAAAATCTGTCACTTGAGGATGAGCTTGGAATGTGGATTTATTTACATACTAGTATTAAGTTTTAGATTAAGGGTATAATTTGATGTTCACATTCCATACTCATCCAAAAGATGAGCATGAGATGTTCACATTCCATACTAGTATTATGTTGCACCCTGAATTATCTTTTGCATCCAGTATCTCAAATGAAATAATTTCTTATCCTGCATTCAGAAATATTTTTCCTGTGACACCAATATCCTGAAATATTTTTCCAGTAGCACCTAATATCTGAAATATTTTTTTCAACGTTGAGTATCACAAGGTTATTAATTCTTAACACATGGAGTATTTTTTTTTTAAAAAAAAAAACCTTCATAATGGGTATGAGCTTGGAATATTAATAATTTATTCACATATTAGTACTAAGTTTTAGATTAAGGGTATAATTTGAGGGTTCACATTCCATGCTCATAAAAAAGATGAGCATGTGATGTTCATGCCTCTAATTTTGGAGTAGGGACCATTTTTTTTAATTTGGTTATGTATTTTTATTTATGCTGATTAAATTTTATGTTGTACCCTAAAATATTTTTTGTTATCAAGTATCTCTAACAAATTAATTCCTTGTCGTGTATTCAGAAATATTTTTCCTACGACAACAATATCTGAAATATTTTTTCAACACCCAGTATCTCAAGTTGGTTAACTTTTAGTGCGTGGTGTATTTTTTTCAAAACAACAAAACCACTATTACTTGGGGATGAGCTTAGAATGTGGATTTATTAACATACTAATATTAAGTTTCAGATTAGAGGTATAATTTGAGGGTTCACATTCCATACTCATCCAAAAGATGAGCATGGGATGTTCATCCCTCTAATTTTGGGGTGGGGACCTATTTTTTTTTATTACTTTTTATGTGTTTTTTATTTATTTGGATTAATTTGTATGCTGCAGATTGAAATATGTTTTGCACCCAGTATCTCAATTGAATAAATTTCTTGCCCTTTATTCGGAAATATTTTTCCTATGACACTAGTATCATTGAATATTTTTCCAAGAGCAACTAATATCTGAGATCTTTTTTCAACACCCAGTATCATAAGTTAATTAATTTCAAGTGCATGGAGTATTTTTTTCTAAAAGGAACCCTTTTAACCGGGGATGAGATTGGAATGTGAATTCATTTACATACAAGTATTGAGTTTTACATTAAGGGTTCCCATTTCATGTTCATACAAAAGATGAGCATAGGATACTCATCTCTCTAATTTTTCGGTGGGGGCCATTTTTCTCTATTTTTCTATTGTGCTTGAATTAAAATGTATCTGCGCCCTAAATTATTTTTTGCATCCACTATCTCAAATGAAATAATTTCTTGTCTTGCATTAAGAAATATTTTTCCTATGACACCAAACCAATACACTAGAATATTTTTCTAGTAGCACCTAATATCTGAGATCTTTGTTCAACGCCCAGTATCATAAGTTAATTAATTTCAAGTGCACGGAGTATTTTGTCTAAAAAAAACCCTTTTAACCGCGGATGAGCTTGGAATGTGAATTCATTTACATACTAGTATTGAGTTTTACATTAAGGGTTCCCATTTCATGTTCATACAAAAGATGAGCATAGGATACTCATCTCTCTAATTTTTCGGTGGGGGCCATTTTTCTCTATTTTTCTATTGTGTTTGGATTAAAATGTATGATGCGCCCTGAATTATTTTTTGCATCCACTATCTCAAATGAAATAATTTCTATTTCCGCATTCAGAAATATTTTTCCTATGACACCAATACATTGGAATATTTTTCAGTAGCACCTAATATCTCGAAATATTTTTCAACGCCCAATATCACTAGTTAATTAATTTTAAGTGCACGGAGTATTCTTTTTCAACAAAAAAAAAAGATACCCGTTTAAGCGTAGGTGAGCTTGGAATATGGATTCATTCACATACTAGTACTAAGTTTTTGATAAAAGGTATAATTTGAGGGTTCGCATTTCATGCTCATCTAAAAGATGATCATGAGTTGCTCGTCCCTCTAATTTTGGGGTGGGGACTTTATTTTTCTTCTGTTTTTTTAATTATTTTGATTGAATAGTATGTTGCACCCTAAATTATCTTTTGCATCCAATATCTCAAATGAAATAATTTCTTATCCTGCATTCAAAAATATTGTTCCTGTGACACCAATATCCTGAAATATTATTCCAGTAGCATCTAATATCTGAAATATTTTTTCAATGCTGTGTATCACAAGTTGATTAATTCTTAGGGCATGGAGTGTTTTTTATTTTTTAAAAAAACCTTCTTATGAGGATGAGCTTGGAATATTAATTTATTTACAAATTAGTACTAAGTTTTAGATTAAGGGTATAATTTGAGGGTTCACATTCCATGCTCATAAAAAAGATGAGCATGAGGTGTTCATGCCTCTAAATTTGGAGTGGGGACCATTTTTTTTGAATTTGGTTATGTATTTTTATTTATGTTGATTAAATTTTATACTGCACCCTGAAATATTTTTTTGTTATCAAGTATCTCCAATGAATTAATTTATTGTCATGTATTCAGAAGTATTTTTCCTACGACTACAGTATCCTAAAATAGTTTTCTAGTTACACCTAATATCTGAAATATTTTTTCAACACCCAGTATCTCAAGTTGGTTAATTTTTAGTACGTGGTGTATTTTTTCAAGACAACAAAACCACTTTTAGTTGAGGATGAGTGGATTTATTGACATAATAATATTAAGTTTCAAATTAGAGGTATGATTTGAGGTTTCACATTCCATACTCATCCAAAAGATGAGCATGGGATGCTCATCCGTTTTATTTTGGGGTGGGAACCTTTTTTTTTTTTTTTTTTACTTTTTATGTGCTTTTATTTATTTGGATTAATTTGTATGTTGCAGTTTGGAATATGTTTTGCACCCGTATCTCAATTGAATAAATTTCTTGCCGTGTATTCAAAAATATTTTTCCTGTGACACTAGTATCCTTTAATATTTTTCTAGTAGCAGCTAATATCTGATGTCTTTTTTCAACACCCAGTATCATAAGTTAATTAATTTTAAGTGCACGGAGTATTTTTTCCTTAAAAAAAAAATCCCTTTTAACCGGGGATGAGCTTGGAATGTGAATTCATTCACATACTAGTATTAAGTTTTACATTAAGGGTTCACATTTCATGTTCATACAAAAGATGAGCATAGGATGCTCATCTCTCTAATTTTTCGGTGGGGCCACTTTTCTCTATTTTCTATTGTGTTTGGATTAAAATGTATGTTGCGCCTAAATTATGTTTTGTATCCACTATCTCAAATGAAATAATTTCTTGTCCCGTATTCGAAATATTTTCTGTGACACCAATACACTAGAATATTTTTCCAGTAGCACCTAATGTAATATCCTCAATTTTCTCTAAAAAATTTCATGTATGTAGTATGTGTAAGTGGAGAAATGAAATAGTGAAATTTTGACAAAAGTCAAAATTTTACCCGAATACCTGATTTCGTCAAAACCAAAAATTTCGGGACATATGTTGGCACAACATGAGATAAATTGAATTAACATTTATTTGTTTCCATTTTAGTTTATTAAATTTGACCAAAGGGATGAGAATAAGGTTGCATGAATATTTATTAGAGATTATGAGGAAAAATTAAAGAGTAATTAGTAAATGGATGATTTGGGCTTGGAAATTTTAGAGTCAATATCATGTGGCATAGAGAAGCTAATTGAGGAAGAGAAATCCTTATATGAAATTAAGGATTTATTTTCGACATTTATCCAATATTTGCAACTAAATTAGTAATGAACTAAGTTGCAAATAAACGTCTTGTGGATGATCAAATGAGATCATATTGGAAGGAATTCCACAACACTTCACCAATTTGATAAATTACTCAAGACACATATATGTTCATTTAATTTAATGCCACAACAGCCTACCTCCATGAATTTTCCACCAACAAATAATAGGAATTAAAATCCAATGGCAAGATTGTAAATAAGGGAAAGAACAATGTCTTATGATTTTCTCCCAAGCATCCACTGACCTTGATTCTTAAATATCCATTAAATGGCATCTCTTAATTCACTTCCATTTCGCCGGACACATCTGGAGCATACCGAGATTGAAGGCGTATAAGATGAAAGAAGAAAGAGAAAGATAGTGTAGCCAAAATCTCCAACCAAATCACCTCCAATCTAAAAACTCTATTCACAAACATTGTTCCACACCTCGAGAGCTTCAATTCTACTGTTTTAGTTTTCTCATAGGAGGAGTTTCAAGTCATTGGGTTAACTGAGTTATTGTCGTAATTCCAAACCGATTGTAGGATCGTGATAAGGTAAGTGTAAGATTCATTTTAAACCAATTGGTTTGAGGTTTGGATGAGTTTTTGAATACCTGGTAAAAAACATATATTTTCAGCCAATTAGGATTCTTGGAGCCTCATAATGATTTGTTCATGAATATGTGATTATATGATGATTTGAGAGAAAATGAACCTAGTTTTGGTGGATAAATTGTAAATTGGTAAATTGTCACATTTGAACTTTAATTTCGGTTTGAACAGGGCATGGTCAAGGAGTGGGATTTTGGTCATTTTGATGCTTCCATTGTGTTCAAAATGAAAAATTGTGTGGGGTAGAGGTTCAGTAGAAATTTTGGAAGCTCCGGGATTGAATTATACGAAATCTTGAAATCATCCGAGAAAATCTGTGTGGGTAGTAATATTGTGGCACGTTTTTGGGGCAATAAATAATGTCTAATTTCTGTGAAATTTTACAAGATTAAAGTAGACATATTTTACATGACTTTTTGAACCACCCCAATTGAATTTTTCTAGAATTAGTTATGAATCCCAACCCTTTTTAAGCCCTCTAGCAGTTCATCTAGATCTGAGCAGGGAGGCAAAGGTAAGGCTCCGGAGCTAGACTAGAGTGGTGGAGGGTGTTGGTGATTTCTTTTGGATATTTATTTTGGTTTATCAGATGACTATATTTTTGTATAATTATTTAGGGAGCTGTAATGTGGGATGACTATATATTTAATTCCTCCGGGGAAATGTATTTTCCCGCATTTTATCTTACTAGTATTTAATTATCCAAACCGGTGCATGCTCTGCTGCCAATACTCTGATGAATAACGAAAAATAACCTGAGAAAATAAGTTAAAATTTGAAGTAAAGTAAATGATCACACTACCCGCCACCCAAAAGGACGAGGCCGGTAGGTGTGTTACACCTAATATCTGAAATCTTTTTTCAACGCCCAAAATCACTAGTTAATAAATTTTAAGTGCACGAAGTATTTTTTTTCAACAAAAAAAAAAAGGATACCCTTTTAACTGTGGGTGAGTTTGGAGTATGGATTCACTCACATACCAGTACTAAGTTTTAGATTAAGGGTATAATTTGAGGGTTCACATTTCATGCTCATTTAAAAGATGAGCATGAGATGCTCGTCCCTCTAATTTTGGGGCGGGACCTTATTTTCTTCTGTTTTTTTAATTATTTTGATTGAATAGTATGTTGCACCCTGAATTATCTTTTGCATCCAATATCTCAAATGAAATAATTTCTTATCCTCCATTCAAAAATATTTTTCCTGTGACACCAATATCCAGAAATATTTTTCCAGTAGCACCTAATATCTGAAATGTTTTTTCAACGCTGCGTATCACAAGTTGATTAATTCTTAGTGCATGGAGTATTTTTTTTTTTTTAAAAAAAAACCTTCTTACTGGGGATGAGCATGGAATATTAATTTATTCACATATTTGTACTAAGTTTTAGATTAAGGGTATAATTTGAGGGTTCACATTCCATGCTCATAAAAAGGATGAGCATGGGATGTTCATGCCTCTAATCTTGGAGAGGGGACCAATTTTTTTTAGTTTGGTTATGTATTTTTATTTATGTTGATTAAATTATATACTGCACCCTAAAATATTTTTTGTTATCAAGTATCCCCAACGAATTAATTTCTTGTCGTGTATTCAGAAGTATTTTTCCTACGACTACAGTATCCTGAAATATTTTTCTAGTTACACCTAATATCTGAAATATTTTTTCAACACTCAGTATCTCAAGTTGGTTAATTTGAGGGTTCACATTCCATACTCATCCAAAAGATGAGCATGGGATGCTCATCCCTCTACTTTTGGGGTGGGGACCTATTTTTTTACTTTTTATGTGTTTTGATTTATTTGGATTAATTTGTATGCTGCCGCTTGAAATATGTTTTTCACCCTGTATCTCAATTGATAAATTTCTTACCCTGTATTCGGAAATATTTTTCCTTTGACACTATAGCCTTGAATATTTTTCCAGTAACAACTAATATCTGAGATTGTTTTTCAACGCCCAGTATGATGCGCCCTGAATTATTTTTTGCATCCACTATCTCAAATGAAATAATTTCTTGTCCGGCATTCAGAAATATTTTTCCTGCGACCCCAATACACTGAAATATTTTTCCAGTAGCAACTAATATCTGAAATCTTTTTTCAACGCCCAGTATCACTAGTTAATTAATTTTAAGTGCACGGAGTATTGTTTTTCTAAAACAAAACCCTTTTAACCGGGGAGGAGCTTGGAATGGGAATTCATTCACATACTAATATTGAGTTTTACATTAAGGGTTCGCATTTCATGTTCATACAAAAGATGAGCATAGGATGCTCATCTCTCTAATTTTTCGGTGGGGGCCATTTTTCTCTATTTTTCTATTGTGTTTGGATTAAAATGTATGATGCGCCCTGAATTATTTTTGCATCCACTATCTCAAATGAAATAATTTATTGTCTTTCATTCAGAAATATTTTTCCTGTGACACCAATACATTGGAATATTCTTCCAATAGAACCTAATATCTGAAATCTTTTTTCAATTCCCAATATCACTAGTTAATTAATTTTAAGTGCACAGAGTATTGTTTTTTTCAACCAAAAAAAAAAAAGATACCCTTTTAACTGTGGGTGAGCTTGGAGTATGGATTCACTCACATACTCGTACTAAGTTTTAGATTAAGGGTATAATTTGAGGGTTCACATTTCGTACTCATCTAAAAGATGAGCATGAGATGCACGTCCCTCTAATTTTGGGGTAGGGACCTTATTTTTCTTATGTTTTTCAATTATTTTGATTGAATAGTATGTTGCACCTTGAAATATTTTCTCAAACGAATTAATTTCTTGTCGTGTATTCAGAAGTATTTTTCCTACGACTACAGTATCCTGAAATAGTTTTCTAGTTATACCTAATATCTGAAATATTTTTTCAACACCCAGTATCTCAAGTTGGTCAACTTTTAGTGCGTGGTGTATTTTTTTAAAACAACAAAACCACTTTTAGTTGGGGATGAGCTTGGAATGTTGATTTATTGACATACTAATATTAAGTTTAAGATTAGAGGGTATAATTTAAGGGTTCACATTCCATACTCATCCAAAAGATGAGCATGGGATGCTCATCCCTCTAATTATGGGGTGGGGACCTTTTTTTTTTTTAAAAAAAACCTTTTTATGTGTTTTTATTTATTTGGATTAATTTGTATGTTGCGGCTTGAAATATGTTTTGCACCCTGTATCTCAATTGAATAAATTTCTTGTCCTGTATTTGGAAATATTTTTCCCGTGACACTAGTAGCCTTAAATAGTTTTCGAGTAGCAACAAATAACTGATTTTTTTTTCAACGCCCAGTATCATAAGTTAATTAAGTTTAAGAGCTCGAAGTAGTTTTTCTAACAAAAAGAAACCCCCTGTAATTGGGGATGAGCTTGGAATATGAATTAATTAACATACTAGTATTGAGTTTTACATTAAGGTTCATATTTCATGTTCATACAAAAGATGAGCATCCTTTTCGGTGTGGGTCATTTTTCTCTATTTTTCAATTGTGTTTGGATTAAAATGTATGTTGCGCCTGAATTATTTTTCGCATCCACTATCTCAAATGAAATAATTTATTATCCTGCATTCAGAAAGATTTTTCCTGTGACACCAATACACTAGAATATTTTTCAATAGCACCTAATATCTGAAATCTTTTTTCAACGCCCAGTATCACTAGTTAATTAATTTTAAGTGCACAGAGTATTTTTTTCAACAAAAAAAAAAGGATACCCTTTTAATTGTGGGTGAGCTTGGAGTACGGATTCACTCACATACTAGTACTAAGTTTTAGATCAAGGGTATAATTTGAGGGTTCACATTTCATGCTCATCTAAAAGATGAGCATGAGAAGCTCGTCCCTCTAATTTTTGGGTGGGGACCTTATTTTTCTTCTGTTTTTAATTATTTTGATTGAATAGTATGTTGCGGCCTGAATTATCTTTTGCATCTACTATCTCAAATGAAATTATTTCTTATCTTGCATTCAAAAATATTTTTCCTATGACACCAATATCCTGAAATATTTTTCCAATAGCACCTAATATCTAAAATATTTTTTCAATGTTGGGTATCACAAGTTGATTAATTCTTAGTGCATGGAGTTTTTTTGTTTTTTGAAAAAAAAAATCATACTGGGATAAGCATGGAATATTAATTTATTCACATATTTGTACTAAGTTTTAGATTAAGGGTATAATTTGAGGGTTCACATTCCATGCTCATAAAAAGGATGAGCATGGGATGTTCATGTCTCTAATCTAGGAGTGGGGACCATTTTTTTTTTAGTTTGGTTATGTATTTTTATTTATGTTGATTAAATTATATACTGCACCCGAAATATTTTTGTTATCAAATATCCCCAATGAATTAATTTATTGTTGTGTATTCAGAAGTATTTTTCCTACGACTACAGTAGCCTGAAATAGTTTTCTAGTTACACCTAATATCGAAATATTTTTCAAAGACCCCAGTATCTCAAGTTGGTTAATTTTTAGTGCCTGGTGTATTTTTTCAAAAAAAAAAAATCCTTTTAGTTGGGAATGAGCTTGGAATGTTGATTAATTGACATACTAATATTAAGTTTCAGATTAGAGGTATAATTTGAGGGTTCACATTCCATACTCATCCAAAAGATGAGCATGGGATGCTCATCCCTCTAATATTGGGGTGGGGACCTATTTTTTTTTTTACTTTTTATGTTTTTTTATTTATTTGGATTAATTTGTATGCTGTGGCTTGAAATACGTTTTGCACCCTGTATCTCAATTGAATAAATTTCTTGCCCTGTATTTGGAAATATTTTTCCCGTGACACTAGTAGCCTTAAATAGTTTTCGAGTAGCAACAAATAACTGATTTTTTTTTTCAACGCCTAGTATCATAAGTTAATTAAGTTCAAGAGCGCGAAGTATTTTTCTAACAAAAAGAAACCCTCATAACTTGGGATGAGGTTGGAATGTGAATTCATTCACATACTAGTATTGTGTTTTACATTAAGGTTCATATTTCATGTTCATACAAGAGATGAGCATAGGATGCTCATCTCTCTAAGTTTTCGGTGTGGGTCATTTTTCTCTATTTTTCTATTTTGTTTGGATTAAAGTGTATGTTGCGCCTAAAATATTTTTTTGCATCCACTATCTCAAATGAAATAATTTATTATCCTTCATTCGAAATATTTTTCTGTGACACCAATATATTAGAATATTTTTCAATAGCACCTAATATTTGAAATCTTTTTCAACGCCCAAGATCACTAGTTAATTAATTTTAAGTGCACAGAGTATTTTTTTCAACAAAAAAAAAAAGATACCCTTTTAATTGTGGGTGAGCTTGGAGTACGGATTCACTCACATACTAGTACTAAGTTTTAGATCAAGGGTATAATTTGAGGGTTCACATTTCGTGCTCATCTAAAAGATGAGCATGAGAAGCTCGTCCCTCTAATTTTTGGGTGGGGACCTTATTTTTCTTTTGTTTTTTAATTATTTTGATTGAATAGTATGTTGCGCCCTGAATTATCTTTTGCATCTACTATCTCAAATGAAATTATTTCTTATCTTGCATTCAAAAATATTTTTCCTATGACACCAATATCCTGAAATATTTTTCCAATAGCACCTAATATCTAAAATATTTTTTCAATGTTGGGTATCACAAGTTGATTAATTCTTAGTGCATGGAGTTTTTTTGCTTTTTGAAAAAAAAAAATCATACTGGGGATCAGCATGGAATATTAATTTATTCACATATTTGTACTAAGTTTTAGATTAAGGGTATAATTTGAGGGTTCACATTCCATGCTCATAAAAAGGATGAGCATGGGATGTTCATGTCTCTAATCTAGGAGTGGGGACCATTTTTTTGAGTTTGGTTATGTATTTTTATTTATGTTGATTAAATTATATACTGCACCCGAAATATTTTTGTTATCAAATATCCCCAATGAATTAATTTCTTGTTGTGTATTCAGAAGTATTTTTCCTACGACTACAGTAGCCTGAAATAGTTTTCTAGTTACACCTAATATCTGAAATATTTTTTCAGCACCCGGTATCTCAAGTTGGTTAATTTTTAGTGCCTGGTGTATTTTTTCAAAAAAAAAAAAATCCTTTTAGTTGGGAATGAGCTTGGAATGTTGATTAATTGACATACTAATATTAAGTTTCAGATTAGAGGTATAATTTGAGGGTTCACATTCCATACTCATCCAAAGATGAGCATGGGATGCTCATCCCTCTAATATTGGGGTGGGGACCTATTTTTTTTTTACTTTTTATGTTTTTTTATTTATTTGGATTAATTTGTATGTTGTGGCTTGAAATACGTTTTGCACCCTGTATCTCAATTGAATAAATTTCTTGCCCTGTATTTGGAAATATTTTTCCCGTGACACTAGTAGCCTTAAATAGTTTTCGAGTAGCAACAAATAACTGATTTTTTTTTTCAACGCCTAGTATCATAAGTTAATTAAGTTCAAGAGCGCGAAGTATTTTTCTAACAAAAAGAAACCCTCATAACTTGGGATGAGGTTGGAATGTGAATTCATTCACATACTAGTATTGTGTTTTACATTAAGGTTCATATTTCATGTTCATACAAGAGATGAGCATAGGATGCTCATCTCTCTAAGTTTTCGGTGTGGGTCATTTTCTCTATTTTTCTATTTTGTTTGGATTAAAGTGTATGTTGCGCCCTAAAATATTTTTTTGCATCCACTATCTCAAATGAAATATTTTCTTATCCTTCATTCGAAATATTTTTCTGTGACACCAATATATTAGAATATTTTTCAATAGCACCTAATATTTGAAATCTTTTTTCAACGCCCAGTATCACTAGTTAATTAATTTTAAGTGCACAGAGTATTTTTTTCAACAAAAAAAAAAAGATACCCTTTTAATTGTGGGTGAGCTTGGAGTACGGATTCACTCACATACTAGTACTAAGTTTTAGATCAAGGGTATAATTTGAGGGTTCACATTTCATGCTCATCTAAAAGATGAGCATGAGAAGCTCGTCCCTCTAATTTTTGGGTGGGGACCTTATTTTTCTTCTGTTTTTTAATTATTTTGATTGAATAGTATGTTGCGCCCTGAATTATCTTTTGCATCTACTATCTCAAATGAAATTATTTCTTATCTTGCATTCAAAAATATTTTTCCTATGACACCAATATCCTGAAATATTTTTCCAATAGCACCTAATATCTAAAATATTTTTTCAATGTTGGGTATCACAAGTTGATTAATTCTTAGTGCATGGAGTTTTTTTGCTTTTTGAAAAAAAAAAAATCATACTGGGGATCAGCATGGAATATTAATTTATTCACATATTTGTACTAAGTTTTAGATTAAGGGTATAATTTGAGGGTTCACATTCCATGCTCATAAAAAGGATGAGCATGGGATGTTCATGTCTCTAATCTAGGAGTTGGGACCATTTTTTTGAGTTTGGTTATGTATTTTTATTTATGTTGATTAAATTATATACCGCACCCTAAATATTTTTGTTATCAAATATCCCCAATGAATTAATTTCTTGTTGTGTATTCGAAGTATTTTTCCTACGACTACAGTAGCCTGAAATAGTTTTCTAGTTACACCTAATATCTGAAATATTTTTTCAGCACCCGGTATCTCAAGTTGGTTAATTTTTAGTGCCTGGTGTATTTTTTCAAAAAAAAAAAAATCCTTATAGTTGGGAATGAGCTTGGAATGTTGATTAATTGACATACTAATATTAAGTTTCAGATTAGAGGTATAATTTGAGGGTTCACATTCCATACTCATCCAAAAGATGAGCATGGGATGCTCATCCCTCTAATATTGGGGTGGGGACCTATTTTTTTTTTACTTTTTATCTTTTTTTATTTATTTGGATTAATTTGTATGCTGTGGCTTGAAATACGTTTTGCACCCTGTATCTCAATTGAATAAATTTCTTGCCCTGTATTTGGAAATATTTTTCCCGTGACACTAGTAGCCTTAAATAGTTTTCGAGTAGCAACAAATAACTGATTTTTTTTTTCAACGCCTAGTATCATAAGTTAATTAAGTTCAAGAGCGCGAAGTATTTTTCTAACAAAAGAAACCCTCATAACTTGGGATGAGGTTGGAATGTGAATTCATTCACATACTAGTATTGTGTTTTACATTAAGGTTCATATTTCATGTTCATACAAGAGATGAGCATAGGATGCTCATCTCTCTAAGTTTTCGGTGTGGGTCATTTTTCTCTATTTTTCTATTTTGTTTGGATTAAAGTGTATGTTGCGCCCTAAAATATTTTTTTGCATCCACTATCTCAAATGAAATATTTTCTTATCCTTCATTCAGAAATATTTTTCCTGTGACACCAATATATTAGAATATTTTTCAATAGCACCTAATATTTGAAATCTTTTTTCAACGCCCAGTATCACTAGTTAATTAATTTTAAGTGCACAGAGTATTTTTTTCAACAAAAAAAAAAGATACCCTTTTAATTGTGGGTGAGCTTGGAGTACGGATTCACTCACATACTAGTACTAAGTTTTAGATCAAGGGTATAATTTGAGGGTTCACATTTCATGCTCATCTAAAAGATGAGCATGAGAAGCTCATCCCTCTAATTTTTGGGTGGGGACCTTATTTTTCTTCTGTTTTTTAATTATTTTGATTGAATAGTATGTTGCGCCTGAATTATCTTTTGCATCTACTATCTCAAATGAAATTATTTCTTATCTTGCATTCAAAAATATTTTTCCTATGACACCAATATCCATAAATATTTTTCCAATAGCACCTAATATCTAAAATATTTTTCAATGTTGGGTATCACAAGTTGATTAATTCTTAGTGCATGGAGTTTTTGTTTTTTGAAAAAAAAAAATCATACTGGGGATGAGCATGGAATATTAATTTATTCACATATTTGTACTAAGTTTTAGATTAAGGGTATAAGTTGAGGGTTCACATTCCATGCTCATAAAAAGGATGAGCATGGGATGTTCATGTCTCTAATCTTGGAGTTGGGACCATTTTTTTTTGAGTTTGGTTATGAATTTGTATTTATGTTGATTAAATTTTATACCGCACCCTAAAATATTTTTGTTATCAAGTATCCCCAACGAATTAATTTCTTGTTGTGTATTCAGAAGTATTTTTCCTACGACTACAGTAGCCTGAAATAGTTTTCTAGTTACACCTAATATCTGAAATATTTTTTCAGCACCCGGTATCTCAAGTTGGTTAATTTTTAGTGCCTGGTGTATTTTTTCAAAAAAAAAAAATCCTTTTAGTTGGGAATGAGCTTGGAATGTTGATTAATTGACATACTAATATTAAGTTTCAGATTAGAGGTATAATTTGAGGGTTCACATTCCATACTCATCCAAAAGATGAGCATGGGATGCTCATCCCTCTAATATTGGGGTGGGGACCTATTTTTTTACTTTTTATGTTTTTTATTTATTTGGATTAATTTGTATGTTGTGGCTTGA
Organism: Acacia pycnantha; assembly: GCA_025563575.1. NCBI lineage: Eukaryota > Viridiplantae > Streptophyta > Magnoliopsida > Fabales > Fabaceae > Acacia > Acacia pycnantha. The sequence goes on along the minus strand of JAMWYP010000067.1, from coordinate 72,589 downwards.
AATATGTTTTGCACCTGTATCTCAATTGAATAAATTTCTTGCCCTGTATTTGGAAATATTTTTCCCGTGACACTAGTAGCCTTAAATAGTTTTCGAGTAGCAACAAATAACTGATTTTTTTTTTTCAACGCCTAGTATCATAAGTTAATTAAGTTCAAGAGCGCAAGTATTTTTCTAACAAAAAAAACCCTCATAACTTGGGATGAGGTTGGAATGTGAATTCATTCACATACTAGTATTGTGTTTTACATTAAGGTTCATATTTCATGTTCATACAAGAGATGAGCATAGGATGCTCATCTCTCTAAGTTTTCGGTGTGGGTCATTTTTCTCTATTTTTCTATTTTGTTTGGATTAAAGTGTATGTTGCGCCCTAAAATATTTTTTTGCATCCACTATCTCAAATGAAATATTTTCTTATCCTTCATTCAGAAATATTTTTCCTGTGACACCAATATATTAGAATATTTTTCAATAGCACCTAATATTTGAAATCTTTTTTCAACGCCCAGTATCACTAGTTAATTAATTTTAAGTGCACAGAGTATTTTTTTCAACAAAAAAAAAAAGATACCCTTTTAATTGTGGGTGAGCTTGGAGTACGGATTCACTCACATACTAGTACTAAGTTTTAGATCAAGGGTATAATTTGAGGGTTCACATTTCATGCTCATCTAAAAGATGAGCATGAGAAGCTCATCCCTCTAATTTTTGGGTGGGGACCTTATTTTTCTTCTGTTTTTTAATTATTTTGATTGAATAGTATGTTGCGCCTGAATTATCTTTTGCATCTAGTATCTCAAATGAAATTATTTCTTATCTTGCATTCAAAAATATTTTTCCTATGACACCAATATCCTGAAATATTTTTCCAATAGCACCTAATATCTAAAATATTTTTTCAATGTTGGGTATCACAAGTTGATTAATTCTTAGTGCATGGAGTTTTTTTTGTTTTTTGAAAAAAAAAATCATACTGGGATGAGCATGGAATATTAATTTATTCACATATTTGTACTAAGTTTTAGATTAAGGGTATAAGTTGAGGGTTCACATTCCATGCTCATAAAAAGGATGAGCATGGGATGTTCATGTCTCTAATCTTGGAGTTGGGACCATTTTTTTTTGAGTTTGGTTATGAATTTGTATTTATGTTGATTAAATTTTATACTGCACCCTAAAATATTTTTTGTTATCAAGTATCCCCAACGAATTAATTTCTTGTTGTGTATTCAGAAGTATTTTTCCTACGACTACAGTAGCCTGAAATAGTTTTCTAGTTACACCTAATATCTGTTTTTATTTATTTGGATTAATTTGTATGCTGTGGCTTGAAATACGTTTTGCACCCTGTATCTCAATTGAATAAATTTCTTGCCCTGTATTTGGAAATATTTTTCCCGTGACACTAGTAGCCTTAAATAGTTTTCGAGTAGCAACAAATAACTGATTTTTTTTTTCAACGCCTAGTATCATAAGTTAATTAAGTTCAAGAGCGCGAAGTATTTTTCTAACAAAAGAAACCCTCATAACTTGGGATGAGGTTGGAATGTGAATTCATTCACATACTAGTATTGTGTTTTACATTAAGGTTCATATTTCATGTTCATACAAGAGATGAGCATAGGATGCTCATCTCTCTAAGTTTTCGGTGTGGGTCATTTTTCTCTATTTTTCTATTTTGTTTGGATTAAAGTGTATGTTGCGCCCTAAAATATTTTTTTGCATCCACTATCTCAAATGAAATATTTTCTTATCCTTCATTCAGAAATATTTTTCCTGTGACACCAATATATTAGAATATTTTTCAATAGCACCTAATATTTGAAATCTTTTTTCAACGCCCAGTATCACTAGTTAATTAATTTTAAGTGCACAGAGTATTTTTTTCAACAAAAAAAAAAGATACCCTTTTAATTGTGGGTGAGCTTGGAGTACGGATTCACTCACATACTAGTACTAAGTTTTAGATCAAGGGTATAATTTGAGGGTTCACATTTCATGCTCATCTAAAAGATGAGCATGAGAAGCTCGTCCCTCTAATTTTTGGGTGGGGACCTTATTTTTCTTCTGTTTTTAATTATTTTGATTGAATAGTATGTTGCGCCCTGAATTATCTTTTGCATCTACTATCTCAAATGAAATTATTTCTTATCTTGCATTCAAAAATATTTTTCCTATGACACCAATATCCTGAAATATTTTTCCAATAGCACCTAATATCTAAAATATTTTTTCAATGTTGGGTATCACAAGTTGATTAATTCTTAGTGCATGGAGTTTTTTTTGCTTTTTGAAAAAAAAAAAAATCATACTGGGATGAGCATGGAATATTAATTTATTCACATATTTGTACTAAGTTTTAGATTAAGGGTATAAGTTGAGGGTTCACATTCCATGCTCATAAAAAGGATGAGCATGGGATGTTCATGTCTCTAATCTTGGAGTTGGGACCATTTTTTTTGAGTTTGGTTATGAATTTGTATTTATGTTGATTAAATTTTATACTGCACCCTAAAATATTTTTTGTTATCAAGTATCCCCAACGAATTAATTTCTTGTTGTGTATTCAGAAGTATTTTTCCTACGACTACAGTAGCCTGAAATAGTTTTCTAGTTACACCTAATATCTGAAATATTTTTTCAGCACCCGGTATCTCAAGTTGGTTAATTTTTAGTGCCTGGTGTATTTTTTTTTTAAAAAAAAATCATTTTCGTTGGGGATGAGCTTGGAACGTTGATTAATTGACATACTAATATTAAGTTTCAGATTAGAGGTATAATTTGAGGGTTCACATTCCATACTCACCCAAAAGATGAGCATGGGATGCTCATCCCTCTAATTTTGGGGTGGGGACCTTTTTTTATTATTATTTTTTACTTTTTATGTTTTTTTATTTATTTGGATTAATTTGTATGTCATGGCTTGAAATATGTTTTGCACCTTGTATCTCAATTGAATAAATTTATTGCCCTGTATTTGGAAATATTTTTCTCGTGACACTAGTAGCCATAAATAGTTTTCGAGTAGCAAAAAATAACTGATTTTTTTTTTTCAACGCCCAGTATCATAAGTTAATTAAGTTCAAGAGTGCGGAGTATTTTTTCTAACAAAAAGAAACCCTTGTAACTGGGGATGAGGTTGGAATGTGAATTCATTCACATACTAGTATTGAGTTTTACATTAAGGTTCATATTTCATGTTCATACAAAAGATGAGCATAGGATGCTCATCTCTCTAATTTTTCGGTGTGGGTCGTTTTTCTCTATTTTTCTATTGTGTTTGGATTAAAGTGTATGTTGCGCCCTTAATTATTTTTGCATCCACTATCTCAAATGAAATATTTTCTTATCCTGTATTTAGAAATATTTTTCCTGTGACACCAATACATTAGAATATTTTCCAATAGCACCTAATATTTGAAATCTTTTTTCAACGCCCAGTATCACTAGTTAATTAATTTTAAGTGCACGGAGTATTTTTTTCAACAAAAAAAAGGATACCCTTTTAATTGTGGGTGAGCTTGGAGTACGGATTCACTCACATACTAGTACTAAGTTTTAGATAGAGGGTATAAATTGAGTGTTCACTTTCATGCTCATCTAAAAGATGAGCATGAGAAGCTCGTCCCTCTAATTTTTGGGTGGGGACCTTATTTTTCTTCTGTTTTTTAATTATTTTGATTGAATAGTATGTTGCGCCCTGAATTATCTTTTGCATCTACTATCTCAAATGAAATTATTTCTTATCTTGCATTCAAAAATATTTTTCCTATGACACCAATATCCTGAAATATTTTTCCAATAGCACCTAATATCTAAAATATTTTTTCAATGTTGGGTATCACAAGTTGATTAATTCTTAGTGCATGGAGTTTTTGCTTTTTGAAAAAAAAAAATCATACTGGGATCGAGCATGGAATATTAATTTATTCACATATTTGTACTAAGTTTTAGATTAAGGGTATAATTTGAGGGTTCACATTCCATGCTCATAAAAAGGATGAGCATGGGATGTTCATGTCTCTAATCTAGGAGTGGGGACCATTTTTTTTTGAGTTTGGTTATGTATTTTTATTTATGTTGATTAAATTATATACTGCACCCTGAAATATTTTTTGTTATCAAATATCCCCAATGAATTAATTTCTTGTTGTGTATTCAGAAGTATTTTTCCTACGACTACAGTAGCCTGAAATAGTTTTCTAGTTACACCTAATATCTGAAATATTTTTTCAGCACCCGGTATCTCAAGTTGGTTAATTTTTAGTGCCTGGTGTATTTTTTTTTTTTAAAAAAATCATTTTCGTTGGGGATGAGCTTGGAACGTTGATTAATTGACATACTAATATTAAGTTTCAGATTAGAGGTATAATTTGAGGGTTCACATTCCATACTCATCCAAAAGATGAGCATGGGATGCTCATCCCTCTAATTTTGGGGTGGGGACCTTTTTGTTTGTTTGTTTTTTGTTTTTTACTTTTTATGTGTTTTTATTTATTTGGATTAATTTGTATGTTGCGGCTTGAAATATGTTTTGCACCCCCGTATCTCAATTGAATAAATTTCTTGCCCCGTATTCGAAATATTTTTCCCGTGACACTTGTAGCCTTAAATATTTTTCCAGTAGCAGCTAATATCTGAGATCTTTTTTCAATGCCCAGTATCATATGTCAATTAATTTCAAGAGCGCGGGGTATTTTTTTCTAACAAACAGAAACCCTTATAACTGGGGATGAGATTGGAATGTGAATTCATTCACAAACTAGTATTGAGTTTTACATTAAGGATTCATATTTCATGTTCATACAAAAGATGAGCCTAGGATGCTCATCTCTCTAACTTTTCGGTGCGGGCCATTTTCTCTATTTTTCTATTGTGTTTGGATTAAAATGTATGATGCGCCCTGAATTATTTTTTGCATCCACTATCTCAAATGGAATAATTTCTTGTCCTGTATTCAGAAATATTTTTCCTGTGACACCAATACATTAGAATATTTTCCAATAGCACCTAATATTTGAAATCTTTTTTCAACGCCCAGTATCACTAGTTAATTAATTTTAAGTGCACGGAGTATTTTTTTCAACAAAAAAAAGGATACCCTTTTAATTGTGGGTGAGCTTGGAGTACGGATTCACTCACATACTAGTACTAAGTTTTAGATCAAGGGTATAAATTGAGTGTTCACTTTCATGCTCATCTAAAAGATGAGCATGAGAAGCTCGTCCCTCTAATTTTTGGGTGGGGACCTTATTTTTCTTCTGTTTTTAATTATTTTGATTGAATAGTATGTTGCGCCCAGAATTATCTTTTGCATCTACGATCTCAAATGAAATAATTTCTTATCTTGCATTCAAAAATATTTTTCCTATGACACGAATATCCTGAAATATTTTTCCAATAGCACCTAATATCTAAAATATTTTTTCAATGTTGGGTATCACAAGTTGATTAATTCCTAGTGCATGGAGTTTTTTTTGTTTTTTGAAAAAAAAAATCATACTGGGGATGAGCATGGAATATTAATTTATTGACATATTTGTACTAAGTTTTAGATTAAGGGTCTAATTTGAGGGTTTACATTCCATGCTCATAAAAAGGATGAGCATGGGATGTTCATGTCTCTAATCTTGGAGTGGGGACCATTTTTTTTTAGTTTGGGTATGTATTTTTATTTATGTGTATTAAATTTTATACTGCACCCTGAAATATTTTTTGTTATCAAGTATCCCCAACGACTTAATTTCTTTTTGTGTATTCAGAAGTATTTTTCCTACGACTACAGTTTCCTAAAATATTTTTCTAGTTACACCTAATATCTGAAATATTTTTTCAGCACCCGGTATCTCAAGTTGATTTATTTTTAGTGCCTGGTGTATTTTTTTCAAAAAAAAAAAAAATCCTTTTAGTTGGGGATGAGCTTGGAATGTTGATTAATTGACATACTAATATTAAGTTTCAGATTAGAGGTATAATTTGGGGGTTCAAATTCCATACTCATCCAAAAGATGAGCATGGGATGCTCATCCCTCTAATTTTGGGGTGGGGACTTTTTTTTTTCTTTTTTTTTTTTACTTTTTATGTGTTTTTTTTATTTGGATTAATTTGTTTGCTACGGCTTGAAATATGTTTTGCACCCTGTATCTCAATTGAATAAATTTCTATCCCTGTATTCGGAAATATTTTTCCCGTGATACTAGTAGCCTTAAATATTTTCCAGTAGTAGCTAATATCTGAGATCTTTTTTCAACGCCCAGTATCATAAGTTAATTAATTTCAAGAGCGCGGAGTATTTTTTTCTAACAAACAGAAACCCTTGTAACTGGGGATGAGCTTGGAATGTGAATTCATTCACAAACTAGTATTGAGTTTTACATTAAGGGTTCATATTTCATGTTCATACAAAAGATGAGCCTAGGATGCTCATCTCTCTAACTTTTCGGTGCGGGCCATTTTTCTCTATTTTTCTGTTGTGTTTGGATTAAAATGTATGATGCGCCCTGAATTATTTTTTGCATCCACTATCTCAAATGGAATAATTTCTTGTCCTGTATTCAGAAATATTTTTCCTGTGACACCAATACACTGGAATATTTTCCAATAGCACCTAATATCTGAAATCTTTTTTCAACGCCCAGTATCACTACTTAATTAATCTTAAGTGCACGGAGTATTTTTTTCAACAACAAAAAGGATACCCTTTTAACTGTGGGTGAGCTTGGAGTATGGATTCACTCACATACTAGTACTAAGTTTTAGATCAAGGGTATAATTTGAGGGTTCACATTCCACACTCATCCAAAAGATGAGCATGGGTTGCTCATCCCTCTAATTTTGGGGTGAGGACCTTTTTTTTTTTTTTTTTACTTTTTATTTGTTTTTATTTATTTGGGTTAATTTGTATGCTGCGGCTTGAAATTTGTTTTGCACCTTGTATCTCAATTGAATAAATTTCTTGCCCTGTATTCGGAAATATTTTTCTCGTGACACTAGTAGCTTTGAATATTTTTCCAGTAGCAACTAAAATCTGAGATATTTTTTCAACGCCTAGTATCATAAGTTAATTAATTTCAAGAGCGTGGAGTATTTTTTTTTCTAAGAAAAAGAAACCCTTTTAATCGGGGAGGAGCTTGGAATGTGAATTCATTCACATACTAGTATTGAGTTTTACATTAAGGGTTCACATTTCATGTTTATACAAAAAATGAGCATAGGATGCTCATCTCTCTCATTTTTCGGTGGGGGCTAGTTTTCTCTATTTTTCTATTATGTTTGGATTAAAATGTATGTTGCGCCTGAATTATTTTTTGAATCCACTATCTCAAATGAAATAATTTCTTGTCCTTCATTCAGAAATATTTTTCCTGTGACCCCAGTACACTGGAATATTTTTCGAGTAGCAACTAATATCTGAGATCTTTTTTCAACACCCGAGATCATAAGTTAATTAATTTTAAGTGCACGCAATATTTTTTGATAAAAAAAATAACCCTTTTACCGGGGATGAGCTTGAAATGTGAATTCATTTACATACTAGTATTGAGTTTTACCTTAAGGGTTCACATTTCATGTTTATACAAAAGATTAGCATAGGATGCTCATCTCTCTATTTTTCGGTGGAGGCCATTTTTCTCTATTTTTCTATTGTGTTTGGATTAAAATGTATGATGCGCCCTGAATTATTTTTTGAATCCACTATCTCAAATGAAATAATTTATTGTCCTGCATTCAGAAATATTTTTCCTGTAACACCAATACACTGGAATATTTTTCCAATAGCACCCAATATCTGAAATCTTTTTTCAACGCCTAGTATCACTAGTTAATTAATTTTAGGATTACTGGGTATTTTTTTCAACAACAAAAAAACCTTTTAACTGTGGGTGAGCATAGAAGATGGATGATCATTCACATACTAGTACTAAGTTTTAAATTAAGGGGATAATTTGAGGGTTCACATGTCATGCTCGTCTAAAAGATGAGCATGAGATGCTCATCCCTCTAATTGTGGGGTGAGGACCTTCTTTTTTCTTCTGTTTTTTAATTATTTTGATTGAATAGTATGTTGCACCTTGAATTATCTTTTGCATCTAGTATCTCAAATGAAATAATTTCTTATCCTGCATTCAGAAATATTTTTCCTATGACACAAATATCCTGAAATATTTTTCCAGTAGCAACTAATATCTGAAATATTTTTTCAATGCTGGGTATAAAAGTTGATTAATTTTTAGTACATGGAGTATTTTTTTTTTTTTAAAAAAAATAATGGGTATGAGCTTGGAATATTAATAATTTATTCACATATTAGTACTAAGTTTTAGATTAAGGGTATAATATTAGGGTTCACATTCCTTGCGCTCATCAAAAAGATGAGCATGGGATATTCATCCCTTTAATTTTGGAGTGGGGACCTTTTTTTTTTTGCATTTTTTTTGCATTTTTTTTATGTTGATTAAATTTTATGCTTCACCCTGAAATATTTTTTGTCTCAAATATCTCTAATGAATTAATTTCTTGTTGTGTATTCAGAAATATTTTTCCTATGACAACAGTATCCTGAAATATTTTTCTAGTTACACCTAATATCTGAAATATTTTTTCAACACCCAGTATCTCAAGTTAGTTAATTTTTAGTGCATGGTGTATTTTTTCAAAAAAAAAACAAAAACAAAACCCTTTTACTTGGGGATGAGCTTAGAATGTGGATTTATTGACATACTAATATTAAGTTTCAGATTATAGGTATAATTTGAGGGTTCACATTCCATACTCATCTAAAAGATGAGCATGAGATGCTCATTCCTCTAATTTTGGGGTGGGGACTTTTTTTCTTTTTTTTTTATGTGTTTCTGTTTGTTTGGATTAAATTGTATGTTGCAACTTGAAATATTTTTTGCATCCAGTATCTCAATTGAATAAATTTTATGATAAACATAAATTGATTATTTGAAGTGACAGGGAGTAATAATTGACTTTCACCTAGCATTTGCGCAGTAAATAACTCCAACCAGTAATTTGCTTTCTCTTCATTTCTTCACATAATCATCATTGTAAAACCAGCATATTATTCATGATTCATGTAAAGACTAAAAGTACAACTCATTTCCCAATGTCAACGTATCATGCTAGCCCACATCTAGTTGTTTAGGAGAGGATAAAAAGATAATAAGAAATTACGATCCGAATCACAAAATAGTTTAGACTTTAGAATGGTAAGCCGCAAAATAGTCTGTGTTCTTTTTTAAAATTCTGCTTGATTAATTGGAATGGTTGTTTCTCACTTTCTCGCGCCAGTGCTGTCTGCCATGATTCAATTTAATTTGACTTCTACGATACTACCATCACAATTCAAGATTCTAACTTTCATCCAACAAAATTACAAACCTTAAATTCCGTGACTTTCGGTTCGATACACTATACAAACCAAGAATGCTCGAGCTTTTCGACCCCTGCTCAAAGTAGAAAAAAGGAAAAGAAAAAAAAAGGGGACTCATTGGTGATTCCAAAAATAAAATAAAATCATATTCTCAAGTGCCAGAAGTGATTATATTCCCCGCAGCTAAACTTCCATATAAGTTATTCCTATATATAACACAATCGGTTCAATATATTGAGCCACATTTAAGAATCAACATAGACCGATCTGCAAGGAACTACAAGTGTATCTCCATCGAGACCTTTCTTGCCTCCAAAGCTAATGGATGCTAATCCCACTGACGAAATCCACCACATCGTCCTCTTTACCTGCCAAAAGCTGCTGTGCTTGTTTACATATTAACGAAGGACCCGCCCTGCCTTCACTACCATACCCTCTTCTGCAGTTTTAAGTGTCCATCGGTCACAAACTCATCGACATCAAAAAAACTGTAAAGACGTGAAAAATAATATTAAAACAGATATTTTAGGAAAAAAAATTGACTAGCAGGTACGTAGTAGAATGTAGAACTTGACAGTCAAAGGCATCCGACTTAAAATATCAATGCAATTCAGACTTCAGAAAAGAAGGATGCAACATTCTGACAAAAACAAGGGAACTAAAAGCGCTAGAATGACAATAGTAGCCAGCTAATTTAGTAACTTCCCATCACAGTGAACAATTAAGGAAAGAACACAATAAAATACGTGCTAGCACATCAACTATCAAGCAACTTCACGATTCAAATGAAGCCATGGGCAAAGTGTAGGTGGTTTGCCCCAGAATAAGCAGTATGCTTCAACCATCTGTCGACAGGTACTGCAAAGCAAATGTAGTTTATCTGAAGGTATATGATACTATTTAATAACCCGTTCGTTTGTTTCCTATACTTGTAAGGATTTGGAACCTGAAATATTACTGGTTAGCTGGTAATGTAATATTTATCCTTCTTAGAGAGAATCTTCCATTCAGCCAATAAGACAGACTTCATGAATCAACATGAGAGCAAATCAAATAGAGCAAAGACAGAGAGAAAAGCAAAATGATTCTAAGCATCCAGTAAAACCATAAGAACGATTACTTCCAATAGGATGGGAGCTAAATAATAATAACTGTTACCTTTTCCACCATGAAACCTAAAGACGTCAAGTCTAACATACTTCAACCAACTAAACTTCCCAGGCAACCTATTTAGCTAGGTTTTAAAAGGAAGAAGATTTAAATACCAACCATCATAGAGTAAACAGAGTAGAGAAGATCATGAGAATGTATAAGGAGACAGACCCACTAAAAACGTTGTGATATGATAATTCTTGCACCCTGAGATTATAGGCCTTCAAGGGTTGTCTATTGTGGCAGTTGTAATTCGTAAATGTTGTATCCGTTCTGGCTCTCCATTTCGCTTCCAAAAAGCCCGTCTCCACCAAATTTCAAAACCTCTTTGTATATTTGGGCAGTCTTCCCCAGAGTTCAAGAAACGATTAAACCAAGCAAGCAGGATTTCCTGTTGCCACGAGAGTGGCAACGTGAGGATGGTGTTGCTAAGGCCATCCTCGATTAGGTGGCGATCAAGGCCTTTGGATGCCCTCCTCATCCAACCAAAATCATCATAGAATGGCACCAACCATGTTTTTAGTAGTAAACACCTGACATCTTTAGAAGCTAATAATTGTCCCTTCCCAATCCCGACAAACAATCTAGCTGTAACCCCGCTAACCTCAAACCTATGAACTGCAGGCACTTTGGAATGAGCTTCAGATAACTCATATTGAGATGCCCACGTTTTCAGGAAATCCTCAGCAATCTGTCTATCAATTAAAATATCCAAAATCCAGTGCAAATTATCTGCTTGTCGTGCAATTTGACCCACATCTTCCAAGTCAGAAGCTGCAGCTCGCAAAAAATGGTGACTGAGCAGTTGCAGACAATCATCACAAGCTGAGTATAAGGACTCTTTGCGAAGATCATTTTGGGATGAATTCTCACGAAGCATCTTTGACACTAACCCTTTCATTTCACGCCTGGCCTTCTCATCTTTTCCTTCAAGTACCACACGAATAAGTTTTAGCAGAACTTCCTCATTATCATTTCCTCTTCATTTCCATTAGTAACTTCTGTTGAAACCCTCTTCAAAACTTCTCCAGCAGCTTCAAGACGAAGCTCGGATAGAAGTGAGGCCACTTTCTCTTCTTCGTCCTCTGCCCACGGGGCTGCTTCCAAGTATTCCAAACAAGACAGAACTCCAGCATCAAACCCAATGGCCGCTGAAACCTAACAGACCACAACAGCAGTAATGCGTTCTAGAAAAGTCAATCAGACAACAGTAAACAAGGAAAATTTAAAGGGCAGGAAATAACTATTGAAAAGAAAAAAAATATACAACAGACTTAGCATTATAATAACTATTGAACATTAGAATTACTACCACACTGAGTTTGGTAGAACTTTTGTTCCTTAGTGCCATAAACAGTTGACATCTCAAATTCAAACTTCCATAATCTAACCAATCACAGCTTATAGCGCCACCTAAAAGAAAAACAAAAATCTAAAACTTTAAGAATCGGGTTACCTTCAAGATACCAAGAACTCTGGAAACATCCTCCTTCATTAGCTTCTTCCTAAGATCCTTACAGTACATCAACCTCAACGTCTCAATGTAAATTTCAACGTCATCGCAGTCAGCAATTTCAACAATGTGCGGCAAGGTCTGCCGCTGCTGCTTGGCCCAGCGATCAGAGAGCTTGACGGAGAAGAATCTGCTATGGGCAACAAGAATTTGTCGGTGAACGTTCATGGAAACGCTGATTCCATCTTTAGAACTGAGGGTGAGCTTGATATCACTGGAGGACGGATCGTTGAACTGGTTGCCAGGGCTGCGGGTGGCCAGTATGTCCGATATCCGCTGCATCATGAGAGCCTGCCTATCCTGCATTAGAATTTGGGGCTTTTGCGCGGAGGGAGCAATATTGTTTTGGGGGATCTGAGTTCTGGGATGGACATCGGGCTCGCTGGCCATCATTTCAAAAAGCGTGGGGCTCGATCGAGCTTTATCGGAAGAGGGAGGAGGCGACATTGGATTCAATAACCCGGCAGTGAGGGCGGAGTTGAATTTAGTAAAGCTGGAAGGGAACGATTCCTGAGAAGAGTGTCCATTGGCGGGGCTCCCGGAGTAGCTATAATCCATGGTCGGAGAAAACCTACCAGGCGAGAACCGAACCCTGTAGGTGGAGGGCGAATCTGAAATCGAAGAAGGCAATGCTGAATGGTTGAAAGAGGAAATCTCAGGAGAATTGATAAGGCGGCGAGGGTGGTCGGAGGGAGTGGAGGCGAGTTTAGACGCAGGACAGCACCAAGAGTCGTTCGGGGAAACAACAGTAGGAGGATCAAGGGTGCGAGAGGAAGAGGAGGAGGAGGAGGAAACGGCGTCGTTGGGGGCGGAGGAAGAAGCAGAGGCGGAGATAGTGGTTTCGCGAGGCTTGCGACGCTTGGGCTTTGAGGGTTGGTTTTGGACCTTGAGGAAAGCAGTAGTGGTAGTTGTAGTAGTGGTCGTAGCTGCCATGAAATGTACAAGAATTCCGTTTTGTTGTCCTGTTAGGGCATCACAGAGAGAGAGAGAGAGAGAGAGAGAGAAGCAATTAAATGGCGATGGAAACGAGATGAAGGAGGGGGCAGAGGAAGGAGTCAGAGAGATAGAAGTAAAAGACACAAGAACAGCCCCCAATGAGTGAGAAACGGCATTAAATTGAGAGAGAGAGAGAGATTATGGTCATGGTCATATTGTATTGTTTTTTATATAAATGGCAATCTTTTTTCATATAAAGTCATATTGTATTGTTGTTAAGTCGTGAATGAGACGCTGAGACAGCAGGGAAGGGCATGGGCTTAGCCATTTTGTTTTAAGTCTCGTTCTTCCATTAACGTCAAAACCATTAATTGCTTGCTTGCTTTCGTTCTTTGTTTTGCATATCATTGTGTCGTGAGCATCCTCCTAAGAGTTAATCATCATTTGCTTATTTATATTGATTTGGCCAACTTTCTTTTCTTCAAAGGAATATGCATCAAGTTATTATTTTCCATCATCACACGTGACATGTGTTCCTCACTCCAGCAAACCAACGCTTCGGCTAAGTCTGGTCCTTTGTTTTTTGAGGTGTCTCATTTTTGTTTTTTTGAATCGGAAAGTAGGTCAAGCTGACTCTTTAAAAGATCAAACCTGCCACCACCCCCATTCCCATACAAGGGGGATCACTCTACCACTAGGGGCAATGCCCCACGTGCCTTTGAGGTGTCTCGTTGAGTGAGTGACATAATGAACCGAGTCAGGAGATCGCTTTTGTGTGCTTCGTTGCTCTTTTTTCTCAGTATTGGGGCACAAATACTTTACTTGATCAACATTGTGGTTTATTCAACTGTGCAAGGGGCCAACTATGTTATTTTTTTATTATTAAAGATAAAGAAAAACAGGGGATTTGTCCTATTCTTTATCTCGAGGTTAAGCAACAGTCATTCCAAAAGGTGGTTGATTTAGGGTCAAAATGGGTTGTTCGTAACGGTGTGGTCGTGAATTTCTTTCATGACTGTTGGGTGGGGGATAATATTAAACTCATTGATTGTTGTATTCGGCCATTGTCTGTGGAAGAAGAGGAGTCGGTGGTGGCTGATTGGGTGGAAGGAGGTGTGTGGGACATCAGTAAAATATCTTCTGCCATCAATACTGTTGGTTTGAGGAGAGTCTTAGCGGTTCTTCCTCCTAGACCGGAGGCAAATTTTGATGCATTGGTTTGGGGAGCTACTGGGGACGGCCAGTTTTCTATTAGGAGTGCTTATTTCCTTATTGAACCCAATTCCCCTTCTCAGCGAGATAATGTATTTAAGGCTATATGGAAGTGGAATGGAGCGGAGAGAATTAGGATTTTAATGTGGAAGGTGGCCTTGAACAAGTTACCTACTAATCTCTGGAGAAGCTCCTGGTCAAGTAGTTCCGCAGCTTGTGGCATGTGTGATGCTGGGCCGGAGGACATTTTGCACATTCTTCGAGATTGTTGCTACGCTAAGAGTATGTGGTTCACTTTGATTAAGCCCAGGTATGTATCTTCTTTCTTTTCGTTGGGATTGCGAGACTGGTTGATGCTTAATCTTAAGAATCAGGTAGGGAGTAAATGGGAAGGGAGCTGGGCTCTCTTTTTTGGGGTGGCTATTTGGAAACTCTGAATTGGAGGAATCAATGTATTTTTTATGGTAACTTTGTTAAGCCCGGTAATCCGGGTTTGGTTATTTCTACTATCTGGACTCAATTTGCTGTTGTTAATGGCCCTTTGAGTCTTTTGAGACCACCAGGTACTGATCATGGTCCTCAGTGGGAGAAACCACCTTTCGGCTGGTTGAAATTAAATGTTGATGGGGCAAGTGTGTTCCATTCAGCGGAAGCAGGTTGCGGAGGTGTGATTCGAGATTGTCTGGGCAATTGGATGGTGGGGTTCACCAGGTCCATTGGTGTTTGTAACGCTACCACGGCAGAGGAATGGGCTATCGTGGAAGGGTTACAGTTGGCTTGGGATTTGGGCTACAAGAAGATCATTTTAGAGTCGGATGCGGATTATGTCATTAATATACTTCTTGACTTGTCCTGTAATTCTTGTAGTAATTTAGTGCTGAAAGCCAGAGAGTTGATGGCTTTGTTGTGGCAGGTGGATGTTAGAGTGATTCCTAGGGAAGCTAATAGGATAGCGGATGCCTTGGCCAAAAAGGGCATCTCTGATTCTATGATTATGGATGAGTGTCCGGGAAGATTGAGGACTTGGGTTGACCAAGACTGTTTGGGATTTAATTCCCCTTATGTGTAATTTTCTTTTTTCCTTGTAGGCTTTAATGCCTTCTTTTATAGCAAAAAAAAAAAAAAAAAACAGTCATTCCAAAAGCTTGAACAACAAAAGCTGTCTTCTTCGCTGGTCTGCTTCACAAATCTTGGGGTCCCATCTCCCAATAATTATAAAACCTGAGAATGGGGTACTACTGCTGCCCCATTCATTTAATATGCTGAGCTCTTAAGCCCACTCAATAATAATAATAATAATAATAATAAAGAAGGGTGACCACATCAGTAAGGTGAGAAAAGAATACGAAAACTGCAGTGTTGTTGGTCTTATGTCAGTAATTTATTTGCTGGCACATATATTCTCCTCATCTTTTTTTTTTCATTATCTTTCATCACCCCATTTAGGCTGTTGATTGGGAAAATGAAAGAAAAGTCAAACTAATATTGTGACGTTTTATATCAATTGAATGTATATGATTTAAAGATTATGATGAATGATGAGAGCAATTAACTCATTGTTTAGATTATTCACCTTAGTTCATGCAGGGAAATGGCAGAGTTGGGCTGTGACTTTTGCATTTCTTTGGGCTTAAAGGCCCGTAAGTCTCTGGAACTTGAGAGCAAAAGAATACCTGGCCGATGCATCTAGATTATTTAGATTATTCACCTTAACTTGACCTAAATGTTAGTCTCTGAACCTGCTCTCATGGCCGGTGCATCTAGACCGGATCAGGATACCTGGAAGGTGGTCACCAAACCTCATCGGCAAAAGAAAATGGGTAAGGAGAGGTCATCGGAGTTGCTCCGTCAGGGGGATGCTGGGTCTAGGTTTGGCGTTCTTGCCGAGGCAGAGGTGGGAGAAAGTGGCGACTGTCAAAAGCCTGGGAAGCCTGCGCAGCCGGTTAGTGCAGTCGAGGTTTTTCATTCTCAGGGTATTAATCCAGCTCTGAGCTTCAAGGACCGAAAAGGTGAAAACAAAAAGAGGCAGAATAGAGGCAAAGTCGTATCTGGGAATGTCAGTAAGCAGAGGGGAGGCAGGAGATACAAGGAAAGAGAAAAGAGGCGGGAGGCGATTGAGAAGGAAACAAAGAGCAAGGAAGTACGAGGATATCTTATGTTGAAAAGTAGGGAAAATGACAAATATGGTGATGTGATGGAATTAGTACGGAGGTGGAGAACTTTTCTTCAACCCCTATGATCTGGTGAAATGGGCCATTTGGGTGGGCTTGAAGGTAAGTTTTGGGCTGCCTCCGATAGTTTGGATCCCGAAAATGAGATGAATGAGGAGGACTTGGGTGATTGTCTTCTGGACTCTTTAGTTCCCGAAACCCAGTTGCCTGGAGGACAGTAGTTGGGCCTTTCACTTAAAGTCCATTTTATTGATTTTATGGATAAAGTTTTTTTATTGGAATTGTAGAGGGTCCTGTGATAGGAATTTCTTTCAACATATTAAGCTTGCCACAAAAGCTTCGAATCCCAGCTGTCTTCTTCTCTCGGAAACCAAGTCGATTTCGGACACTCGTTTTGGCTGTCTTCGTAAGCTTGGTTATGATCAATTAGATTTTGTTCCAAGTGAAGGCCGATCTGGTGGTCTTCTTGCTGCTTGGAAATCCGACTATATCTCTGTTTCTGTGCTTCGCAAAAACCGGCAGATCCTTCACCTCCTCTGCTCTCTTCGTGGGAAACCTCCTCTTTTGATTTCGGCCATATATGCAATCCCAACAGACAGGCACAAGCAGCTGCTCTGGCAAGAATTGCATTCGATCTCCTCCACCAACTCACCTTGGGTTGTGATTGGAGATTTTAACGACATATTGGCTTCTGATGAAAGAGTAGGTGGTGCGGAAGTAAATTTCTCCAGAATTCAACGTTTTCAAGATAGAATTCAGGCTGCTCTCTCTCGATTTGGGATTTAGAGGTCCGAAATTCACTTGGCGGGGTCCTCGTCTGCCTAATCGACCTCGGCTCTTTGAACGATTGGATCGATCTCTGGCGAATGCGGCGTTTCTTTCTATCTTTTCTGATAGTTTTGTTCAGGTACTTCCTAGGTCTCATTTCTCTGATCATAATCCCTTTTTTCTGGGTTTTGGAAATGTGGTATGCAGGGAAGGCCGCCCTTTCAGGTTTGAGGCTATGTGGACTAATCATAGTAATTATAATGATTTCCTTGCCTCTAATTGGAGGTCTGGCGAGGAGATTAATTCTGCTTTATCTTTGTTCCAAGCCTCGGTTACTCAATGGAATAAAGAGGTCTTTGGTATGGTGGAGAACCAAAAACAAAGCCTTTTACGCAGGTTGGGGGGAATCCAAAATTCTAAATCTTATCCCTACTCTTCTTTTCTGCGAAGTCTGGAATTAGAGTTGCAAGAGGATTTGGAACGACTCCTGAAATTAGAAGAAATCAAATGGTTCCAGAAAGCAAAAACCAAGTGGGTAACGCAAGGGGACCGAAACACCAAATACTATCACCTTAAGACAAAAATGAGAAGGCGTAGAAATATTATTACTTCTCTCCGTAATGATTCAGGCACTTGGATGGTCAATGAGGATGAGATTAAGGAGCTGGTGGTAGAGTATTTCTCTTCTTTGTACTCCTCGGATCTTGGCTCGGTCTCCCCCCTTCTGACTAAATCCAAATTCCCGGTTATTAGTCGTGAAACTGCTGTGGATCTATTTAGATGTCCAGAAAATGAGGAAATTAGGAGAGCAATATTCTCCATGGGCAGCTTTAAAGCCCCTGGTGTGGATGGCTTCCCACCGATCTTCTATAAAAATAACTGGACGACAGTGGGTTCCTCTTTATGCGATTTTGTCAAGAAGGTCTTCACTGAGCATCAATTTCCCCTTGCAGAGTCTAATAGGACCCTCATATCCCTAATTCCTAAGAGGGACTCTCCTGATTTGGTCTCCCACTTCCGCCCTATTTCTCTTTGCACCGTTCATTACAAGTGTGTCACAAAGCTGATTTCTCATCGATTAAAAGTGGTGATGGACG
The DNA here is from genome assembly GCA_025563575.1 of Acacia pycnantha. Lineage (NCBI taxonomy): Eukaryota > Viridiplantae > Streptophyta > Magnoliopsida > Fabales > Fabaceae > Acacia > Acacia pycnantha. Next base: position 54,358 of record JAMWYP010000067.1, on the reverse strand, counting down.
ATTTAATCTCTCCATTCCAAACCAGTTTTATTCAAGGGAGGAACATCCAGGATAACTTAGTAATTGGCCAGGAAATCCTCCACATCATGAGCAAAAATCGTAGCAAGAGAGGCCTCATAGCTCTCAAAATTGATCTTGAGAAGGCTTTTGACAGAGTCCGATGGGAATTTTTGCAACAAGTTCTCACTGAAATTGGCTTTGATGAAGGGTTTATTAATCTCATCATGTCTTGTGTGACTACTGTGTGTCATATAATGTCATTTGGAATGGCTCTCAAGCGAATTTTTTCTTCCCAAAGAAGGGCCTTAGACAAGGAGATCCCATCTCGCCTCTATTGTTTATTCTTTGCATGGATAAGCTCTCTCATCTAATCAGCGATCTTTGTTGAGAGCGGTAAATGGATGGCGATTGCTACCTCTAAGACCGGTCCCAAGGTCTCTCACCTTATGTTTGCTGACGACCTCCTACTCTTTGGGGTTGCCTCTGAAAGCCAGGCCGTCTGTATAATGAATTGTCTTGATGAGTTTTGCCAAGCATCTGGGAGCAAGGTAAATCGGTCAAAGTCATCTATCTTTTTTTCTCCTAAGGTCTCGATTGCTTCAAAGGAGAAAATCAAAGGCATCACTCAAATGACGATCTCCCGAGAGATTGGTAGGTATCTGGGTTTCCCTCTCTCCTCTCACAATAAAAGGAGAGAAACTTTTAACTACATTATTGAGCGTGTCAACTCTAAGCTCACGGCATGGAAGGCAAGCTGCCTCTCTCTTGCAGGGAGAATTACTCTTGCGAAGTCAGTTCTCAGTGCCATCCCTTTATACCCTATGCAAGTTACTAGAATACCTTCTACTATTTGTCAAGAAGTGGAGCGAATCCAAAGGAATTTTATCTGGGGACATGAAGGCTCAACTAAACGTTTCCACCCCGTTGGTTGGGATCTTCTTACTCGGCCAAAAGAATTTGGAGGTCTTGGTTTTAGGCGTCTAGCTTCTTTTAATCGTGCTTGTGTCTCTAAGCTTACTTGGAAGTTAGTAGTCGGTTCTGGTGGTTTATGGGCTCAGATTCTTCAATCTCGGTATATGTTAAGGAATGAGGATTCCCTCCTGGTCGCTCGCCAGGGAGACTCTCCTATCTGGCGTTTTATTTGCTCTCAGGAACAGATTATCAATCTGGGTGCTAGATGTCAACTTCGGGATGGTCGGATAGCTAAATTCTTTGAGGATGCTTGGCTTTCTAATAGGAAGCAATTAAAATCTCATTGTACCAGACAGCTAACCTTGGCTGAGGCTCATTCCTCTGTGGGAGACTGGGCTAGGGAAGGTAATTGGGATCTTACTAGGCTCGCCGGCTGTTTGGATGACAATATTGTTCAGGAAATTGTGGCGGTTCTGCCACCCAGACCAGGAGCAGGGAATGATATCTTGATTTGGGGTGCCTCGAATGACGGGAATTTCTCAATTAAGAGCGCCTATTTTTTAATTGAAAGCAACCCCGCTCAGCTCTTTTTTCTCCCTTATACAAGGCGATTTGGAAATGGAAGGGAGCTGAACGGATCAGAGTCTTCCTATGGAGGGTGTTTCTTAACAAATTACCGACCAATGAGTGGAGAAGCTCCTGGGCTTCATCATCTCCTTTGTGCTCTTTCTGTAATGCTTTTATGGAAGACTGTCTCCACGTTTTGCGTGATTGCTCCTTTGCACGCCGAATGTGGTTAAATTTGATCCCTGTCAGGTTTGTTCCCTCTTTTTTCTCTGCTAATAGGAAAGATTGGATATCTATGAATATTATGGGAAGGTTTGGTACAGAAATGGGGGCAAATTGGGGTATTATTTTTGGTGTAGTAAATCTGGAAATTATGGTGTTGGAGGAATTCTTTTCTCTTTGAACCAAATTTTGTTAAGCCTAGGAATCCGGCCACGGTGGTGCTCCACATCTGGCGGAAATTTTCAATTGTGCAAGATCTGGCTTCCCCCTTTTTAGGTGCTGCTGCTGACACGAACAACATCAATTCTTGGACGCGCCCCCCCAAAGATTGGTTTAAGCTTAATGTTGACGGTGCTATGTCACTGAGGACATCAATTGCGGGCTACGGAGGTGTTTTGCGTGGATGGAAAGGCCAATGGATTGTTGGGTTTACTAAGAGCATTGGCTTGTGCAGTGCATGGTCTGCTGAAGAATGGGCCATATGTGAAGGGTTAACTTTAGCTTGGGATCTGGGGTACAAACGGATTATCCTAGAATCTGATGCAAGCGACCTCGTGCAGCGTCTTTTATGTGGAAATTCGTCAACTGCTAGCCTCTTGTTTCTGAGGATTGAGGAGCTATTGAATAGAGATTGGAATGTGTTTCTTTGTCCTATTCATCGTGACTGCAACAGAATTGCCGATGCAATGGCTAAGTTAGGTTTATCTAAATCTGCCATTTTAGGAGAATGCCCAATGTATTTACAGGCGTGGTTAGATCAGGAATGTTTGGGAATTATTTCCCCTGTTTTTTAAACTCTCTTTATGTTGTAATCTGGCTTTTAGCCTCTCTTTTATCAAAAAAAAAAAAAAAAAAAAAAAGGCTGAAGGGTCCATGTTCTTTATCTTCGGCCCATTTAGGTCAAGTTAAAACTTGATTTACCATCCATATGTCAAAGGGTAAAGGTACAAAAATATACATGTACTTTGTCCTCAGGAACGTCCCAACACCATGTGTTTTTTAGGTGCAAAAATACACATATGGTTATAAAAGAGGTGCAAAAGTCACACTTGCTGTTAAATCAAAACGTTTACCGTTAGTTTGACTGAAATTTGCTGACATGGAAGCTGAGTTGGTTAGAATATTCCACTTAAGCCCACAAATATTAATTCATTATTTTTTTTTTAAAAAGCCAACCCTAATCTTTCCTAGCGCATTCGCATATTCTCACCTCGCGCAACCTCACCTCCAGTCCTCCTTCTCTCCGACCTCCTTCATGGCTGTCATCCGCCGTCGCATTCCCCGGTGTGCCTCATTTCTTCCCCATTTCCTTTCTCGGCTTGCGAAGTGGCGACGAAAACCAAGTCCTTCCCTCTTTCTTGATGCCTCTCCCTTCTCCTTCTCCGCCTCTCTCTCCCTCACTCTTCATCTTGCGCGGCTCTTTGATCTCCTCACCTCGATTCGCCGGCCTAGCATCGTGCTTGATTTGCTTTTACCTCGGCTTAGATTTGTTTTCCCTCAATTAGCCTTGTCTTCTATCCCCGTCGGTGCTGGTTTTGGTGTCGACGGAGGTAGTTTGGGTTGAAGATCTGCTTCAATGATGGTGGGTCTCCAAGCAAGATAGAGATGATGGAGCCCATCAAATTTAAGAGTGTTCATTAAAAACAGAGATTGGTTTATTCTTCTTTCCAAGATTCTTCATAGTGTATGATTTAGCGTTTCTTAATCATGCATTTTAAACTTATTAGCTGCTTCTTGTTCATCGGTTTCTTGCATAGCCTAGCTGATCGCACTCATGATGAACAAGGATTTGCATTTATGACTTGATTCCTTTCCGTCTTCTTCAATTGATGATTCTAGTTTGGATTTATCTTTTTTATTTTGAGTTCTAAGTTTATTGATGTGTTCTATGAAGCTTTTTCGTTTTGATTTCTCCGATTATGTGGTTGATAACTTGGTGTTTGATTTCTCCGATAATGTTAAAGCTGTGATTCCTCTGCTCTATTTTGCCTCTGTTCTGTTTTGCTTCATCTTTCAACGTTTATTTTTATTTCTTAGTCAGCACTTCTATCTGACTTCAATCTGCCATGTCAGCAAATTTCGGTCAAACTAACGGTCAACATTTTGATTTAACAGCAAGTGTGACTTTTGCACCTCTTTTATAACCATATGTGTATTTTTGAACCTAAAAAAAAAACACATGGTGTTGAAGCTCTTAAAGGAAAATACATGTGTATTTTTACACATTTACTCTATGTCAAAAATTGCATTGGAATAGTACAAAAGAAATTGCATTGGAGTTAGGTTTGGGGGGCAAGGAATAAGAGGCTTTTTGCAAGTGAATCTTACACATACCATTCAGGATAATGATTTCTCATAGATTTTGACTAGCATGACTGACTAGTCACTAGACCATAATCTCTTCTTTTGATCCGTATTGGTACATTTCATCACGTTGCCTCTGATATGAAGACAAGACTCCCAAAATGTTCTTTATTTCAATATTTTCTCAAAGGACTTTTTTTGGTAAGGCCGATCTTAAGGGAAGTTTGAAGCCTGTTATAGGTGTTGGTTCAGGCTCTTATTATTATAGCCTGCATCTACAATAGGTCAGGGTCCATGGAATAATTTTTTGGGTTTTGAATTCATAATAAAGCATGGGTTCAGCCCGAGATGCGCATGTGATCTAAAAAAATCCATTGGCCATAATCACAGGAAGAATTATTACCGATTTAACTCGTTTAGAACCCACTCATTAGCCCAAAGCAAAAAATGTAATCTTTTAAGAAAAGACCAAAATAAATAAAACAGCCCAAACTCTAATAATTTATGATAAAATTTTCTGTTGTTATCTTTTGATTTCAAATAACATTAAACTGAAGGAAGGGAGACTTCGCCCTGTCCTTGGATTGTGGGTGAGCCCAACCCATTTCCTAAAATTTCTGTAACAAAATAATAAAAAATAACATTAAAATTTAATATTTAAAGTTATGATTAAAACGTTCAGATTTTCGGATCCACATTATTGGCGAAAAAATTCCAAATCCAAATATTTATTGATTTCATTGACCTATATTTTCTCTAATTTTTATTTTAAACGTTAGTCTCATCATTATTCATAAAAACTTTAAAATTTATTGATTATGTCTACAAATCAAATAAATTCACCTAAAGTAGCTTGAAAATACCTTTACTCAAATAAGAGGAAAAAAATCTACTGTATTCATATTAAATTATATCTAGAAAAGTTTACAGCTTTCCTACACATTAAGTTAAAAAAGAAGAAGAATTAAAAATATTTATAATTAATATAATACCTTATAGTTATCAAAACTCTTCCTACAAATAGCATGGAGTAAGATATTAATCTAAAAAATATAATCAATTTTTTTAGCTAGTATTTATTTGAGATTATTTTCATCCTTTCTAACTTGAATGATTAGGCATGATGCAAAAAAAGTCAAAATATTGATGCGATTATTGATCATCTTTCTATCATGGTTCAAGAAAACGATTTGATTTGATTTAGTTTTGGTTATTTTAATTTAAGCTTACACTTTAGTTTGCTAATATTTATTATCTGAGTTAAGAATTTTATGAGTTTTTTTTTTGTCTATTGGAAATTGAATAAAAAAAATATAGAAAATTTTTAAAGGCCTCAAGCCCGCGAATTTGATACGGGTTTGTATTCATAGTTGGAAGACCTCAAACATGCGATTTGCCCCGCATTGCGTTAAAGGTCATCTACCTACCAATATACATTAAGTAAGTGGAAAGAGATTTGCTATCCCACCACTACGTCCTCGGTTCGAGATGTGAGAATGAGAAAATGGTATTGGGAGCTCTTCCCCCATAACTATAGGCCTGACGCAGGGCGAAATCTAGATTAGTCTGAACCGAAGGTTCGGGTATCCGGGTGGGATAAAAAGAAAAAGAAAAAAAAGGAGGCTGTACCTTTTTAAACAGAGGTGAGAGTTGCTTCCAATTAGTTCATTTCTCAAGTAATAACAATTCAGGTAATTAAGTAGAGTTTTTAAACATTCAGTAGTTCTTCATAATTCTGTCAAAGATTCTTATTCAAGTAGTCTCAATAATTATATTATTTTTCGGAATTAAGCAACCCCGAGAATATAATCAACAATTACACCATCCACTTGTCAAAATAAATGAAATACTCCCTCTGGTCCTTATTATAAGGCACAAACTAGTAAGTTTATTTTATCCTTTTTATAAGGCACTTGCTTGTTTCCAATGAGCATTGATTACTTTTTTCCAAGTCTACCCCTAATTAATAAAGGTAATGAGTGAGAGTAATAATTAATATAATATTAAAGTTTAATGCAATTAGTAGGGGTAATATTGAAAATTACTTAGATTCTAGGACAACTTTATTGACTTTAACTAATTTTATTGGTTTATGAGAAAAGTTAGTTGGTGCCTTATAATAAGGATCAAAATGAGTAAAAAGAATCGTTTCAAAATCAAAGTTTATAGGACTTCAAATAAATCCAAGAGATAAAAAAAACAATAAGAAACGTGGTTATATAGAGTTGTAGACATGCATGCATACAAAAAGAATAGAGGAAAAAAGGAACAAGAATAGAATTGAGATCAATCAAATAATTAGAGGAAGCTAAGGTGTCACATTTTGATCTCAACAACCGTCCATTCATGATATATGTACAAATAAGGGTAATAGAGAAATGATGGGGTGCATGTTTGAGACCGCTTATGCACATAAATCGAGACAAAAACCCAACTAACATATTTACCTCATATTCTGTAAATAATGATTGAAAAACTGTTTTAAAATACTTCAATTACTCTTCTAAACAATCACATTAAAATACAAAACATAGGCAAGTGGAATCCATAGGAATTCACATGAGTGTTGGGAGACAAAGAAGGTGAAAGCCACATTTAGATTCTCCAAAATAGCAGACATCCCACGTGCCAACCTTGTCCCTACCATTAATGTCTCTTTCTCCTCTTTTAATTTACCCCTCCCATGTCTTCCTTCTCCCTCATTTAACAACTATCTTCATCATTATCATTAGCGGGGAAAAAAAACCAATATTAAAAGTCCATTTGTATCTCACTAGCCGAAGTGGAGAGGGGTCAGATTATGGTAGTATTGTAAGGTCGTATTCAAGGTTGAAAATTAAAGCAGTCATTTGAGAGAGAAGAAGAGGAAAAACATTTTTCACATGCATGTTTACATGACAATTTTGTTAAATCAATGTTTGCGCATATATTAACCATTGAATTGGAGCTGAAATTTTCCAACCATTGGATATATCATCGATTCATTGCTTGGTTACCAGGCTTTTGCAGTCCTTACAATTATGATCATCCTGATGATTGAAACCGCAGGTTTCCTGTTCCTACTAAACATTTTGTTTAGCAGGAAAACCAGTTCCCCCAGTGATTATTCTACTTAATTCTCACGGGTTTAAACGTGGGGACACATTAATTAATGACTCATTTGGAGCAAAACCCTCCATATCTATTATTTGTTTCTTCAATTAGTTTCCACTCTCACACGTACGCCACTATATCCACCTGGTCTTTTACAGTATACCTATATACTGTAGACTTTTCTTTTTCAGATTATGGTACACTCATGGCCACCACTTTTCCTGGATCAACTAGCTAGCTAGCTCGCCTAACTATATCTCTCCTATTATTATTTCTTTATCGTTCAAGCTATGTCAGTGGGGTACGCCTGCATTTATTACGTAACAAGATCGAATTGAAATGAAATGAAACGTTTCGTATAATATGAGGCTCAAACTCAATGATTAGCGTTTCAATATCCCAAAAAAACAAAGGACGAAGAAAGTGCGAGTATGGTCCTCTTCTCTCTCTGCCTAGCTTCCACCTTATTTTCTTGTTTCTTTGCTAATTTTTGAACATTCTCTGTCCACATCAACGTGCTCTCACATGTCCAATGAAGCATCAGAGAGAGAGAGAGAGATAATATCACATAAGATTGACAGAAAACCATTCTGGTTTTGTCCATTGAAAATGTGCAACTCGATGCGAAGTGTCTCACTAATTTAAACTATTTGTTGATATACCAAATTTAATTTGTCGTGAGGCTAGGACAGTATCTGACAAGCTTGGTTGTAATGGAATTTGATCATCTTCAAACCTACCACTAACATAGGATGTGTGATTTTGCAGTTTCAAGTTTGAACCTAATGGCAGGCAATTTCTGGTTCTTTGACGAAAGATTTTGGAAGTAATCGCCAACAAATAGGGAGTTTTATTCTGCCCTCGAAGATAGAAATTAAAGATTTATATGATCCAATTTGACTCACATGTCAGCTGAGAATCAGATGTTTTTTTCTTTTGAAAAAATATCGAGAAGTTTTGCACTATTAGATTCTAAAAGAGAAGTTGTAATGGTTAGTTGGATTTAGCTGGCCTAATGACCTGTTAATCCTATCTCATTCAACACAGCCATATGCCAGAAAGCCTGACCAGAAATTAATAAGCAAAATAAAAAGAATCATCTGCCTCTCACTCACTCATTAACCTTCTGTAAAAGGGCATGTATACAGATCATAGCTTTAACAAATCAACAGACAATTTACTGTAACAAAAATAATAATATAGAATGATAATAATAACAACAATAATACAGGAACATTTGATGTAGTCAAGTAGCAGTATATAAGTCAGATCAAGGTGCAAATTAAATTTTATTCTAAGTTTTCGTTGAAAAGTAATGTTACCTCCAATCTTTTTTTCTATTCAATGTTGTCCCTAAGTGTTAAAATAAATGAAGTAATATAATGTTACATTTTTAACGATATGAGATAATATTAATATATCTTAAAACTTTCGACATTGAACTTGAAAAAAATTTCAAGCTAACATTACAAAAACTTCTGACATAAATCTGCAGTTTAACCCTATACAAGCCAGAAACCTGGTAGGTATATATATCGTATTCATATGACAATACATACAGAAACCAAAAAAGTAGAGGTAGGGTGATAGAAATCAAAGAAAAACAAAAGGGTATCGCAATAACCAAAGATGAGAGAGAGAAAAGGGAGGATGGGTGGGTACGTGGATAACAGTAAGTGGGGGAGGACAGTGGACAATGAATAATTTGAAGGATTCAGGAAAAAATGGAGAGTGGACCAATGTTGTCTTGGCTGTTTACAGACACTGTGTCAGACAACTTCTTTTACCCCATTGCATTATAAGTCCTATTTTTCTCTTCTTCATGTGTATTGGTCAAATCTCTTATTCTCCTTCCACACATATATAAAGCCCATCCTCTCACGCTTTCTTCAACGAATCTTTCAGTACTCACTTATTTATAATTATCTCACTTTAATGAAATTGGGAAAAAAAAATCTGCAATTTAGTATTGTTGATTTTTATGTATTTATATGTTCGTTCTCCCGGCAGATTGCCATTTCACATGAAGGTCGACGCTGCTCAACGACAAATTCAGGATCCTTTATTTTATGCTCTAGGGATCTCCTTATGGATTCTAATAATAATAATTAACAATTCTTTTTTTTTTTTAGGGTGTAAAACACCATAAATAAGTAACGTATACGAGCCCCTCTTTAGATATTGAATATCCATGGCCGGCAATTAATACAGATGCGCAATTAAGGGGCCGGACGATGATGATCAGACTACGTACATTCGATATCTCAATATGTTTAGTTCGGTTTTACTTGGATTTTAAAATTTTAAATTAGGGTTTGGTGCTCCTGATGGATCCTACGCACCAGCGCTAATACTATAAGATATTCAAATAAAGTAAATGTTACTTTACCAACGGGATTGACACAAGTGGTAAGCGGCTTATGTCCCTTAAACAAGGTCTTAGATCAGATTCGAGCCTTGTGAATGCAAAAAACCCCGCTGGGAGACTCTTCCACCAAAGTCAGGTACGCGACATGGGTCGGATCCGGATTAGTCGAGGCAAAGCCCCAGTGAACCGGGTGGGCAACCAAAAAAAAAAGTAAATGTTACTTTCAATGAATTAAAGTTTTGGGAAAAGACCAAAACAAAATCAATTTGAACTTTAAAATCCTAAATTAATGATTTTCAATTTGTGTGTGTACATATATCTACAACACATATATGCATACACACACACTATATATAAACACACACACAAATATATATATGTATGTATGTATATATGTTTATATATGTACATACATATATGTGTGTGTCTATATATATTTGTGTATAGACACACACATATATGGGTGTGTGTCTATATATATATATTGGAAAATTAACATCATCTAATTGATAATTAAATTAAAATCTAACAATTTAAAAGTTTCACTGACTAGAAGAGTCTACGCATCCACATACATATACTCACAAAAAACCAAACACACTTGAGAGAACAAAATAGGGGTATTTTAGAAAGAAATTGTCAAAAATTAAAATTTTATCCTATAATTAGGATCAAAACCAACTCTTAAATGTTATTTTATAATTAGGACCGGAGGGAGTTTTTTTTTTTTGTCTTTTTCCACAAAAAGTTTCATAATGACTGTAATGTGAACAGTATCTTTTTAAAAAAAAAAAGATATATATTGAAGGGACTGATTCAAGTCTATGGAAACTGGAGATTAATTTAGGAAACTTTCTAATTAATGGACAAACTTGAAAAAATTCCAACAACTTGATGATGAAGACCAGATCGAAATGTGATATGAAGTCAAACCTGATTAATCTGAGCTGAATGGAGCAGTACTAACAGTGTTTCTTATTTACAAAGTAGCAATAAGATCATCACAAGTATGAAGATAATTAAATATTAATTCCAGGGTTTCTTATTTATTTACGATCTTAAGATTACTACGCACGCACTATATAGAAAAAAGATCTTAAAAATGATTTGAGGCAATAGTAAAGGCGATAATGATATTGTGCCCAACTGCAAGGTAGATAGCTAGCTTTCAATATTATTATTGGACGCCATTAATTACTTCCTCAAGATATAGTTTACTTTTTTTAAAGAGAGATTAAAGAAGTTAAATATAAGTTATTTAATCATATCATATATTGCACTTCATTAGATTATATATAAGTTTATAAGTTAGTCAAAATAGTTTGGAAAAAAAATGATAAATATAAATATTTTAAAGTATTTTAATTAGCTTTCTTAATATTATCAAAAAAAAAGTTAATTGTGTTTTATATTTAGGACCAGAATAAATATTTGATTGGAGATTATGGGCTTATTTGAGTTGGAGTTTATAAAGCATGTTCACGCAAGTCAAGACAAAACTCCTCCCACAGACTTACATCATATACCGTAAATCACGTCGAAAAGATAGCTTTCATCACTAGCTACTAATCCAAACAGACAACTATTGCTCTACCTCTAATAGGATTAGTAGCTAGTGTGATTCATAAATGGGAGTTTATTGAGGCCATTATTGTCATAGGTGCCCACATACTACTACTCTTATCTTATGCATTAATGCTTTCTCCACTGAAACAAGCAAATCATTTAAGATCACAGAAATGATAGAAAGGGAAGGGTAAAGTTGGTTGGTGTAAGTCATAAATAGAATCAACTTCAATTCGTTATCACATTATAAATACTGCTGATCATGATCATGCACACCCATTCCGGATAGGATAGCGATTTGGCTTATATGTTTTGTATATATATAGTAGCTGCAATTTCACCATTTTGTTGCCCCCACTTTAATGTGTTTCTTCTTCATCACTACATGTAGCTTCTCGATCACATTGGATTGATGAGGTTTTTATATCTTAATGGCCACTCACTTTATTATTTTCCCCACTTATCTTTCTCCAAACACACATTATATGTAATACTTGATTAGTTTTGTTTCAACAATTAAATAACTGCAAGTTCAACTTCTGTATGTGTTGTGCTAGCTAGTAGATATTGTTTAAACTGTGTAATCAAGTTGCATTTTTTAAGGCCAACAATGCTAGGTTTTTATTTTTGTTATGAACACAAAGACTAATCTATTAGGAGAAAGAGATCGATCTCCTTCAACTTCTAGATTACACCACTGGTGAGGCTTTTGACATAGGATTCATAACAATGCATAACCCCTCTGAAAGTCAACGTGCTCGCCTGCTCAACATCCCTACTCCACAACATCACATCATTTCACTTAGACTCCTCCATGTTATGATCTTCCATGGATAATTAATCTTCTCTGTAAACATCATACCCTCAATGAAAACACATTTTGTTAAGAGTCCTATGTCAAGGAACCTCAAGAGTGTAGTGCAGTTTATGAGTTCAATGGCCCTTTTTTCAAATAGGTTAGTTTTTTAGAATTGAGCTCCCACTTTAGATTTGTGTTCATAATAAATGTGCTTTCATTGAAAGCTTATTTAATATCCCCAAAGATAGCTACCCAAAAGATGCTTCTAACCGGCATGAGGTCGAGCAAAGTACCCTGGTACGTGGAGAGTCATAATCTCAAAGCGCATTATTGTTATAAGTCTCACATTGGGGGCATCTATCACAAGTATGATTTATAAATTTAAGAGAGGTTCTCCTAGTTGTGTTCATTTAGGGTGAAAAGTCTCATGGAAATTAAGGGATATGAAAAAATGAAAAGAGAGCACGATGGATCCGTAAATTTAAAAGATAAAGCGATTTATGACAAAACTAGGCAGACAACTATGAAACATGATCGCACAAGTGCAGGAAGATGTATGTCATTTATATTCAATAATATTCACATAGTTGGTCCCCTTTTCAGATTTAGTATTAGAAAATATGTCTGAACTCTGAAGCAAAGCTTGGGAATCACAGCTAATTATATAAAATAAACCAATCAGCTAGGCAAGAGGTGACACACACACACACATATGTACACACTGAGACTCTGAGAGACCATAGGCTGAAATAAATTCCAAGGGACTCCGATCCATTGACGTGGCCTAGAGAATTTACAGCTACGCCAAAAATATCAATAATTAGATTGATCCGAAGAAACCATGGAAGCCGTTGATTACAACAAAGATCCCATCCGAAGAAATAGCAACTATATATCATCGATCATGCGCTATAGTTTTCTTTGATTCTTCATTATTAATCCAACTTTGTTTAGCAAAACAAAGCCGCTAATTAAAATTAAGGATCCCTTGATTGGGAAGATTGGTGGATGCTACAAGACACAAACGCCTCTCTTGGTTTCTTCCAGCTTTCATCTCTCTCTTTGTTTTGATTCCTCAAAAGCTGTGACTCTTCTCCACACCCTTCACTATCACCTCAGCTTTTACTTACCCTCTTTTGATCAATGAAAATGATTGAGATATTGTTGCCATTCTTTTACGTACAAACATCCAAAGATCTTACCTTTGCCACGTTTCGCATAATTAACAACAGATCATCTTAAAATCTCAAATTACTCAATTTTCAAGTAAAAAGGGGGAAAAAAAACTTCTAATTCTATCACGAGTTGGCCAAAATTTTTTGTAAGCTACACATCTTTCAAATTAATGAATAAGACATCAGTAAAAAGTGGTGGGGAAGGAGAGAGAGAGAAAAAAGATCACACCAAGACACACTAACACTACAGCCTTTAGCTTACTTTAACGAAGATTTGTCCTCATTCCCCACATCGTAGCCTCCTGTCATTCTCCACAAAATCGAAGCCCATTTTTGTCATTTCCACACCAGCCTCCTTTCTTCATAACTTCTATATAACCTTCCCTTCTCTCCCCCCTTCTCCCTCCCTCTCCTCCACATCGCTCTCTTCTTTTTCTTCCACCACTTCTTGCTCCGCCGTAATGGGATTTCCGGTGGGTTACACCGACTTCATCGTCCCCAAGATATTCCTTCACGTCCTTTCTCTTTTGGGTCTCATCCGAAAGCTCATCACCGTTCTCTTTCGCTGTTTGGGCGTCCACGATTTTCTGGAGCCCGACATTGTTTGGGCCCACCCGGTACCCGAATTCCACTCGGTTTCCGCCATGCTTATCCGAGAAATCCTGCCGGTCGCCAAGTTCTCCGACCTGGTGGACCCGCCGGATAGCTGCGCCGTCTGTCTCTACGAGTTCGAGGCCGACGACGAGATCAGACGGCTCACCAACTGTAGGCACATTTATCACCGGGGATGTCTGGACCGTTGGATGGGTTACGATCAAAGAACTTGTCCTCTGTGTCGAACACCTTTCATACCTCACGATATGCAGGCTGCCTTTGATAGGCTCTGGGATGCTTCTGGTATTCCTGAATTTTATGCTGATTCTGATGAATATCCTCATCTTTCTTCTTTTTAGTTAGTTCTTCAGATCCTTCTTTATTATTAGTTCTTAGGTTTTACAGGATGATGAAAACCAGCCAAAAAAAAACAGAGAGAGAAAGGGAAAATTGTAACTCTTGAGATATCTGTATATATACAGCAGAAATGAGAAATCCAAAGCGGATTCTCTGTAGTTAGATGAATTTGTAAAGTTGATTCTCGTTTCAGATTTTGGATCTCAGCAGTTTTCTGGCCTTTGATATTTCTCATTTCATTTACATAGATTTGAAAGAGCTACGAGTTGTTCTTGTATTGTTCCCAGATTTAGGCGAAACGCTAAATGGTACGGTGAGTTTGGTATTAAGATGAGAAATTCAGAGTGTTCTTTTAGGTGCAAATCTATGGACTAACGTGAGCCCGACCAGTTAACCGAGCTACCGTATATTTTTTCTTTTGGGTAAATGTGCAAGTGAATACCTTAAACAAAGGCTATTAAAATATATCTTGACAGTGATGTGAAGTAATTTTTAGTGTTGATGGGGACAGAGATGACCTAGTTTTTATGGGTTATCTTCGCTAAGCATATATTTTATTTGGTGGACGAACAGCTTTTTTGACCTAAAAAACTGCAGGCAAGATGTAAGCAAGGAAGTGAGATGCACAAATACTAGCATTTTGATGCTTATAAACCAATCAATGTGCTCAAAGAGATACGGACGAACCAGGGGGAAAAAGCCAATGCATAAAACTGAGTTTATAGATGAGGCAGATCTCAGTACTGCAATGGTTTGAGAGAATTTAGATTTAATGGCATCTGAAACAGAGTATTGAGCGTTTGTGTGAAGCAAGGAAAAAGATATGCGGCAGCATGAGATGGATTGCTGGATCCTCTCACAAGGAGCTATCAGTGGTCATAAAAGTAACCAATTTCGGTGCTCATCGTATAAGCATCCATAGCTAACCGTTCAGATCTACACGTTCAAATAGAATTTCAATTATTTAGATTTTAAGATTTTCAACTAATGATTTTTAAATAGAAACTATTTTTTAAAAAAATGATAGTTAAGTTATCATCTTTATTTTAGATTTTATACACATTAAAATACTCTTTTTTTGAAAAAGTAAAAGTAAACTAAAATCACCCCGAATCATTCAAGTTAGATCTAATTTTCTGTGAAGGCAATAAATTTTTTAGGGGTAAGTAAATCAAAACAGAAACCGAAAACCGAACCGAATAATTCGGTGTTCGGTTTTTTCAGTTTTTTGGTTCGTTTGGTTTTTTAAACTAGTTTAGTTCGGTTTTTGCAAAAAAAAAAAAAACGGTTAAAATCGAAAAACCGATTTTTAAATTTTTTTTTTTAAAAATCATAATTAATTCTACAAAAATCGTTTTTGAGTGCTTTAAAATTCCTCATGACCCTTGACATATCTATTTTCAAGGAAAAATATTCCCAGAAGCAAGAAAGTCACAGATCATTCCCAGTTTAATATTTTCTCAACACTGCCCAGTTTATAACTCCATAAATAAGGCTTAACTTCAAAAATATGTTACTACTTGTGTAGAACTCAAAATGCTACATAATTTATATATTTAGAAAGCCCTATATGTCTAATTTATTCATGTAAAATTTCATAACTTTATGTAAAATTAACCGAAAAACCGAACCGAAATAATTCGGTTTTTTCGGTACGGTTTTCGGTTCGGTTTTTAACATGTGCATATTTCTGTTTTTCGGTTTTAACCGAAAACCGAATATTCACCCCTAAAATTTTTGGTGCTCATCAATGCGATCGAAACTAGTTCAAGTAACAAATGCATGCTACCAACAAACTTTGTGAAAGGGGAAGAACATACTGTTGTAAATAGGAATTCAGGGGCATGGTAAAAATAAAGTGAAGGGAATTAATCAAACATTTGAATCTTGTAACTAGAAAACAAAGGAAATAGCAAGTCCATTTTCAGAAGAATTGAGCAGCCTTTTTATTTTTGTTTCCCTCTAATGAGGGATTAAGATATGTGCTTTTTTGTATCAAAAAAAAAAAAAAAGATATGTGCTTTTCTTGATTTTAGAAAATGCCTTGACTCAAAAAGTGTTTTACTTTTTATCTTTTCTGAAAAGTTTATATTTAATATTTATTTTTAGAAAAATTATTTTAATAGGTAGAGAATCTAAAATAAAGATGATTTCTTAACTAATATTTTTTTCAAAAAATGATTTTTTTATTTAAAAATAATTAAATCTGGACCGTTAAGATAAGATAAGCTTTTCATACTCATCCTTTTAGATATCTAATGAAACTAATTCCGTTACTTGTTTATGTCTTCATGTTCTTTGTATATTATGATGATATACACCCATAATGTTCTAATAACACCATAATAGAGTAGAGGCCTACATGCAATCATATATAACTTTTAAATTTAGCATACTTTTTTTAAAAAAAATATCACAATTATTAAAAAATACTCCCTCCGGTCCTAATTACAAGACATATTTAACCGATTTTGTGAAACTAAGGAAAGAAGTTAAATTAGTTAATTCTACTTATTTTCCTGAAATACCCTTATATAAATTTAAAATGACATAAGTAAAAGTGAATCAATAGCTCCTACTACATATCTCTCTAACTTAAAATTTTCCTTTCCACATACTATTTAATTGAAAGAATGGTCTTGCTATATATACATATATATGTCTATATATGTATACATACATACATATATATAGATATATGTGTGTGTACGTATATCTACACACATACATATGCATACACACACAGATAGATATATATGTATATATATATGTGTGTGTGTGTTTATATATGTACACGCACATATATATTGACAGACACACACATAGATATACATATATCTATACGTACACACACATATGTGTGTGTCTATATATATTTCTGTGTAGACACAAACACACACACACACACATGTGTGTGTCTATATATATTTGTGTGTAAAGTGTAAACACACATATATACATATATAGATACACACATATATATAAAAGTTTCACTAATTGGAAGCGTCTACGCGCGCGCACATATATATATATATAAAATAAAACACATTTGAGAGAATAAAATAAGGGTATTTTAGGAAAAAAAAATTGACAAAAATTAGAATGTTGTCTTATAATTAGGACCAAAACCAAGTCTCAAATATTGTCTTATAATTAAGACCTGGGAGTAGTATGAAGTGATGTGCCGTTTAAATATAATACTCCTAACCTCTAATAATCAATAAACATTATAATCTCACGCATGCTACTTTGGTTTGACCCTGCAGGCTCACTATGATGAACTTCTTCCTGTTTTTCTTTCTTTCTTTCTTTCTTTTATTTCCCCCTTTTCTGCTGGTTCTTTTTCTTGGCAAGTCTACAGCTTAGTGAGCTATTGAGAGATATTAAAATAAATAATGAAGGATGCTAAAGTGGTTGAAAATATAAGTTATGATATTCAAAATGACAAATTAAAGCCATAGTGAAATAAAGTACACCTCCAAAAGAACACCTTTATTCAAAATATAAATTACTTGTAAAATAATTAATGTTTATTTTAGTTTTGTTCATGTAATTAATGCTCGTTTTCAATCTTTGCTCACTCATTAAATTTTAAATCACATTTTTCAATAAGAGTAGAAGTGATTTTTTTAAAAAAAATTATATTTAATGAGTTAATAGCCACCCCTCACTTTCTGTAAATTAGTTAAGGTGTCCTATATTATTGGGTCAGAGGGAGTAAGAATTTCAGTAATGAGGACAAAGCTAGTGATTAGTGAATTAGTTTGGAGGCTCATGATCGGTCTGCTTAATCAGAGGCTTCGGCGATGGCAGCTCATCAGCTAATCATAGTATGTTGAATTCTCTTTTCCGGCTGCTATTTGTTTATATCATGAGATTCTTGCAGGCCTGCTAGTCTTTCTTTCTAAACCACAGTTACGTCTTTTACTGATGATTTTTTCCTTTCAACCATTTATAATAAATTCCCCACAAGGCCACAACATACTTAGGGGCAGTTGAGCATGGCAACACGATGACCAACATTGTCAGGAGTCAGATAAACACCCCCTCCAGTATATATTACATCCTTCGCTCCCAATTATAAAAGTAAGTTGATTTTTTTTTTTTAGAAAAATTAAAGAAGCTAATTAAATTATTTTAGAGTATTTTTATTTTCTTTTTCAAACTAATTAGTTTAACTAATAAAATGATATGTAATATAAATATATACAACATATGATATGATTAAGTAACTTATTTAGTTTCCTTAATCTCTTCCAAAAAAAGGTCCATCTGATCTTATAATTAGGACCGGAGGAGTATATAATACAAGTAACTTTAACTATTTTATCAAAATAAAATAAAATGGTAGTTGACTCGTTAAATCTGTAGTATATTTAAATGTTTTTACCAACTTAATAGAGAAAAAAAAATACACAATGAGTTATAATTAAGCATTAATTATATAGATAAAATTGACAAATAAGTATTAATTATTCTCAAGGTTTGTTTGTCATAAGGGAAAAGGAGAGGACTTTTTATGAGTTGGTTTAGAAAAAATTAGAGAAGTGTGGTTATAAAATTTGAATAAAGATAAGATACAAAATAAAAGAGTTAAAAAAATTAATATAAAACTTTCAACCCCAATTTTCTAATTTTTAAATCCAAGTCATAAAATTTTTCCTCTCTCCTCCAAATCCTCGTACCAAACATTCCCTCAATGTCTTATTGACTTATATTATAAATCAAAAAACTCTTTTAAAAGTGTAATTGTGTTATATTGTGGATTGAATGCTAGTGCTTTCATTCAGCTTTTACTAGTATGATGGCAAGTTGGCAACTCTGCATTCAGTTTTGGTTTTACTCCCCGCATTTTTTTTGGTATAACATCGGGGCATTTAACCCATCATCATTCCTGGAGCAAAAATATAACGTGGGTATGCAACACCCACAGAGTCACTGTACAGATACCTCATCACTGCTAAAGGAGGCCTACTACTCCCCGCATTTGTTATAGCCAAAACTCATCATTTTGCAGACACTGAGGCGGGGAATTATTTTCTTCACAACCTCACCATTAACATTAAACATCCTCAATTAATAATAATATAACCTCACCGTCTTTCGCATTCCAAAAGGCTTCTACTCATTCTTAACCCATTTATTTCATCCCCCAGCCCACTCCCACTCGAGCTGTATCATTACGCTGTCACGTTCATGTCCATCTATCGCTAGAGAAAAACCCAAAAGAAAAAAAATCATTTTCACCGCATTTAAACTATAAAAACAAGCTTCAGCATTCCTGGGCTCGACTAAAAGTGTGAAGAAAAATGAGTGAAGGTGGATGACCCGGAAGCATGTTTCAAGCAAGAAAGCCAGAGCTCATTGTCATGACATCTTTAAACCAAAGAATCCACCTCACATTCACATCATTAAGCATGACATCGCGCATAGCATTGCAGGGGAAGCAGCACAGTGATTAGACTACTAATTGCAAGTCAATAAAATCCAAATAGAAACAAATACCCGCAGGGAGTAATAAATTCGTGAGAGAAATGAAGCTAGACACTGTATTTCGGCCAACAATACTACTAGACTACCACTGCCTGCACATGTATGCCCAACTAGGCAAAGTAAATGATAACGTTTTGACACTGAAAAACTTGATCGGAACAAGAGAGCAGCAAAAGGCATTCAATAAAAATTTCGATCACCTAGTGTAGCCGGAAGGGGGATATCCCGGTGGAGGATAGCCGGCAGGGGGGTAATTTTGTGCAGGATAGCCCTGAGTTGGAGGAGGTGGATAACCATAGGGCTGTCCATATGCAGGTTGTTGCGGATATCCAACTGAAGGAGGAACTGGTTGATCAAAGCGTGACATCTGTTGAACAGCAGGAATAGCCATTGCTGGCTGGGGCCCGAACTTGCCATCTCGCTTGTCCATTTCAACCTTGTGCTGAGTCTGCAAATTCAATTCAGTTGCCATGTGTGATGTGACACATTACATAATGTAAATATATACTAATTGTTTGTGCCTGTTATTTAACAAACTCACCTGCATGCATGCACAGACCCTGCATAAAAGATTTAACATAATTTAGTAAAATGTCTCCTTGAATAAAGTGTAAGGTGAAAGAGAAAGGAAAGGAAGTCTTACGTGCAGTACACAAAGTCAGCCAGACAGTTTAGCAACTGAGAAGCTTCTGAAATTTCATCACTTCCAACAATCATCGCAATTATGGAAAATATGCATGCAAGTTGTTGAAGGACAAGCATGAAACCCTACACAAAATGTGTTGTAAATAAAGTTAAACCCTCATAGAATATCATTAATAGAACATTGCTGGTGTGCGAGCGCGGAGCGCGCACGAGTGAGAGAGAGAGATCTCACAATGATGCAATTGTCACATTGTGTAGTTTGGATGTTAAATTCATCTTGCAACAGAAAGCGAGTTGAGGCCACCGAATTTCCAAAGCAGAGGAAAACCTATGATAATGGAAGCATCATAGCAAACTTAACAGGAAGAGAAAGAACAAATGTAAATTAACCAAAGGGGATCAGAGTAGAGAGCAAGTTTCGAATGAGAAAAAAAAAAAACCAACTTAAGAATATTCAAATATCGTATACTCTCCATTTACATGACCACCAATTGAAATGTCACTTACCTATTTTTGGTCAATTTCTTATAAGCAAAAGCACCTGATATATGTTCATATTTTCACTTAAGTGATAACAACCTAAAAACAAAACAAAAATCTAACAGTATGATCGATTATTATAAAAAAAACAAGCATGGAAAACCAATTTAGCAAAGATCACACAGCCCAGACCTGACATGTTGGCAAAGATCAGCAGAGAAAACAATTTTAACACCATGGCCTGTGCTGATACTATTTATATTAAGGTGAAGAATGCATACAAAGTAACATACCTCAGTACAAAGACAAAATTCAGGACACCTACTTTCTCCACACCTACCACTACAAGGCATGTAACCAGCACAACATGTGTATCTGGAACAAACAAGACATTAACATATCACAACAACAGGCTATGTAAGTCAGTTTACAAGCTTGAAAAACTGAAACAGTGTCAAATAATGAATTACCTTGACATGTCATCATAGAGAGCTCTTTTGCGGAGCAGGTATGATACACATGGTGCACTATAATAAAACAATATCATTAGATTTCTTGAAGCAAAACACAAATACACAAATATGTTTCCAGAGCTGTTCTTTAAAATGAGGTCAAACTGAAGAGGTTACTTGACATATAAAACACAATTATAATTTTATGACTGAATTGACAAGCACAAAAATAAAAGATCAAATATACTGAAGCAGGTGAAAAAACCAGATCATACATAAAATTTGGAAAGTCCATTATCATGTTTGGGAATGTAAAATTCTGAATGAAAATGCCTTAAGAAAACGTCATGCAGCAAGAACACTTGGTACTCCAATAAAGCGTGAAGGTGAATTCACCCTCAATGACAATTTGTTCTGTTCTTTTAGCCTTAACCACAGTATGGAGGAGATAGCTCCTTTGCTCAAAGTTTCCAGTATCCACAGAAGACATGCTATGATCTAATCTAACAAGAACTTCACAAAGGAAACCCACACCACTTCATTAAGCCAAACAACATATACTTTGTGCTTCCATTCCTTCGGACGAACAAGAAATATTGACAGTCACTAACTCTGCCTCAAAACAGAGTAACAAACGGTTTCCACAGAGACAGACTAGCTTCCTATGATCTACTTTGAGGATGAAGAACTCTATATTGATCTAATGATGATACATATTGACCTAACCCTCATCCCTAGATGGAAAGTGACATCTCATGAATTATAACAAGTAAATTCTCAGAAGGCTACGATCAGTCTCAGAAAATGTAAAATTTAGATTCAGGAATCACGAGTATGAAATTGCTAAGAAAAGGATGCACTATCCATGGGGTCGCCACTTTGGTGTTTGAGCTAATTAACAGCAGTTCCCTCGGGAAACCACGCAATAATCAAAACACAACCACCAGATGCCTCATCACTCGCGGCCTATATGCTATTATCCCACGGTCTTGGTGGTTAGAGACTACCACTTTGGTCCTATTTATAAGTCCCTTTTGACCAAAACACACATACCAAGGAGAGTTGGTTAGCTCAATGATTGTGGGGTAAATTTTCAACTTTGCCCTCATTTATGAATGGGTATTTTTCAACTTTTTCTTCTCTCTCTATTTTCATTGGGCATCTTTCAATTCTTTCTTCTCTCTCTATTTTCATTGGCATAACTAATATGGGCAAAATTGTCACAATCTCATTTATTATCTAAAAGAGGACTTATAGGACCAAATTTTTTGACCAAAGGGGACTTATAAATAGGACCAGAGTGGTATGATCCCTAATAGCCATTCCAACAACAGCCCACACCTTCTCCGGGTAATCTGAACCCTCTGGTTCGCCCCAGATTTGCATTGCTACAGTGTAATCATGACCAAATAAAGACGTAATACTCAGATATTGGCACTGAAAAAAAAACGAAAGACATAATATTTAGGTGTGCATCCCACAAAGTGATTTCAACCGTGAACGTCCTTCTTCAATGTTATATATATATAGATATATCGACCATTGGAAAAGATATTTCCGAAGTCAACATTGGTCAATGCAAGTAGTTCTCTGCGAAAATTAGAATTACAAGGTCTAAAAATCTCTGTCAGTATATCATTGTATCCACGAGACGAGACCAAATCAAAATAGGCATACAGTAGCGAAAAGACCTAGTTTGCATACGGAAAAATCGATGGGTTATGAAAAGATAATTCCTAAAGTCAGGTCGATGCGAGTAAAAAATCTTAATTGTAGATCTAAATTTCTATATGACAAACAGCTGGAAATCGAATGCGAACACGCATTCTTTTAGAAAAATAAATACTCTGATAACCAATAACCGTGCATCAAGGTAACGAAAAGTTCCAGATCGCTTACCACCACAACGCAAAGCAACAATCTGCATAAAATTTAATTCCACAGTGTCAGTTGCTCAGTTTCAGAGAATCAAATTATAAAAGGAGGGGACGGGGAACATTTCGCGTCACACACTCGCAGAAGGAAAATTTCATACAGGGGTGTCGGCCTGAATGGTCCTTAGGAGATCGGTGTGCCAGAGATTCCGATAATTCTGACGAAGCTGCATCTTCTCGAGGTGAGCCTGGGACGCCATGTCTTCTGCCGATCTTGACAGCGAGTAAAACTATTTTACCCAAAAAGCAACCAAGAACCGATAATTTCAGGGAATCCTGAAATGCAATTCCACAAGTATATATACTCACACACGACGAAACCTGCTATCGAAGACAGTCAAGGAATTTCGAAATTGGCTTCTCCGAGACTTGAATAGCACAACTTAATTGGCGTACGCGCCCAGCCAGCTAGCAGGCGCATTGACTTATGGTCTCATTATCAAAGTTTATGGATTGGACAAATATAATTTAAGGATTATGAAAAGCAATAAGAAAAAGACGATGAAAAAAACCTAAACTTCAGACGAAGCTCACCCAACTCCCAAGAAGGCAGCGAGATTTTTCTTTCATTTTATATTTTTTTCTAGTATTATATTTTAATTCATTAATAATTGGAAAAATATAGGGAGAATCCTTACCAAGGCCCAATTAAGGCCCAAAATTATAAAAAGGGCCCCAACAACTTTCCTCTACCACAAATGGCCCTAGGGCCCTTTCTGACATTTAGTTTCAAAGCAAAATGACCAAAACACCCAAATGGCTTTTTAAGAAAAACACTGCAGCTCTCAAAATCACTCCCTCTCCTTGCTCGATCGCTCGCTCGCTCAGCTCTCTCTCTCAAAATCTCGCTCGCTCGATCGCTCGGTGGCCTCTCGTATCTGTGCTCGCCACCTTGTCGCCGTCTTCGCTGTGCTCCGTCCACCGTTTGAAGCTCGTGTGTGTCGCCGTCGACGTACTGTTTCGCCTTTAGGTAAGATTTTGGGGATTAGGTTTTTGTCCCATTCTTTTAAGAGAAGTATGATGCTGGCATATTTCTTATTGGTTAAACTTTCTGCTTGACTTGTTTCTCATTTAAACTTTCGTTGCTTGATTCATCTGTATATAACGATTTGTTGCTCTGTTAACTGATTGCGTCTTTTCTCTCTTTTTTTTTATTATTTGAGGGAATGCAGTCATTAGGGAAAGAGTGGCGCCAGATTCTTGAGGTCGGTTCAGTTTTATTTTCATACTTTTGCTCACTTTGAGATTTGTGGCTTAGCCCTTGTATTGGTGGCGACCAAGTAGGGCAGAATTTTGAATAAACGTGATTTTTGTAATTTTGTGTATCAGGATAGTGATGATTAGTAGGATTTTTAAGTATTAGATTTCAGGGCCTTCTTTTATTGGGGTGTCATTATGCACATGTCATCCCTTTGATTTATGTCTCATGGCCTTATGGGAGGTGTTTCTAAATTTGAATATTAACACTAGAGAGACCTGGGAACTTCATTATATTGCATTCTTATTTTGCTTTCCCTCAAACTGGCCAACAAAATAACGCTTAGTGCACAAAAACCAAAGAAGCATTTTCAGTTTTTGAAAGAATCAGAAGTGCTAATAGACCAGATATATTTATATGAACTTATATTAGTTGAATATAAGAAAGTAAATGTTTCGTGAGTCTTTGGTTGACAGATTGCACGGATTTTGCTGCTAAGATGGTCTTGAGTTTAATTAGATATCTCTCTCAGCGATAAGATTAATCCATATAATAAATGTATGTATTGGTTCTTTTGCCTGTGGCTATATATTATAGTGGATCCAATATATATATATATGAATTTTTGGAGTTTTGTTTTCTCTCGCAGAATATCAGAATTTGTGACAGATGAAGATTTAAAGTTTCAGATGGACAACTTCGATGGGAAGTTCCATGAAAGTGACAAGTGGGAAACTGTCACAGATAAAAGTAACAAGAACCTGTCCTACTATGCAAAATCTCGCAAGCCAAAGGTAATGATAATGTCATTTTGATTTTATGAATTTTCTATGTCTGTTGGTCTGAAAATTTTGGCTTTTCTTGTAATTGACAGATATATAAAATGCCCAAGGTGCATTAGTTTGAGCAAGCAATGTAGCAAGAGGTTAAATCTCTATGATATTTGGTCTTTGGCACACAAAACTGCAAAGAAACCAAACTGGGATTTACGTAGAGATGTGCAGAATAAGCTTGATAAGCTTGAAAGAAGAACTCAGAAGGCTCTTTTCAAACTTATGGATTCTACACAAAGGGACACAAGGTTCTTCGGTTCACTAAAGAATTCTTCAAGCAACACGTGCAAAGCCAAAAAGTGTTGTCCATCATTGAGGAGTCTCAGAAGTAGAAGATGAGACATTAGGCAACATAGTTGTTAGGACACATTGTAGTTGATCACTTGTTGTGTGCACGTGCATATGTATTTATGACAAATTTGTATTCATGAGAATGACCTTCAACATTTGTATTTCTGTAAATTGTCTACTGATGCTAACTTGACCATTTGAATTCAATGACAAGAGGAAATTTTTCCTTCTTTTATGATATTTGTTCATGATATGAGGAAAAAAATGTAAATGACCCCTGATATTGTTGTTAATGACCCCTGTTATTGTCATAAATGACCCATGATATTGTTGTTAATGACCCCTGTTACCTGATATTGTTGTAAATGACCCATGTTATTGTTGTTAATGACCCCTGATATTGTTGTAAATGACCCCTGTTATTGTTGTTAATGACCCCTGTCATTGTTGTAAATGACCCATGTTATTGTTGTAAATGACCCATGTTATTGTTGTAAATGACCTCTGTTATTGTTGTAAACTCGAGCCAGGGAATTTTGCCTCGAGTTTAGCTCCAGACTCTAGCCAAATGCCCTTGACTCGAGCCAAATTACAACAATATCAGGGGTCATTTACAACAATAACAAGGGTCATTTACAACAATATCAGGGGTCATTTACAACGATAACAGGGGTCATTAACAACAATAACAGGGGTCATTTACAACAATATCAGGTAACAGATGTCATTTACAACAATATCAGGGTCATTAACAACAATAACAGGGGTCATTAACAGGGGTCATTTACAACAATATCAGGGGTCATTAACAACAATAACAGGGGTCATTTACAACAATATCAGGGGTCATTTACAACAATAACATGGGTCATTTACAACAATATCAGGGGCGTTTCCAGCTGCATTTTTTTTCCTCATATCATGAACAAATATCATAAAAGAAGGAAAAATTTCCTCTTGTCATTGAATTCAAATGATCAAGTTAGCATCAGTAGAGAATTTACAGAAATACAAATGTTGAAGGTCATTCTCATGAATACAAATTTGTCATAAATACATATGCACGTGCACACAACAAGTGATCAACTACACTGCCTAATGTCTCATCTTCTACTTCTGAGACTCCTCAATGATGGACAACACTTTTTGGCTTTGCACGTGTTGCTTGAAGATTTCTTTAGTGAACCGAAGAACCTTGAGTGCCTTTGTGTAGAACCCATAAGTTTGAAAAGAGCCTTCTGAGTTCTTCTTTCAAGCTTATCAAGCTTCTTCTGCACATCTCTACGTAAATCCCAGTTTGGTTTTTTTTGCAGTTTTGTGTGCCAAAGACCAAATATCATAGAGATTTAACCTCTTGCTACATTGCTTGCTCAAACTAATGCACCTTGGTGATGAAGTTCAACTGGTGCAATCTTCTTCATGAGCCCAAGCATTTCATCTAGTCAATGAAGAAAAATTATGCTTCAATCTTTTACACAATGTGAGCAAGAGGTGTTCCTAAGATCATACAAATTAATCTTTGAATTATTACCCAAATGCCCTTTCAATTCTTTTCGCATAAATGCCATCTCATATAACAAATTGACATACTTTCCAATTTATAATAGATAACAAAGTTCCCCATATTAAATTTCTTAACATTTAACTAATGATTACCAAACATCATAATCTTCCTTATCTCATTCTGAAATTTCAGTTTTGAAAACAATATTTAAACCTTCACTTCCATTCTATCTATCTATCACCGCAAATGAACCATATTCACAGCCTCAAGAATCAACTTGCACCAATTATATATAACAGGGAACTTTACTTCTTTGACTAACCAGC
This sequence comes from Acacia pycnantha, assembly GCA_025563575.1. Classification (NCBI taxonomy): domain Eukaryota; kingdom Viridiplantae; phylum Streptophyta; class Magnoliopsida; order Fabales; family Fabaceae; genus Acacia; species Acacia pycnantha. The sequence goes on along the minus strand of JAMWYP010000067.1, from coordinate 27,245 downwards.
AACACAACAACAACAACAAAACTGAAAATTTCTTAAATCCCCAATTTTCAGACATCACAACAATGCATTGAACCAAAATATTGTACTAGCAAATCGAAAAAAAAAAATCATGAAGGGAAAAACAAATCTGCCATTTGGAGCATCAAACGGAGGCATCGACAAATAGACGATGGTGGACAGTGGTGGATGGATGGTGGTGGACGGACGGCAACAGACGGACGGCGATGGATGACGGAAAGGACAAAGGGATGAGGTCGCTGGACGTACGAGGTTTTGGGGTTTCTTATAACGGAGGAGGAAAGAGGGAACGCGTGTCTTGCGAGAAAGTTCGTCGGGATCCGGAGGTTTTCCAAGAAGGATATGAAGGATGGTAGTGAGGAGATGATGGAAACCGAGAGAGCGATCGAGCAAGGGAGATGATTTTGAGGGTGCTTTTTTTTAAAAAGCCATTTGGGTGTTTTGGTCATTTTGCTTTGAAACTAAATGTCAGAAAGGGCCCTAGGGCCATTTGTGGTAGAGGAAAATTGTTGGGGCCCTTTTTGCAATTTTGGGCCTTAATTGGGCCTTGGTAAGGATTCTCCCAAAAATATAAATGAGCCTGTGGATAATTTTTTTTTATTTTTTTTGTAGAGTATCATATTTTGTGCATAAAAATTTATGAAGTTATTCTCACACGTAAGACATTCAATCAGGGGTCATCCTCCAATTTTTCCTTTTATACAGCCAAAAAAAAAAATTCCCTTTTATGACTTCGCCCCAAACAATCATTTGTTATTAATTCTTGCGCGTAGAGTCATAATGTTCCCTTGTTTCAAGCTTTCCACAATTCAGGTTAAAAAAGCTTTTCATAATTGATTTTATTATTTTATATTTTTGGAATGATCATAGTTGATTACTCTCTTGTCCTATTTATAAAAACTTAATAATCAAATTATATATTTTAAAATAACGATTAAAATTGGAAAATAATACACACTATATATATATATATATATAAACTTTGTTTTTCTATTATACACTTGTGAGGGAGTAAGTAAAAGTGAGAAATAGAATAAACATAAGTATTATTGACCTTTTAATTAATACAATATATTTAATTAAGGGTAAAGGTGCAAAAATACATATGTATTTTACCCTCAGAAGCGCTCAACACCAAATACTTATTTTAGATGCAAAAGTACATATAACGGAGCACCCTCAGGATGACATATAACGGAGCAGCTGGGATTTTCGCCCCACTTTCTTAACCACATATGTACTTTTACACTTAAAAAATTATTTGGTGTTGGACGCTTCTGAGAGTAAAGCATATATATAGATTTTTACACCTTTACCTTTTAATTAATGAAGGAGAAAAAACACTCAATAAATGTTAAAAACAATTCTTGTTAACCTCATAAGAAAAAAGCCCAGACCATTTCAATCTTCGAAATCGGCTCTTATAAAAAGCCCTAGAGTAGTATATTTTTGGCATCATATTTGTTTGGGCATGGATGGCCAAGAACCAAAAACCTTTCCTAAAATTCTTTTACCAAAAAAAAAAAAAAAACTCGCTGTAGCTGTTTTGGAAGGGGCGAAAGATAAAAAAAAAAAAAAAAAACGAAACAAAACAAAACATTCCATAACATTTTACGCCGCCGGGAATCATTTGAAAGGGACCCCGAGAAAGTGTAAGAATTTGGAGAATATAAAAAGTAGAGGGGCAAATTTGCAAAGACAGAGTTCTATATAAACTGGAGTTTGGACTGGTCTCTTCTCGTGGTATTCGATAACGGCAATAGGAGTGGTAGAGAGAGAGAGAGAGATCGATGATTGAGATTGAATTTGTCATGTTGTGCCATTTTTTGCTCAGAGTCATGTTGTTCCAAGTCATGTTGTGCCATGAAGAGCAGGCCTTGTCATAAATTATTGACGACCAAACTTACAGACAAAACAGTTTTCCTCGCCAACCAAAGTTAATTCTTTTATCTTCCTCGTATCAAACAAACACCTTCTTCTTCTCTCGTCGTCACTTACTTGTCGCTCTAGTTGGATTCTTCATTCAGAACAAGTTCAGATTTCAGAGTTTTTTTTTCTCATTTCTGTCATGTACTTTGCGTCTTCAATGTCTTCAAATGCCTACGCTTTTGATTCTTCTTTTCCCAGACATTCGACCTCATCGGACATGGCTTCCTCCGACACACCTGGCGGCTTCGACCATTTCTTCTCGGACCCTTTTCATTTCCCTTTCTTCAACTCCACCGATGTGGCCGCCGTTCATCAGATTTCAAACGAAACTGCTTATTCTTCTTCGCTTGACCCTTTTTCCTTTTCCTTTTCCCCTCCAAGTATCCACCTGGAAAATGTCAGCCTTTATCAGCAGCATCTAGAAACAGAGTTTGGAAATTTCTCTGGTCTTGATGATGGGTTCAAAGTAGTGAAGAGTGAAGAATTACAAATGAGTGGTGATTACAGCAACGGAAATCAGAACTTTGTTCCTCAAAATAATGCTTCTGAAAATGTACACAGGTCCATTCAAAGGAGCTACAGTAGTAACTGTTTTGATGGGAAACCTGGGTTTCTGCTGCAACCTCACTATGATACTCTCATAGATTCCTCAAACTTTCATGGCCAGGCCATGAATTCTCCCGAGAACAATCAAGTAAGAAGAGTGTGCAGTACAGGAGACTTGCAGGTTAATTTTGTCTCTCTCTGATTCTGCTACTGGATTCCCTTGTTCTGTTTTATATATTCAGTTCCTATAAATATATGGTTTTGTTTGTGTATCACCAGAACATGGAATCATCAACTCAAACGAACCAGAGGGAAGGGTCGTTCTTAGAGGAAGCAAACTTCAAAGTAGGCCGTTACAGTGCCGAAGAAAGAAAAGAGAAAATCTCAAAGTACAGAGCCAAGCGAAGCCAGAGGAACTTCAACAAGACCATCAAGGTAAATTCAAGCAAAAAAAATTACAAGGCCAAAGACTATACCACACTTTTATTTACTTTTATATATATGTTTGTTTTACACACACTCACACATATATATATATTATACACATGCCGATATAAAGTTGATCTAAAGGCCCGCTCCGGTCTCGAGTTCGAATACCAAACGGGCAACCATTAACCCTATGTATATATGTGTGTGTGTGAGTGTCATGGATTAAACAAAAAGTTCTGAGTGTGGAGGTTGCTCTGTTTTACTTGGCAACAGTATGCATGCCGGAAAACACTGGCGGATAATCGTCCACGCATACGTGGCAGATTTGCACGAAACGACGAGACGGGCGAGAATTCCAAGGGTTCATGTTCAACCAGAAATGAAGAAGAAGACGAGTTCTGGGTAAGTGCTCAATATTACAGAACACAATAACATGATGTGATTATTAATACCAAAATCTCAGATTGAAGAAGCATAGTTTTGACAAGTTTGAGGAATGTGGATGATGTAGCTTGAAGGAATGCATGAAGAACAGGAGCAGATGATGACGTGGAGGATGATGAGTGGAGGAGGAGAATACATGAACAGTTATGGATCAGATCCTCTTCATCAACATCAGTTCCAATACCGTAGCTTTTGAGAAGGACATGAGAATAGAAGCAGCAATCATGAGAAAAGAAAGGCCCTGTTGCTACTAGCTTAGTTATTCCTGATTCCAAAAGGACTAAGAGGTCTTTTACTTTACTTTTATATGTATTCACACTTATTATTAGTTATTTATATATACGTATGTAGCGGGAAGGGTGAAGAAGAAATGAGTAAGAAAGAGGTTCGATATTTACATTTTTTTTAGTTTTACTCTCTGATTTGTCATATGATTTATGTATATCAATTCAATATATGACACAATTTTATATTGGAGATTATTTTTCTCAATTAGTCAATTGGATCAATATCATTACCTTTTGCATAATTTTAGGGTGTATTTAGTTCATGTGCTCCAATTAAAATTAGGCCCCCCCGGGGAACTTTTTGGGTGGTAGATGTTTTTCTCACGTTGTTGGGCTTGCTATTTTTACGACATCTCCCTCCCCCGTTTCGATTGGGGTGGAAATGTCCGTATTTTATCTTATTTTTTGTTTATTTTCATGTTTTTTTGAAGTTTCTTGTGGTGTTGTTGATTTTCTTTGCGGTAATAAATCGAGTTAAGAGCTTTAATGACAACAAACCTCATTTGATGTTTCACAATTTTTTAGGTTGAGATTTGGTAAATATAGTCTTGTACATTGTTGATTCGATTTTTAAAAGACTATTATGGGTTGTTGGCAACGTTGAATTAAAAGCGTATGTCATAGTCGAAATCGTGCAACTCATTGTGCAGTTGACGACTTTTTTGTCTTCATCTCTTTTACTTGTGTTGTGGTTGTTTTTCCTTCTATGAGATCTTCTCATGAAGTTTTTTCAACAACCAATCTAGTTGTTTTATTGCTGATAAAAGCGGTGGATCATTTGGGATGGTTCTTTTTTTTTTTGGCCGAACATTTGGGATGGTTCTTTGAACAACCACTTTTTACAATGATTTTGTTGTTGATGATGACATTTTTCTATTCCTAGATTCTAGTGTAGGGATTATAGAGGCGGTAAGGTTCTTAGTTGTGGCAGTGATTCCCTCCCACATGGGCGGACCCATGTATAAGAGAAGGGGGTAAGTGTCCACCCTTGAATTGGTTTTCTTAAAAAAAAAAAAACTTAATACATGTTTGAATATTGTTCACCCTTAATATTTTAAGATTGCACTTCGTAATCGGATGAGGGATGAACGGTTGAATGATTGTTTAGTGCCTTATATTGAAAAAGATATTTGATAGCATTAATAATAAGGCAATTATAATGGAATTCCAAAAAATAAAGCCTAGAAGGATGACATTTTTAATTAACAGAAGGAGTAATAATACCAAGTCTCGAACCTGAAACCTCACAAAACGTCTGTGAATAGAACGTGCCATGAAGCTACGTGGGAGACGAGTAGAAGGATGACATTGTAATTATTTTTATTGTAATATACTTTTGTGATTAAAATATATGTACTTGAACTTATTGAGTGTTCACCCTTCATTGTAATTTATGTAGCTACATTTCCAACCGCACTTAGCCTTGCTTTTTTAAATAACAGGTTTGTAAAATAATTGCTTCTCTTATTACTTCATCAGTATTCACTTGATTTCATAAATATTTTTTTGATATTCTTTTCTTTTCTTGTTTATATATATATATATATATATATATATATATATATATATATATATATATATATATATATATATATATATATATATATATTAATGCATTTAAAACTTTCCTTAAAAAAAAATTCGGGGGCAACCCGCTACTAATACCCACCCTTCATTAATTTTCTCGATCCGTCACCACCCTCCCATCTAGTTTAGGTTCGGGTTACTTTTAGGGTTCTTTTCATTATTATGTATTTGGACTTTCTTTTTCCAAGCCTTATATTTTCGGCTTATATCTCTTCGTTGGATTAGTTTTAATAAAATATTATTTTCTGAAAAAAAAAATCGTGTGCTACAGCACACATTACAAATTTAAATTTAATTATGAAATATTTAAAGTTTAATCACATACCTTTGTAATACTCTTAAGTCCTAACCATTGCTATAAGAACTTCCAATATGTTTCATAATATAATATATTTTGTCTAAAGTACTAATTTTTTTCACCTAGTATCATTAGTTAATTATAAACTTTTCTTGCTAATTAATCAAACTCCTTTAACTAATAAATTTTATTGAGGATAATTTTGATATTTTATAAGAAACAACTAATTTTAACTAATTTCATTAATGTTTGTAAAGTTGCTATGAGAGTATTAAATTAAATATTAAAATAACTTAATAGAATAAACATATGTTATTATCAAATATTCTATCCATTAGTATGATTTTATGAACTTTTTTTTAGGGATGTATATATATATATATATATTTTTATTTTGTAAAAAAACTGCGCCTTATTCTTGTCATTAAAAAAAAGCATTAGCTCCAAGCCCACAAGTGAAGATGGGTTAAATTTTGTTGTTGTTATAAATCTATTTATCAATATATTATTATAAATCGTGTTTATTCATAAGTTAAAATAATACAATTAATTTTATGCAAAAATTAAAAAAGCGTGTTTATTTTATGAAAATATTCGTGCTCATCAAATTTAAGTCATTAAATTATAAAAATATCTTTATTATCTCTATACAAAGAATTATACTTGGAGATAAGATTATAATAAAAATGAATCAAAGGATGTTTGTGACATGTTCAAAGAAAAAAGGGAGGCAATCTTTCGGCCAACCAGAAAAAGCAAAATACGAAAAAAGGAGGACAAAACAAGAGAAAGAAAGAGCATCACATGCTTCTTCTAACTTTGACAAACATATGCGTACGATATAAATTAAAATATAATTATTAGGGCATAGAATAGATAAGAATCAACGAATATCGGACCATCAATTTATATTTATTTTTAAGAAAATATACTATTAAGATTTCTTTCTCTCTCCCCCCCCTAGCCGTGGAAAGCCAGTCTGTCATTTGCTTCCCCCTTAAATATGTTCTTACCTTTAATCTTTATTCGTGTTGCTATAAAATTATAAATACTAGTAACTCATTATCGAAAGAAATTTAAAAAAAAAATGACTTTATATGGTATGCACGCATAAATCAAGAGATCATATATATATATATATAGTGGCGGAGCCAGGAATTTAAGTTTGTGGATGCATAATTAATGATTTTTTTTAAAGAGGATAAAAGGCAATCCACCCCTTCGTAAAGATTAGGATTAGAAATGGGGTTCGATTGAAAAGTATTTCCGAGGAAATCAATTTAAACAGAACAATATACTCTAATCTCATGGCATACAAATACCTAGATGTTACACAATCAAATTCCAAAGCAACATGCAAGGAAAAATTATTATAGTTTGTCATATGTGATAGGATATTAAAAAGTCAATTATCAACGAATGAGTAAAAGAGCGTAACAAATGCTATAACTCACCAGACTGTCCACCAAAGAGCAAGACACTTTCAATAGGTTCAATACCAAATACCTACATAGAGGAAGAAGGAAAACAATGAGAACACAAATATTACAACTCTACACTATCATAAACACAACTTTGTACAGATAAGTTTCAAATTTAGGCACACAGTATTGAACAAAATTCAAGTCAAAACAAAATCAATAAGACAACACATATTTCTTACTTCAACATCTCAGCAAAGCTTATTGTCTCATCAATTCCAGGTATAACACCTGCTAGTTCTAAAAACAAAAAATCAATTCCCACAAAACTCGTTTCATCTTGTTCAACGGTAGGATCCACCTCCTACAAACCCTTTGTAAACTAATTGTAGTGAAATATTTTGAGGACCTTGATTACATGCTATGACAAGAGATCAAAGGAACGATATAAACCAAAAAAGTTTCTGCCAAAAAAACAAAAGAATATAAAGGGTTGTCTATATAATAACATATCAATTCTTGCTGCAGCTTTTTATTTTCCTCAGTTTTGTAATTTTTCTCTTCAGTCACCTTTAAATACTCTGTATTTGCTCTCAAGTCATCCACTGAAATATTGATGCAGAAATTATTTTAATCAACTAATCTATTCAAATTCAATTAATCTTTGGAACTTTTCTATTTCATGCAGGGGAGTTGCTCTCGGAACTCTACAATCTAAGTACATGTGACTGTAGAATTTTTTTTTTTGAGAAAACTATGTTAATTAAGTCTGATAATATTTATATTTAATTTAATCAGATGGTCATATTAAGAAAAAAAACGTCATACTAAAAAAGTAAAACGTTGGCTCTGGCAGCGGGTAGTAAAGCTTGGGGCCCATAAAAATAAAACCACCATTGGGCCTCATAGCACTATATAATAATGTCTCATGTTTTGAGGGGGATTATGAGTGTTTATGCTAAGATATGTAGTAACTCAGCAGCGAGGGGGAAAAAAAAAACTCAACAGCTACAATTTAATAAAAAAAAAACTCAAAAGCTACAATTTATGGGTGCACTTGCACCCACATGCAACATAGTGGCTCCGCCACTATCTATCTATATATATATATATATAATTGGTATTGTCTCCCGCCTTTAATATAAGATATAGTCGACTTTTTTACAGAGATTAAGAAAGTTAAATAAATGATTTCATCATAATATAAGTTATATATAATTGAATTCTATAATAGTTTATAAGTCACACAAATTAATTTGAAGGAAAAACGGTAAATATAACTACTCTGAAGCAATTTATTTAGCCTACTTAAAAAAGTCAATTATGTCTTATATTTAAGACTGTGATAGTATTTAAAATTATAATGTCACCACTACTGTAAGTTGTTCCACCTTAAAAACAATACTCATTGCAGGCTTACAATTATGTATAAAATGTCAATTTTATCCTCAATGATATAGGTGAAAATATAATATTTACCCTCAACCGATCTTCTCTCCCTAAAACATTTTCTCTCTCCTAATAAACATCGTTTCAACTCTCAATTTAGACTTCTTTCTTTCTTTTTAATCAAAGGGACATGCATGCGTTTGAGGTTAATTACTAGTGGGATCAAACTTATGACCTTCTATTTAGAAGGTAGCTCTCATACTACTGGGCTATATAATCATTGGCTTCAATTTAAATTTCTAGTATAATGTGTTTTCAACTTGATCTTTTGTTTTCAAATCTTCTTTCAATAAAAGCTTGATTTGATTAAGTGTTTGCCTTCTCTCTCAAAGCCAAACTTATTCGATCCCAACAATGTTAGTGTTAGAATACTGATGCTTTATAAAATTAATGGACCAAATTAAAACATAGTAAAAAGTTAAAGGATCAAGGGTTAAGATGTAAAAATATACATGTGATTTGCCAAAAGTGCGTCTAACACCAAGTGTTTGTTTTAGATGTAAAAGTGACTATGTGGTTACAAAAGTGAAGCAAAAGTCACATATTCCATTAATGTAGAAGAAGTTGGATGGTTTGACTAAAAACGATGACGTGTACAATGAAGTGGATTTTGTAGAAGGTGACTGGAACCCTAAATTTTTTACTAGGAAAGTGCAATAATATTAGGCGACTGAAATTAGGGAAAAATGACGAACACTTAAAATGCAATATCATGCAACAGAAGAGTTGGAGAAATCGCTCTATGGTTCACATCAAGAATTTGTGACTAAACACTGAAGTCTTGATTCGATGGTTGAAAGACGATCGATTGGGACCAAATTGTTGAGCTAGGGTTTTATTGAACACATGTGGGAGTGAGTGAGTGAGTGAGCAGAGGAATCACGTTAGGTTGCTGTTTAGGTGATCACAACGATGAGAATGAAGAAGAGAAATCGAGTGAGTGAGGCGAAGATTCTTGTTCGCGGAACTGGGGAATTGAGAAAGCATAGCAGAGGAAAAGCATATTTGTGTGTGAATGGGGAATCTTCCATCAAAACATGTAGGTGAACAACCGACAAAAATTTGTTCTAGGTAAGCAACAATTGGGACCCATAAATGTTTTCTTTCAGTTACAATGAAATGGCATGGAGACCCCTGATTTAATCTTTATTTTGTATTGTGTAGTGGTAATGACATCGAAGGGAAAGGACAAAGTGGTAATCGAAGATGAAGACAGCGAGGAAGACATGTGCAAAAGGTTAGTACAAAACGTTATTGAAAAGTATGAATTGGCAATGAAGGGGTGGGAAGATATTAAGGGTAGATTGCAAGGATGGCATAAGTCTGTTGTAGAAAGTATTTTACATGTTGCTAGGGGTGAGGAAAGTGAAAACATAGTGAGACAAAATGGTGAAAATATAGTCGAGGAAACTGACATGGTCAATGAAGAAAACACAGTAAAAGGAAATGTGGAAGGTGTGATTGAGGAAATGGGATGGGGTGATGATTATAATCATATTGATTTCCTTGATGTTGACGAGAATGTTGTAACAGAGGAAACGAACATAGTCAATCAAGATGGTTCTGATAATATAGTTGAAGAAGGAAAACAAAATGTGGCGCCTATAGATGAAGATGTTTCAGAGAGTGATGGCAATGATGAAGACTCTAATAGGTCTAATGATGATGATAGTGATGACGCCACTTATATAGGGCAAAGTTGTAGTTCAGATACAAAAGAAAGTGTGTATGATGAGTTAGAAGTTGGGAAGCTGGATGTAGTATTTACAATGTTAGTATGTTAATTAGACTATCATGTCAACTCTGTTTATTTTTGTTGAAAAATTTGCTTACTTTTTTTTTTTCTTGTAGCCTAGACTTAGTTATGAGGTGGTTATCCAAGAGGGCACAAGACAAGAGTATATGCACAACATTGCTGATCCACAAATGAAATTTCTCTTCCCAAATGAAAGGGAATTAAGAAAGTTTAGGGGCTGTAACTCTAGCAAACCAACGGGTTCAAGATGCATTCAGTTTGATTTCGAACCACTCAGTGTTGCTCCACCTTCTGACTTTCCATATGAAACTCCAAGTTTGTAATAGAGAGGACAACTATGTGTGACAACCTCACAGCTCTTAGCATAGAGGCATAGACAAATTCAAAGGAATAAAGACAAAGAAAAAAAACCTACTTATTAGGGCCATGCATAAATATCTATCCTTGAGTAGTATAATTATTTTGGTCATTACCATGGTAGTGAAAACATAGATTTTACCTGAAAACTGAAGGAGAATGAAAAATCGTAAAACGTAAAATCGTAACGTAGTAAAAACGTAAAAAAATCGTAAAAACACAAAAGCGTTTGGAAAATTAGTAAAATCGTTTTAATGAAAAAAATCGTAAAAACGTAAAATCGCAGTGATAAAATGAGTTTTTAACTACCATGGTCATTACTATAGAGGCTGAACACTTTTGCACTTTTGATGTACTTATTTTGGTGTAAAAAGGCTTGCTAACATGTTGATATTGACCCATGCTTTTGTCACTTTTGGACTACTTCTGGTGTAAAGTGCACTCTACCAAATTGTTGTTAATCATATTGTTGAACATTAGTTGCTTGGTTTATTTTGGTGTAAAAAGGCTTGCTAGCCTTCTGTTTGGTTAATTTCAATTGACAGGCTACTTGATTTATGGACATCATTTATTGATGCTTAGTTTCAATTAACAGGCTGCATTTTTATGCATTTTTCAAAAAACAAATACATTACGCAAGATGAAAAATTGTCTAATCCCTCACAAGAACAACAAAAATACACATAACCCATTAACAATAAATTACCACCAATAAATACATTACAGAATTTTAACAATTGTCTAATCTCTCACAATAACAACTAAAATACACATAAACCCTTACAAATACATTACCACCAACAACACCTAAGTCAGTAACAATGTTGCTAATGCAAGTTTCAACTTCAATTGCTCCTTCTTCACTGCACTTTCTTTCACTTCATGTCCAGCTTTTAGCTTCATCACCTTACCTTCAAGTGCAATAAGCTCTTCGTACAACCTCGCACACCCATTCCCTCTTCGAAGCTACTTGTTCTCCTCATATATCTTGTCTATGTCATTGAGTATACTTTGATAACCGCATTTTGCATTTCCCCAAACCCACCATCGTGCCACTCAAAATATCCCTAGCCGCCAACCTATGAAATTTCATCACCGTTAAAAATCAAGAACCCAACCCATTTAAAATAATTCCACATCTAACAAATTTTACCTGGTAGTAATTCTGGCACCCGTAAAACCTCCTACCTGGGTTTCCTTCTGACCACAACGTCTACCAGGGAACCAAAAAATTGTGATGGCAATACCGAGTCAGACCTTCATAATGTTCCTTGCGACTGGGCCGTCTAAGCAACACCACCTTGCTTTTCGGTTTCTCATTTCTCCCCATCGTCGACGTTGAAGATGACTCCTTGGAGCTCCCTCTTGATTTCTCGTTCCTGAGAGCTCGCATATGTGTTGGACAAATTGCTCCCTCTCAGTTGAATGGGGGTTGGAGAGAGTTGAATGGGGGTTGGAGACGACAAATGTTGGGGAGTTTGGTTGAGAGTTTAAATGACAAGTCCCCAACATGCCACGTATTAATGACATTTGGACAAATGTGGCACAATTAGCTTCGATTTGACGGACGACTTCTACATTAATGGAATATGTGACTTTTGCTTTAATTTTGTAACCACATAGTCACTTTTACACTTAAAAAAATCACTTGGTGTTAGGCACTCTTTTGACCAAATCACATATATATTTTTGCACCTTAACCCTAAAATCAATTGTATAATTTTACCTAGCTTCTTATCAATTTGATTTCAAGGGCATGTGTGAAAGTGATTAATTATCAATCATCAATCAATAATAAACAATTGTATAGCTTAATATTGTCTCCTTGACGGGTCATTTTCATTATATATAGGCTTAACCATCTTAATTAATCTGCATATTATATTGCCCTCCTTCCAGCTTTGCCCCTTCATTTTTCTCACATTAAACAACCATCATAAGCGCATGGGATACGTAATGATTTGTATAGAACCACAGTTTCATGCATTATTATTCAGTAGATGCGAGAAACATATTAAGATATCAATCAAGTTGTGGTGGCTTGTGGGGGAATATGCTCTAGGCAGCTTCTTCATTTAGTATATCTTAAATTCAGTCAATTTGTCAAGTTGGCTATGGCTTGCCTTCATTACAATTAAATTCATGCTCACTTGCACATAAAAATTGGTCATATAAAGCCATAACAAAAAACGAAAAAAGAGAAAAAAAAAAAGATGGTTGGCTTTATTTCTTACTGTTTCTGCTGTCCTTTGTGAGACTTTAGGATGCTTAAATTGGGGGGCACATCAATGTAAACAAGAACAGATTTTCCTTTGTGTTTTGATGGTTTCTCAAGTGGCAAATATAATATCATTCTCCCAAAGTAAAATTTCTTTGAAGTGGGAACTTTTAATTTTATCTTCCAATCAATATGAGTCAAAATTCATAAAATTCCACACACAGATGCTCCTGAATAACTAGGTTATGATTCCCATGCTTTAGTGATGTCAAATCACTAATTCTTCATTAATTAACTCTTAATCATGATTATTTAACCCTACCCTCTCTTCCAGTCTAACCACCTCGGTTCTAAATATATTTTATTTGTTAAACACAGTTAGATAGTAAGTGTACTCAAGTTAGTTGCCTTTGCTTGCTGCTGTTACTAGCTAATTGAATTATTTAAAATAAAACTCTGAAAATAATAGTGATCTCTTATTATTTAAGTTCTTTTTAGCAGCATTTCATTAAAAGCAGTGGACTAATCATGATTAGTTTCATCATCTTCAAACCCCAACAAATTGAATACCACCTCGATTCTATTTATAAGTCTCAATTAACTAACTCTCACATATACTGAAGAGAGTAGTTAGTTAACTCATTGATTATGAACTAAAATTTCAATTTTTCCCTCATTTATAAATGGTTTTGGGAGTCAACATGAATAAATTATTTTTGTTTATTATAACTAATAGGGGTGAAATAATAAAAATCATATTTATTATTCTGAAAGTAGAGTTATAATAAGGGCAAAAAAAATTCATCAAAAGGACTTATAATTGTATAAATAGGACAAGAGTGATAATCTAATATGATAGCCTTCATTCAAAGTGAGAGTGGTAAATGGAACTGAAAAAGAGAAGGGGGGGGGAAACGCAAAAAAGAGTATTATAAAGGAATTTAATTATTTGTGGTTTCCAATTTAATTACAGTTCCAGAAAAGCAAGAAAAAAAATGCAAACTTTGTGGTTTTGAGAGCAGAAAGATGCGAACTTGCTTCTAGCTAACTAACAAATGAGCAGATAATAATGCTCCGATTAAAGCTACAGCTATATATATTAAATGATCGCAGCATAAAGCAAGATACCAGGTGTCAACCTACCATTTTTGTCAGCAACACATCCAGAATGGCATAATTATATTCACGTCAATATGCATTAAAAACTTTTATATGAGCTTTGAACATTTGAAGAATTGGAAAAATCAGATACCACACAGATTCTCTTCTTCAATACATAAATAGCATATGTATATGTACGTACACACAAATATATATATACCCAATTGATCAAAGAGATGCTGCTAATTGTAAAGCTTACTACATGCCTCCTTTTAAAACTTTTTTAGTATGATATATATTCAAATAACCTTCTTGTTTTTGAAGCTTCGCATCTTTGCTGTACATATTTTTGATGATAGGATCACCTACTTTAAAGGAAAAAGATGAACATTTCTGAGTTATGGAGCAGCAGATAAGAATTTGATTTCCATGCTAGCCGAAACGTGTATATTAGCCCAGATAGTGATTGATTATTGAATGAAATAAATTGAAACTCGGGAAAATAATAAAATATAAATAAATAATTCATGAGAATATAATAGTAGTGGTATTGAATAATAAGGCAGAGCATAAAAGAGAGATGCAAAGACCAAAGAATCTCCTACATATACAGCACCCCACATTCTATTTTTGATCTTATCACAGTTAATCAGGAATCAAGTAATTTGCTGTTATGATAAAGAAAGAGATAGACATAGAGAGAGAGAGTGCAAGTAATGGACAGAGCAGTAAAGAAAAGAATGCTTATAAAAATTTTAATGTAAGCATCTAAAATGATGCTAGAGATGCCCACTTTTGACCAACACATAACATGGAAACAATTCATATTTTAAAACTAGTTCAACTTCCTATCATTGCAATGCTATAGATTACTCAAGTGTTCCCTCAGGCTTAGGCTAGCTAGGCATAATTAATTAATTATATATAATCATATATATATTCCACACTCCACAGTGATGATCAATAAAATGCGTGAGAAAGTTGTCCACTGGACCTGTCCTTTTGTTCTGTCTAAGAAAAGCCTCCTGATTGGTACATCAAGAAGAACAATATATTTTGATGAACAATACTCAAACCTGAAAAAAAAAAAAAAATGCTTTATGTGTTTTTTGCACACGAATTGGTTTGGTGGGATGGTCTAGTGGAGAGGCCAAGTATGATAAAATATTTGTGAATGGGGGAGACAAGAAAGGAGGCCATGTTATTGAGAGTGGAACTTTTGTCTGGCTTAAGACTGGAAAAGGTGAAAAAAACTTGGGTGGAGAATCTGGTAATGGTGATTCAACAGTAAAAATGCAAGTTATGGAAATGGTAAAAAAGTGCAAATAGATCACAACTTGCCAATTGTGGCAAGCAGAATCTTCTTAAGCATGTTGTGAATGGAAGTTACTGCTTTCAGAAAGTGCATGTACTGATTTCTTGTTTTTCACTTTTTCACCTAACGTTTCTTGTTTGAAGTGATTTCTCATGAATGAACTAACAAACAAGGTTGCAACGGTTTAAATGGTTACTTTCATGTGGCCAGAAAAAAAGTGTTCAACTTTGCTTTGTCCACATGAATTTAGTTTCTGGTTATTATTTGGGTAAAGGGTTCTCTCAAAGACTCAAACTTTGAGTTATATTCTCTCCAGCTGTGAGAGGTGGTTGGACATGAGAATGCATATTTTTTTGGAGTCACTTTGACTATCCAAAGGCATCAGGCATGGATAATATAATAAAAGTAATTAAAAGAAAGGATTAACCAATGGGTCGGCTTCGTTGAACCTAAGAGCCTATGTTTCATTATTGTTACTGATTCGTGTTACAGGAAGTTGTAAGGGTAATGAGTGGTTGAGAATGTAATTTGGCAATAAGTTGCCATTTGCAGAGATACTAGATAGCCAAGGCAAAAGCAAAAAGAAAAAAAAAAAGGCAAAGAGAATGAATGGGTGAAGGGTGGTCAAATATTTAGATTTCCGTAGGTCTTTGGTTGTCTGTAGTGAAAATTCTTACCTACTCTCTTTAAACTAATTAAGTTCTCTCATTCCATTCTTGCGTCTCATTTTAGCTTTCAACAACTATCAGAAGATTCTGCTGTGTTTTATTATAAACTAAGATAAACGACGCCACATCTCTTTTTAGAAAAGTTGTGTATGTTTTCATTCTTCACTCTCTCTCTCTCCCGTTAATTTTTTAATCTCTAGTTTAGCAGCAATAGCAAAAAGCTTTCAGCGTAGTTCAAAGCAAAACAAAACCGTCAATTTGGTTCCTTTCAAAAAGCAGCTTTCGGTCTCACTCACCAATTTCTGATGGTGACAGGACTAGTGTGTTTAAATGTTTATGCGTGTGCCCCGCATTTTTTAATGAAATCATGAGTTTTGTTCAACTTACTACTCCTAAAATGACGATTTAAACTCAAAATCATGTTTTCTAGATTTTTGGATTTGAGTTGTAAGTTTAAAGTTGAAATAACTTTTTCCTGACTTTTCAATATATTATTTAAATAAGTTTATGTTGGATTAACTTTTTTATAAGAGTTTATCTAAACATAAATTACATTACAGCTCGAATTTTACCTCAATTTCAATTTCAGCTCATAAAAGTGAATTTCATATAAACATGAATCTAAACAAAGACGGATATGAGGCCCCCACAAATAAGGAAAGGAAACACGCTAACATGACATATGGCAGATACCATTATAGCTAGTTGTGTTTTAGGGTCTACCATCTAATTATTTACTATTTAGATATCCAAACAAGTCACTTACATTAGTATTTTTTAAAAAAAAATAAAGAGCAAAGGCGAAAAGGAATGAGGAAAATTAAAGGATAGTTGAAGTCCAAATGCACATGACCAGGGATTGCCCAAATGCTCTGAACAGTTGGCAAACCTTCCTCTCATTACAGGGAAGTGACTGGATCAGATGGAACCTAAAGAAAGAGGCGGGAGCTAGGCACACCAAGAAAATCAAATGGACCACTCTGTTTGGTTACATTTGCTGGGACATAAAGAACACGAGATGTAAAAAGTTGTATGATAAAAATATTTCCCATACACTGGTCAATGCGAAAGATTCTTTTTTCAGGGCTTGCTGGGACTAAGAACTGGTGGAACAATGATCTTTCTTTGTGGAAGGACCAATGGAAACGATATCCCACCGGATCACGTTAAGCTTGAAGTGGACGGCTCAGTACTACAGAATGGAAGTAGTGGATGCGAAGGAGCTCTAAGAGATGCAGAGAGGAGATGACTTTGTGGATTCAGCTACAAACTCACATCTATTCCCTCAGCAATTGCAGGGCTAATTGAAATCATTAATGGCCTTAATCTTTGCTAGGCCAGGGTGGTTAAAAATGTTGTAGTTTATTCGGATTGCATAAAGGCTATTGATTTTTGTTTTAGAGGTTTGATGTAAACCACCCTTTTAAGGACATTATCGATGACACTCACTTAGTTATTCATAGGGATTGGCAGGTCGGGTTCAAAAATATTCCTAGGGAAAAGTTAGAGACAGCTGATTATCTTGTGAAATTGTCATACAACTTAGCAGATGGTTTTTGCATTTTGATCAATCTCCACCTAACTACCAAAGGGTGGATCTTGACGATGACTGCTTTCTAGTTTTAATTTGATTGTAATGATATCCAGCACTATTAAGAAAAAATTAAAGGATTAGTGACAGCACGTCCATTGTTCAAGTCAATGACTCAATTTTTTGATTTTTTCTATACTCAACGAAAAGGCTTCAACATAATAAAAAACTCCGCGTCCATATCATTAGCATAATGTGCGAGTTAGTCCATGTCAATTTTGGATTTTCTAAAAGCACCTTCAAAAGGTTTCAATATTATGAGCCTTTCTTATGACTTCTTCCAAAATAAAGGACGGTGGTTTCTGACTCTCAGTTTTTTTGTCAGTTAGGGCTTCCATAAAATCCTTCACCTCCTTAATCCTTCTGAAACCTTGAACCACATAAAGGTTCAAGCTCTCTACATACCTATAGCTATAAAGCTCTATCGTTGTGCTTGGTATGTACATATGATTTTACATTATACAAAGCAATATGTCTTTAAACATTCACTTTAGTTGGAAATACAGTCAGCAACTCCGGTGAGGTACACCCTCTATGAGCCATAGCGTCTTTTAAATAAAACGTGTCGCTTGGATGGATCTTTTGGCTTGCTCTTCATCTGCGCTTGACCTTTGTTACGCCCAGTACTGCGTAGGTAAGGAGGTAATCGTCAATTTCAATAAACTTAACTCTATAATATATATATCTGATCAACTAATCAAAGCTTCTTCAATACAATATCATGCAGGAGAATTCAAAAAATTGAGAAATATTAGCACACAACGTAACATACCTGTACTCCATGTAAACCATTCCCTTTGCGCCCGACATGGCGCTCATGGATCCTGCCGAACGCCGGGCATTGTGAAGAGCTACATCATCTGCATCTTCATCAAGTTGCTCTAGACCAACAGCATCGTCACCAGCACTCAAGACCTGATGGATACATGTTAGTTGTGCCCTAATTTAACAGCTCAATTCAACAAAAAGTAAGAGGACACAAGAAAGGAAACCTTTCCAAGAAGCGCCAATTGATCTTCAAGATGATAATAACTCAAGGCAGCTTCTTCTCCAGGTGGAGGGAAGCTTGTAATAACCTGTCAACACAAGAACAATCAAAAGTTGTGCATATAGAAAGATTCTGATCTAGAAAAGATGTTGAAAACTAACAACTTCACTAAGGATAATCAAGCTTGCTTAGGGTTTACTGTTGCAACATTTTCGTTACCCCCATGAACTCAACAAAATTCATGCAAATACGTAAAGGCAACGATGAGAGTGCTTTATTTGAACAAACAACCACCTGGTCATAGTAACATCACATACAATACAAGAAAGCATGGCTTAAATCACCCTGCTTCAGCATTTTGCCACTTACATTAATACTATTTCAAGGAGACACTTAGCATGCAGGCATCAGGAAAAGGGAACACCAGTATATGTCATTGCTCCAAACTGGCATACTATATAATTAACACACTAACAATTGGGAGACACATAACTGAGGGCTAACTCAAGTAGGTTTCCTGGAGAGTATCAAATGAGAATATTATACCTTAAAGCTATAACCCTGATCAATTAAAAATTGCTGCCTCTTGGTTGAGTAGTACATCTCCTGCACAAAAAAGCAGCGTAAAAATGTGCAATCCAGTGACTTTACCATCAAAATCATAATATGATAATTTCACATTAATTTCGTTTCCGATGATGACATGATATGTTGGTTTGAAAATATAAACATACTCCCTCCGGTCCTTATATAAGGCGCCAACTAACAATTCACACAAACCAATAAAACAGTTAAAGTCAATAAAGTTGCCCTACAATTTAAGTAATTTCCAATATTACCCTTACTAGTTACACTAAACTTGAATATTATATTATTATTATTCTCACCCACTGTTCCTATTAATGATGGGTATACATGGAAAAAAATCATTAATGCTCATGAAACAAGCAAGTGTCTTATAAAAAAAGACCAAATGCACTTGCTAGTTGGTGTCTTATAATAAGGACCAGAGGGAGTACCTGGGTATCTGTTGACACGAGAGAATAAAAGAATGCATTATACTCCTCCTTACCCCCAGCCATCCTATCCTGAAGCTTGCCCTGCCATTTACATGATTAATTAAAATAAGTCAGCCATCAACGGATACAATGAATTATTTGCAGAACAACTATATTGATAGATATCATATTATCTATTCAAGAAAAGGGAAACGTGCTTGAGTAAATTAGTTATTTTAATTATTAATTATTATTTTCTTAGGAAGTTGAGAAATAAGTGGATTATTCCACAGTAGGAGTCAGTTCCTAGAATCTTGGGTTGTTAGTCATTTGAATTTTGAATTAGAGTTTATCTCTCTGTAATCTGCTCTTATGAATTGGCATATTACCTCCTCAATAAAGCATCGAACATTTCAGAGAGTAAATTGGTTTAGGAGATTTTCCTCGACTGTTTTAGAGAAGAGGTGAGATTCTTGCCTACTCTTTATCTCAAATTATCTTATAGTTTTCTTAACTTATTATCTCAGATTATCTTACAACTTTCCCATCTTATCAATTAATCTACCCAATACCTTATCATATATACAAACTGCAGGGGCAGTACCATGCACAACCATGCAAAACAGTAATTCCAAAGTAGATCAAATGAAATTCACCAAAACCTGGCAACTGCCAAGAGAACAACAGCGGATACAGGAAAAGATCAGAAACTAACCTTAGCCCTAAGAATACGGCCTAGACGTTGGGCTTCTTGACGCCTCGAACCAGCATGTGAAGAGATCTGAATTATCACATTTGCTTCTGGAATGTCAATTGAGTTATCACCCACCTGATAATATTAAAAGAAGGATTCAGCCATCAGCTTCTACTCTGTTCACTAGGAGGAAAGGGCCGTTATGCCATAGAATGATAATGACATGAAGCACCAAGTCAAACAACCATGTTATTAAAGGCGCCTCATGTTATTGCCAACTGCCAGATTGTCTCGGTGCCTCTCATGCCATGAGAGGAGCTGGCTTCAATCAGGTGTCAAAATGAGCTCACTTATTTATGCCTTTGTCAGGGGAAGGTATGGGTGACCTTGGTGCTGGGTGCTGAAGGTTGATTTTGAAGGTGTTTGACTAATATGAAAGTTTCACATTGTAAAAATACAAGATAGGAAAGTTTTCAAATAAAAAAATAAAAAAAGTTTAACATTCAGAATTTTATATAACACAGGACATTGTTTTATTGAAAAAATAACTTATAATTGACATAACTATTACTTTTATCTATTTTCTGATCATATGTCATGATTTTTCAGAATTTATACGTAAAGGTTGTTTCAAATTACAATTCTCTATACATCATTTTCTCCCTTATTGTAGCATCTTGATTCCCTAGGAAAACAGCTTTCTAGCACCTTTCACTTAAAGCGTTTTGTAGGTCTGGTGCCATGAGGACTTCTTTCACCTTTGACTAAGTTGGTGAACAGGTACAAAAAATATTAAGTGCTCTGCAAAATACTAATGTTTTTACTGGCCCAAAAAATCATAAATATACACATTCAAACCTCTGATTCATCAATGAATTGTTCTACCAGTGTGTAGACAGACATATCTAAATAAAATGAAGAGCACTAGACTCAATATAAACAAGAACAGGTACCTTGGAAAGGAATATAGTGTTAACATCTTTGCTAGTTTTGAATGCTTGTAGAATTTTTGTCCTCTCAACATGGCTGCACATGATATACATAAAAGAACATTAAGAAGCAAAACACCAAATCCCAAAACGTGCTTCAGAACCAACATATGCCCACAGCACCTTGTAGCACCATATATCATTGGTTTGCGAAGTTTCATGGCATACTCAGTTAGAGCAAAAAGATTATCAGCAAAGACTATAATTTTATCACCACGCTGTGTTTCGTGGTACTTGATGAGAAACTCGCATGCTCTGAACTTATTTGGATTCATCACATAGAGCGCCTGGGACATGTAGAAGATCATTAATTCAGATGAGGGAATTCAATCTGATAAACTTGAACATGTAAAAGATATATGCAATTGCAGACAAAAGATTAACCACTCCACTAATAGAATCAATCAAGACAGTCAGTTCACCATAGAAGTAGAACTGGTACAACAGAAAGCTAGGAAGGAACAATGTATAAAGAAATACAACAATAATGCTTAAATGCTGACAAGAAGGCAAAAAAAAGCTGCTCATAATACAAGCGAGTGAAAACCCAAAACAATTTTCTACTGCTACAATTCACAGTTTTCCAATAGGTCTAACCTGCCTCTTCTTGGAATTCTCCTTCTTCAGATACTCCGCAAAAAATTCTTTTGTCATTGGACACCATACTTCAGCACACTGTACATTTGCAATAAACCCGCCTTTGACTAGATCCAACCAATTTGCTTCATACAACTTGGGACCAATGAGAAAATTCAGATCTGTAATCCTTTCATCCTCTCTCACAAGTGTGGCTGCATTATTAACAATCAAGACCTCAGTTTCCAGTAGAAAAGGCTAAAGGTCATTTCCAGTGTGATACTGAGCCAATCCTATTAGGCATACCTGTGAGCCCAAGTTTGCAGTGAGATTTAGTGAGGCTAATGACCTTCCGAAACATATGTGCAGGAACCACATGTACCTGTTTATCACACCATCATTATTTCCATAAGGATTAACCTTGAGATTACAGTTAAGAAGGCTATAATCATAAAACAGCTTGAATACCTCATCCATGAGAAGCAATCCCCATTCTCTGTTTCTAATTTCCTCAATGATCTTCTCAGATTCTTCAGACCGTTTGCCACCAAAAGCAACCATATTATATGTTGTCACAACCACTCCAGCATTACCACGAAACCTCTCTTTGCTATCAGATGTGAAACGGCAGATATTTTCATCTCGGATGGTTGACCATAGCTTAAACTGAAAAGCCCACTGGTCCACAGACACAGCATTTGTTGCCAAACAAAGGCAGCTCTTTTTTATGCGGCAGGCTGCAGAAACACCAACAAGAGACTTACCAGCACCACAAGGTAGAACTATTATGCCGGATCTTGCTCTACCTGAGATTTTAACAAGTTATAATTCATTGAATTCACACATCAATAAATATCGTTAAAGCCAGTGAGGAAATATTAAGTTCAAGCTACAACAGAAAATAATTAAGCTCCATGCGAGCAATTTGGAAAATTGTAGTTAAGTCACAAATAAGAAAGTTTCAAGCACAAGATATTGTAAAAGACAGCAAATCCTAGGCACAGACTTCAACTAGATGTCAAAAGTATGCTTGATTTCTTTTACCAAAACTTCTACTTTTTTTGTTACTCTACACAGCTCATAAGATGGGGCAAAGCTACAGCCTTAAAGGGGTGCAACATGCAAAAAAAAAAAAAAAAGTCTTTTTGATATATAATCATAATATGCATTTAGGGACCTAGTTGTAATATGATCACAGGGACCTAAGTGTGAACTAGATAAGTAGTAGGGCGATTAGTCAATAAACCATTAGTTAGGATTTGTGAGAGGCTATAGTGTATAAATAGCCTCCTCCTCTATTGTAAGAGTTCAGTTTTGACAAGTGCAATATAGAGTTCTGTTGTGTGAGAGCCATAGGAGCTCTCCTCTTCTATTCTAATCCCTTCTTGTGTCTCTTTCTACTCCTCTTTCTGTATCTTTCTGTCCTATCTCTGAATCCTAGATCAATATACATATCACTTTTGGATCACAGCAACCAAAATAAGAACTAAAAATCCAGCAAAAGGATGGTCAATAGATGCTCTAAATTTAACTTAATCAACTTCTAATACACATCCCTATTGCAGTAAACAGCTATTAGCCTTACCATTTCCAAACATTTTACTCAGGCTCTTCTCTTGATATGGCCGTGGCTGTGCTTGAGGCTTTAGTTCCATATCCAGATCAGGGTTGACCTGCAACATAAAAGAGTAACACTTGAAAATAGCAGACAAACATTCTGAACTCCATTACCATTTACAGAAATTTCAGCAATAAACCTAATGGTTACAAGAACTTGAAATTTAGCAGCATGAGAGTACATAAAGCATTACTTACAGTATCATTTCTAAAGTCATACTCCTCCAACATGGGATAATTCAATGCATTTGGCAGACATCGTTGCTTCACATTTTCAACCTGTAGATGAATTTACAAATAACAAGGATGGGACATATTAATGTGGATCAATGATGATAAACCTATTCTGATTCTTTGCAGTGAACAAGTTAAATATTTGTGACAATTCTCACTACGGTTTCTATGATTCATTAGTGAATTTGCTTAATATGTTCCAAGTTGCCAAACTCAGCAAACATTTCAGTACTTCGATGGTCAGTCATTTATATTCATCATTATGGCAATTAACAGTGTCTGCAGAACATTATAAGAGCTGCAGCATAGAGAAGGAAAAACACTGCATTATAAAATTATACTCAATATTATCACTTATCAGTGCCTTGGCAATATGATGATTAAGGGGTAAGGCTGCGTACATCTATTCCTCCTCAGACCCCACCTGGTGGGAGCCTTAGCACTGAGCCGCCCTTTATCAGTGCCTTGGCAATTTGATGCAAAATGGGGGGAGGGGGAGAAGTGATTGAGTGCATTCCAAAACTAATATGTAAGTTTTTCAAAGCTGACACCTACATTACCCGAGAAGGATCGATTTCAAAAGAATGAGTTTCTTTCTCTTCTGCAGCTGCAGCTACTTCTGCTTCAT
The DNA here is from genome assembly GCA_025563575.1 of Acacia pycnantha. Lineage (NCBI taxonomy): Eukaryota > Viridiplantae > Streptophyta > Magnoliopsida > Fabales > Fabaceae > Acacia > Acacia pycnantha. The sequence goes on along the minus strand of JAMWYP010000067.1, from coordinate 3,107 downwards.
TCAGCAACTCACCGTGAGTGCCTTCAATTTCACCTGCCGTTTTGCTAATAGTAAATCCATCTCCAGCTGTACCCTACAGCAATTTTAGATTTCCACAAAGATGAGGAAATGGAAAGGTGAGCAATGGAAAATTTGCACCCAATGCCAATTTTAAATTCCACAAATACATGGTAAATGCTAGAATATGCAAATTTGGTGCACCGGAATATGTAAATATGCACAAAAACCCCAAATTTAATTTCCAGAAGACCATGTGAATCATGGCATATGCCCCTTCACTGAAAAATAGAACCAAGGTGGCAGTAAAGGAAATACCCCAAGCATGTACCTCAACCATCCCCTCACGCGCAAACACTAATGGAAGTAACACGTGGTTCTCTAAACATCATTATGTTGTGGCAACAAATGTAAGCAACAAGAATTTCCTTTGCAAGTTGTTATTCTTCTTTCTTTTGCACTTTTTTCCTTCTATCTTTTTTTTTTTCAATGCCATTACACTAGTCCGGACTAGCAAAGGAAAAGAGGAAGAATAAGAAAGAAACAGCTAACAGGGAGTGACATAAACCATCTGAAAGGACCCCTTTCATTGGCAAAACTTATGCAAGGAAACCTAGGGAACCACATCCACTACCAGCAAAAGGGAAAGAAGCCTTTTAAGGTTGCAGGGTTTGACTTTGCTATTTTGATGTAATCTTAGGACACATAGCCATTGCATAGAGTGGCTTTGGTTATTTAGTCTTGTAGCTTTCTGCACACTTTTTGGGCACTGTGCAAGATGCTTTTTGCTTATATTAACCGTAGGAAGGAAGGGGTCTGGAATCTGGATATGTTGTAATTTATGTGAGAATTGTAGGAGAAGGGAGTCTGATCCTGTCTATCAGAACAGCTACCATCTTGGCTGTGGGAGCCTTAGTGCTTCGACAGATTGTAGGAGAGGGGGAACAAGTCTGTTAGCACAGATTTGCTTCTGTTCTTGGCTGTGGGAGTCTTTGAACTCTTGACAGATTTGTTGTAATTCAGTATAGTTCTGTTTTTTTGTGCTTAGTAAACCATTGTTCTGGTTCCTATTCTACTGGTTCCTAACACCATCCGAAAGTGTTTAAAAGAGTTCTATGAATAAAAGAATGAAAAACAGACCTCAGAAGTGATCCTTGAACGAGATATAACTTCATCTCTGAGCAGTGTCTTCAACACCTACCAATATTGATAATGATATGTAGCAGGTGACGCAAGTGACAATAGGCTTCATCATAACCAATTAGAACAAAACAAGACTAAGAAACTCGTATCATTCCAATTACCTCAGGAAATGGAGATTCAATAAAGTATCGATTTTTCTTAAGTACAAGCTTTACTTTGCCATAATTTGCAGTTGAATCCTGAATAAACTTAATCATCTCTTTAGGAAGCATTGTCTTGGATAACTTGTTCAAAACTGATATGATCGTTTCTGTTTCCAGACCAACTGAAACCGCAGCATAGAGGGAATGAGGAGTGAGGTTGTATTCGTGCATTGACTCTGGCCTATTCATTGCATATTAAACAATTAAACAAATTAGTAATCTATGAATTCAACTTCCAAGGCAAGAACTACATTATAATGCGGGAGTCAGATTCAAAGGGAAATTTTATAGAAATATTATTTATAATATAACAATACCTGCAAACGGGTTCCGCAATGGCAATAAGGAAATCGTAAGCTTGTTTGTACAAGGGAGAGAAGGTCTCGAGGAATATCCGACCATTGCCACAAGACCAAAGTGGTCGATTGGCATGATCCTTTTTCAGCTCTAATTTGCTAAAATCTTTGGCCTTGCCTTCTTTCTCACCTGCAAACCATTCAAGTTCATGGCAAGCAAATGATTTCTAAATACTTAGAAATAATGATCTATAACAGAGATATCATCCATAGATGTTAAATTACCGTCATCATCATAACCATCATCACCCATATACGCATCGCCATCGTCGACGAATCCTTTTCGGGAATCGTCCTGCACATGAAGTCGCTCGGTGAACACAGTGGAAAAACGTAACAATCAGATAAAGGGGTTTATTTCTTTTGCAATAGGGAGAGATGACAAACAAATTTAGCGGCGGCCTTGAACTTTTTGAAAGGTCTGCCTTTGTCCCCTGGAAATATAGAAGAACAGGAGTTAATATTCTGGGATATGGTTATAAAGATCTTGAGGCGAATAGAGAGAGCACAGGTTAGCCAGTGTTACCGTGTCCGTGTCCCATGATAGGAACTTTAAGCTGAGTAGAGACTGCACAATTATTCCACACAGAATATGATCCAGAAAGAAACACCAGGCGCAGTGAAAATATACGGCATCACAAACCGACTTCTTGCCGCCTGTTATTCTTCTGTTAAGCTCTTGCGTTGCGCCGCAGCTGGGGGAAATTGCAAATAATAATAAATTAAGGGGTGATTAAAAAGAAAATCCAAAACTCGTTAAATATAAATTAAGGTGAAGGTGCGATTTTAACAATAAAATTTAATGGCAGGACATCTGGCACATCAAGTTTTTATAGGGCTGGGGGACCAATATGTATACTTTAACCGTTTGAAGACACGCAGCTTAGCGAAACTTCAGTCGTCTTATTTCAACTCAACAACTACAGAGATAACCTGGGGAAGGGATTTCAAACTGTCAAAAATGTATCAGATTTAACAGAAACCAAGACGTGAAGCATGCTTTTTTCTGTATCAGTGGCCAAATGAAGTTCAAAAGAAAGATTTTTTTTTTTTTTATTGAGTGGGTTCTGATTGAACATGAATAACAAGGTCCAGAAATGTAATCGTCCCTCAAAAGACAAAAAAACGGCGAGAAATCGAGATACAGATGAAAGCGAAACATGCGCGAAATCGACTGGAAGAAAGGGAAGAAGAGGCGCGCTTGGAAGTATTTCTTTTTTCTTTTTTGACCTGCCAAGGATATTATTTAAATTATTAAAAAAGAACTTTTTTGTTTATATAATTTTAAATTTAGGAAACTCTTAAAATACGAAGAAAAATAAGAAGAAAAAACACAATTTAGCTATAAAAATGAGTTGAGTGTGTCTTAGGTTTTTTTTTTTTCAATTACGATGATAGGCATTAATGT